>OZ007499.1:145429788-146629788 GCA_963931805.1 Microdon myrmicae
GAATTCCTTGTAAGTTTGGGAATGTATTTTATTGCGAATTTGGGAATGGGTGCTGTTACAGATTGGAAGTGTGTTCTTTGCAAGTTTAGAAATGTATGCTATTGCAGATTTGGGAATGGATGCTGTTGCAGATAGGGGAACGTATTCTTGCTAGTTGAATGGGGCGTGGGGCTATGGTGACGCGATGTTAGCGGTCGAAATTAGGTAGGAATTGTGGCTTAGTTCTCCGTGTGATATAGAGAACCCCCACAGAACTAACGGAATATATAATCTTTACAAGGGCAAAATCGGTCTTCTTTTTACAAAACTAGTATTCCAGAACACTGCTAATCTTTTTACTATTGTCAACAAAAATGAAATGATTGTGAGAAACCATTGAGATGGTTAAAGTTCAAAATTATTGGAAATGTACAATAGTATTGTGTGCAAAATAAAATGCGGATTGAAATGGCAAGTTAGAAGAAACAAGTTTTCAATAATGTTTTGCTCATAATAAATTGTGTTTAGCATAATCTATGTAATTGTTTTAAGGTAATTAAATAAAAGTTCAGCAACTTTTGTCATCGTTATAAAACGTCATTATGAGATGTTAGACGGCAGCTTGGCATCCCTACTCCCACAACAATTTTAACTGTCACACGTCATCTTTGCGGAATATGGCGTCAAAACAAAATCTCCGTCCGTGGCATTGAATCGGCAGTGAACTCCGATTTAGCTTTGTGCGACTCCATGTAAATAAATACGGACATATGGAAAGTCAAAAAATAACGTTATCCGATATCCGCCAGGATTTAATTGACAACAATTTGCAGGCGAAAGCTATTATTCAAGTAAGCATTATACGTTTCCCAGGTCACTAGAATTGAACACCATACCCATTAAATACATAATCAGATATATTAACAAGTTTCATTACAGGATATACTTTCCTATCGAGGATCCATAAGTGATTTAGAAACACTCAATGAAGTGGGTCGTTCGAAACTCGCCGGACTAAGAAAGTGCATCGAAAAATTAGATGATTGGGCACGAGATGTTGGTGACCCGGAACTTTCCAAAGAAGTAGATAGTCATAGAGATGAATTTTCAAAAACCTTACAAGCATTCCGTAAAGCAAACGTAGCGACTATGTTTGAAATTGAAAAAGCCAATAGGGAGGAACTTTTGGCTACAACTGGAGAGACTGATTTGCGCAAACGTACCACTGGCGGTGGGGTACACAATCGTTCAGGATTAATATCTCAAGAGAATAACATTACTGAAAAAATGTTATCCATTTCAAGACATTTATCTGAGACAACCCAAAAAAGTGCTAGCACTCTTGACACGTTAGTTATGTCCTCACATACTGTTGATACAACTAAAGATGAACTACAGAGCACCCATGGCTTCATCCAGAAGTCAGGCATGCTATTGAACAAGTACGGCCGCAGAGAATGCACTGATAAAATTCTTCTATTCTTTGCATTTGCATTTTTCTTAACATGTGTCGTCTACATTGTTCAAAAGAGGCTTTTTTAGTGCAATTCAGCTTCAAGTGGATTCTCCTTTAGCCAAGATTTCTTCGATAGCATTAATCAAGGAGCTTTTAAAATCATTTGCAATGATGGAACGCGTTAAAATTTTAGATTCTAAGGAATCAACATACACTTAGCTAGGAAGCAAAGATAAATTAAGAGATATAGATATTTGTGTCGTGCGGCTTGTGAAATATATAATTGGAAGATTGTGTTTTAATATTGTCATTGTTAAATATCGTTTGTAAATTCTATTCTGTTGTAATTTTAGGCTGAAAAACAATCGTGGCGTATCCCAGAAATAAGTAAAATAAAAACAGTTCGCAAACGCATTTCTAAATTATAATTTTACTATCGCAAATTAAACTTTATAGGAAAGATTGTGTTGGGAGAAATGGGCTACAACTTTTGCTCCAAATCCATTAGAAAATGTAACAAATAAATATTTTGGTTTATGTCACCTTTCCGTTACATGTTATCACATTTTGATACTAATTGACTTAAGACGTTTTTAGAATTAGACGGTTAAAAAGACACTTTAAAGTTTTTTGTTTCATATAGAAATTTTTATTCAATTGTAATGAAAATTAGTAGGTTTGTTAATATGAGTATAAAGCATTAAAAAAATTTTTTTTTGTAACTTAAAAACAAAATTGCGGTTGTGTAGTGGTGTAAAGTTGACCCGTAAAAAAAACGACGACACTCCACACCGTAATTTTCATCTGAAAAATATCAAATAAAAAAATATTTATGTCAAAAACACATCATCATCATCATCGGCACTACAACCGGGATCCGGTCTTGGCCTTATTTAGCAAGTTTCTTCACCGGCATCCGAGACTTGTTAAATTGTCCATAATAGTTTGTTTTTCCGAGGAAGGTTATTAGCCTTGCGCCAACCTTTCTCCGAATGCCGATGCATGCATTGGTTCACTACTTGGCGGGTGCCATAGTAGCTATCCAGGGGTGTCACGTGGAGACTGCATGTCAACTTGGATTGGACAGGGACAAGAATATTCCTGGCCTTCGCCGTGTTGAAAGCAGAGACTGCCTTCTATGTTCGTCACCACCCCCCATGTTAAAAACACTCAGTTTAAATTCGACGATTGGCACATCTTTTACGGCAAAATTGCACTTCACGGGCAGGAAACACATGATCAGGCAGAACATTCCACATTCGTGTGGTTCGTCTAAAGAATGATTCTATTATTATTTGTGCGCCTGAAGTCCACTTTCGATGTGAACTGATGCGCATTCACAGATTGCCGGGTATCGCGAGAAAATGTCTGAAGGGGCGGAACACATTCAGCATGTTGTTCAGTTGAGCAACGACCGTTGTAAAACCTATAGAAAAGAGATAGGCATGATACGTTGCGCCTGTGTTCTAACGACGGTATTGATCGGCTTACGGCTGAGTCCCCAATAAGTTTCACTGCTCGTTTTTGCATCCTGTCGAGCACGTGTAGTGCAGTTTTGGATGCGCCTGACCAATTATGGGAGTTGAACTCCATTTTTGGACAAATATACGCCTTGTAAATAGTGGCCAGGTTGGATGGAGTGAAGTATCTTTTGCATCTCTTAAGGAACCCTATACATTTGGCTGCACTCATCATCGGCACTACAACCGGGATCAGGTCTTAGCCATATTTAAGAAGCCTGAGGTTTGTTAAATTTTCCATAATAATTTCTTTTTCCGGGCAAGGTTATTGGCAAGGAATCCCATACATTTGGCTGCACTCACCGCTGCTTCAATTATGTGGTCATTCCACTTAAGAGTCGTATTAATTCAAGTGCCGAGGATTGATAAATCCTTGGCTTCGTCGATGCAAGTGCCGTTCATAGACAGTATATTTACTTTGGGGCTCGCCTTTGATGACAAGAGGCAGCGCTGAGTTTTTTGGGCATTGAATTCTACTCGGTTAGATAATCCCATTGATATATCTTGTTGAGGTCTGAATTCAATGTATCAAGTATAAGTTGCTGGTTGGTAGTGACGTTCGAAATGTTTGGACGGGAGTGTTCGTATGAGTATGAGAAACTAAACGTGTTATCGTCAGCAAACGATAGAATTGGGTTGTGAGTAATTGACAAGAGATCATTTATTGTTGAGAATTGATCAATCGGCAGCTGATCTTACCCAACACAACCTTGAACTAGTCCCAACTTCACACCTTCCTTTCTGTTCTTAGAGTCGAAGTTGGCACTGATCCATGTATTCGAAATTGCTGACGGATTCAATAAAGACCGGGAAATTGAATGGCGAAAGGAAAACGTGATCCAAACTGTAATCTCAATTTTTATAAAGTACCGCGCATCAATCCGTAAATTGTTTAGCGACAAATTTGTTTATCAGAACAAGTGTTATTCGAATGTACGAGAACTTGGACGAAAGACTGTGGGCAGAGGCAATGAACTATGTGATCTTCACGATCAACCAGATTGGAACCAGCAATGTGCCAGGGAAATGCCCAGCGGAACTCTGGTTCGGAAGAAAGATAAAGATTGAAAAGCTGCGACCCTTTGGATGTGAATGTTACAAGGACAGAAGAGAGGCAAAATTGATAAAAAGTCAGAAGAAGGATTTGTGGTTGGCTATGATATTGATTCACCCTGCTACAGGGTTTATCTGAAAGATACGAAAGACATCATCAGCTCCGACAACGTAATCTTCGACGAGGAGAAAATGATACCGAGACAAGGCACTGAACCTGAGGCACGAGCACCCAAAAACAAGATTGAGAAGAAAGATGAAAGTAGCAGCGAGATAGACTATAAAGATGCAGAAGAGACCGATGGAAGTACCGAGGTGCCAAGCGACAACGAACAAGAGACAACGCCGTCAGCAGAGCAGCCAGAAGGAAGAACCTTGCGAGATCGTCGGAACCTGCAACCACCACCAAGGTACAGGGACTACGTTGCAAACATGTCCAACATGAACCAGCCTAAAGGGTTCGACGACGGATCAAGGAAAGTCTGCAAGTTGGACAAGAGTCTTTACGGCCTCAAACAAGCTCCAAGGATGTGGAACGAGAGGGTCACCACACACCTTGAAAAGAAGATAGGCCTGATCAACACAGACGACGACCCGTGTATCTCCTACAACAAGGACAAGAGCATTATGCTCTCACTCTTCGTAGATGATGGATTGGTAGCTGGAAAAGATGAAGACCAAATATACAAACTTTTGGATGAGATAAGCATGGAATTTGAGATCACATATAGCAAGAAAGTACGGGACAAGTTGACATATTTGGGCATGGAGATCAAGACTAATCAAGAAGGTATTTTCATAAACCAGCCTAGCTACACGGAGAAAATACTGAAGAGGCTGAAACTCGAACAATGCAATCCAGCGTCCACACCAATTCAGCAAGGGATGATTACCAAGAAGACAGATTTCAAGAACGATGAGCCACTTCCGGCGAACAACAACTATCGAGAGTCGATAGGAAGTCTATTGTACTTAGCTACAATCACCAGGCCAGACATCGGCTTCGCCGTGAACTACCTCCGTCGATTTTGCAACAACCCAATGAAGAGCCATCAGACGATGGTGAAACGTGTATTCCTGAGAGGGACAGTGACAGCTGGAGACCAGACACTCATGGCTTACACCGATTCTGACTATGGAGGAGACTCGGAGACGGGACAGTCGACGAGTGGAGTGTTGGTGATGAGGGGAGGACCAGTGATCTGGTACTCACAAAAGCAGCGTCTGGTAGCGACTTCAACTGCAGAAGCCGACTACCGAGCAGCGGTGTCAGTGATTGGCGATGTGTGCTGGACCAAACGAATCGCGCTGGAACTGGGTATCCTGAAAGCCGACCAGCCAATCACCTTGTACGTCGACAACATGTCAGCCATACACATGTTACAGAATGCATACGAAGGAAAGACGAGTAAAGAAAAGAAGCACATTGAGATACCATGAAAGTACATCCAGCAACACGTCGACAAGACGGTGACACTGCAACACGTTGAGAGCAGCATACAGATTGCAGACATTCTAACCAAGTCACTCAACACGAGAGTCTTTGAGACCCTCCGCCGTAAATTGATCAAGGAGGAGTGTTGAGAATTGATCAATCGACAGCTGATCTTACCCAACACAACCTTGAACCTGTCCCAATTTCACGCCTTCCTTTCTGTTCTTAGAGTCGAAGTTGGCACTGATCGAAGTATTCGAAATTGCTGACGGATAGATAGAAAAAACAGGAAATTGAAAAGGAAAACGTGCTCCAAACTGTAATCTCAATTTTTATAAAGTACCGCACATCAACCCGTACATTGTTTAGCGACAAATTTGTTTATCAGAACAAGTGTTATTCGAATGTACAAACGAATTTGTACTTTTGATAGTAAGTCAAAAAATTCAATCACTGCCAATGCTGGACTTTTGTTTATGGAAAATCAACAAGCCCAAACCATCCGAAAATACCAAACCATCCGAAAATTAAAATACCAACATTTATAAAGATCAGGAAGAGAGTGGGTGAGAGTACCGAACCCTGGGGAACACCTGCATTAATTTGATGGGAGACAGATTTGACACCACCAAGAGCCACTTGAATTGAACGGCCAGAAATATAATCTCTTATACATTGGATCAGGAAATTGTCCACTCCATATGAATGCAATTTGGACAAAAAGGCTGGATGCCAAACTCTGTCGAAGGCTTTTAAAATATCCAATGCGACTACCTTGCTTTCACCGAGGTAGTGGATGGAATGGCTCCACTTTTCGGCAAGGTACGCCATTAGATCTTCTGTGGACCGGTTGCTACGAAAGTCATATTGGCGGTCGTTGAGGAGGTCATTGGATTCCAGATATTTCGAAAGTTGACGATTGATAAATGATCCCATTACTTTCGAGAGAATAGAAGATAGTGCTATGGGTCGATAAGAAGAAAGGGATGATTTGTCACCCTTTTTGCGAATTGGCTGATGTTCGCTGACTTCCATCTATTTGGGAAACGGCCAGTAGAGTAAGACAAATGGAAGAGTTTCCGTAGTGGTTTAGCGGGTGAAGAGGAGCATCTCTTCAATGGGGTGGGGGAATGCCATCCGGACCAGCGGATTTGTGTGCGTCTAGCTCTTTGAGTGCCCAGGCAACGCGTTCGGAAGCGAATCTGGCTCATGTGGTGCTGCTTATGCTCAAGTTGAGGCGAAACTGATTTGGTATCAGGTAGCGTTGAGTTGGCTGCAAAATGTGCAGCAAGTAGATTCGCTTTCTCTATTGCAGTGGTGACTGGTCTGTCATCGATTATAAGCGATGGAATGGATGAAGAGACTGAGTTTTGAATGTTTTTCACGAATGCCTAGAAGGTTCTACTACCTGTGGGAGAGTGTAGTATTTTTTGTCTCACTCTCTGGTCACGCAAGAACTTTGGGCGTTGAATATACGCATTGCAGTCATTTCTAGATCTCATAAATCTTTTCCGGTTTTCCTCAGTATTGTTTGATTTATACAACCGGAAGCTCAACTCTTTAGCCTTAATGGCTTCTCCGCACCCGGAATCGAACCACATATTTCTCTTGGGTTTGGTACTCTTTACTCTGTGTAGAATAAAGGATCGCATGCCAAACAGAAACGTGTCCGTCAATGTGTCCGCTATAGAGTCAACATCGTTATTGAGGAAAAATAACGACCAATTTATCATCATCATCATCGTCGGCACTACAACTGGGGTCCGGTCTTGGCCTTATTCAACAAAACTTTCCGCCGGTCCCGATTTCGAGCCGATGTCATACAGTTTGGCACTCCCAGGTTCTGGGCGTCGTGGTCTACGCTGTCTCTCCACCACAGACAAGGCCTGCCGCGCTGTCTCCTTCCATACATCCTGTCACAAATGGCTTTCCGGGCAGGCTCCTATTCGCTCATTCGAGCTGGGTGTCCTGCCTACCGGAGTCTACCGAGCTTGATTTTTCTTACGACAAGCCGACTTAGCTGCGAATATATTTTCACGCCCTACTCATAAGGCTGAAACAAAGAAAGTAAAAACAGGAGTAGACAATAATACCGGGTGGTCTTATTGAACTGGAACAAATTTCACACTGTTACAACTTCCAAACAGGTGGTACCACTACTACCATAATTTGCCCAATCATCATCATCATCGGCACTACAACCGGGATCTGGTCTCGGCCTTATTTAACAATCTCTCCGACGGTCCCGATTTCGAACCGATGTCATCCAGTTTGGCACTTCTAGGCTCTGGGCGTCCTGGTCTACGCCACCCCTCAATGGCAGACACATCTGCGCTCCTCTTCGCTCATACGAGCTTGATATCCCACTCAACAGAGTCTACCGAGCTTGATTTTTCTTACAACAATAGCTTCAAGGTAGATCGCGTACAACTCATGGTTGTAGCGTCTCCGGAATCGTCCTCCCTCACATACGGAGCCAATAATTCTCCTTAAGACCTTCCTCTCGAACCCGGCTAAGAGTTCAGAGTGCCTTTTATTGAGCACTCAGGTCTCGGATCCATACATGAGTACTGGTAAGACCATGGCCTTGTATAGTAAGGGCTTGTATGTTCTGGATAAATTTCGGGATTTAAAGAGCCTTGATAGACCATAGTAGGCTTTGTTGGATTTGATCAGCCGTTCGCGTATTTCTTCTTCCATATTGTTATCGGCTGATACTATTAGCCCAAGGTTAAAGGATTGCACCACTTCAAATTCGGGCCTCACTACCCTGATAGTTTGGCCAGCGGCCAATTTAACCTCTCAAAAAAGTCGTTCAGATCTTCCCAGTGGGCTTTCTCGTAGAACGATACTGTTCTTTTGGGAGCTTTCTCATTAACGTTACTGTTGGTTACGATGTCTCAGAAGAAACGCATCCTAACCCCGCCCCTCCCCCCAATAACCACTGTACCATGCAATCCTACCTCTCCTCTCCCGCTCTCAAACTAGTTCTTCCCTACATCTTTCCAGCCCCACCCACAATTTCATCCTCTCCTCTCCAGCTCACTAGCCCCGCCCCCTACCAGCCGGTACACATGCCGTTCACTGTCGCTGTCTCACAAATGCCGCATTTACCACCCCCGCATACACTCGCTCTTCCCTAGCCCCCTACCTCCCCTACCGCCAAGTCATCTTCACCTTCCTGGTTTTTTCTCCTTTTTTTTGTTTTTAATAATGTCTGAATTACTACTCTAGATTTTAAGATAGTCTGTAAGGTTTTATATTAATTTAATTTAAGCTTGAATTAAGCCTAATAAAAGAGTGTTCTCTCCTCACTAAACTAAACTAGACCCCATTCCCCACAAACAACGGTGTAAAAACTGTTGCAGTTGGGATTTGAAATTCGTCCGCATCTACTGTACTCCTCTGGCATTTCTAGAACGGACTACCTTCTTTTCCGCAATCTGGATTCGGCTGAAGATATTCCGAAACCGAGCAGAGGTTATAAGCGCCTTCATTGCCTCAAAAAGTCAGCACTTCTACAAAAATGGAATATTCGACGTTGTATCACATTGGAAGAACCTCACAGATGCCATCCTAGTGTAGTGATCCTAAATCACTACTCTCACCCACTTACCTATAATCCCAATCCAAGTGAATCATATGAGCGACAAGTTAAACCAAAAGTTGGTTTGCCGCACATTGATTCAAATTCCTAATTACCTCACCCATAATCCAATTGAATCATATGCACGACCAAATTAAACCAAAATCCATTTGTCGTACATTGATTCAATTCCTAATAATCCTAAACATTATGAAATGCGTAATACTAAATGCATTTCATGATTTCTCCTTCCGGGAATTTGTTCAAATAAAATTCGTATACACTTCCGGGAATCCTATTCCAATTGAAGCACACAAAATTTTGTTTGGGCTTCTTGGAATTTTTAAATAATATCTTTAACAAATCTCTGTTGCCAAAGAGTATAAAAGGGGAGTGCATTTTGGACTCGAGATCAGTTGGGATCCAGAGGTCGAGACAACGGCCGGAAATTGAAAATTCAAATTAATTAATTAAATAAAACATTAATAAATATATAATAAATAAAAGAACACAATAATCGGGTTTTCATTTTGGACTCCCCAGGTAAGCCTATAAAAACAATTTAATAAAAATATCCCCTTCCACAACTGGCGCAGCCGGTAGGATCAAGGAAGCCAAAGTTAAACACTTGTAAGTGCTTGAAAACCCTTGATCACTACAATAACACAATTCCAAGCGTACTGGGCACAAGACACCTTCAGCCCTGCGTCCGGAGCTGAGTCTGGCTTCGGAGGTACGACTTGGTAATTAAAATCTAAAACCAACAAAAAATAATTCAAAGCGTGCCTGGGGCTTAAACACCAGGAAGTGCTATAAAAAAATAATAAAAAAAAAAAATAATTAAAAGCGTACCTGGGGCTAAATACCAGTGTAAAAACAAAAACAAGGGAGGATCGAAAAAAAAAGTAAATTAAAAAAAAAAAAAAAAGGGGGGGAAGAGATACGAAGGCAGAATACCATAATACTACACAACCAACAGCAGCAGTTATTAAACAGCGGAAAACCAAACAAAACAGGCAGTAATCTACCAGCACGCCACTAGCGGCTAGAACAGCAAGGGAAACAGCAGGAGCTCCAACAGTAGCAGGACCAATGGACAGCGGCTTGCTCAACAACTACAACAACAGAGAACAGCTAAGTGGCCATTTATTTTTCTTTTTAATAGGAATAATTTGCTTTGATTGAGTATAGTTTACCATGTTCCTTATAATTAATCATAAATGACAACCTTATCATTAAGCTATTCTAAAATAATCCCAAAACTACCAATCAACCTTGTAAAACTTATATCCCTAGTTGTCTGTCTGTCTATATTGTGCACCTACCTATCCTAGGGAAGAATTTCTAAACAAAAGTAATAATCTTAACACTCGCCCTTGGGATAGCAAACATCTGAAACCCATATACCTGTATCCCTCTCTCCAGTTTATATTGTTACTATTATTATATTATTCTCTGTCGGTCTATGGAACAAGAAACCACCTCAAGCCCTAGCACGCCCCACGACCCTGTACCTCCTTCATCCAAGAAACTTCGCAGCGGAACAATAATCGAAGTAACCCCTCCGATCAAAACTCGCGACCCCAGCCCATCCTTATCGGAAATTCCAGTTGTTCAGCACCAAACGGATCTTGCAACCTTTGAAACAATGGCCATTGATTACACAAAGGTTGCGAAGCTGTCAGCACAGCTAATCCCCATCTTCTCCGGGGAACCAAATCGGCATATAGGTGCAGAATTGGAATCCTTTTTGGATTGCTGCAAGAGGGTATTGAACTGCCTCAAGAACGAAGAACACGGGCTTTCTTACAAATATTCCCTACTAGGCTACGGGGTGAAGCTCCTGCCTTATTCGCGTCCACTACGTTCGCATCTTTTCAGGAAGCGGAAGATTTGCTAAGGAAGGTTTATTGACCAGCAGAAAACTATCAGGACCTGGTAAATAAGCTATTAGCTACTCGGCAAAATCCGGCAGAAGCTATCATCTTATTCCAATTACGACTAAAGAAGTCGTTAAGGGAATGTAAGAAAGCCGCGGAACTAAAATACGGTCCCATATTGTCTGAGGCCGTAAAGATACAATTAGATGACTTTGCAAAAAGCATCTACAAAAAGGGGTTGATAAATCCGTACCATCGACAATTTTTATTACTGATGGGCGATGTACCAATAGATTCCTTAATGGAAAAAACATTAGAATTGGAACAAATCCAACAACCTCAGCGGCCATTAATCTCTTCGCAGGTTTCATTTAACTCTCCTTCGCCTTATACACCGGTAGCACCTCCAGAAGCTTATAACCCAACTTTAGGTACCAAATTGGGACAAACTTTAATGCCCAATACTCCAACTATAGAAAAGCTTTCATACAGACAACCCATTACACAGGGGATTCCGCAACTTCAGGCGCAAATACCACCAGCCGACCAAACATACAGGGGAACCGAAGGGGTAATGGAATCAGACCCTCGCAACATATCATTGACACACGATGCCCCCCTCAGCAGGATAACCTGCAGTTATTGCAATAAAAGGGGGCATGTCTATGAGGATTGTGTGAAAAGGAAAAATACGCCCTTTTGCACACACTGCCAGCAATTAAATCACGGTATCCGTGATTGCCGGCGATTAAGGGAGGTAAAAAGAGTTCTGCACATAAGGCAGACTTGCGACTTCTGTGGCCAACAAGGTCACAATCTAGGAACCTGTCAGCAAAAGCTGAAATGGGAGTCGCGAGTTCAATGCCAACCCGCAAAGAATTCCCCCACTTCGAGCCCAAAATGAAGAAGGTCAAAACCCTCTGTTGCAAAAAGGACCTACCATGTAAGGACCCCACTCTCGCCGTTAACCAGCATACCCATCGTCCAACTATCAATAGATGTAGGTGTTAACAAAAACACAACACTAGTAGTAGACACCGGTGCGGAAGTAAGCCTGATTAACAAAAATTGTCTTAGAAAATCAGACGCCAAAATAATCAGCAAGAGGCTTGCACTTTAGAGACACCGTTCGGAAGCATTAGGACCTTGGGAAGCTGCAAGGTCAACTTCCAATTAAAAGGTAGGTCTAAACTCCCATGCAAGTTCCAAGTAGTGAGCAGTATGCCCAGTCTACCAGAAGACGGTCTGCTTGGAAATGACTTTTTGTCAAAATATTGCAATGTGGAAGGCCCCAAACAACGCATCACTTTTCCTCGCACGGAAATAAACCCCAAAGTATTTAGTGTGCCAATAAAGTTCCCACACGTCGAGAAAAAGGCACCTGAAAATAAATGCGCTAAAGGGAAACAGGAGCAAGCCCAAGGTAAGCGCAAAATCTTCAGGTTAAATCTTAACCATAAAAAGAGAAACCCCAAGGAACCAAGTGGTAACATCAAAAGTATTAATCAAATAACTGACACTTCGTCAGCTAATCCAAAAATCTCGTGCCCCAGCTCCTCTCAAAATACAAACTTTTTGCAAAAGCCCAACACACCCGAAAAAATAATAAACCTCAATGAGATCGTGACGATACTCCGGGTTTACCACAATTCCCCTTCCGGTGGGCATCAGAGCGTCACCAAATCGTATAATAAAATACGACAAAGATACTGGTGGCCGTCCATGCTCTCCGACATTAGGAGATATAAAAAGCAATGCGAGGAATGCCGTTCTTCGAAGGCAACCGCATGCTGCGGAAGTGAAACGAAACCGCAATCGTTTCAAGTGGGAACCAGGGTGCTAGTAAGGTATAAAAACCGCAAGGGCAGAGAAACGCCCATCTGGAAGGGGCCGTTCCTCATTACAGGAATAACCGAGCCAAACAATACGACCATCAAAATTGGTCAAAAATCAATGGTAATAAGCAATAGGAGACTGAAATCGTATTCCAAGCTTGATTAGTTCTGATCTTCACCCTAGTTTCACCTCCCCTTCCACTATCAACCTTAGACATTTACTATCCCCAGGGTGTATTGTAGTTCAATACTTTATCACTTAAAAATACCAATGAATACACAATATTGACAAAGATGACAAAAAAGTGGTAATAATAAATGTCATATGGAATGAAATACAAAAAAGAAATCACATACAAATAAAACAAAACAAATATTGACCCCCAATGAGGAAGACAATTTATAAATACTAAATTGTAAATAACTATTAAAAAAAAAAAAAAAAAAGTATGTAAATCCTAATTAAGATTTAACGACTTCCAAACCCTAAAACATTAAAAGTTAGAAACAAACAAAAAAAGAAAGCGAATGAAGCTATAAAGAATGCTAAACAATATTACAAGATATACCTATATTTACGCATAGGCAACATGTATTACAAGTGTAAGACGTTTTTAAATATAAATACACTTTTATTAATCTAGCATTAAATGAACAACAACAAAATAAATATTAATGGCTTAAGTATAGATTAGAAAAATAACATAGTAAAATACGAACTCAAATGAAAACAATTACTAATTTAAGAAATCTATTTACTTATTCTTATAATACATATGTCTATTTTTAAAATTCACTTTCATTAATATACTTAAATGATAAATGTAAACATGACACCAGCCACAATTATTTCATAAATACCATACCATTCTTTATGCAAACAAACGTAAGAAGCATTACCGCAAAAGAGAAAATACAACATGTAGCACACATACTAAACATAACGAATAATGCATTAAATGTTAAACTAAAACAAAAAATGTAAACTATCGCGAATTCAAAATGCCACCGCCCCTTGCTTTTCACTTATTCTAGAAAATTAACCTCTTCCAGATTAATTTTCTTTTCTAAAGGGGGGAGGAATGTAGTGATCCTAAATCACTACTCTCACCCACTTACCTATAATCCCAATCCAAGTGAATCATATGAGCGACAAGTTAAACCAAAAGTTGGTTTGCCGCACATTGATTCAAATTCCTAATTACCTCACCCATAATCCAATTGAATCATATGCACGAACAAATTAAACCAAAATCCATTTGTCGTACATTGATTCAATTCCTAATAATCCTAAACATTATGAAATGCGTAATACTAAATGCATTTCATGATTTCTCCTTCCGGGAATTTGTTCAAATAAAATTCGTATACACTTCCGAGAATCCTATTCCAATTGAAGCACATAAAATTTTGTTTGGGCTTCTTGGAATTTTTAAATAATATCTTTAACAAATCTCTGTTGCCACAGAGTATAAAAGGGGAGTGCATTTTGGACTCGAGATCAGTAAACAACCACAAACTCACTCTCCAAGATGGCGACCCGGAAACTAATGCAATCGTTAGTTCAGAGGTCCACAGTAAGTTGGACGACTTCAACGAGCCAATTGTTCTCTTTAACCCAACTAACAGTGCATACTTCGATGACACACGTGATAATGGTCACGGTTTCATCACACCAAATACCCTACAGAGTCTGGTCAAATCTCGACACCCTAAGAAGTCACCTGGTATCGACAACATGTCATACCACTCGTTGCGAAGGCTTTCTGCCTTATTCTTTATAAAGCTCTCCATTCTGTTCAACCATGCTTACAACATGGGGTACTTTCCCCAAGCTTGGAGGCACGCTATTATTTGCCCAATAGCAAAAGTTGGGAAACCAACGTATCACCCCTCAAGCTTTCGCCCTATCTCGCTTCTCACTTGCATCAGCAAAATATATGAAAAATTCATATACGAAAAGCTAAATAACTTTGTCAGTGCCAGGCACCTAATACCTGATTTCCAATTCGGATTTCGAAGAGCGCACAGCACCACTATGGCTCTTAACTTATTTCAAAACCACGTCTGCGTGCGGCTCTTTAATAAGGAACCCACCGTTGCGGTAAGCCTAGACATTGAAAAAGCTTTTGATACGACTTGGATCGAAGGTCTCGCTTTTAAACTTCTGAATACTGACCTCAGTAGAACGCTGTGTAGCATCATCTACCAGTTTGTTCTAAACAGAACCTTCCAAGTTAGAATGAATGGAAAGCTTTCCCGAACTTTTCACGCCGCTGCAGGCGTACCACAGGGCTCCATTCTAGGCCCCATCTTATTCAATATTTACACCTCCGATATTCCCCGCCCCGCGGACGGGAGAGTAAACCAAATATGCTATGCGGATGACGTCCTGGTGTACACGTCAACCAAAGGCCCTAACCTCGCAACAAATCGACTCAACCGTCACTTGGACGAACTGTATCAGTATTACAGTCGATCGAAAATCCGACTTAATCCATCCAAAGCAGTAGCCATAATTCTGAGTAGTAAACACTCCCAACCTACTTCTCGATATTCACAGAATATTCGAATAAAAATGGGAGATACTACGATTAGACCACAGGACAAGATGAAATATCTTGGGGTCACTTATACCCCAAAAATGAATTTCATCAAACATGTGACCCACATTCTCCAAAGGGGCCTTGGTCGGTCTAAGCAACTGCACAACATCCTGAAGTGGAGGAACAAAGTTGACACCAAAGTTAAGCTTCTCTGCTATAAGCAGCTAATCCGATCTGGAATATCGTACGCCTTTCCCATATGGTCCTGCATATCTTCGGCTCAAATGGAAAGACTTCGGGTTTTCGAAAGGAAACTCCTCAGAAGATGCACCAATCATTCTAGAAGGCCTGACGGTCGTCATTACCCCAACTCTCACCTATACGAAGGCGCCTCCATTACCCCTATCGACGAGTACTTGCTTCAATTAGCATATAAGTACCTCGAAAACATTCAGAACAGCGAGAACCTACTTGTACGGGACTCTTGCGTTCTTGACCCTTCTCTCTCTCGATCTCTTCGGATCAAACCGCCACAATTTCTTTTTCAGTACAAAACTGAAGAAACCACCCTTCCCAACAACATTCCCCTCTATAATAGAGGATTCCTGGACCCATCCCATAGGGTCTACAATTAACAAACCAACACACGAACGCACAGTACAAGACGGCACAAATACAAACATACACACCGACCAAAGCGCAGATTATCAGACGCCAAAGACGTGATCTGCGTTTACTACCGCACCCAAGACCCACCGGTCTTGTAAGATTTCTTTCCCACCATCCCGCTATAAAAGTAGTTAGAGAACACTTGGACTAACACTGTCCACACTATCCTTGGATACCCCCCCTTTTTTCTTCTCTTTTCAGATGCCGCGAGACCGAGCCCAATATCCTCACGGATGTGGGTGATTCTGGTTATCGCAAGATGACCAGAAGTCAGAGACAAGATGAAGGACACATATGTCCTGTCTCGCCAAATTCGGCCTTCTCGCCACATTTTTATATATATATTTTTTTTTTTTGACTCGAGATCAGTTGGGATCCAGAGGTCGAGACAACGGCCGAAAATTGAAAATTCAAATAAAATAATTAAATAAAACATTAATAAATATATAATAAATAAAAGAACACAATAATCGGGTTTTCATTTTGGACTCCCCAGGTAAGCCTATAAAAACAATTTAATAAAAATATAACCTCCACACTAGTTTCTTTGCATAAAAATTTACGGAAATATAATATTGGCTTTTAAATTTTTACAATAAAATCGGACATTTCATATGGTGTAACCCAATATTTAGGTAAAATGACTTTATAGACACTACTTCATTATAATCTAGTGGAGTACATATTATAAAGCTCCGGCAAAGTAATAATAAATAAAAACGAAATACTACTATTTCACACAATATACAACTTTAGATGATCACTAGAAATAATAAAATTAGTTCTTTCATTGAATGTGGAATAATATTAAAATACATTTTGTTCACTTAAAATAAAAGACAGAAACATTTTTCTACTTGTTAATATAAAAACAATTAATTAAGTGGGTATATAAAACAATAAAATTAAAATTTACGCATACATTTTCAAACGAACTAACTTGGCTGAATTCCGCAGAGCAGCCAACATTTGATATATAGCGTTTTACGACAAAACGTATATTTAACGGTATTGCGGGTTATTCCGCTGCGTTCGGTTTTTTGAAATAACGTATATTGGACTGCGTGAATAGGACGCAAATTTTGTTGAGCGCGTGAAAATATTCAATATCCGTGTGTTTGTTTTATGTTATTACATTAAAAATATAAGAGATGAATTCAGGTAGTTATTAAATACATAACGGATGCATGTTTAGAAATAATGTTCATTTCTTATTAGATTCTGCAGAGTTTACGCCGCGGCGCTCCAACAGATTGTCAGATAGGAGTTCACCGTCACACGTTAAGAAGAGTGCAAGGAAACAAGTTATGCATATGATAGCAGAAGATGATTCTAATTTACAAGGAAATTTAACGCCAAAAACACCGAGAACACCAAAAATTCGAGCATCTGAAAAGAATATCCTTAATGAGGTTCAATCTCCAGCAACCGATGGCTCATTGACGCCGAGGCGCAGTGCAAGGAAAACAATTAAAAAAGTTCATGAGTACGAAAATATTGTTGCACAGAGAGGTTTGCACGAGAGAAACCCAACAGAAGATGATCAGGATGTTGTGGAAAACAAGGTAACTTCTGTTGTTATACAAGGAACCCCCAAGAGTGATCGGAAGCCCAGAAAGAGATTAATTCGTCAACAGAATATACTTGATGAAGCCGACGATCCGAATAATAGTGTGGTAGATAACAAGAAGCAGAATCCTGTTGAAAGCAATGAATTGAATTCGGTAAATGGAGGTAATCTTGATAAAGAAAATAAGGTGGAGGGCGATGAATTGAACGATAAAACATTTGATGACATCAGGGATGTCGAAGAAAGGTCGGTTGCTCGTAGGGGCAAAAAAGCACAATTAATAAAATCTGAGGATGGGTGTAATATGCTTAGTAAGCAAGATAACGATGAAGAACAGGAAATGATAGAGAAAGCAACTGGAGGTACAGATAGCAAGGGAAAATCAATTAAACGTAAGGGCAAAAAGCACCCAAATAAGGATGCTGACCAAGAGAATGATTTGCCAGCACTAAATAATGTGCTTCCAACTCCCAGTAAGACAGAAGGTCATGTCATGAAAGATACCATTGAAAGGTCAGTAAGTCGCAGGGGTACAAAACCTCAAAATAAGGAGGTTGAGCGAGAGAAATCTTTGCCAGAGCTAAACAACACCTTTTCAACTCCAAGTAAAGTCGAAGATCGTGATATAAAAGCTCCCCTTGAACGATCAGTAAGTCGCAGGGGTAAAAAAGTCAAAGATATTCAGTCTGAAGATAATATCCATGCCATTAACGCACCTCCTCCTACTCCAACTAAAGATGAAGGTTACGAAATGAAAGACGATCAAGCGGAGCTCACGCAAAAAAGTGGAAGTCGCAGAGGCAAGAAAGTTCAAAATTCACAACCTGAGGATGATACCATTGTGCATGCTGTGCCCACACAAATTAAGGGTGATGAGGATCAGGAGATTAAAGATGTTGAAACCGAAGGAAAACCGGAATCCAAAGAAAAAAGTGTAAGCCGCAGAGGAAAAAAGGACAAGAATAAGCGGACTGCGGATGAAAATCAGGGGAAAGACTCGAACGATGTGTCAAGTAAAGAGGAAAATCAGAAAATGGAAGATAATGCAGTCGATGACAAAAAAAATACCAGAAAAACATTAGCAAGAGGCAGGGGCAAGACTCACCAATTGGTGAAACCTGAGGAATCGGCTGCCGTGGCGAATCTAAATGATGAACCCACTAAACAAAATCAAAAAGAAGTTGAGACACCGACCGTAAAGAGGAAAATTAGGGCAAGTTCTAATACCAATACGGATGGGAAAGGTAGAAACATGAAGGCTGAAGACCTTAAAACACCTAACAAATTGAATGAGGAAGTAGTTCCCTTAAATAACATCAATGATCTACCTTCTAAGCAAAACCAAGAGGAAGATACTAATCCTGCACATGAGAGTAAAGCAAAGGCAAATTCAATTGCAAGCGCTGGCAGAAGACGTCGAAACAGGAATTCTGAAGACTTAAAAAAGATAAAAGATGACATTTTGCCAACCAAAATAAACAACACTGTCGGACAACAAATCTTACCTGATATCCTGGAAGACGAATCTACCGAAGACGAAAAGTCTAGACATTTGAAAGAATACACATCAGTAAATATGGAAGAGGATAAAGAAGAATCTTCCACAGAAAATAAAGATAATGCTGTGCAAGTCGAAGAATCTGGGAATGCAATTATGGAAATAGAGGTAACTGCAAATGAGGAGTTGTTAATCTCTGAAGAGAAAGAACCCATGGTGAAAAGTGACGCTGATCTGACGGTAACATCTTCTATTAACGACAGGAAGCTTAAGTCTGATAACATGAAAAAACCAATGCCGACACCAAGGAAAAGTGCCCGGAAAACATTAAACAAAAGGAAAAAAGAAGCTCAAAGCGAGGACGACGTTCGTGAAAAGCCTGCGCAGTCTTCAGGTGCTGCTGTCGTTATCGAAGAAAAAGAGAGCAATGGCATAGAAAACGAAAATGTTGCTTTAGAAGTACAGAAGAGCATTGTAAAGGAAGACAAATCCTTAGCTGTAGAAAGCAAGGAAATTAATAGAGTGAATGATGAGACATCTGAGATTGTTTCTAAGGAACTCAATCCCCAGGAGACGAAAGTTCTTAAACCCGAGGTAGATCCAAAGCAAAAGGAACAAGGAATGGCGCATGGTGATTTCCAAAATACTTCGAAAGATTTTGAAAATGAAAGTGAGGTCAAAGGTTCTGAAAAGGTCAATGTTGCTAATGTTAGCACTGATCAATTTTCCGGAGCAAACAACAGTGAACAGTCTATTGTTCATCAGAAAAAAAATGAAGAATCAGATGGAGCTAAAAATAATGTCTGTGCGGAAGAGACTGAACCAATGCTCTGTGAAGAAGCAGCAGATGTTGATTGTGAAGTCGTAACCGACATTGAAATGATCGAATGTAACGATTTCGAAGAAACTGTGTCAAATGTGAATGCGCAAGATGCAGCCCAAGTACTCACTGAAGAACGGATGGATTTGTCTCCGACCAACGAAGCTAATAAGGAACTAGTCGAGTGCACCTTATTAGATCCTGTAATGACAGAGGAACAAATTGACCAGAAACAGGATGAAAACAAAACATTTGCAGTTGAAGAGAAAGATAATACGGACGATATGGATTCAGCAGACAGCAAGAATGCAGCAGATACCAAAACTGCAGCAGATGGAAAGGATGCAACAGACAATAAGAATGTGGCAGACGATAAGAGTTCAGAACATGACAAGAACTCACATACGAATAACGTGTCCAATGATCAAAACTCCGCGGTTCACCAATTAGAGTCCACCCAGAAAAAATCGAACGAAGCTACATTCACTCAGAATGAGTCTCAAAATGAGAGCCTACCGGAGTTTTCTGAAATATTCGAATTTGAACCAATTAATTTGGATGAGAGTGAATGTGATGACTTGAAAACACCTAACGAAACAGATGAAGATGAAAGTAATGCAGTAACTCTACTTGAACCTCAATATCCGATGGAGAAACTCTCTGTTGAACAGGCAACTACTGACTCTGACAATATAGCGGATTCCACCACATTCGGCGCAATCGGTGAACAAGAGGAAAGCGAAAGTCAACTCATTACTGCCCTAGAAAGTTCAAATAAATTACTAGAAGAGGAAAATGGAAAGGTACTTTCGACTCTTGAAAAAAATAAAAAACACAGTGTCGTTGAGAAAGAGCCACATGCTGTAAAACACCAAGTTACCAAGTTTTCAAATGGGGGAGGACCCTCCCAGAAGGTAGAGTCCTCTGAGGAGGTAGAATCCTATGTGAAGGTAGAAAATTCCGAGAACGTACAGTCCTCTGAGAAGGCAGAATCCTCCGAGAAGGTACAGTCCTCTGAGAAGGTGGACTCCTCCGAGAAGGTACAGTCCTCCGAGAAAGTACAGTCCTTTGAGAAGGTGGAAACCTTCGAGATAGTAGAATCCTCCGAGAAGGTACAGTACCCCGAGAAGATAAAATCCTCGGAGAAAGTACAGTCCTCTGAGAAGGTAGAATCCTCCGAGAAGGTAGAATCTTCCGAGAAGGTAGAATCCTCCGAGAATGTAGAATCTTCCAAGAAAGTACAGTCCTTTGAGAAGGTGGAATCATCCGAGAAGGTAGAATCCTCCCAAAAGGTAGAATGCTCTCAGGAGACGGAATCTTTAGAAAATGTAGAATCCTCCCAGAATCCAGAATCCTCCCAGAAAGTAGAATCCTCTCAGAACGCAGAATTCTCAGAAAACGTGAAATCCTCAAAGAAGACGGAATCCCAGAAGGCAGAATGCTCAGAGGATTTAGAAGATATTCACTGTACACAAATATCCAGCACTGAACAAGATTTAAAGGGGCAAAAGGTAAGAAAGCACGCTCTTTTTAATTTACTGGTCTTGCTACTAAACTTAATGTCTCTAGGATGCAAAAATTAACTTTCAAATGGAAATAATCGATCTAGATGCAATATCAACAAATGCTGATGAAGGAAAAAATGTTACCGGCAGTGTTTCTCAAAAGGTGTCAGACACCAACACGAGCGGCGACAGTGATTGTATATTGCTTTCTCTTGAAGAAAGTTTCGATGTCGACCATATGTTAAAAGAAACTGAAGGTGAGTTGTCCAGAATATTAGATTTCTCACAATATACATGCAATCCTGATTCTTGTAAGAATTTGAGCCATCCTGGGTGGGAAACAAAAAAGGCAGATGGTGTACAAACATTCATACTAAAACATTATTTGCCTGCACCGTGCGTACATCATCATCATCATCATCATCATCATCGGCACTACAATCGGGAACCGGTCTTGGCCTTATTTAGCAAGTCCTGGGGCTTGTTAAATTTTCCATAATGATTGGTTTTTTCCGGGCAAGGTCATTAGTCTTGCGCCAGAGGCTCCCCGACGAGGAATCGAACCCCGGTCTCCCGCGTGACAGGCGGGTGTACTAACCACGATATATCAATGGGGATTGTCTAACCGAGCATTGAATTGCCTTAAAGCTCAGTGCTATCTCTTGTCGTCAAAGGCGAACCCCAAAGTAAATATACTATGCATGAACAACACTTGCATCGACGAAGCCAAGGAACTATCAATCCTCAGCATTCGAATTAATTCGACTCTTAATTAGAATGACCACCTATTTGAAGCTGCTGTAACACCAATGGATATATTGGTATCAACGTTTATTAATAAAATATTATTAATTATTTGAGCACCAGTAGTATCCTGCCGCCTGCGCCAAATGTAGTACCAAAAAGGTATCACTTTTAATTAGTTATTTGGCACCGGCTGTATGTATGTTGTCCGTGCTAAATGGTAAGATTCGAGATTTTAGACCTTACCTGTCTGTTGGGGGGCGGACCCTCTGGAGAGTCCAATTAATGAAGAGTCTGGTTTTTAGTTATTGTTTTATTTTATTTAGATTAAATTACTAGACTATGCTAATTAATGTTTTATTTTGAGTAACAGGCCCGTTGTACCAGTGCAAAGGCTGCGACATATTACTCTTAGTTATCGACTGCTCAGACTGCTCGTGTGGCTCTAACAGAACCCCTTTTATAGATCCAAAATCAAACTTGATTTTATATTCCTTCCCACAATGGCATCACTCACCTTGAGATAGTTACTCGATGCCAGCCCACTCGCAGGTCATGCCAACGACGATGGGAATGGCAACGTTGCAATATTGTCGTCATTCACCCTGAGATGGCAACCTTACACCTACTCTGGCTGCAGCTTGACCTCAACTCTGTGGGAAAATCTCGGGCAATGGATCCAGGCGTCAACCGATTCACGGTGATGTGAACAGAAGGCATGTGCTAGGGTGGAACGCGGGAATTTGCAGAATTGCAATTTTAGTTGTTACTTGATGGAATTTGGGAATTGCAGAATTGCACTTTTAGTTGTGGGAATGGAAAATGTACGTGTAGTTGATAGTGTTATATATATATGTTTATACAACGCTTACCTACTACAGTGGCTTCCGACTCGTAGTTTACTCCACGAGATTGCGGAGCGTTAATGTATTTTATTTGTGTGTGCTTTTACTTTTCTACTTATTATTAATTTTATGAATTAACAGGATTATCTCTGGACTGAGCCGTCAAAACGAATCTCTCAGTTGATGCACCCCCTGGGTCGTTGGATTCTAATTGATTAATGCCTATAACAGAACTCCCTATTGATACCCCAAAATCTAGTCCGAATCCTACATTCTTACCCACGATCACATCGCTCACCTTGAGACAGTTACCCGATGGTAGTCCTGGTCGTATGCCATGCTAACTACGATGGGAACTGCAACTTTGCAATTCTGTCGCCATTCACCTTGAGGTGGCAACCTTACGCCTACTCTGGCTGCAGCTCCACCCCAAGACCATGGGGAAATTTCGATTCAAAGTGATGCGAGTTTTTGCTTTGCCTATGGCAAGTATCATGCAATATTAGGGCATGTGTATGGGCATGGGTGGCTCCTCGATAGTATAGTGGTTAGTACACCCGCCTGTCATGCGGGAGACCGGGGTTCCATTCCCCGTCGGGGAGCCTCTGGCGCAAGACTAATGACCTTGCCCGGAAAAACAAATCATTATGGAAAATTTAACAAGCCTCAGGACTTGCTAAATAAGGCCAGGACCGGTGTCCGGTTGTAGTGCCAATGATGATGGTGATGGTGATGGATGAACATGGGTGGGATTACCTTGAAAGTGGTGGAGTATTAGGTGATCGTCGAGGTGATGAGAATTTTTGGTTTGCCCATAGCAAATAGCATGCAATATGAGAGCATGTGTATGGGCATCGGTGGAATTACCCTGAAGGTGATGGGGTATTAGGTGATCATCAAGGTTATGAGAATTTTAGGAGTTGTGTAGCTGCAATTTGCATGTTAGAACATAGTCATGGGTATGGATGGGACGTGGGAATTGCAGAATTGCAATTTTAGTTATGAGAATGGGAAATGCATCTCAAAGTGATGAGAATTAGATTTACCTATGGCAAATAGCATGCAACATTAAATACGTTGAAACAATATTGCAGATGTGTTTCAGGTTGCATTGTGAGAATTTTGCGTACAGCAATTTGTATGTAAATGCTGCGTGCATTTAACAATGCTGTTATGCGTATAGCATACATGTTATATGTATGTAACTATTTGAGTTTGGGAATTTACTTGTAACAATAGCATATGCTATTGCATGGTGAGAATTTGCGTTTAGCAAAAGGTAGGCATGTGATGTGATGGGGTTCATGGCTACACTGAAAGAACTCTGTTGGCTGTAACAGAAAATTAATTTTGATGCTACACCGAAAGAATTCTTTTGGTTGAATGTTATTAAAACTTTAATTTATATCTTTTGGTTGAAAGTTATTAAAACTTTAATGTATGACCGTTAATGTCACGTATGATTGCAACATAATTCACTTGTTGGAATTATTATTTAGTTTTGTTTAATTTATGGCAGTTAATGTCATATATGCATGGAATACTGCGAAAAGTGCAGCCAAATGTATGTGGTTCCTTAAGAGATGTAAAAAACACTTCATTCCATCCAACCTGGCCACTATTTATAAGGCGGATATTCGTCCCAAAAATGGAGTTCAACTCCCATATTTGGTTCGGCACATCCAAAACTGTGATATATGTGCTCGATAGGATGCAAAAACGATCAGTGAAAGTTATTGGGGACGCAGCCATAACTCGATCAATTCCGTCGTTAGAACATAGGCGCAACGTATCATGCCTATTTCTTTTCTATCCTCCATTCAGCTAAAAGTGCATACTTCGACGACACACGTGATAATGGTCACGGTTTCGTCACACTAAATACCCTACAGAACCTAGTTAAATCTCGAAACCCTAAGAAGTCACCCTGCGAATGCGACGGTCGTTGCTCAACCGAACTTGCTGAATGTTTTCCGCCTTTTCAGACATTTTCCTGCGATTCCGATTTATGCAAATGCGCATAAATTCACGTTGAAAGTCAACTTCAGGCGCACAAATAAAAATAGAGTCAATCTTTAGCCGAACCACACGACTATGGAATGCTCTACCTGTGTTTCTTCGTCGTTGTAATGTCCAGGCGTTCAAGACCAATATATATCGACACCTCCTTTCCTTATCTCTGACATTTAAGGGTACTTCAAAATAGCCTTTTGTGTGCACGTTAGTGTAAAAAGACACAACTTACGTATCAAGAGCTGTGACTATGTTGTTTGTTACAAGAAATGTAAACTTGTGTTTAGAGGTTGTACAACCAATTTGGGTCCTAGAATAATTTTTAAGCATGGACTTCTTACAATTAACTTTGGTGGGTGGGTTATATCAGAACTGAAATAATTTCAGACTATTTTAGTTTTGAAGTATCAGAGCAAAACAACACAATGCTGGGGATTTGTTTAATAGCATAAAGAATTCCTGGTTTGGATTTAAATCTTAATAATAGAGATGAACGGAGTCTTCTAAGAAGGTTTCATCGTTATCATCATCGGCACTACAACCGGGATCCATAATAATTGTTTTTCCGGGCAAGGTTATTAGCCTTGCGCCATCTAAGATGGTTTACCATGAATATTTTGGATTACAAACTATTCGGTGAGTATTTTCAAGTGTTCCTATTAGTGTACTGCTTGCATCACTCTCTTACTTTGCATCTGAACTCAAATTAAATGAACACAAAAACTATTGGTTTGCATACGCCGCTGGTGTTACATCACTCTCTATACTTGGCACTCGAATGAAATCAACTCTTAACTAGAATGGGCCAGATAGTTACAGCGATTAGCTAGGAATGCGTTAGAAGCTCATACGTTCAATTTCGTCATTAGAGCACAGGCGAAAGGCATCCATTCTTTCTCAGTTCTGCAGGTATGCTCAAAGGAAGGCGGAAGTGGGATTCCGCCACCTCAGAGAGTCACGAAGAAAGCCACCGTTCAACGAAAACTCACCAGTTCACTTTAATGCTTAATTTTGTTGTGGGTGGATAGATAAACGTAGGGAATCGTTCTTCGGTAGGACTAGACGAACGTGAAATGTTCTGTGGGGGGTGAAGTCGGGGTGCCGGCGTACGGCACGGGGTTCTACTCTGTCCCCACGATAAAGTTCACTTTTCGGTGCGCTCAGTCAATGGCAAACAAACAAAACTTTCACAAGATGGCGGTCAAAATGTAACTTCGGATGGAATTGCAATAAGTGCTGAAGCACACCAAGGATACCAGGATAGTGTTTCTACTACGCGCACACAGTTGATTAATTGATTGATATGAACGTGAACAGTGCGCGGCAAACGTCAATCATTACATACAGCGATCCATTTCGTAGTCCTATTGCTTAATGCAACCATTCACCAAGAGACAAATAAAACACGATTTTCACCAGTTAAAACTTTTATTTTTTAGTACTCTATTGTTATTGTAATTTCACAAATGGCATTCTAATCTGACTGCAGGCTTACTCCTTAACAACACAACTCGACAACTCAACTTAATAAAACACAGGCACTTAGCAAACGCTAGTTTAAAACACGTTCGTAAAATGGGCTAACGCTAGCTCGAACTCGACTTGGTAATGTATACGCGTCCCCGAGAGGGGTACGGGGAGCGGAAAACGCACCGACCGGATCGGTGGTTGGAATACGACTTAGTGGTTCAACCCTCGTTTGGGGTGAGTTTGGTGGTGTGATGAAAAGGAAATGAAATTTCCTATGACCAGTGACCAATGGAAGGCGATCTCTGGCACGCGGTGGTGTGCGTGTGTGATCGTACCCATCAGTGTTTATCGATGCATTTAGTAAAGGATAAAGGAAACCTGAAACGAGGAAAAAAGAACAAAGGGATCGAATAGATCATTGTTTACGCTGTGCATTGTGGCTATCATAGACGGCAATTCATCGGAGAAATGGTGCTGAAAACAAATAAGGGCTTCATTACAGTCGTGGATGAGTGGTGCGGATGCGTTAATAGATGCATCGCCATTAGGAAAATGTGCTAATGGATTTTAATGTTTATGGCCTCTCAGACTGCAGTAGGAACCGAGTTCTTGTTTGTACTAGGAAACGCTAGAGCATTCGGTTCCGATGAAAATGCTTGGGATGCGGTAATTGTTTGTCGATTGGACAACCGAATCGCGGGTCGGTTTATTGCGGCTGTATAAACAAGCTGTCCGACATAGCATTTTACGATGACAAGGGTGCCGAATGGTTTGGGATTTATGATGCCGTATGATGTGAAGAAGAAGAATGATGTATGGAAGGAGACAGCGCGGCAGACCTTGTCTGCGATGGCGGGATGGCGTAGACCAGGACGCCCAGAGCCTGGGAGTGCTAAACTGGATGACATCGGCTCGAAATCGGGACCGGTGGAGAGATTTGTTAAATAAGGCCAAGATCGGATCCCGGTCGTAGTGCCGATGATGATGATGATGATGTGAAGAATTCTTTACAGGAAATTTGAATAACGCATTAAATGCGTGAATGCTGCGAGAATTCGCTTAAGGGATTTTCAGATAATGCGTTGGATGCATTAAATGTCCTTGAGAAAGGAAATGTTTCAGGTATGCTGGTGATTGAACCCCTACAGTTCTACCAGATCATATATTTCTCCATGGCTACCATCTACATACATTCAAGGTCAATGTACATCGAAACTTCTTCTGCCAAATAATAAAGAAAATTTAAAAAAAAACCTTTTTTGTGTGCATTTATATAAAAAATCATCTAACATGACCAACGACAAACCGCTGGAATGGGACACGACATCTGTCAAGATGAACGATGTTATGAGCTCCTCGATTATATAGTGGTTAGTATGCCCGCCTGTCACGCGGGAGACCGGGGTTCGATTCCACGTCGGGGAGCCTCTGGCGCAAGACTAATGACCTTGCCCGGAAAAATCAAATCATTATGGAAAATTTAACAAGCTTCAGGACTTGCTAAATAAGGCCAAGACCGGTTCCAGGTTGTAGTGCCGATGATGATGATGATGAATGATGTTATGAGTGTCACTTAAACTAGGGGGATTAGTTTCCATTAAAGATTTCCCATACCATGGATGAAAAAATGCGTTTTTGTCGAAATTCACGCTTCTCCATAGGAAGCAATACTTCTATACGCAAAGTTTAGCGGCGAAGTTATTTCCGGCTTGGAATAGGAACTGTGTTACAGCGCAATATTACTGGTTTTAAATTGTGTCCATGCAGCTTGAAATCCGCGATACCGGTGATAATGACTACCAATGCATATTCGCATTTCTCTCAATAAATTCACAGCGGATCAGAGATTTTTTTTTTTTTTTTTTTTTGAAGAAGAAGAAAAGATGGACAGTTTTAGTGAGCTCAATCAGCGGCACCGGTTGCCCATTACTCCAATTTGGTTGTTCTACACCTTGAGGAAAATATGTATTTTAAATTCAATGTTTACGAACGTCAAATTTTCAATATGAAAACTTAGATTTCGAATTGAAACAGGGACCTTTTGGTTTCGAAAACTGATCAGCAATATCATTTTGTTTTCATGTGGCTATATCACGGCGTGAGATAAACACGTGGATTATATGATATCTAAGCTAATCGATATCAGTAATAGTGATTATTTAAATTTGGTCTAGTCCAAAGTCTGTGAGATTCAACCCACAATCCATCTTCAATTAATATTACACACTCTTCTACTTTAATAAAATACTTTATTTGAAAAATACCCCAACTTTTTTCGAAGTAGTGAAGAACAAAAAGAAGTTTCGAATTCACGTTGTCAAAAACTTAGAACCAAAGAATCAGCCCATCAGACCACAGTCTCGGGTATGCGAAGATGTCTCGAGTCACTACTTCAACTGTGGATTTATAGCGTTTGCGACGATAGTGAAGAGCGTGTGATTCGAACCGACGCTATCACCATTAGAATCCCTAAAATATAGAACCAAAGCGATCAGGATGAGCCAACAAGACAGGTTCGCGGGAGACATGGCTCGCTTGTGGGAGGGAAGACCACTAGAAGACGCGAGTCGGCTGCGCAAAATAGATGTTTACCTTGACGGAAAAGGCGCGATAAAGCTAAGGTCTCGAACAAGAAAAATAAAATCGACGCTGGAAAATAAATCCCATCGTCTGGATGGAAAACATCGACTGAGTCGCCCCCTGATCGACCACTACCATAGGAAGTTTGCTCACGGCGACACTATAGCGTTTGCGACGATAGTGAAGAGCGTGAGATTCGAACCGACGCTACCACGGTTAGAATCACTAAAGGGTAGAACCAAAGCTCAACGCATCAGGCCACTGCCGCGTGTACGAATTCGATTTCTAAATTCAAGTACACTCAACTGATGTAGAATTGCTATGCTATTGGTTGGTATACGGCTGGTGCGTTTTCTTATTCGATTTTCTTTCGGTGTTCTTCACTATTTGCTTGTATATTGTGTGTGTATCTGTTAGAAACGACACAGATTACTACGTTATGCTCTGGTAAATGGAGCTGATTTTTTTTTCAGTTTGATTTTCCTTTGATGTTGCGTTTTCACTACGGCGAGGGTTTTTTTTTTGTGGTAGGAAGGTGGAAATCTTCAAATAATACCTCTCGGTTTTACCGACTAAAACCATCTCCCGCCATGCACATATTCCCGTTGATCCTCGCGGAACATTCTTTTAGATATTCCATCGTGGGGCGGGACTCATTACGGAAATGTGTCTAATTGTGTCTGTTGAAATCGCCGCAGACACGCGAAAGGATTTTATAATTTCAGTTTATCAATTCTAAACATTTGCGCAATATTTATTAAAAAAAACTTGCATTTTCTAGATCTTGATATGCCAAGTCTCCAAATCTTCTCTGATGAGGATGACGAAAATGAGGTGAATCCAAAGTCAAGCGAAGAGAATATTCTTAATGCAACATTCGATACTAATGATTCATCTGTAATGGATCCGAAAGACACTACGCCCAAATCACGGACTTCAGTTTCTAGGAGATCCACACCATATAAATCGAACGCAGCTGAAGATACGGAATCTCTAGGTGACTCAGACAGCCAAGACCCGATGGAAAATATTGATTTCCTTACTATATACAGCGGCCTTCCATTGAAGAGCACTTTAAAACGTTCCATGTCTGTAACGTCGGAAATGCCAAAGAAAATTGTAAAGTTTCACAGTCCCATTGTCATCTCAGAAGAAGCTGATACAATAAGTAAGAATCCTCGTATGTAGTAATCAGTATTTTAGTAGTAATATTTGCTAATACCAACTTTGTAGGCACAGGAAGACGTAAGAGATCTCTTTCAATGACTGAAACAGAGACAGAAATTTCTGAGTACATCAACGAAAAGAAAAAAAGACGTAAGCTAAAGACTTTACTTAATGTGTGGCTCGATATTCACTAGACGTTTAATTACAGATACTGCAGGAAAAAAAAAGTCTTCTGATAATCAATTTGTTTCTAGGACTAAGATGCCAAATTTTAATGCTATCCATAAGCAACAGTTTAAAAAAATGGAGTCGCTGAGCGACCACTTGGCTCGCAAAGAAAAACGTGCAAAAACGTTGAATTCATCTGCTAAAAAAGCAACATCTGGTGAGTTTTTTATTTACTCTAACTGACTATTTCCGACATGGCTTCTTGTTTTCCTTTCAATAGCAACTATACAGAAGGCAATGCTTACAAATAATGTGGTACTTCGTGACTTTAACAAGGAAAAACAGAACTCCAAACAAGAACTTAGGGTGGTTAAGGGTCGCCAGCAAACAGCTTTATCCACAAACATTCTCAAACAAAAAGGTCGCATTACAAAAACAAGCGAAACCATTTCTGGTAAACAACAAAAAGTGGATGCATCGAACACCGTTGAACCCTCAAATTTAGACTCAGCCGAGGACACTCGAATCCAAACTATTGAATCAAACCATGAGGTGGATTCTCTAACCACAACATTAGCATTCCCACATGAGCTCGCCTCAACTAACAGCGATGATGCTGAATCAATTATAAACTTGCCAAGTCACTCAAGCAATAGACCAGAAATTGTGCATGGATCGCAACAGTCGGGTGATCGCCACCATCGTATGGATATGTACAAATCGCAAAATGTCATACCTCTAAGGGAAAGGACCAAGGATTTCATAAAAGGAGTTCGCTCCAATCGAAGGTTTGATCTGCAAATGCAGTACAGAAAAAAGAACTTCGAATAAGCTTAAATATAAATGCGATTCATATTCATTATATCTTTTTATTGACTTAAGTTTTTGAATTGTTCAGTTTACGCGTATTTATTTTTTTTTAATTTTCGACTGATTTTGTTTTGCGTTCTTTCATAACAACTCGTAATTTAAAATTCCGAAAATTTTGTGTGTGACAAAATTTGTAATCCCTTTGCAAGAAAATCCATTTATTATTATATAAATCATTAATAAATATATTTACTGTTGTAATGATTGGAATTTTCGGAGAGGCATTCAATTTATTAGTGCTGTAATTTACGCCCATCATGCTTATCTTTAATTTTTGTTTCTCTTTGTTTAATAGTTTACATTTAATAATCAAAAGCAATATCACTTTTTTTAAGAGGGTACGTTGAAACTCGTAATTTAAAATTCAGCGAATTTTGTGTATGAATAAATTTGTATTCTCTTGGCAGGATAATCCATTTATTATTTATAGATTATTAATAAATATATTGCTTTTGTAATGCTTGGAATTTTCGAAAACAGACAGCTATTATATTAGTGCTGTAATTTGTGTCTGTCGTGCCTATCTGTAACTTTTGTTTCTTTTAAGTTAGTTGTTTACATTTAATAATCAAAAGCAATATCACTTTTTTTAAGAGTTATTGTAGGTTGAACCTTGAAAAGTTACTCCTGACGACAGTAGCATTTCCCAATAACTAAAAGTTATTGGCAAATGAAGTAGACTTGATTTTTGATTTGGAATCCGCATTTATTTTTTTCACAATCAAATTACATCATTTTTATGTCGGATTAAATCATCATCACCATCATCATCGGCACTACAACCGGTATCCGGTCTTGGCCTTATTTAACAAATCTCTCCACCGGTCCCGAGTTCTAGCCGATGTCATCCAGTTTGGCACTCCCAGGCATTGGGCGTCGTGGTCTACGCCACCCTTCCATCGCAGACAAGGTCTGCCACGCTGTCTCCTTCCATATATCCTGCCACAAAGGACATTCCGGGCAGGCTCCTATTCGCTCGTTAGAGCTAGGTGTCCCGCCTACCAGAGTCTACCGAGCTTGATTTGTCTCACGACAAGCCGGCTTAGCTGCGAATATATTTTCACGCCCTACTCATAAAGCTGAAACAAAGAAAGTAAAAACAGGAGTAGAAAATAATACCGAGTGGTCTTATTGAACTGAAATCAATTTCACATTGTTACAACTTCCAAACAGGTGGTACCACTACCACCATAATTTGCCCAATTATCATCATCATCGGCACTACAACTGGAATCTGGTCTCGGCCTTATATAGCAAGTCTCTCCACCGATCCCGATTTCGAGCCGATGTCATTCAGTTTGGCACTTCCAGGCTCTGGGCGTCCTGGTCTACGCCATCCCTCAATGGCAGACACATCTGCGCTCCTCTTCGCTCCTTCGAGCTAGGTGTCCCGCCCAACGGAGTCTACCGAGCTTGATTTTTCTTACAATATTAGCTTCAAGGTAGATCGCGTACAACTCATGGTTGTAGCGTCTCCGGAATCGTCCTCCCTCACATACAGGGCCAATAATTCTCCTTAAGACTTTTCTCTCGAACTGGGCCAAGGGTTCAGAGTGCCTTTTATTGAGCACCCAGGTCTCAGATCCATACATGAGTACTGGTAAGACCATTGTATTGTACAATAGTAGCTTGAATGTTCTGGATAAATTTCGGAATTTAAAGAGCCTTAATAGACCACAGTAGGCTTTGTTGGATTTGATCAGCTGTTCGCGTATTTCTTCTTCAATATTGTTATCGGCTGATACTGTTGACCCAAGGTAGTTAAAGGATTGCACTACTTCAAATTCATGCTCCACTACCCTGATAGTTTGACCAACGTTAGGTCTTCTCTTCGCAGAAGTTGCCATCATGTACTTAGTTTTTTCCTCATTAATGTGTAGTCCCAGTTTTTGTGCCGCCTGCTCGATCTGGGTGAGGGAGTCCTGTACAGCAGAATCGAATCTACTGATGATGTCGATGTCATCTGCGTAGGCAAGTATCTGGCTAGGATTCATGACAATAGTCTCTCTAGGTGTGACGCCACGGATTGCTTTCTCCAACGTCAGGTTGAAGGGGACGCCGTTGTCGGAGTCCATTAAAGATGTTTATTGGTTTGGACAGCAATCCCGCTATTTTTACTTGACTAGTTACGTTGGTCATGGTCAACCTACAAAGTCGTAGCAATTTGCTTTGAATGCCGAACTCTCTCATGGCATTACATAGTTCTACCCTGTCTATGCTGTCGTAGGTGGCCTTAAAGTCTATAAATAGATGATATAATGGAATCTTAAATTCCAGAGATTTTTCCATCGCCTGCCTAAAGGTGAATATGTCATCAATCGCTGATTTGCCTGGGATGAAGCCACACTGATTGATCAGTGATGACTTTAGCGTATGGGGCTATCCGGGCTTGTAGGATAGAGGAGAGTATCTTATAGGCGGCACTCAGTAATGTTATACCCCTATAGTTGCTGCACAGAGTGATATCTCCCTTCTTACGTATGGGACAAATTATACGACCATGCCAATCTTCCGGTATCTCCTCTTGCTCCCATACGTGCACCACGATCTTATGAATTGTGTGATGTAACGCTGTACCTCCTTGTTTGATCAGCTCAGCTGGTATGTCATCAGCTCCGGGGGCTTTATTTGGTTTGAGTTGTCTTATGGCTTTTCATGTTTCCTCAATGCTTGGTGGCGGCAGCATTTGGTCTTGATCTTGCATTGGTGGAGCCTTCAATTCTTCTGTGAGCTGACCATTTAACAATTCATTGAAGTGCATTTCCAATCGCTCCAGAATGCCTTCAGGATCGGTGATCAGATTGCCCTCTTTATCATATAAATGTGGGTATTGTCTTCACTAAACTAAACTTGTAAGTGCAGCGTGATGTGTACCTCGTCGTACTGCGGATTATTTGGTAGAACTTCCGCGGCTGGTGCGGACCTCGCTCTATACTTTTCTCTATTTCACAGACAAGGTTTTTCCCCGGGCACTTTTCTTTTGTCGGTGAAGCCTTTTTCAGATTTTCTGAGCTCTTTGTATTTCTCCTCGCGTACCCGCCTCCTATGAGACTGCTGCATTGCCCGGTATGCAGCATTCTTACGTTCAGGCGCTAGTTTGCACTCATCATCAAACCAGTCGCTCCGATCTCTACGACTACTGCCCAAGATGAAGTTGGCAGTACTAATGACAAAATTCTTAAGGCGTGTCCACTTCCCTTCTACGCCCGGCATTCTGCCCCCAGGATTTACTCTCCCTCCATCGAACTCCTCGAGGGCGAGTCTTAACGCATGACCAAAGGTGTTACTGATATTCTCATTGTGTAAGGCAGCCGTGTTGATTCGAACCTAATCAGCGGATGCAATACGTCTCCGTAAGGCAATCCGCGCTCGGAAAACTGTACCAACAAGATAGTGATCCGAGTCGACGTTGGCACCTCTGTATGTTCATACCGTCATCAGGCTCGTGGAGTGGCGGCGATCTATCAACACGTGGTCAATTTGGTGGCGAGTGACTCCATCAGGTGATACCTTTTACGCGGAAACTTGGTACTTGCAACAACCAAGTTTTTTGATCCTGCCAGTTCGATGATTCGTAGTCCATTGTCATTAGTGTTCTCATGCAAACTATGGGAACCCGCGTAGTGTCTGAAAACCGGCTCCCGACCTATTTTCGCATTTAAATCACCAAGAACGATTTTAACATCGTATCTTGGGCAGGCATTGAGGGCCCGTTCGACGTTCTTGTAGTATTCCCACGAGTGTTCTCGGAGCGTTACAACCTGCAACTTCAAAAAGAACTGCAACAGTTATTTGATGGCATCTCGGGGCGCCCACTCGGCGCTATAGGTTCGCCTCTCCCGAGAGGTCTAATAAAAAAAAAAATTCTTTTTCGTCGTCGGGGTACTCCTCTGTAGGATCGTGAACGTTTATGAGACTTATGTTTGTGTATCCGGTCCATATCCGAGGCTTGTTAAATTTGCCATAATAATTCGTTTTTACGGGTATGGTTATTAGCCTTGCGCCAACCTTTCTCAGGATGACAATTCAATACAATATACAATAATCCTTTACAAGCTTACTAACGCAATATACACATCTTGTTTTTTTAATATATTAACTACCAAAATTTTAAAACAATCTGATTAAAGAAAATGTAAACAATTAAAGAGAAATAAGAACTAAATTACTACTATTTATTGGCCTGTAGGAACCCGGAAGTTCATGACCTCACCGACTCGACTCCGCCATCGCTCCCTGTCCTGTGCACTCTCCCTCCATGCTTGACCATCCGATCCGATCTCCTCAAGGACACACCTAACATTGTCCACCCATCTTCGTCCTGTCGGTGCCTTTCCCGTTGGTTTACCGTCAAGAATTCTATGCACGGACCTATCGGTGCCCATTCGCGTCACGTGTCCGGCCCATCTTAATTTTCGCGACTTGATTACTCTCACTATTGTAGGTTTGCGGTATAGCTCTTCCAATTCGTGGTTGTGGAGTTTCCTCCATTGTCCTGCCTCGTCATATTTACCTCCAAAGATACCGCTTAAAACTTTATTCTCGAATACGCGAAATCTGTTTTCTTCTCGTTTTGTGAGAGCCGATGTTTCGCATCCGTATAGAACAATCGGCATGATTATGGTTTTTTAGACACGGAGCTTTATGTTACGTGATAGCAGTTTGGGTTTACTGACTGCGTGCCAACTAGCGTTGCCGGATTGTGGTCTTTTGTTAATTTCCTTCGACATTATGTTACTGGCCGTCAGTATCGTTCCCAGATATTTAAATTCTTAAACTTTTTCAAATATCTTGCCTCTGACGTTTATATGTGTTCCCTGAGGTCCACCTGCTCGCGCCGTAATAATGTATTTTGTTTTGTCTTCGTTTATTTCTAGGCTCACATCTTCTGCCGCTTGCATTATGATTTCACTGTTTTTACTTCCAGTTTCTAGATTATCGCTCAGAACGGCGATGTCATCCGCATATGCGAGCACTTGTGTAACCCCGTTCAGGGATGATCCGGCCATGTTGTCGTCTTGTACCTTTCTGATGACATACTCGAGGGCAAGGTTAAAAAGACATGGTGAGATGCCATCGCCCTGTTTTAGTCCGGCCCGGATTTCAAATGGTTCTGAAAGTTGATTTTCTATTCTAACTCGCCCTTTGTTTTCGTTCATGCAAATTTGAATGAGGGCGGCATATTTTTTCGGGATTTCCAGCTCAACTACAATATGGTAGAGTCTTTGCCTTGCGACTGAGTCGTAGGCTTTTTTTAAGTCAACGAACAGTTGGTGAACCGTCCCTCCGTATTCCCACTTCTTTTCCAGCAGTTGCCTTACTGTAAACATTTGGTCGTTTGTTAACCGGTTCCTACGGAATCCACATTGGTAGTCTCCCAGTATTTCTTTTGCGTACGGTATGATTCTCGCCAGTATGACATTTGTTAGTATTGTTACGGACCGACCTTGAGTCCAGGTCCCCCCAAAATCCACTAATCCCCCTTCGTTAGTTTCCCCTCTTTACCTATAAAAGGAGAACAACTCGCCAAGTAGTTAATTTGCATAAACTACTTTATGCAAATTCTACTTGGCAGAGAAAATAATCAAAACCGGCGTTGGCGTCGAATAATAAAATTAAACGTCAACGGCGAAAATAAAAAATAAATCATTCGACGTAAACCTTCGAAGTAACCCAGATCAATTGAACAACCTTCGAAGTAACACAGATCAATTTAACGCGAAGCTAAACAGGGGAGCAACATCTCAACGCCCCCTGCACCCAGCCAGCAGTCACCAACAGCTGACAAGCAGCTTCGCCGACGACCGCTCAACGGTCCAAAATCACGTCCATTTAGTGTCCACACTATTGGCTTCCTCTTCCTTACTGCTCCCATTCTCTAGGATGCTAACTCTATTCGTTAGTTCGTCTTGATATTCAGCGCTTATGCGCAGGTCATTTAGTTTATCAATGTCGAACTTTTTGCTCGTCTCCTGGGTTTGCTGCGAGCCGACTCCTGATATTGCCCGTCACTAGAAGATGGTCGGAGTTGCAATCTGCTCCTCTATATAATCTTACGTCAAGGATATTCGAGTTGTGTCTTTTGTCTATGAGGAAATGGTCTATTTGGTTACGCGTTACGCCATCGGGTGATATCCATATGGCTTTATGGATTTGCTTGTGCTTGAACATCGTACTTTTCACTACCAGATCTTTTGACGCCGCGAACGTGATAATTCGAATTCCATTATCATTTGAAACGTCGTGTAGAGTTTCTTAACCTATAGTTGGTTGGAAGATATCTTCCTTTCCAATTTTCGCGTTGAAGTCCTCGAGGAGAATTTGAACATCGAATGATGAGATCCCATTAAAAAACTTCTTCTAGGGTCTCGTAGAACGTGTCCTTCGTTTCTTCGTCCGTAGATTCTGTTGGGGCATGTACGTTTATCAATATATAATTATACCATGGGCCCTGTATTTTTAGCACCGACATTCGGTCATTAATAAATTTTACATCTTTTACATGGGGCGTGATCTTCTTGCTTATGATGAAGGCGGTTCCGAGGTTATGTGTATCGGTACCTCCGCACGCCAGTGTAAACCCGTTGGTTTCGATTACTTCATGTGGGAGTCGGACTTCCTAAAGCGAGACGATGAACATTTTATATTGTTTCGCGTTTTCTACGACCGTCTGTATCGCGCCTGGTTTATATAACGTTCGAACATTCCACGTGCCGACGCGTACATCCCGCTTTTTCTGTTTTTCCCTACGTCTTCTTTTTGCCGACTCTTCTTGATGATTTGTTCCCTTATGATTTGTCGGTTTTTCGTGAGATTGATCTTTGTATATTGATTATTCATTTCGTGGGAACAGTCTTGGGGTTTCAAATAGTCCGCCATATCAGAGCCCCTCTTTGATATGGTAAGCTCTGCTTACTGCTCTGACTCGACCCGGTGTCAGAGAGGCACCTTTATAATACAGCCGATATACCCCTAGCTGCAAACCATCCAATGGGCATGGTGACGCATAACACCCTGGATTAGGGATGGTAGATCTTTGTGTGTTACTCCTCGCTAGCCTGTCTGACATGGGTGGCCCTACTGGAAGTGTATGCTTCCGTCAGCACAGCCTGAGTGATTTATTACAGTTTAAGACCCGTACCACGTCAAGGTTTCTACCAGGCGGGGGTTACATAAAAACTAGAGGGACATTATTAACTGAGCAATCAGACTGTTGGCAAGAAATAAACAATAAATAAAGCAAGCTACCGCATCCGCGGCCCAAGTAAATAAGTTGTGTCTTTTTATTCAATCTAAGAGGAACGTCCGGAAGTCCTGGTGAACGGGCTTACATAGCCCAGTCATTCAACCCATGTGCTTAGAGAACCGGAAGCCCCCACAAATAAGTGTTGTATAGAAATATACAACATTTTGCGGCAGTCGGTAGGATTCTAGGAAGCCCGAGTATCAAAAAACTCGTAAGAGCTTGAAAAGCCCGAATCCGGACGAGCCGAAAAGGCAAGTTTGAATGGACCCCGTAACCAACCGTTTGTCCAAAAAAACTAGACAATAACCACACGGCTGAAACTGCAAGCAAGGCCGACTGGGCCACTTTCCGACTACCTTTTGCCCAGTGTTCCCTACTCCAGTGACAAAGAGGACACATACGAGACGGACAGACTCTCTACGAATTTAGTGGCCGCATCACACCGGCGGAGGACACAGGGGAGACCAAATTCGTGCGTCGTGTCCTTCGATCGCCGTGTAGGCATAAGGAAATTGTTCGGGACTTGGAGCCCACGTATCTGTGGATACGTGGGGTTGTTGAACACGGTATGGATGTCACCTTTGGTCAGGTGAAAAAGTGGCCTTTGGGGGGCACGTGTCTCTGGGCACGTGAAGTTTATTCATAGGTGAGTATGTTCCTTGGTGGAACGAAGGTATCTCAGCCTATGGTGATTTGTGCGGTTCGAGGAATCGCCATACAACCGTTGGGTAATACGTTGCAGTCACCCAACCCAACTCTTCACGGGTAAAGAAATCAAGACAAAAATTCAAAGAACGGCAAACAATTTGAAACCACATAAATTAAGCTCAGATGAGATTTTGAAACGCATAGAAGGAAAAACCAGCTTCAAGCTGAATATTATAATAGAACATCAAAGCCTTTATTCAAGTTGAAAGAGAGCGATAGAATAATTTTTAGATACAGTGAAAAAGACTGGTTGTAAGGTACTATTGTAAGAAAGATTAATGAAAGGTCATATATAGTTAATGATAGCGAAGATAATCTAGTTAGAAGGAATAGGCGATATTAGACATTAGAAAATCACTTAATAGTGAACCAACAAATGTATTAAGGACTACACATATGCCGGCATCGATAAGAGCCACGCCATCGATAATGATGAAGAAGACAATGTGGAGGAAAATAGGGATGAGGATATTATCGATGAAGTTTTTGGGTCACTTACTCGACAGGCCACACGAGTTAGTAACAAGGTCAAGAAGTGTTGTAAGGCCCCCGGAACGCTGTGGGGACGGAGTGGCTTAAAGAGTTAAAACCAGTTAATATATTATATTATAAAATTGTAACCATATACAGATTAGTATTAAAAAATAATAAAAAAAAGAAAGCGTGTAAGAGTAATTTAAGAGCTTTAAAAATAACACTGGCAGCTTTGTCTATTCGTCGGGCAATGACACTTATTCACTTGCATTGGGAATTGATTGGGGTGTCATTAATGATGAATGGGCAGTGGCTATAGAGACACGAGTGTGAAAACATCTAATATAATAAATTTATTAACTAAAATGAAACACTTTTATTTTCACACAGCTTGTTACACATATTGGGATGATCCGTTGCCATAAAAACTTCAAACGGAGTGGCTAGACTATTGTGGGGGTCTTAATTTAATTTAATTTAATTTAAATTAATTTAGTGAGGGCGATAAAACTTAAAACTAGAGAATATATAGTATTGTTAAAGAGATAAGGGGGGGGGGGGGGGGGGGGGGGGTGTATATTTGGAGAGTTGATTACTGGGTTTATCCATCAATTGTTACTCTTTATTTATTTAGCTTGGTACGGGTTGTAGGAGTGTAGACTGGGAGTGGGCGTGGTCAGGAGGGGAAATAGAGGAGATGAAGTTTGAGAGCAGTAGAGGTAAAGTTGAAATTGAAGGAGGAAGGGTAGGAAGAAGTGTGGTGGGTGGGCAGATAGAAGAGACGAAGGTTTCGCAGGTTACGGCGGTTAGTGTGAAGCGCAATGATGAAGAGCAACCTTGGGCAGTTGATTGTGCCTGAAACGAGAGGGTGGATGAAAAGGATATCGGCATGAGTTCTGCGCTCCTCAAGTGTGTTTACCTATCTATACTCCATAATTCCTACCTATCTATACTCCATAATTCCTATTTATCTATACTCCATAATTCCTACCTATCTATACTCCATAATTCCTACCTATCTGAGGTTAATCAGATGGAGCCGGCTTGTGTATGGGGGAAGAATCCGAGGATTCACCCAGTTCAGTCCGCGGAGGGCAAAACGCAGAAAACGACGTTGCACGTTTCGATTCTGCGGAGATGGGACGAGTAGTGTGGAGGCCAAACCTGACTGGCGTATTCAAGAAGGGGGCGGACGAAGGCTATGTAGAGAGAACGGGAAACGCAAGGGTTAGAGAATTCTTTAGACCAGCGTTTCACAAACCCAGGGGCAGAGTTGAGCTTAAGAATAATATCATCAATGTGCGGGATGAAGCTAAGCTCCCTGTCAAATGAGATCCCGAGGTCACGTATCGAGGGTACAGATGATATCTGCTGGTTTAGCAGGAAGTAGGAACGCGGGGGGGGGGGGGGCGTTTGTGGGAGAAAGTGATGGAATGACATATGACAGCGTTGAGTTTAAGGCAGTTATTACGGCACCAAGTTGAGAAGCTGTCGAGGTCCGTTTGGAGAAGAGTTTGGCCTCGTCCGCATAGAGGGAGATGGATGAGTATTTAATAATGAGGTCAACATCATTGGTGGTAAGGATGGTAAGTACCTAGATGACTGCCTTGCGGAACCCCTGACGTGGGAAGTAAAGGATTGGAAAGGGAGGATCTGAATTTGACACGGTAGGATCGATCTTTCAGATAAGAAGATAACCACTTGATAAATAGGGGTTCGAAACCTAGGGAGGACAGCTTAAAAAGGATGAGATTATAGCAGATTTTGTCAAAGGCCGTGCTGAAATCGGTGGATTTACAACGGAAAGATAACGCGTTGTAAAGAATCCCTTCGAACAATTTAGGGATTTGAGACAGTTTGGCGATGGGGCGGAAGTTACTGATATCATTTTTAACTCCCCTTTTATGTATGGGGGTGACATAGAAGGATTTCCAGATACTAGGGAAGATCTCTTGTGAAAGGTATAGATTGAATATCTTTGATATCGGGAGAGAAAGAGAAGTGGAACATTTCTTTAAAAATACAGCCGGGAGTCCGTCAGGTCCAGGGCTGAACTCGTCTTTGAGTAAGTTTAATTTTTCCTCAACTACGTGACGCTGAATAATTTGAGGGGTGGAGGGGCCGAGGGCGAATTCGGGCAAGTCTTAGTATGGCACACGCAATAAGCCTGAATGGCTGGGTAGGAACGCATTAGAGTCAACTTGAGTGTGAGCTGCACGGGTTTTGTGATGCATCCACAGCGCCTACAGTAGTACTATTACCAGAGTAACTCAGGACGTCGATAACATCCAACTAAGCCAGCTAATGGCTAAAACAAAGGTTGCTCTACTTAAGACAACTGTATACCACGCCTCGAACTATGCGGTGCTGCGCTGTTATTCCAACTTACCAAAAAAAGGTTAGGAGGATTCACTATTTCAAGAATATGGCAACATTTGCTTGGACGGACTCTACTATGGTTCTAGCATGGATTCGTGCGGAACCTAGCATTTGTAATCATCGAGTGCGTCCATCCAGAATCTATGATTACAGGCGGGATTTGTGATGTCGCGCCGTTGCAGGTCTTCATCATCATTCCAATCATTGCACAGCAATGATTATGAAACTTCTTCCATTGTCCCGTATCCTCATCATATATAGCGTCAAAGATACTCTTTAAGACATTATTCTCGAATACGCGGAATATGTAGGCGCCAATGTTTCGCATTCATATAAAATAATCGGCATGAATCTGGTTGCTTTATATACGGAGCTTTATAATACATGACAACAATCTCGAATTAAGTAGCTTGCTGATTGCGTACCAACTGGCGTTGCCGGAGTGCAATAATTGTGTTTCCTCGCGACGACAATATACAAACATTTAAGACAGCTTTTTTCCCAATCAATCATCTACATCATCATTTGTATTTGTGTTGACATTTAAGCGTTTCAACAAACCCATTTCGTGCATGGGTGCCATAAAGGAGGTTCGAGTTATCGGATCAATAGTAATAGAAAGCCATTATTAATCCCAAATACGTGAGCGAATGCACCCGATTGGGGAACCAAAGTTGATTCTTCTCAAGGGGTGACCACAAACTTAGTTGTGCCTTCATTAACATACAGACTCAGGTTTCGTTCAGGCATATAATTTCGGATGAGAATTTACTTCAAAGCCTGGAATGTGTTACTGATAATGTCAATAAATCATTAAACGCAATATTTGGGTGAACTTACATTCACTTAAAAAATGACGGCCTTTCAATACACGACTACCTTTATCGGCAGTTTGAATCGCAATCGTTTTATGTTCAACCGTGCCGGCCGAGGGGTAATTTTGATTTTTTGTTTACCCTTGATTTATGCTGATTACAATCATGACACGTTATTTCGAGATATTATCAGATGATGCATGCCTCGCATTGCACTCTTTGTTTACTATAGATTGGGCGAATGTTTTCAATCCGATTATTAATTGATCGCCGGCACTTGGGGTATGTGTGTGGGTTCTTATGTCTTTTTGGAACGTGCCACAAGGGTGCAGGTTCACCAGGATTCCCAACGAATTGTTTTGATCGCAACGCTTAGTACAGCCTCGGAAAATACGATTTCTTCAAGTCAATAAAAATGCAATAGTCATTCGGCGTCAACGGCTCTTTATTGCATAAATGTATGTTAAACAAATGACATCACTTATTTTACACTAAACGTAAAGGATTTGATTTCAAGTGTCTATAGAAATTTAGGTTAACTGATAATATAACTTATTTTACACAAAATATACAAGATTTAATTTCAACTGTTTATTTTACAAGGATTTAATTTCAACTGTTTATTTTACGAGGATTTAATTTCAACTGTCAAAAGAATGAAGAGATTTCCACCACCCACGCACGAACCGCTTTCTCGACTAAGGTTGATACTCGACTCGACGTTTTACGTGGGGGGCGCGACTTGCCTCCACGGAATCTATGATGAGACTAAAGAATACTGTAAATTGAATTTGAATTTTCGCTCGTCGACCAATAGGGGAAGATTCTCCACATTGGTCCCAGCAAAGGGCACGAAACACACACACGATGACCACTTCAATCGCTCGTGGTGTTTGTTCATGAGTCTGCAAACCGAGGATCGAACAATTCACTAGGGAGAAACACAACATAGGAAATGCTTTGCAGCTGGGCAAATCATCATGAAAAAAACGGACGTTGAATGTATATACGATCGACACTGCGTACACCATCTATGCCGATCGTATATACGTCGCTGGCAACTCATAGGTGTCGAATTTTCGCTGGTGCTACTTACGTGTTATATGGTGATTCGCTTTTTCTGGGCAGGCAGCTGCTAGTTATTTTATGCTTGTCGATCGGACGACCGACCGACGTAGTCGTAGATAAAAAGGAAAGATGGAATATCTCCTGGGTGTGTGCGGCAGGATTTGTTAGGAGATATGAGCACCGAAATGGTTCGAGTTTACCTCGGTTGTTTGGTGTTGCAACCGAAATACTTTTCAGGCACATGATGCGTTTCCTGCGATCATGCCCTTGGGGAAAATGTTTGTTTGGTGCTAATGCGATTGCATTAGCCAAAATTGCAGATTTAGTTACTTTAAGTAATTAGTAATAAGGTTTTTATGTAATTATTAGGAAAATTAGGAATGACGTTCGAATGGAACCACCGTAAAATATTGTTTTCTAAGTTTTTAGGTGCTCTGGATGTCCCAGGAAAAGATTTTCAGTGGTAATCGAATAAAAGGTAAGCGATGGCGTTAGGTGGAAACGCCATATGTGTATCAAGATGGTAATCCACTTCGGTTAACATAAATATCCATTTGCGGTCAACGATGGTGTTGCATCGTGATCAACGCATTTGTCCTTTTTTTAGTTGCGAGTGTACGAGCGCCGGCGAATTAAAACGCTGTGTGAAGAAGCTTTGTTCGCTCCCCATCGACTGTGCAGCAGAAGACGACTCCGCCACATCAGATTGAACTTGGTTGTTCATCGTGCTCAACGCATTTGACCTTTTTTTTAGTTGCTCTTTTGGCGAATTAAATAGCCGGGGTATAACTGGTGCAGTGCTCCGCCGAACACTGCTGCTACAAGGAAGAACACCTGAGCGGAAACAGCACAAATACAGCCCCGAGAATTGTCACACATAAAACTCAGAAGGCCTTGGTCTACTTTTCGAACTTTTATTTTTGATTTAATTTTTCTTTAACAACCGGTACACCACCGTTTGAATGTTCACAATGTACTAATTTACGGTGATATGATCCAACCGCTCTAATGTTCACAATATAATAGTTTTATACTTTAACACGATCGGTCGACAGTACAATATATAGTTACTAGCTAGTGTTCGTGGCAAAACCAATCACTAGGCACATTTTCTAATTTTTGACCACTAGACTACACACTCGACGTTGTTTTTTTTTTTTTTTTTAACTTTTACAATTCGTTTCGCGGACCGACTTTCTCGTTAGGTTCTCGATGCCTCGCAAACAACCTCCTCGGTGGGGTTTTCGCTGTTCGGCTATTCGAATTAGGCTCTTGTCGCGTTGACGATCTAATTTTGACTGCCTCTCTGCCCACACAGATATCCAGATTCCAAACTGGTATCTGTATCTACACGGAAAAATTTCCCTAATTGCTCTGCTAACAGAACTTCCGAATTTCTGTTAGCAGCATGTTATCACGTCCCAGGGGTGATTTTTCATTCCTGAAAGAAGAAACTCGCTCATCATCGAACATCATTATCACCATCCGTGGTGGTGGTCGAAATTCAGTTCGACGGTTGTCGATTGTATGGCGCCTTATTTACATAACCCATCTGGCGTGAAGGCCGAAAGATATCCTGCAATTTGCATGGATGCATGGTTCATGGGTTTTGTTTGACTTTTGTCAATACACCCGAAATCCATTAGATCTTTCTAATGGGTGTGAAATACAAACAGACACCGTGGGATCGGAGTAGTTTCCTTGTAGGTTTTCAACCTCATACAATTTGAATTATCTCGTTGGGATAATTACGGTTGCCGTTTCTTTTGTTTGCCGATAGATTTGGTGGTCTTTATGGCAGCTACCCGCACGTGCATCGTTGGTCGGCTAATTTGCATTGCATAGACGTTTGAAATTGCCGATTCAATGGAATGTTCCTGGGCGCAGGCAGATTGAACGTTTCTTTTTGTTTCAGGTATGATGACTTACGAATGTTGAGCTTGACATTAAAAGCTTTGGGGACGTTCAGTTCCTTGCTTTTTGGTGTCGGTCTCAACGTTGGCTGCGAGTTGCATGGTGGGACTTTGGGGCACGCGTCTGTGGGCGCGTGCAACGCTCTCAGGTAAGTAAGTTCTTTGCAGGTAGGAACCTTACCTGCGCGGAATTGTGCGTTCTTAGAACGCTACACCCTTACACTCGCTCTTCCCAGAATTTTAATGTATGAACAAATATGTTCATTCTTAATTACCTTTTAAGGACGTAGTCCTTCCAAGAATAATTTTGCTATTAACCAATTTACTCAAATGTGTCTTCAATCTTTGTCCTTGTACCTATTAATTGTAAAATTCTTGGAATCGTACCTTTTGTTTTGTCTAACTAAATGTGTGCACCATCTTTTGGAAGGTGTAATGTAAATTTTCGTTTGGTTTTGTGATCAGTCTACGATGTGCTGTGATCGAGCCTTGTTCGTAATAAAAATAAATATATATTGTTTAAACCATTGTTTTTTGTTGGTGTAACTTTGAATACTATTACACGTAAGTAACGCAGCGCGGTAAACTAATCGTGCGACAAAAACAGATGGCAAAGGATCATTGGTATCGTTTCTTCGTATTTGCTTATCTTATTATTTTTCGAGATGTGGGTATCGGAACTGTACGATTTCTATGTATGTTTATGCATTCCAGGTCTTACTTGTACAGGTTTACCCACAAATAATTTAATATGTTGATTTCCATAAATTAATCAACCCAAGGAAATTCTCGATACTTGACTCCGATTACTTTAAAGGGCGGCATCAATGGGCAAGTAATTGGGTTGGCAGATTTTTGAAGAAGCGGTAGGGGGATAATGAGTCCACCAATTTGTAGGCTAATTAACTCTCTTTTTGTGGTGGATATCAATAGGGTTCTCTTTTACTTTCTACCAGTTCCAGTCCTTGTGCGACAGGCTCGAATCCTTTTTGAGGTTGATTCAATTGATGGCAGATTTCTTGGAGTATTATTTGCTGTTGTGTTGATTGCTATATCGTCCACATAATCTATGACCCAAGTGAATTATCTATGCTTATTGCGCTGCCATACATATTGTATATCACGATTCACAGGTGCCATCCAAGTACTGAAACTTTTCTCTTTACATAATATTTTATTGGGCTGTCCTCCGTGTTATATATTAAAAACCCATCTGTGAAGTATGAAACAGTGAACTTCAAAGTTCAGAGTGGCTTTTATTGAGCACCCAGGTCTCGGATCCATACATGAGTACTGGCAAGACCATGGTCTTGTACAATAGTAGCTAGGATGTTCTGGATAAATTTCGGGATTTAAAGAGCCTTGATAGACCATAGTAGGCTTTGTTGGATTTGATCAGCCGTTCGCGTATTTCTTCTTCTATATTGTTATCGGCTGATACTATTGACCCAAGGGAGTTAAAGGATTGCACTACTTCAAATTCATGCTCCACGACCCTGATAGTTTGACCAACGTTAGGTCTTCTTTTCGCAGAAGTTGTCACCATGTACTTAGTTTTTCCCTCATTAATGTGCAGTCCCAGTTTTTGTGCTGGCTGCTCGAACTGGGTGAAGGAGTCCTGTACAGCCGATTCGGTTCTACCGATGATGTCGATGTCATCTGCGTAGGCAAGTATCGGCCTCGACTTGGTGATAATAGTCCCTCTAGTTGTGACGCCAGAGTCACGGATTGCTTTCTCCAATGCCAGGTTGAAGAAGAGGCAGGCCAGACCGTCCCCTTGTCGGAGTCCATTAAAGATGTTTATTGATTTGGACAGCAATCCCGCTATTTTTACTTGACTAGATACGTTGGTCGTGGTCAACTTATAAAGTCGTATCAATTTTTTGGAATGCTGAACTCTCTCATAGCATTATATAGTTCTACTCTGGCTATGCTGTCGTAGGCGGCCTTAAAGTCTATGACCTGAATAGTAATCAAATGTTTTTCTTTGCCATTTTTTTTAAAACGCTAACTGAATCTACTAAAAACAGAGAGGGATACACAACTTTGATATTGCGATTTTTAATCTATTGAAACTACACGGGCCATGGAACGATGGTGTACTTGAGTCAGTGAAACCATGAACTTTCAGGTTCCTACAGGCCAATATAAAATCATAGTGATAGTAATCTGTTGAATCTGTTGGTTTTGTATGATTTCTCTCTCACCATCTCTCCATCCAAGTCGTTGGAGACTGTGGGGTAAAGGAAGTATTGCACCAGGACACGGGCGCTCGGTTCACTTCCCACTTTTGTCCGCCTAGAAGAAATGTTCGCCAGAGGATTCACAATAGGTCACCAGAGAAAACAATGAATGAAAACGCACAGGTGTAAATGTTCTTTTTACTTTTTTTTATTGTTCTGTTGGTATATATCCACCTTAGTTGTCGGTTTACATGTGGTAGTCTTAATCGCACTTATTTATTAATTATTGGCACAACAATCACTGATTAATTGACACTTTTGGACATTCGTTCATACTCCTTCTCTACAAATAACAATATTTTTGGTGAAGCACGCTCGACAATGTTTGTTAGTGGTGTTTGTATTTTAAGCACGTCTATAAACCGAGAAATTCAGCGCAACAAATAGTTAACGTAAGACATTATATTTAACGGCACGCGGACTCGCTAATCGAAATCCTCGCAAGAGACGTACTTGCTCCAGAATTTGGACACTAAATATCAATTGTACGGTAGCAGCTCCGACACACAACGACTTCGCTACATCCGATTGATAGCGCGATTCAAATCTGACTCTCTGATGTAATCGACATCCGTCAGATGCCACGGTGGTGTATCACATCGATGTAGAAGGCGCGAAACGGATCAACTTGGCAGCAGCCAATGGTGATCGAGAAAGAGGTTAAATGGGAAGATTCCCCATGTGTCCGTATAGGACAAGTACGATGCCCCTTAGCTTGCATATCGACAATGAACGTGGTTCATCTTCCGACGGCGCGAACACCCCTGCATCAGAACTCGTTCCGTTACAGAGCGGGGAAGCTGTGGAACTCCCTTCCCACGCGAGTGTTCCCGGAGCGTTACAAACTGCAACTGTTCAAAAAGAACTGCAACAGTTATTTGATGGCATCTCGGTGCGCCCATTCGGCGCTATAGGTTCGCCTCTCCCGAGAGGTCGAATAAAAAAAAAAAAAAAAAAAAAAAAAAAAAAAAAAAAAAAAACCGCACCTGTTCAAACAAGTGGACGAGCAACAAGGGGCTGCAAGCATTGTGTTTATGTAATTGTAGGGGGTACATTCTTCGGTGACGATAGGTCGGCCGAAGATTTAGGGTTTGTTTGTTTTAGCCGTATGGCTCTGGTGCGCTAGAAAGGAAGATATTTTGTTGGCATTAAGTCAATAGAAATCTTGCCGACGGTGGCTAAGGATCAGGCTGGATGTTATCTTATTTGGGTTAATATGCTGGTACATGGATATGGTGGTGAGGAATTTGCCACCCATGGGAACCATGGACCAGCGTTGGTAAGCAAAACAAACACAGTGTGGTACTGTGTTTAGTTTGATTTCCATAAAGGCCATCATATAGCATGATTGCCTAAACAACGATCATATCCATGCCCAAATCCCATGATCGCTTGATAACTGATGAAAGGGAATTGGTCGCAAGTGTTGCGAACCTCAGGATATGGCTGCAATACCGAATGGAAGGGAAACTATCGACTGCAGCTGTATCTGATGAGTATGGAGGCAGTGTTTGTTTACACTTTTGCCATGGTGTGAAGCTCCATTTTGATTCTACTCGAAATGTAACGTCTCCTAGGTCGATGGATCGAGTGTGTGTTTACTTTAAATAACACTCGATCGCTTGTGGGTAGGCGGGGATGGCTATGCTGTATATTGCCGATGGGTCTGCCGATAAGGCGAGGATGGATATGTCATGCACGTGTGTGAGAAAGTGGTTCTCCACAATGTGCATTGAAATGTTTAGGAATTAATGTCGGTTACATGAAGAGGTAATCGAATTAGATTTCGGAAACATGATGCGTTGGATGCAAGCATGCCCCGGGGTGAAAATTTGATCCCACGGTAAGATGGTAATCTTGCCATGGGCTTATGTTTTCAGGTGTAAGGTGATGCAGAGTAGCTTACGATGCTCATTTGCAGGTAAGTAGAAGACAGGTAATTTATGGAAATGGGTGGTTCTTCGGAAGTGGGTTAAAGAACTCCCACAAGACCTTTGAATTAACCCTGTGGATACTATCCTTAGATACCTGCCCCCACTTTTTATTTTTCAGATATCTTGAGACCGAGCCCAATATCGTCACGGATGTGGGTGATTCTGGCTGTCACAAGGTGACCAGAACATTTGTCCTTGTCTCGGTTAAATCGGCCTCCCACCACACCTTTTTTTTGCTGTTGAATCTATTAAAACTTCAAGGTCGTGTTTTCTTACTTTGTAAGACTTGATATATTTTCCAATTTCCCTAAATGAATGTCTTGCACCACATATTATATTTTATTGATGTTTCATATATTGGCATTAGTTAATTTTTACTTACTAAGAGTTGCCGATTTCTATCCAAATGATTCGCTGTGTATATGTAACAAGTTGCGCGTTGACAAATTTCTTCTGCTATGATTTAGAAGTGATTGGGATGAAGTGACCCCTAATTTATTTAAATTCACAACTAAGAATCAACCCACTAGAAAATAAAGAAAAAAGAATTCATTGAAAATCTCCACGATAAAAAATTAGAAAATCTTATAATGTAATACACAAAATGAAACCTGTGTAAAAGCCGTTACGGGAAATATTCAATTAAAAATATCCCAAAACAAATGTCAATCGAAGCATGTGAAAAAGAAACTCCCAAAATTTGGGATATTTCCTTCATGTAAATGAGACACATCAAGAGATTCCCATGAGAAAATCCCAATTTTCCCACGCTCAAAGGTATTTTCCCACGCTATGGCAGCACCGCATTTACACTTACGTGATTAAACTTTATTCATTGGGTGCCAGACAGAGATCGCATCATATTACATCCAATAAAGAGGACCAAACCGGAAAGCGGGATACACACAATTGAGATTCGTCCCTCATATGCAATAGTAGTGTGTAGTGTATCTATATTCTTAACTTCTTCCTCCTCAGTCTCTAATCGTTGACTGCTTTTTTAGTGTAATTTCCTACGTGCATTCTCCATATATCGCAGTTTATACTGCTGCCACTTTATCGGATTAATATATCGTTCCCATAGACCCCATAAACCATTTCCCTTTACTTTAATATCACCATCAATTTCGCACTTTCGAATATTATTTCAAAAATTCCATATGCATAGTGAATTTTCGCCGAAGAAGCCGAAGACGAAGACGACAATATCAATTGAAGAAACGATTAAAAAGTAAAGTAATAAAATTCCCTTTTAGTGCATTTTTGTTTCCAATAGGTCGAGTGTGTAGGGCTGACCCACAGTGAGTTGTGGGCATTAATTAACATATTTCCATTCGACCTACGTTTTTTGATAACTTTGTTTTTCGTACAGTGAGTGAACATATACAGATTTCTGTTTCTTTTGCTTTTATCATCTACAAAGTCATCATTAAATTAATAGATTAAATTGTTGTGATTGGAAAAAGGGAAATTATCGTGTCGTGTTAAATCCATGAAAGAATCTACTTCCCTTTCGGTTGTTAGGGATTCGTGATCATTCGATCTCTTTCGTTCGCATTTGACAGATTTCAGTATAATTATTTTGTTTTGCTTTCAAAGAGGAGTAAACTTGTGGGCAGATTGGAGGAGAGTGATTTTATGCCGCCCGATACATATGAATTTAATATTAAGTGATTAAAGGTGAAAATTTAAATATATTTGAAAAGTGTGCCGAAGTTTTAAAGAAAGATTGTGTAAAGGAAGTGGTGCAAAGTGAAGTGGTAGAAACAGTAGTAGCTCGACTATTCATTCGGCCGCACATCTCTTTGGAAAACAAAATGGCAGTTAGATTGACTTGGGCCTGGGTGTGAATGAACTAGTAGTAGACAGAGACACTGCCTACTGTCGTAGTACTGTCAGTGAGAACGTCGTGAAGTCGGAACATATTCGAATTACCATCAACATTACTACCATTTCATGTATTTTCTACATCTGTGTTTTATTATTTTTTGTTTTTGATTACGTCGGTCGTTTTCAGTCCCATTTATCGGTTATTTTTTGAACACTATTTACTTGTATATTTAATGAACGCAAGTACACGAAGCCTTACAACGTAGAAGACGCAGAATCACTCAACATCCTACTCAAAAGGTGTCGGTCAATTGAAATTAGGATACCCAATACGAAAAAAAGCACAAAAAAGTTCATGTTCACTGTCAAGTGGGTTACCTTCACAGATTTAACACTAATTCAACCTGAACACAACTACAATATTGCCAGTTTAATGTGAATCCTATTACTTCCCACAACCCCCGACAGATGATGCTAAAAGCAGGTGGGACTTAAGAGGAAGTTAAAAAAAAATAACGAACGACGAAATAAGAAAAAAATATATATGTATAAAACGAAAGAGCGGAAGCGAAAGGGGACAATAAAAGCAATTAATCTAACAGACACAACATAAATCAGCTTATTGGAAGCTATTCCATTGAAATATGGTATCTGCAAAGTGCTTCAATTACAACTCCATACAGCTTGCGACTGATTAACAACACCTACGATTATGCTAGATCCATACCCCTGGCTCATAAACATGAGACTGAGAGATGAAAATTGAAGATATAGAACGTGAACACCTTCGTCATCGTCTTCCTGCGCGATCAGCAACGACACCAGTAACAGCACCAGTTCCAGATATCAAGCTATCGGAAATAATCGAGACAACGCCAATAAAACGTTCACCTTCTCTGGTTGGAGTATCATCAAAAAAACATAAAAATGAAACAATATGTACGAAAATGAGCGATGAGAACAATACAATCAGTGCAAGGACAACAGTGGCTAAGATTGGTTTGAATGGTGCTACTAACAGTACATCATCATCTGTATCTTCATCATCCTCATCTTCGTCTTCATCATCGTCGTCGTCCTTAACATCCGCATCACCTCCTTCAACAGTTTCGTTAGCCGGGGTAACAGCGACTACAACAACCACTTCCCCTGGCAATAGTGTGTCAACAATTACTGAGAACCGAATACACATCAGTCGTGCCAATCCAATTCATGCAAACAATAACCATAATCATAGTACAACTAAAAATGGGACGACGTCAGTGTCTTCTGCTACGCCCTCAGCAGTGACAGCTTCAATACAAAGTCGACACTCTAGTGGAATTACCAAGATCAAAATTGAACCACAAACGGAGAATAATGGAACTTCAGCACATGATTACTCGTCATATAAACATTTGGCAAGTGGCTTATCTGGAAGCGAAGCCTGCAGGACCGGCAGTGGCGATAATGGCAGATCAACGCAGGGTATTGGTGGCAGGTTGCAATTTTTCAAAGGTAATTAACTTGAATTCATTTTTGTACATATTTGTTTTTCTGTTCGTCAAATTTGAAGCTTTGCAAAGCAAATCTAGGGTGGGCCACCCGGGGGTGACTGCAGTATAATGCGCATACACTTCTTCAAAGTGAATCTCTTACTATAAGTTTTATTTTTGTTTGTTTTTGTATGAGGAAAGTCCCAGAATAAGAACAAAGAATGTGCTACAAATCTCGGAAAATTTATTTTTTCAACATATTTCCGTTTTCCCGACAATGTTCAATACGAGGGCAGGTCAATAAGTCTTTAGAAAATGAGGAGGATTTTCTTTTATTTTCTCATTTAGCTGACCTAATAATGACGCATAATACTGTCCAGTTGTCGTCTGTCACTTTTCCAAATATTCAATGAAGATAATACCGCGTCCATTCAAAAACACAGTTGCCATAACTCTTCCAGCTGAATTCACGGTGTCTGCCTCCTTTGGAGCCCATTCGCCTTTGTTGTATTTGTAAAAGATATTGTATTTAAAAGGTTTACAACAAATTAAATAAGCAGTCGTTGATGTGCCAATGTTGTATTAAAATTTAATTTTGTATTTCACGAAATGTATTTAGAATTTTTTACAACAAAATGAATTCCTCCCGTTACTTACGTGGTTGCCAATGCTGTAGTTGATACTTATTTGTCTGTCCTTATGTTTCCTTATTCTCGGGGTAGGTCGTGGGCTATAAGAACGATGCAGTTCGGGAACAAATCCTAACCATCAATGTTGACACAGCACTGAATTTATTTTACCTGACGTGACGACATATTGTTACTTGGAGTGACCACAAAATAAAAAGTAAACGTAATATAGTTGGGAATTTCTGGAATCCACTCCTTGACAGTTCTTTCGTCTCGGGAGTGTAGTTTTGTATTCATGTTTCATCTACAGTTACTAATCTGCGCAGAAACTCATCTGGGTTAAGACACATGCGCTCCAAAAGTTCTCAGCTGAGAGTAAATACGGCACCCATCTCGCAGATATTTTTTTCATACCCAATTTATCAGGCAAAGTTAAAACATGAAACAAATTAAAAATTAACAGGTACCTAGAGAGGAATGATGCTTACTAAAAACGCCATAAGCGCTGCTAAGAGCGCCATCGTAGGCATTTCTAAGGACTTATTGACCTACGCTCGTGGCTTCAATGTCCTGTTTATATTAAGGACTTTCGACCTTTTCAAAATAGCCGTCAATTTCGGCCTCGATCTCATCATTGTTGGCAACTCCTTTGCCGTCGAGTCATTCTTTAAAACTTTGTAAATCTGACGAACAGAATGTGCGAAAAAGCAGTTAGAACTTTATCCCATTGATTTTGGCCATCCTGAAGTGTATGATATGAACTGGTGCATTGTCTTGATGAAACAACACTTTCTCTCCTACTTTTCTTGATGCTATCCCTTTTAATGCTGCAATGAAGGCCTGTACTACTGGTAGTTGATTCTATTTCTTTTTTGAAGGCAAACGCTGTGCATAGGGCTTTAGAATATACTCACAGCTGGGCCGGCTTGTCGTAAGAGGCAACTAAAGGCCGAGTGGTAGCCGGGGTCTTAACGCCCTGTGCGCCGGGTGAAATACCACCTCATCAAGCTTTAGGCCCCGTGAAATGGTCGGGAGAAATCCCTGGCCATCTTTCGGGGCTTGGCTGATGGACCGGTTCGAGAAAAGGTTGGTTAGGTGGTAGTCGGTCCCAAGCTGAGATACCACCCCGTCACGCTGTACATTCCGCGATATCGCCGAAAGAAATCTTCGACGGTGTTTCGGATGTGTGGCTGATGGCCCGGAGTGACACGGAGATAAGTGTTGATGGTACCTTCTGATATAAAGAATTCCGGAGGTAAACTAGTCTCCCATTCGGATCTCCGGGGGGACTATGTCGGGGGGAACATCATGCAGATATCATGATAAATAATGGAGCTTTAAGAGGGTCGTCATCGCATAACTCGAGGCTCTGCCCACGCTCGACTGGTGACGGCATTTTGTAACATCAGGGGCAACGGTTTCACCAATACGAATGTAAACGCCCTCCACCAATATTTGAAAACCACGAAACCTGATATCCTTGCCCTAACTGAGACCCGGGTCAATTCGTCAACTGATTCGACATATCTTCGTTGCTCAGGATACGACTTACATTCGAGATTCCGCTTTAAGGGCGGAGTCTGCGTCTTCGCGCGGTCCGATCTGGCTTGCCAGAGGATGGAGGCGTTGGAACCTAATAATATGGACATCATATGGTTGAGTGTCGTGCTGAGGAATTCCGTTAAATTTCTTTGTTGTCTTTACCGCTCCCCGAATGACGGTCGACCGGCGACATTTTTCGAACATCGTTCACATACTGTCGACTGGATACAGATCAACCACCTAGCTACTGAAATTGTTGTCCTTGGCGATTTTAATGTGCACAATTCCGGCTGGTTGTTGCATTCTAACAGAACCGACGATGCTGGGAGGCTGGCGTAGATGTTTGCTGTAAGCCACAACTTGATTCAACTCGTGGGGGAGCCAACACGAGTGCCGGGTGCCCGAGGCGATTATGCGAACACCCTGGATCTGTTTTTGACATCCGAACCGAGTATTTATACCGTAGATGTTTCTGCATCACTGGGAAACTTAGATCTCTGCTTGGTATCTGTCGCGCAAGCACTTGCATATCAAGCGAATAACCGGCCTAGGCAGCTTCGCCATGTATGGAAGTATGGGGCTGCTAACTGAGACGATTTGCGAGATTTCTTCGCATCCTTCCCATGGTTCGAGGTGTGCTTCGGAAACTCCGATGTTAACGCTTGCGCGGAGTCGGTATCAGAGATTATTCTTCTGGGGATGGAGATGTATATTCCACATGCCATCAAACGAAGTTCGTCCGATAAACCTTGGTTTGATAAAAAATGCGAGCTGATTACAGCGGAAAAAAATAGAGCTTTTAAGCAATGGCACTCCAATCTGACCGATGTTAGTAGAACGAATTTTGTTAGAATCAGAAACGCGTGCAACCAGACGATTGATACCGCGAAGAAGGCTCACAACGACAGTGTGATCAATAAGCTCCTTCGGTGCCCAACTGGTTCACGCTCCTTCTGGTCAATGGCAAGGGCTTTCAGCGGTAACTTCGCATCCTTCTCTTTCCCTCCGTTGGTGACAGACAGCGGGACGTTAGTCACGAATTCAAATGATAAAGCTGATGCGTTCGCGAATTTATTTTCCACCAATTCAAACCTCGATCCCGGCCTTTTGGAGCCACCTGTGATCGCGCCGATACGGTCTTCCATGCGGGATGTGTGATTTCGTCCTCGCACTATTCAACGCATTCTACATGAACTGGATTGTAGGAAGGCAACCGGCCCGGACGGAATACCAGCAATAGTCCTTAAGAACTGTGCTCCAGAACTATCGCCGGTTCTTGGCAGACTCTTCCGCTTATCTTATGCACGGAGGACATTTCCTGCCTGCTGGAAAATTGCTCGAGTTCAGCCAATCCCAAAGACGGGAAAAAAGTGTCTCCCACAAAATTACCGTCCGATAGCATTACTATCTATTTTATCTAAGGTAATGAAAAAAGTCATCAATACAGAGTTAGTTAAGTATTTGGAATGCAACGGACTTCCGAATGACCGTCAATACGGATTCCGTGGCAGGCGGTCCACGGGAGACCTTTTGACACTTGTAACCGATATATGGACATTTGCAATTGAACATCATGGTGAATCAAGGGCAGTCGCATTGATATCTCCAAGGCTTTTGACCGCGTCCGGCACGGGGCATTGCTTAGCAAACTCCGTTCATATGGGCTTTTCCAACAGCTTCGCGACTGGACGAAAAGCTTCCTTGAGAATCGGTCGATCCGGGTTGTTGTGGACGGCGACTGTTCGGATCTGTAACCTGTTAATTCGGGGGTGTCCCAAGGTTCTATTTTGGCTCCAACCTTGTTTTTGCTTTACATAAATGATTTGCTGGAGACAACGGATAACAAAGTGTTCAGTTTCGGATGATAGTACGCTTGTTTCCTCATTTTCGAGTGTTCGGCCGATTGGTGCATCTGCGTCGCATCAGCTGAGATGTGGACAGATTGATCCCAAATTAGACCCGCGCTCGAATATTGTTCTCATGTTTGTATCTCGGCTCCTAAACATACTCTCGACCTACTTGAGAGCATACAGAGACGAGCGATCCGTCTGATCGGGGACTCGGCGCTGACGTTGGGACTACAGTCGCTATCACATCGAAGGCGCGTAGCCGACCTCTGTCTGTGTTATAGATATTATCACCGGTACGTGGGGGAGCCAACACGAGTGCCGGGTTCCCGAGGCGATTATGCGAACACCCTGGATCTGTTTTGAATATCCCTGCATTAGAAGTCGTTCCTCTACAGAGCGGGGAAGCTGTGGAACTCCCTTCCCACGCGAGTGTTCCCGGAGCGTTACAACCTGCAACTGTTCAAAAAGAACTGCAACAGTTATTTGATGGCATCTCGGGGCGCCCACTCGGCGCTATAGGTTCGCTTCTCCCGAGAGAAGTCTATTAAAATAAATGAAAATAAATAAATAAACAATGAAAATTATCGGCGGTGCATTCCAAAAAAACGGACATCACAACTTTGCCATCAGAAGGAATGGCCGTCGCCTTTTCCTGGGTCGATTCCCCATTTCAATCCATTGTTGTGCTTGTTCATTCATCTCGCGTGAAAAATTACTGAGCCATGTGTTATCCATGGCTGTGGAGAGATGAAAACTTCGACTTTGTTCTTATCCAATATCGTTGATCGAAAAATCCTCACTATGAAGTTTTTCTTTTAAACAACCGCAATTGCGCGCAACTTCTCCTATTCGATGTGCAACATTTTTGGAAATACTTACCATATTAACATGTTTGTTAGCTCTTGTACTTACAGTTGCCCATTTTGGAAATTTTTGTCGGACACCCCTGCGATATTTATTTTGGGGGCATTTAAACTCTTCCACCAAATACTTCTCTATTGTACCTCCTTAATTCAATTTAGCTTTGATATTAATTATGAGACCTTTCAATTGAAAGGTGAAAGGACTAAAATTGGGGAAAGTCATAATGATACTTTCTGAGATAAAGAATTCCGCAGGGAAACTATAGCGTTTGAAATAATAGTGAAGAAGAGCGTGTGATTCGAACTGACGCTATGACAGTTTGAATCACCAAAAATTTACCTAAGCGTTACCTATCAGGCTACTGCCCGATTTTAGAATTTGATTTTTAAACTCGACTATACTCCACTGATGTGAATTGTTATGTTATCGCTTGGTATATGGCTCTGATGTATTTTCTTATTCGATTTTTCGTTCGGTGATCTTCACTATTTTGCTTGTGAATTGTGTATGTAACATATCTGTTAGAGTCGCCGCAAAACTAGTTCCCCGTTCGGATCTCCGGGAGAACTGTGTCAGGGGGAACATCATGAAAATGTTTTGATAAAGAACCGAACTGTAAACAATTCGTTTCCGCGTAAACGGGTCCCGCGAACCACTGTCAAATCACCACAAATATCTGCAAACAGCGAAATCTCATATCCTGCCCTAACCGAAACCCAGGTCGAATCGTCAACTGACTCGACATATCTTCGTTACCCAGGGTACGACTTGCATTCAAGATCTTATTTCTTATATTGGATATGTCTTGCCGAAAGGAAGAAACATTGGAATCCAGAAAGTTGGACATTATCTAAATGAAAATCGTGCAGAACAGTTCTGTGAAATTTCATTGTTATTTTCACCGCTCGCTGACCGACGATCGACCAGCAATACTTTTCGACCATTTCTCATGTACCGTCGACTGGATACAAATCAACCACCCGGCTTCTGAGATTGTCGTTCTTGGCAACTTTAACGTACACAACTCCGGTTGGTTGGTACACTCTAACAGAACCGACGAAGCTGGTGGGTTATCTGAGACTCGTTGTTAGCCGCAATTTGACTCAACTCGGGATTGCCGAATGACAGTTGATTTTGCGAACATCCTGTATCTGTTTCTGACATCCGAGTCAAGCATTTATTTACGACTGCCCCCTTGGGAACTTCAGATTAGCCTCGCCAAGTATGATGGTAAAGGGATGCTAAGAGGGGCGATATGTGGGATTTCTTTGCATCGTTTCCGTGGTCAGGGGTTTGCTTTGGAAACTCTGATGTTAACACCTGCGCAAACTCATGTTATGGAAATTATTCTTCTCGGTATGGAGCTTCGCATTCCAGATTCCTTAAAGCAAAATTCGTCATATACCTTGGTTTGATAAAAAATACGAATAGATTATAGGGGCAAAAAATACAGCTTTTAAACATTAGCGAAATGTTTCCTGTTAGCCGCAATTTGACTCTACTGGTGGAGGAACCTACACGATTAACCGGAACGATGCTGTAAACACCCTGGATCTGTTTCTGCCAACCGAGGCAAGTATTTATTCGGTGGAAATACTGCGCCGTCGGCAAATTCAGACCACTGTTTGATATCTGGTGCGCAATCACCTACACCTCCAACGGATAACCAATCTAAGGAGCCTCACCATGTTTGGAGATTCGGGTATGCTAAATGGGACGATTTGCGGCATTTGTTCACATCCTTTCCATGGTTAGAAGTGTCTTTTGGAGACTCCGCTGTTAATGCATGCTCGAAGTCAGTCACGGAGGTTATTCTTCTCGGGGTGGGGCTTTGACTGGCTCATTCCATCAAACGAAATCCACTTGATAACCCTTGGTTTGATAAAAAATGCGATCAAATTACATAGGCTCCAATCCCACGGAAGGCAACAGAACGAATTTCGCCAGAATTAGAAGCGCGTGCAAACGGGCGATCAGTACCGCGACGAAGGTTCACAATGACAGAGTTATAGCGTATTGCCACGATAGTGAAGAACGTGTGATTCGAACTGACGCTATGACACTTAGAATCACTAAAAATGTAACCAATGCTCAACACATCAGGCTACTACCGCTTGTACAAATTCGATTTCTAAACTCGAGTTCTACACTCAACTGATGTGGAATTGCTATGTTATCGATATGGTATACAGCTCTGATACATTTTCTTATTCGATTTTCGTTCGGTGTTCTTCACTATTTGCTTGTGTATTGGGTGTGTATCTGTTAGAACCGCCACAGAGTGACCAACAAACTGCTTGAGTACCCAACTGGTTTGCGTACCTTCTAGTAATGGTAAATCTATCAGCAATAACTGCGCTTCCCCCTCTTCTCCTCCGAAAGTGATGGGTAATGGGGCACATATCACGAATTTAAAAGATAAAGCCAATTTATTTCCGCGAATTTAATTCTCACCGGTGTAATCTTCAATCTCGAATCTGAAGTTCCACTCACGAGCTATTCAATGCAGTTTTCGTAGAGTGGTTTGTACGAAAGTAATCGGCCTGAATGGAATACCTGCAATAGTCCTTAAAACTGTACTTCAAAACTGCCACCGGTTCTTAGAAAACTCCTTCGCTTATCTTATGCACAGATGACCTTTCCTACATGCTGGAAAAACGCTCGAGTGCAGCCAAACCCAAAGAAGGGGAAAAGTGCCTCCCACAAAATTACCGGCCGATGCCATTACTCTTTTTTTTTTTCTTTTTTTTTTTAATACTTCTCTTAGAAGAGGCTAACCTATAGCGCCGACTCGGCGCTCCGAGATTCCATTAAATAACCGTTGCAGGTCTTTTTGACCAGTTGCAGGTTGTAACGCTCCGGAAACACTCGCGCGGGGCGGGATTCCACAGTTTTCCCGCTCTGTAACGAAACGAGTTCTGATGCAGGGATGTTCGCGCGCCGCCGGGAGATGAACCACAAATTGGCGCGAAGCGTCAGATTGTCTCTCGGGGCGCATATAAATCGAATTGCGCGGAACAATACCATGTATCTCCGAAGTACAGTAGCCGTGATAATATTTGTAAAACAGACAGAGGTCAGCTACGCGCCTTCGATGTGACAAACATGGAATCCCTATTATTTACCACGCCTGCCGTGGTGCCAGTGATAAACGAATTCTCCATGATAGCGATATCTCTAATGTTTCAGATCGCCTATGTTTCAGTATGGTGGGTGATCAGTGAAAGAGATAAATTTAAAAGACACCGATCTCATCCCAATTGGTGGTGGGTGTTTTTTTTTTTTTAATTTTATTTTATTACACTTCTTTCGGGAGAGGCGAACCTATAGCCCTGAGATGCTATCAGATAACTGTTACAGTTGTTTTTGAACAATTACGGGTTGTAAAGTTCTGGGGAGGGAATTCCACTGCTTTTCTGCTCTCTAACGGAACGAGTTCTGACGCAGAGATGTTCGCGCCGTCCGGTGATGAACCGCAAATTGGTGTGATCCTTCGGAGTGTCTTGTGGATCGTATATAAACTAAATTTCGCGGAACAATACCACGAATCTCCGAAGAACAGTGATACTATATGTAAAACACACACAAGTCAGATACACGCCCTCGGTGTGATACCGACTGTAGTCCCGACGTCAGCGCCGTATCCCCGATCAGGCGGATCGTTCGTCACTGTATGATCTCAAGTAGCTTGAGAGTATGTTTAGGAGCCGATATACAAACATGAGAGCAATATTCGAGAGCGGGTCTATTTTAGGATTTATACAGGAGAAAAAGTTGGAGCGGATTATAATATTTCTTGGCTCTAAAAAGATAACTCAGTTTTCTAGAGGCGGAATTAACGATGTTCGACACGTGTTTAAGCCACGATACATTCCCAAAGACTGTGACGTCGAGTAATTTCAAGCTTTTCCCAGATTCGAGGGCTTTGCTATTCATAATCAGCCGTAGAACCGATGATACACTTTCCTTGTGAATGCTGTATATTATGTCTTCGTGGTATTGAAGTCGATGAGATTGGACTTTCACCACTGCAGGACCTTATCCAGATCCCGATTCAGAGTGTCGATCTGGTTACATCTCAGCTGGTGCGACGCTGATGCACTAATCGCCCGATCAATCGAAAAAGCGGAAACAAGCGTACAAAACTGAACACTCTGTTATCCGTTGACTCCAACAAATCATTTATGTGAAGCAAAAACAAGGTTGCAGTCAAAATAGAACCTTGAGGCACCCCAGAATTAACAGGATGCAAATCCGAATACCCGCCGCCCACAACCAACACCCCAGATCGATCGATTTTCGAGTAAGTTATTCATTCAGTCAGAAAGCTGCTGGGTCTGTCCGTATGAACGAAGTTTGCTCAGCAATGCCCCATGCCAGCCGCGGTCAAAAGCCTTGGAGATATCCAATGCGACCGCTCTTGACTCACCATGCCACCCAATCACAGATGTCCATATATCGGTTATAAGGGTCAAAAGGTTTCCCGTGGACCGCCTGCCACGGAATCTGTATTGACAATCATTCAGAAGTCCGTTGCACTCCAAATACTTAATTAACTCGAATTGATTACCTTTTCTATTACCTTAGATAACATAGACTGTAATACTATGGGGCGGTAATTTTGTGGGAGACACTTCTTTCCCCTCTTTGGGATTGGCCGAACTCGAGCTATTTCCCAGTAGGTAGGAAATGTGCACCCTGCATAAGATAACCGAAAGAGTCTGTGTGAGCACAGTTCTTAAGGACTATTGCTGGTATTCCGTCCGGGCCGGTTGCTTTCCTACAGTGCAGTCCACGTAGAATGCGCTGGAACCTCGCATCCCACATGGAAGACCGTACCGGCGCGGTCACAGGTGGTTACAAAAGATCGGCATTGATGTTTAAATTCGCCGAAAATAAGTTCGCGAACACATTAGCTTTACCTTTTAAATTTGTGACTAGTGTCCCGCTGTCCGCCACTAACGGGGAAAAAAAGGAGGAAGCGAAGTAATTCCTGACAGTCCTAGCTATTGACCAGAAGGGACGCGTACCAGTTGCGCACTTAAAGAGTTTAATGGTCACTCTACCGTTGAAAGCCTTCTTGCGGTATCAATTCCCTGATTGGCACGTGTTTCTGATTCTAACAAAATTCGTTCTGCTAACCTCTGTGGGATTGGAGCGCCGTTGTTGAAAAGCTCTATTTTTTGCCGCTGTAATCTGCTCGCACGTTTTATCAAAGCAAGGTTGAACTTCGTTTGATGGAATGCGGATTGTAGATCTCCATCCCCAGAAGACTAATCTCTGTCAGCGACTCCGCGCATGCGTTAACATCGGAGTCTTCAAAGTACACTTCCAATTATAGAAAGATGCGAAGAAATCTCGCAAATCGTCCCAGTTGGCAGCTCTATACGAGGGTTGCCTTTTATATTTCGGGATTAGAGAACAAAAACAAATATTGATCATCGAAAATCACTTTATTGTTTTTCAAAATATTCCCCATGAAGATCGATCTATACACTTTTGCATGCGTTTGAACCAATTGTCGAAGCACTTTTGCCACTCTGATTGAGGTATCGCCAACACATGCATTCTGAATGCAGCAACCGCTTCTTCAGGTGTCGAAAAACGTTGACCTCTCAGTTTGTTTTTTACGTACGGGAATAAAAAGAAGTCATTCGGTGCCAAGTCAGGACTATACGGCGGATGACCCATCAAGTCGATGTTTTGGGTGCTCAAAAATGCAGTTGTCGCAGTCGATGTGTGAGAGCTCGCATTGTCGTGGTGAAGAGTGATCCGTCTTCGGCGGTGGTTCTGCGTTGTTCTAGTGGTACGGTTGCGACATGTCGAGTTTTTCCGAAAAAAACAGGCGACCATTTGCTTGGAAGTGCTTCGTGCGCGAACAACTTTTGTTGGATTTGGCAGACAGTCGACTGCTGTTTACTTTCGGGCTCATACGCGTAAATCCACGATTCATCACCTGTCACGATGTCATAGACGTGTTTCGAAGCACCGCGACCGTATTTTTTGAGCATTTCTTTCGACCAATTGACACGAGCCTTTTTTTGGGCGATTGACAAATTGTGTGGGATCCAACGCGAACAAATTTTTTTGACAGTCAAATGTTTATGCAATATTGAATGTATGCTGGTTCCACTAACGCCTAAGGTTGTCTCAATCTCACGATAGGTCACATGACGATCTTCCAATATCAGTTCGCGCACAGCATCAATGGGTTTCGGAACAACAACTGATTTTGGACGACCTTCACGAAATTCATCTTGGAGTGAACTACGATCACGATTGAATTCACCATACCATCGATAAACACTGGTCCTTGATGGAGCTTCATCGCCAAAAATTGAATTAAGTTCATCCATGCACTGTTCTTGAGTTAATCCACGCCGAAAGTTGTAAAAAATAATCGCACGAAAATGTTGACGATTTAATTCCATTTTTGGGCCGAGATGAATCTTTTAAGTTACTGTAAACAACACAAATAGCGCTCGTATGTCAAAACGTTCTGCGTGCGTATAACCTCAAAAATGTCCAACTTTATGACAGAGCTGTCAATTGCCGGATTGCAACACTAGGGTTGCCAAATTCCGAAACATAAGAGGCAACCCTCGTACGTCCATACTTGGCCAAGCCGCTTAGGTCGGGAATTCGCTTGAAATGCAAGTGGTTGCGCGGCCGATACCGACTAGTGATCTGATTTTCCCAGTGGCGCAGCAACCTCCACGGTATAAACGCTCGGCTCGGATGTCAAAAAACAGATCCAGGGTGTTTGCATAATCACCTCGGGTATCCGACAGTCGAGTAGGTTCCTCCACGATTTGAGTTAAGTTGTGGCTAACAGCGAACATCTATGCCAGCCCACCAGGCTCGTCCGTTCTGTTAGAATGTATCAACCAGCCGGAGTTGTGTACATTAAAATCGCCAAGGACGACAATTTCGGAAGTCGGGTGGTTGATATGTATCCAGTCGACGGTACGTGCAAGATGTTCGAAAAGTGTCGCCGGTCGATCGTCATTCGGGGAGCGGTAAAGACAACAAAGAAATTGACAGAATTCCCCAACACGATCTTGATGTCCATGTAGGGTTATAATTTTATAGATTTGTTTTTTATAGGCTTACCTCCTTTTAGTGCCCACGATTGAAAATAAGTTTTAAGTTTGGTATTTTGTTTAATTTTTTTATTTATTTATTTTAAAATTTTCTTGGGACCGTATTTTAGTTCCGCGGCTTTCTTACATTCCCATAACGACTTCTTTAGTCGTAATTGGAATAGGATAATGGCTTCTGCCGGATTTTTCCGAGTAGCTAATAGCTTATTTACCAGGTCCTGATAGTTTTCTACTGGTAAATAAACCTTTCTTAGCAAATCCTCGGCTTCCTGAAAATATGCGAACGGAGTGGACGCGAATAAGGCAGAAGCTTCACCCCGTAGCCTAGTAGGGAATATTTGTAAGAAAGCCCCTTGTTCTTCGTTCTTGAGGCAGTTTAAAACCCTCTTGCAGCAATCCAAAAAAGTTTCCAGTTCTGCACCTATATGCGGATTTGGTTCCCCGGAGAAGATAGGGATTAGCTGTGCTGACAGCTTCGCAACCTTTGTGTAATCAATGGCCATTGTTTCAAAGGTTGCGAGATCCGTTTGGTGCTAAAGAACTGGAATTTCCGATAAGGATGGGCTGGGGTCGCGAGTTTTGATCGGAGGGTTTGCTTCGATTATGGTTCCGCTGCGAAGTTTTTTCGGTGAAGGGGGTACTTGGTCGTGGGGCGTACTAGGGTTTGAGGTTGTTGCCTGTTCCATAGACCGACGGTAGAATGGTTAGGTTTTTATATGATGGTAAGAGGTGCTGATAGGGAGGAAGAAATGGTAGTAATGATAACTAGGGGGGAGTCTGTTAATATTTAAGACATTTGCTATCCCGTAAGTGTTTTCGCGTTAATTTCATTATTTTCGTTATTTATTATTTGGGGGTAGAAATTCTTCCCTAGGATTACTGGCCACACAAGATTGAGACGGGATGTTTTCGAAATAGCAGCAGTATTACAATTGATTTTCTAGTAAGTTGTTGTTTTTTTGTTTTTTTTTTATGTAAAGATTATGTGCGTGTAGAACAAATTTTGGATCAATAAAAATGTGTGTTGTCATTAATTGATTAATTATAAGTGAAAGAGGTAAAGTATACAAGAGAATAAAAAAGGAAAAATAAATGGTCACTTAGCTGTTTTATGTTGTTCATTGACTGCTTGGTAACTGCTGCTGTTTGGTTGACGTTGTTATGAGGTGGTTGGTACTCTGCCTTCGTTGTTGTTTCTGTTGTTGTTGGAGCTGTTGCCGCCCGTGCGCCTTGATGTTGTTTTTTGTGCTTTCTTTCTGACTGCTGGTGTTGAGTTCTTTGTTTGAGGTGGTTGGTACTCTGCCTTCGTTGTTATTTCTTTTTTTTTTTTTTTTTTGCTTTTGACACTGGTGTTTAAGCCCCAGGCACGCTTTGAATTATTTTTTGTCCTTTTTTTTTTTTGGTTTTAATTACCAAGTCGTACCTCCGGAGCCAGACTCAACTCCGGACGCAGGGCTGAAGGTGTCTTGTGCCCAGTACGCTTGTAGTTGTGTTATTGTAGTGATCAAGGGTTTTCAAGCACTTACAAGTGTTTAACTTTGGCTTCCTTGATCCTACCGGCTGCACCAATTATGTAGGGTTATATTTTATTAAAGATTTGTTTTTCTTACCTCAGAGCCAAAGCCTGCCAAATTAAAAGGCGATTTTAATTATTTTATTTTATTATTTTATTTGTTGTGGCCGTTCTGGCCTCCGGATCCAAACTGATCTCGAATCCAAAATGCACTCCCCTTTTATACTCTGTGGCAACAGAAATTTGTTAAAAATATTACTTAAAAATTCCAAGAAGCCCAAACAAAACTGTGTGTGCTTCAATTGGAATAGGATTCCCGGAAGTGTACACGAACTCTATTTGAACTAATTCCCGGAAGGAGAAATCATGAAATGCATTTAGTATTACGCATTTCATAATTTCAAATTATAGGGAATTGAATCAATGCACGACAAATGGACTTTCGTTTAATTTTGTCGCGCATATGATTCAATTGGATTGGGATGTAAGGTACTTGGAAATTGAACCAATGCGCAACAAATTAACTTGTGGTTTAAATCTATCGCGCATATGATTCAATTGGATTGGAATTTTGAGTAAGGGTAAGGGTTGAATCAATGTGCAACAAACTAACTTTTGGTTTAGCCTGTCGCTCATATGATTCACTTGGATTGGAATTATAGGTACGTGAGAGAGAGTAGTGATTTAGGATCACTACATCCAAGTTATTGGGATCCAACGCCTCCATCCTCTGGCAAGCCAGATCGGATCGCGTGAAGACGCATACTCCACCCTTAAAACGGATTCTCGAATGCAAGTCGTATCCTGAAGAAGGAAGATATGTCGAGTCAATTGACGAATCGACCTGGGTCTCAGTTAGGGCAAGGATATCACGTTTCGCTGTTTGCAAATATTGGTGGACAGTGTTTACATACGTATTGGTGAAACCGATACCCCTGATGTTACAAAATGCCGGTATCACTCGAACGTGGACAGAGTTTCGAAAACGAACCCGATTACGCGGTGACGAATTTCTTAAAGTTCGGTTATTTGTCAAAATATTTGCATGATGTTCCCTCTGACATAGTCGCCTCGGACATCCGAATGGGAAACTAATTATTTTAACTCCGGAATTCTTTATCTCAAAAAGTACCATCATGACTTATCTCCGTGTCAATCCGGGGCATCAACCGAAACATAGTCGAAGATTTCTCCGTTCGATATTGCGGGATGTACAGCGTGACGGGGTGGTATCTCACCTTGGGACCGACTATCACCTGAACCAACCTTTTGTCGAACCGGTCCATCAGCCAAGCTCCGAAACATGGGTAGGGTTTTCTCCTGACCATTTCACGGAGCCTATAGCTTGATGGGGTGGTATTTCACCGGGCGAAAGGGCGTTGGGATCCCACCTACCACTCGGCCTTTAGTCGCCTCTTACGACAAGCCGGTCTAGCTGTGAGTATATTCTAACGTCCTACTCACGGCGCAAAAATCTACGTTTCCCAAGGTGATAGAAAAGGTCATCAATGCCGAGTTGATTAAATACTTGGAATGCAACGGACTTCTAAATGATCGCTAATGCGGATTTGCTTTGCATCCCGGTCTGTGGAAATGTGTCGTGGTGTGGAAAATTCAGAAAATTGAGTTCTTTTTAAAGCCAAAAAATATTTTACTCCAGTCCAACTTTTTCTCTTCAAATCACAAATTAGTTCCGCGTCCTTATATTCTTCCCATGTTTTGAGTTCTGCTCCTAAGCACACCCTGACCTAATAAACAGCGTACAGACAGGGGCGATCCGCCTGACCGAAGACACAGGACTGACATCGCGGCTGCAGTCGCTATAACATCCAAGGCGCGTAGCGAACCTTTTACAGATGTCACGGGAACCTTTCCTTGGAGATTCGTGATAATAAGTGTAGTAAAAAGAAATCCATTATCTTTCCTTGAAATTGAAGACTTTTTTAGCATAGTTAGAATGATCCCATTTAAGTCTAATATGAATAGTTGTGTTCGATAACTTGTTGCAATTTCGAAGTTAATTTCATTATGCCTCTCTCATAGAAACCTTCGTCCCAATTGTATAAAAACTGGGCCGGACGACATTCACAAGTTACTCTTGAGGCAAATTTTTCAACAGGCAAATCATTCGCCGTAGACAGGAACAGGTGGTAATCACTTGGTGCCAGGTCCAGACTATAAGGTGGATGCATTAGAACCTCCCAATCAAGCTCCTGGAGCTTCTGGCCAGTCATTATCGATGTGTGTGGCCTGGCGTTGTCCTGATGGAACACACTTCTTCTCCTATTGCCCAAAGCTGGTCGCTTCTGGGACAAACACAGCAAAACTTTTCTAACCGTGAATCCTGGCTTGGTCACCTTTTGTGCCGGCTCAGCGCGACTCGACCACGTCCCATTTCGCTTCGCGTGGTCGTAAGTGATCCGCTTTTCATCACCGGTTTCCATCCGCTTCAGAAATGGGTCGAATTTGTTGCGATTGGCAGATGGAAATTCGGTCCATGTGGTTTTTTCTTCTTTTTTTTTGCGTTAACTCGCGTGGAACCCATACACCGAACTTCTTTTTGTATCCAGTCTTATTCAACTCGTTCCAAACGGTTTTTTGTGCAATGTTTTGATCCTGGGCAATCGAAACTGTGCTTACATGACGGTCGGACTCGACGAGTTCCATGATTTTATCGACATTTTGGGTAATTGGCCGTCCAAAGAGTGGCCCGTCTTTGCCATCAAAATTACCAGAACTGAATCGACGAAACCAAAATTGCATATGATTGGCTGTTACAGTATCGGGACTATAAACACTATTCATATATTCAGTCCCCTGGCTTGCGTTTTCGCCTTTTTCGAAGAAAAACTGTGAAATATGTCGTATTCTCTCTTTGCTGGTGTCCATTTTGACGCGCGCTCAAACAAAACTTTTTTTTTTTTACTCCTCCCAGGAAAGACAGACCTATGGCGCCATTGTGGCGGCAATCACAAAACTGTCGGAAAAGTTTTCTTTAGTATGAAATCTTATCTTTCTAGTGCCATCTAGCGTAACCCGATCGCACTTACACAACGCAAGATACAGATTACTAAAATCATCTATTGGAAAAATAACGGATGTAATTTTATGGGACATAGTATTATTCCTCGAAATTCGGTTTATTCGCTCCACAGGATGATTTGACGGATCTCACCAATTTGCGGTTCATCTCGTTCCGTTACAGAACGGGAAAACTGTGAACTCCCTCCCGGTGCGGGTGTTTCCAGTGCGATACAACCTGCAACTGTTAAAGAAGAACTCGAACGGCTTTTTAATGGCATCTCGGGACCCTGATTTCGCGTTATAAGTTCGTCTCTTCTGAGAGAAGTATATGTACCAGGGTGAATCAAATATAAACGGTAATTTCTTTTTATACATTTATTGAATAATGTTACACACTAACTATACTATCAACATTTTTCAATATAGTCTCCTGTGTGATTTACACAATTTTGCCACCGATTTGGAAGCTTTAATATCCCTTGTTCGTAGAAATATTTAGGGCGAGATGTTAGTCGTTCAATCTCTCACTCCCTCAAGGCGTATTCCCCCACATTTGGAAAACCTCCTTTATCACCCCCATCCACAAGAAGGGTCCCAAAAACGATGTCGCGAACTACCGCCCTATCGCCAAACTGTTCCACTTACCCAAGATTCTCGAAAGCATTCTATCCGAATCCTTAGTTTTCGTTGCAAATCTTTTATTTCATCAAGGCAACATGGTTTTCTCAATGGCCGATCAACTACAACCAACCTCGTTGAGTTCACTTCCTTTACGCTCTCAGCACTAGAGGACGGTAACGATCGACCACAGTAAAGCATTCGACAAAATCTCCCACAAACTAATCCTCTTCAAATTATCCGCCTTCGGCTTCGGACCTGGATTGCTGAAATTGATATTTCCTATCTGAAGGATAGACTTTGTTCTGTTCGGTTCAGGTCCACGATATTCAACCCCTTCCTCTCCTAGTTATACTTGCTACTAATGACATCGATAAGATCATTAAGAGTTCCAGCTTGTCCCTATACGCTGATGATACCAAGATATACAAGATCATCAAGTTACCTCTTGATTCTGCACTGTTGCAATCTGACCTTGACAACTTCTCGAGTTGGTGTGACAAAAATTGCTTTGTACTTAACATCGCCAAATGCCAATCCATAACCTTTACCCATAAGCGTATTCACTCATCCTTACGTTCCTATACCCTTCATAACCAACCCCTGGCCATTGTTCAATGTATTCGAGATTTTGGGATCCTTTGCGATAGAGAGCTTAGCTTCCTCTCTCGCATTGATGAAACGATCCGGAAAGCCAATTCTGCCCTCGGATTCGTGAAACGATGGTCTAAGGAATTCTCCGACCCTTACGTTACTCGATCCCTTTACCTTACCCCCGTTCGTCCACTGATTGAATATGCTAGCCAGGTATGGTCTCCCTTATCGCAAATTCCATATCTGTAAAATCGAAAGTATTCAACATCGCTTCCTTCGGTTCGCTCTCCGAGAGCTAGGATGGGAAAACCCCTTCTCTCGTACATTAGCCGCCTCAAATTAATGAACCTCAGAACCCCTGAGGGGCGCAGGGTCGTAGCTGACATAATGTTCATTCATCGGCTCGTTCGACTGCGCCTACCTCCTTAACCTAATTCCTCTGAACACAAACCCTCGAAATATGCGTAATCCCCGCCTTCTCTACATCCCACCCACCGGACCCTTTTATGGTCTCAACGAACGCCTTTCGCGGATGCTGAGAAATGTCAACTCCAATTCCACCGTGTTCGACTTCGACCTCTCTACCAATACTCTCAAGCACCCCTTCATAAACCATTCTCACCACCAATCTTAAGCGGCGCTTCTACACTTTAATATAACCTGCCCTCATCGCTCGCCCCTTCTCCTGCCTCCTTAATTTGTCCTGGTTACCTTAAGTTAAGCTTAATTAAGATAGTTCTTAAGCTCTCTAGTTTGTAACTTGTATATACTATAGATGTAATTATGTTGCTTGAGCTAAGCCAAAAAAAAATGGGGTGGTAGCCTCATTAAACTTAGCCAATTACGCACGTGCTCCTCCACATATTCATTACATTCGATTCTTTTCCCTTCAAGTGATTCCTTCAAGGGTGCGAACGAAAAATAGTCACAGGGAGAGAAGTCTAGGCCACATGGAGGGTGTTCGAAGAGTTTCCCATTCCATTTCTTCCAATGTATTCCATGTCAAGGACGCGGTGTGAGGCCTGGCGTTGTCATGAAGAAGGATGAAATCTCGAATGGGCATGCCTCGTCTTTTGTTTCAATATGTGGCTTTTTCCATAGCTGATACCCACTTCAGGTGCAAGGCTAATAACCTTGCCCGTAAAAATAAATTATTATGGAAGTTTAAAAAGTCGAGAGACTTGCTAAATAAGGCCAAGGCCGGATCCCGATTGTAGTGCCGATGATAATAATGATAATGATACCCACTTCTGATGAGATTTCTCCAATCAATAAGCTCTCGAATGGCGCGGATGTTGTCATCTGTACGACTTGTCCTTGGGTGTCGGTCATGACTTTCGTTTTTGATACGTTCTCGCTCACTTTTAAATTCTCTGGCCACCGTATACACACGATTCTGTAACAGTGTTTCATCACTAAACTGTGCCTTCAATCAAGAAAAAAATGTCCGAGGGTTTAACGCCTTCACCTGTTAAAAATTTTATAATAATCCGTTGCGCAACAGACGTATGTACCTCTTGCTCGCTCATGGCTGTACTGACTACAAAGTCGAACACAACCTCTTGGCAAGGCGGTTCATCTACTCTTTACAAACCAAACAACAGCACGCAACTTATTGCTAAGTAAAATTACCGTTTATATTTGATTCACCGTCGTATAAAAAATATCTGTCTATCAATATTTTGACAATGATCAACGTTCCCAGTTTTATAAATTCATTAAAAGTTTTAAGTAAAACCATACCATTGCTCTAGGAGAAAGCCAGTAAGGAGGGTTCAAACGGTTTTCGAAAAGTCAAAATCTTCTTCCTCAATAACCATGTTGCCGCTATAAAAGGTATGATCCTGCATGGTACGCGGAGCTTTATTCTGGACACAATAAAGAGTATCAAACCCATGTAGAATATATGATTTGATTTCGGGTGGAGGGTAACTATTAGTGTTTAAAAATGCAGCTACCTCTTTTATTAATTCATTATTTAATATTACAATGTAATAAATTACAACCAGGACTTTCGGTTTAAAACCCAATTCAGTAATCGACGAAGATTTAAGAGGATTGACAGCATTGTTTATGTCTCAGGTCGACTTGGTTTGACAGCCATTTCATTTTGAATGACATTTGTCAGTTGATATTTGTCAGCCGTAAAGAAAGGTTGAGAACGATTTGTTATGGAGCAGCTAGCGTCGTAATAACATATTAAATTTATTAATTATTAAATTTAAATAATTGTTTGTTATTGTTGTTTAAATAATAATGAGCGCTAAAGCACATTTCGACTTGGTTGACTTCGTAAATAAACAGAATAGCCACAATTGGGGCATCAAAAATGCTCAAGTAATAAATCAAACACCACACACTCTTGTTCAGCAACTGCATGGCGCGCCATTTCGATCGACGCATCCTCTGATAATCCCGTAATAGTGCCTGGCGACCAAGATATTTTGGAATTGGATCAATCAGGCCTATAGAATATTTAATTCCAACTGAACGATGCCACATCACATACAACTCGTGTTGCCATGAACATTTTGCGAGAAAAATTTTTCGCTCGGCTAATGGAAGAGAGGTGGGGATTTCCTTTGGTTCCCTCGATCCTCCTATTTGACCCATCTCGATATCTTTCCTAAGGGGATACTTGAAGCGATATGCCAACAAACTAACCACAACCTTGATGTTTATAGACAACATTCGAGATGAAATTACTGAAGTAATACCAGAAGTCTTCGAACCGAAATTTGTATTTTTGCCAGGAAAGGCGAACCTATAATGCTGAGTCGACGCCCTGAGATGTTATTGAATAAGTGTAGAAGTTGTATTTGAATCGTTGCAAATTGTAGAGCTTCGGAAACACTCTTGTCGGAAGGAGATTGCACAGTTTTCCCGTTCTGTAACAAAACCAATTTTGGTATAGAGATGTACGGGCTATCGAGGAATGGAATTAATTGGATTATCATCATCATCATCGGCACTACAACCGGGATCCGGTCTTGGCCTTATTTACCAAGTCTCTCCACCGGCATCCGGTTCATATACGAGACTTGTAAAATTGTCCATAATAATTCATTTTTCCAGGCAAGGTTATTAGCATTGCGCCAACCTTTCTCAGGATGTCGCTGCATGCATTGGTTCACTACTTGGATGGTGCCAAAGTAGCTATCCAGGGGTGTCACGTGGAGACTGCATGTCAACTTGGATTGACCAGAGACAAGCATCGTCCTGCCCTTCGCGGGGTTGAAAGCAGAGACTTGCCCTGTATGTTCGCTCCCACCCCCCTATTGGATCATGCTCTGGCACAAATAAATTGAATTCCTTGGAATCAAGGAACAGCCCTTGTGGTACAGTACTATTTGTACTCATATGTGGCAAAGGTCCATCGGGTGCTTTCGACGTGATTGTAACTGTATCGCCCATATTAATGCTGTGTTATCGATTGGGTGGATTGTTGGTTTCTTAACGTTATCGAGTAGATCAAGAATATGCTTAGGAGCACAACTCCAAACACATGAATGGTATTCGATCGCTGGTTTAATTTAGGATTTGTGGAGAACAACTTGGATCGAAGTAAGATAACCTTTAACTCTAAAAAATAGCGTACGAATAGTTTCTTTGAGGCAGATTTTTGTTTATGCCACCACACATTTCCACTGACCGTGACACTGAGCCAATTCATGCCTCATGACCTTGCTGTTTGGCGGAAGCTGTGGCACTGAGGATCCATTTTGTTTTCTTTTAAACGTTGTGTATTACGTCTTCGTTGGATAGAACTAAAAAATATGGGATTTTCTCTATTGTAGAATCTTGTCCAGATCTTGATTTGGCGTGTTGACTCGGTTGCATCTCAGGTGGTGCGACGTTTATGCGTTAACTGGTGAACCGTTCAAAATTGAAGGAATCAGTCGACTAACGTTGGCAAAACAAAATATATGAGACGGAAATAGATTTGGTGGCAATATAGAACCATGAGGTGCTGTAGCATTAGTAAAAAAAAAGCTTCGAAGATACTCCACAACCACCCAATTCATTCGTTTTTTTTTTCAGGAAACCATCCAGTCGTTAAGTTGCTGAGACAATTTATAACAACGAATGAGGTGTTCGAGTTGTCCAATGGCAACCATGGCTCACCATGTTCTTCAATTGCAGGTGCCCAGGTGTCAAAAGGTCTCCCGTAGCTCACCCGCTGCGAATTGGAACTGGCGAGTATTTAGGAGTTCGCTATTCTATTCTATTTATTGGCCTGTAGGAACCCGAAAGTTCATGATCTCACCGACTCGACTCCACCATTGTCCCCTGTCCTGTGCGCTCTTCTTCCACGTTCCACCAGGAGTTCGCTGCAGTTCAATTATTCAATTAACTTGGAATTGATTTTTTCCATCACCTTGGGCAATAAAAAAAAAGCTTCGAAGATACTTCACAACCACCCAATTCATTCGTTTTTTTTTTTTCAGGAAACCACCCAGTCGTTAAGTTGCTGAGAGAATTTATAACAGCGAATGAGGTGTTCGAGTTGTCCAATGGCAACCATGGCTCACCATGTTCTTCAATTGCAGGTGCCTAGGTGTCAAAAGGTCTCCCGTAGTTCACCCGCTGCGAATTGGAACTGGCGATTATTTAGGAGTTCGCTATTCTATTCTATTTATTGGCCTGTAGAGACCTGGAACTTCATGACCTCACCGTCTCGACTCCGCCATCGTTCCCTGTCCTGGGCACTCTCTTTCCACGCTTGTCCACCTGATCCGATCTCCTCAAGGTCAAACCTTACATTGTCCTCCCATCTCCGTCGCGGCCGTCCTGCCGGTCTCTTTCCCGTTGGTCTACTGTCAAGAATTCTACTCACGGTCCTATCGTTGCTCATTTGCGCCACATGCCCGGCCCATCTTAATCTTCGCGACCTCAATACTCTCATTATTGTAGGTTTGATATTCGGCGTCCACTTTTTAATTTTTTCTCGCACAGTGGTTTTTTCCTTTTTATATATATTTTTATAGTAGTTTTTCGCCTACTTGTTGTTATAATTATTTATTGTTATTTCTCAGGGGTGAGAGAGTGTGTGGTGATACATTCTTTGGTTTATAGGCGGTTGGTCCTGTACCAAAGGTATTTCATGTGACATCGCACTGGTATACCTCAGGTGGTGGCCTTTGAGGTGGAAAATGTCATTAAACTCCGCACATATTTCCACTACAGGTTGACACTCTTGAGGACTCGAAATTCTCCCTAAGTGGAGTTCCTCATGTAAATGTGTCAACCTTAATCATTTGGTGATTCATATTTTACATCTGATTAGGCTACGAAACTCTGAATGAAGAAAATGGCTGCGTTATAGAATCGATTGTTTTCTAGTTAATGTTAAAGTCTTAAATAATATCATTAAAAAGAAATTTCAGCTTATAGGAACAAGTGTTGGAATAAACACGTTTCCTCTCTTGACAAAGCAAGCAAACCGTTCTGGAAGATATCAAAAATTATGAAAAAGAGAGGGTCAAGTATTCCTTCGTTTAAAGTTCTCGACAAGTTGTTTATTTCTTCAGTGGAGAAATCCAACCTACTTGCTAACACGTTTAGTAAGAACCACTCCATATCTATGCATCTAAGCGACGCGTATACTGAAGCTAAAGTTGCTAACACTATCCATGTACTTTCTCAAACACCAGCTGAAAGTACTTACGCAACTAATATCAGCAAAGTTAAAGAATTGATAAAAAAATCGAAATCAAAAAAGGCTGCTGGTCTCGATAATATTAACAACAAATTAATTAAAGCACTTCCACCTGCTGCAAGTAACTATTTAATGTTCATTTTCAACGCTTGTCTTAAGAATTGTTATTTTCCGGACTGTTGGAAAACAGCAAAAGTAATACCTATCCCGAAACCCGGCAAACCGAAGAACAGCCCCGAAAGCTACAGACCTATTAGTCTACTTAGCTGTCTAAGTAAGCTCTTAGAAAGAATCATTAAGGAAAGGATTGATCGTTTTGTGGAAGATAATAACATCTTACCAAACTTTCAGTTCGGTTTCCGTAGTGGTCACAGCACAATCCACCAAGTCTCACGCATTAAAAACCACATAGCTGTAAAATTCATCCACAAGGAGTCAACCGGACTGGTTCTTCTAGACATCGAAAAAGCCTTTGATACGGTATGGCACGATGCCTTGATTTATAAGCTACTAAAACTTAAGCTGCCAATACCGGTTATCAAAATTATCCAGAGCTTTCTTCGTTCGAGAAAATATGTTGTGAGTATAGGAACCGACATATCCTCTACTCGCCAAATCCACTTTGGTGTACCCCAAGGCCCGGTCCTTGGTCCGATATTATTCATATTGTTTGTCGCAGATTTACCATGTCTAGGTGAAAACATTCAGGTTGTTTGCCGATGATACGGCCATTTTTTCTTCGGGTGCATTATTCACTCTTTGCAAGCAGCTCTTGACAAACTAGCAGTATATTACAGGAAATGGAAAATAAAAATAAATGGTAATAAAACACAAGCTGTCTGGTTTTCGAGATGTAGGAAACACTGCTACCTACCAAATGGCACTAAACTCAGTATGTGTGCAGTTGATATTGATTGGTCCGAAGACTGTAGATATCGAGGTATTCATCATCATCGGCACTACAACCGGGAACCGGTCTTGGCCTTATTTAGCAAGTCCTGATGCTTGTTAAATTTTCCATAATGATTTATTTTTTCTGGGCAAGGTCATTAGTCTTGCGCCAGAGGCTCCCCGACGGGGAATCGAACCCCGGTCTCCCGGGTAACAGGCGGGTATACTCTAAATCTCTGAAATACTAGTAAAATATACCATAAATGTAATTATCTACCAAATAAAATTGAATTGAATTGAAATTTGGTAATTCAAGAGACGACTCAGCCTCCGGGAAAAGATGTTAAGTATATTGGAGCTGTTCCACCTCCGAAATATTAATCTCGGATACTGGATTATTCGATTCTTTATCGAAATTAATTCCCGTTGACGTATTTACAAGAATACCGGTATGAATATTCTCCCAGTCTTCCAAAGAAAAAAAGGAATAATTTTTTTGGGAGCAACTCCACCATGATCCGGTAGATGGTTTGAGGATAATCTATGATATTGACTGCCTCAATCTCGGCACTCTTTGCCTTCTTCAAAATACAATTAGGTAGAACGATCCCTGATCGTAGTTCTTTTAGCGCCGGGATCACCTCCTCTCGGGTTACTATGGGAAGTCCAATCATCTTTCGTGAGCGCTCTGGTACTATGACCGGTCTGCTCAGAAAGAGTTCTACCTCCGAAGGATCTGACGATAGGCGTGTGGCGATTCCGCCAGATCCCACGGCTCGCCTTCCTGAAAAAACCCCCATAACCATAACCCGGGTCTGCACCAGCTTTCGCTAATGCAATTCGCATTAGCATCTTAGATGCTTCACGCATCAAACAGACCCAATTATTATACCCTAAATTCCCTATAAAGAAAACTTACCTTCATGCATCCCTTCGCATACAATTTTTCATAAGATTTCTTTGTTTGCTTATTTGGTATTCTGAACCAATTCGGTACCAGACAAATACCATAAATATCGCGCCGTCTATTTTCCCCAGCCGCGCCATATACCTTTTCATATACATTGCCTGGCAACCTTTTTTTGTTTGTCTTATCAACAAACAACCCAAGCAGCTGCATATAATTAGCGCAATATACGCTGAAACCAAATTCTCCAGCATTTCCTAATGCAAATATGAACCCGGTTTCTATTGCAGCCAGAGATGCCATAAACATCCAATTTGCTTTTAGCACCTTTTTCTCCTAACGTCGAAAATAGCGACGAGGCATTGTATAAACATGACCCTCATTAAAGAGCGAACCATTTGGTCGCCTTTTCTTTTGTCCTTGCCTGTTTCGCTGTTCCTCTGCACGTGTGAATAGCATTGATCTCAACGATCCCACCTATACCACCATGAGAGACTTTACGTTTCCCTGGTGGTAGGTAAAAAACGATATCCTTATTGGAGAGGATATCGTTTGAGTCGTAATTCAATCTCCGTGGCGGTCGGGTCGCTCGCCATTCACCGTACCTCCGCCGGGTACGGTGCGAAACCAGTTTAATCCGAGTCGAGTGTTTTCCTTTGAAGAAGTTGGTGTGGTGTAGTACTTTGTGGTTTTTAAAAGATGCTGGGCAATTAGATAACAAAACAAGTAGTTATTCAGATTAAATCATACAATAATGTAAAAGACAAACAATAAACAATTTATAAATTTCATTAACTGTTTGATTTTCAAAATTTAAAAGTGAATTAAATTCAAAACTAGACACATTTCATTGTTAATGCGCGTTTCCTGTACCTGCTGCGATATTCGGCCAAACTTAATTAGTGAATGATGGAGGAGGAAGTTAATCAGCGCCGTACGCCGGTGCACCTACTTCCTACCCCACAGGCGTTCTACCGACGCTTTTTCCTTGTTGTTTTTCGGCTTTTGGGGTGCTGCCTTAATGTCGGTGTAATTGGGGCCGGGCAAGTTTTCGCAGCTTTTCCGGATGACTACCGACCGCGGTCTGGATCTTCTCAGATCCCCTTGGTGCGCATTCCCACTCGGCTGCCCTATGCCATGGCATCCCCTTCTTATCAGCTGCAAAACTAATAGAAATAACTTACAGGATTGGGGATTGTGTGGGGAAATTCCAAACAATTTCCGGGTCTATTCACTTTACAATTGCTGGACAGAAAATCATTACCCAACAGGCCATCCGTAGACAACCCCGGCAAGGAGTCTACTTCCTGAATGCTACAGGGGACTTCTTGATGTAATTTGAACTTCCGCTGGCAGCAACCTCTAGATTTGCCTTTGCCAAAAAGCGTTTGTAGGATAGTTGCTTTCTGCACATCCACAATATACTCTTGGTGGAGTGCCTTCAGTTTAAGAAGACTGATCTCAGCGCCGATGCCCACAATTAGGCGTGTAGTGTATCTACAACCAATGTCCAAAGGAAGTTGGACAATTGGTGCCTTTGTTGGCGGAAACTGAGAGCAGTTTTTAGAATTGTGCGAGTTTAATCCGGTCAGGTTGAGGTTATTCGACCCGACCTCTGAGAGTTTTTCGACCTCTCCCATTTTGCCTTCTGTCCACACACTGCCGCCGTATGGGTGTGTCGTCCACAAAATCTGTCTGATCGCCCTGCTTTGGAGCCTCCGTAGCATCTGTGCTAATAGAGCTAGAGTGATTACGGTCCGCCTTGGATTGACGGTGCTGTAGTCGGTACTTTCGGCGTTCCAAATCTCTGGTGATGTTATTGCTCTGCTGTCGAGCCTCAGAAGGCTTATTACTGGCAGAGCTGGTACGGTTCTAGCCTGTAGTGGCCTGTATGTGTTGACCGCCTTGGTCGCGTGAATTTCCGATGTCCTGCGATTTGTTCTTCGTCTGAACTTTCTTCCATTCTAGATTGGCCGTGTAGTGTTTCTACGACCAATGTCTAAAGGAAATTGGACAATTGGGGCCTTTGTTGGCGGAAACTTAGAGCAGTTTTAAGAATTGTGCGTGTTTAATTCGGTTAGGTTGGAGTTTTCCGACTTCTCCCATTTGGCCTTCTGTTGACACACTGTCTCCGTATGGTTGTGTCGTCCACAAAATTTACACCTTTGATCATTCTTCTTTGTTCGATCGCTCTGCTTTGGAGAATCTGTGCTAGTAGAGCTAGAGCGATTACGGGCCGTCTTGGATTGACGATATTGTATTCGGTGCTTTCGATGTTTCAAAACCACCATGGTAATGTTCTTTTTTTTGCTTTCGAGCCTTAGAAGAGGACAGTTTTGGCTGAATTGCTATTTGAATTCGCTCGGGTAGCTGTTTTCCGACCCGACCTCTCCCATTTTGCCCTCTATTGACACACTGCCGCCATGTGGCTGTGTCGTTCGCACAAATTACACCATTGACCATTCTTCTTTGTTCGATTACTCTGCTTTGGACCTTCCGTAGTCTCGGACTCTGTGCCAGTAGAGCTAGAGTGGTTACGGCCTGCCTTGGGTTGACGGTGCTGGGTTCGGTGCTTGCGGCGTTTTAAATCCGTAGTCGCGGTCCGGGTCTGGTTTGGAGCCTCAGAAGGCTCAGTATTGACAGAGCTGGTACGGCTCTGGCCTGTAGTGGCCTATAGGTGTTGACCGCCTTTGTCGCGTGAATTTTCGTGGCCCTATAATTTATTCTTCATCTGAACTTTCTTCCCTTCTATATTGACCATACAGGTGGTTGGGGCATGATGGTGACGTACACCCATAACTGTTTTGTTGGGTGTACTACAGGTTGATGATTTATGGGTTTTTTTTCCATTTGCTCGTGTAGATGCTTTGCCATATCGCTTCGATAAGAGCATGATTGTAGAGCTAGATTGACGTCGTTAAACGGTATATGACTCTTACAACAATCCTACCAATCAGGTGGTTCTCAATAATCGTTTGTCCACTATTTGAACTCCACACACTTTCTGTTACACTTATTATTTGGACACTAGTTGGACTTTGCACCCGATCCACGGTATACTTCAACTCATTAAATTCAACGAAAATGATATTTTGTGCTTCTGAATTCCGATGCAGAGAAGAGAAATCGCTACGTTTGAGTCACTGATTGTAAGTAGTAGTTAGATCATTCCAGCCAATGAATTTTCGAACTCTAATACTTGAATAAAGTCGACCCGAAGTTATATTATATTCGAAATATAATATCACTAAACTACAATCTATAAGCTGCAAAAAATACCTTTTCCTTTTTATATAATGCGCGTATAAAGAGTTGTTTTTCATACCTTGAAATCTCAACGCACAGTGTGAAAGGATGTGTCGATGTATATTAGTCTTAACTGGCTGTAAATTGTAACTCTGGGGGTATACATAACCACGAGTGTATCGCTCATGCAGTTCTATAGAAGAACGATATTGTGTGTCTATTTGTCACTTCAAAATTTACTGAAAAACTATTTCGCCATAATTTTTTAGCTAGTCCTGAGGCTTGTTAAATTTTCCATAATGATTTGTTTTCTCCGGGCAAGGTCATTAGTCTTGCGCCAGAGGCTCCCCGACGGGGAATCGAAGCTCGGCCTTCTTAATGTTCTTAAATATCAATGTCGATGAAAATTTGTCTTGAAAGCGTACAAATTGTAATCGCGGCAAACACATGACCTGATACGATATTCGTAGTTTGAATGATGAACGTTTACGTGTGTTTATCTGTTAGTCCAAAATCGGCCTTTCGTGTGAATTATATACGTTCCGGTTCACTTTTTTCGTGGGCTATTTCTTGGGTAGGAGGAATGCAACTTGTAATATTTGTAGAATAGGATACGGAATTGAACCAAGGACGACATTGAACCAAGGACGACATTGAACGAGTAGAACATAAGTTTTCTAAGAGTTCCATTGCTCTATTTCGCATCCCATTGAGCACTTGTTGTTATGTTTTGGTTGCTCCTGTTCAAATAAGAAAATTGGGTTTCAGTACGAGACGAACGAATGCTTTATATATTATGGCTAAAGCAGATAGGTCAAAATATTTCTTGCACTTCTAAGGGAATCATAAGAAATTCAGTGTACTTGTCTTGCCTTCAAATGTGCTCATTTCAGTTAAGAGTTGAATCAATTCGTCTGCCAAGTACAGTGAGATCTGTGGAATTTCTACTTGATTACAGAAGATGGGTTTTTGAAGGCATCCAATTTCATTCAATCAGGTAATCTTCATTGGCATAACTTATTGAGATCAATCTTCAACTTGTTAAAGAATTCGTGAACATTTTCAAAGTAAGAGAAACAATGTGCTGTCATCTACGAAGGATTTATTGTAGTTTGGGCAATGAATAATAGTTCGTTAAAGACAATAAGAAATACAGTGGACGTCATTCGAAGCTCTGAGGAAACTTATGAGACATAAATTTAGAAGCGAAAAGTAAATCAAAAAGTTAATCATTAGTGCTAAGCTCCATAGCAATTAACATAACAATTCCTCAACTTAAATAGTAGCCGAGAAAAATACTTCGCCGATGAAACGCGGCGCTGGTCTGATGTTTTGAGGCTAAGGTTCTAACTTTTACCCTGATTCTAAATGTCATAGTGTTGGTTCGAATCGCATTCTTGACTATCGTCTCAAAACGCTTTGGGACACACTCAAGAGAGAAATTGTATGTGCTGCCATCAGCAAATGAATGGCCTATGTTGGAAGTAACGTATAAGAGGTCGTTTTTAAAAATGAGAAATAGAGTGTATGACATTATAGAGCCCTGAAGAATATCTGTTATAATATGATGGGAGAGGAAAGATGATCTCTTATCCATTGAGGCATTGTGTTGTCAACTCCATGTCGAGCATTTTGGAAACAGCACTACAAACTTGCTTTCACCGAAGCAGTGGATGAAGGGGCTCCACTTTTCTATAAGGTACAACATCAGATTTGTGGATCGTTGATACGAAATCCATATTTGGGATCATTAAGGGGGCTGTTTGTTTCCAGATATTTAGAACGACGGAATAGAAATTAATTGGCTTGTAGGAAGAGGCAGACAATCATCATCATCATCATCTGTACTACAACCGGGATCCGGTCTTGGTCTTATTTAGCAAGTCTCTCCACCGGTCCCGATTTAGAGCCGATATCATCCAGTTTGGCACTCCCAGGTTCTGGGCGTCCTGGTCTACGCCAACATTCCATCGCAGACAAGGTCTCCCGCGCTGTCTCCTTCCATACATCCCACCACAAAGGACTTTTCGGGCAGACTCCTCCTCGCTACCGAGCTTGATTTTTCTTACAACATTAGCTTCAAGGTAGATCGCGTACAGCTCATGGTTGGTTGTATCGTCTCCGGAATCGTCCCCCCTCACATATGGGGGCAACAATTCTCCTTAAAACCTTCCTCTCGAACACGGCTAAGAGTTCAGAGTGCCTTTTATTGAGCACCCAGGTCTCGGATCCATATATGAGTACTGATAAGACCATGGTCTTGTACAGTAGTAGCTTGGTTGTTCTGGATAAATTTCGGGATTTAAAGAGCCTTAATAGACCATAGTACGCTTTGTTTGATTTGATCAGCCGTTAGCGTATTTCTTCTTCCGTATTGTTACCGGTTGACCCAAGGTAGTTAAAGGATTGCACTACTTCAAATTCGTGCTCCACTACCTTGATAGTTTAACCAACGTTAGGTCTTCTCTTCGCAGAAGTTGCCACCATGTACTTAGTTTTTTCCTCATTAATGTGCAGTTCCAGTTTTTGTGCCGCATGCTCGATCTGGGTGAAGGAGTCCTGTACAACCGAATCGGATCTACCGATGATGTGGATGTCATCTGCGTAGGCAAGTATCTGGCTGGACTTGGTGACAATAGTCCCTCTAGTTGTAACGCCAGAGTCGCGGATTGCTTTCTCCAACGCCAGGTTGAAGAGGTGGCAGGCCAGGCCGTCCCCTTGTCGGACTCCATTAAAGATGTTTATTGGTTTGGAGATCAATCCCGCTATTTTTATTTGAATAGTTACGTTGGTCATGATCAACTTACAAAGTCGTATCAATTTGTTTGGAATGCCGAACTCTTTCATGACATTATATAGTATATATATAGAACGCCACACTACTCCCTCCTCAGTAACTTTATTACGATCAACTTCGTGTGCGAACGACGGAGCGAAGAGCGAGCGAGCGGGAGAACGTCGGAGCAGGCGAGTGTGCCGGTGCTCTATGCGGATGTCGGGATCGTGGTAGTACTGTGTTTGGGAAACTGTGTGCTGTGAGTACAGATCACGGTCGGGGTTGTTGCGTTAAGCAGAGATAGTGAATTGAGCATATAGCGTTTGAAATAATAGTCAAGAAGATCGTGTGATTCGAACTGACGCTATGACAGCTTGAATCACGAAAAAAATTGTACCTAAGCGTGTGAATTGTGTGTCGCCACAAGCACACGATGAAACGGTTGGGAAGCGAAGCATTGAAACATCAGGCTACTGGCCGTGTGTACGAATTCGATTTCCAAACTCAAGTACATTTAACTGATGTGGAATTGTTATGTTATAGCTATGGTATACAGCTCTGATTGCTTTTGCTTATTCGTATTTCTTTCGGCGTTCTTCACTATTGGGCTTGTGTACTGTGTGTGTATCTGTAAACGCCACAATCACATGACACCACATTTCACTGTGTTGGATGTGTGTTTCAGCACATTCAATGCGTGCTTCCTTATGTCGCTATTTGAGTCGTGGTTTGCACAAGCACTTTCGATACTTCAAGTTGCTTCACGAACAGTACCCGGGATAATATCTGTAAAACAGACAGAGGTTAGCTACGCGCCGTCGATGTGATAGGGACTGTAGTCGTGACATCAGCGCCATGTTCCCGATCGAGCGGATTGCTCGTAGGCATGCTCTCAAGTAGATTGAGGGTATGTTTAGCAGCAGAGCTCCAAATACGAGAGCAATATTCGAGGGCGGGTCTATTTGGGGTTTATACAGGAGGAAAAGTTGTGCCGGAGTAAAATATTTCATTAATGCTGTCGACCGGTAATTTTGTGGGAGACACTTTTTCCCCTTCTTTGAGATTGGCTGAACTCGAGCCGCCTTCCAGCAGGCAGGAAATGTCCTCCGTGCATAAGATAAGCATAAAGCCTGCCAAGAACCGGCGATAGTTCTAGAGCACAGTTCTTAAAGACTACTACTTGTCCACGTAGAATGCGTTGAATAGTACGCGGGCGGAACCTCACATCTCAAACCTCACAGACCGTACCGGCGCGATCACAGATGGTTCCAAAAGACCGGCATCGAAATTTGAATTCGCAGAAAATAAATTCGCGAACACATTAGCTTCATCTTTTGAATTTGTGGCTAGTGTCCCGTCGTCTGTCACTAACGGGGGAAAAGAGGAGGAAGCGAACTTATTCCTTACAGCCCTAGCTATTGACCAGAAGGGACGCGTACCAGTTGGGCACTCACCGAGTTTATTGGTCACTCTTCTTCGCGGTATCACGCGCCTCGTTGCATGCGTTTCTATTGAATTTCTGCGACTTATACAATCAGAAGTTCAATTTGTTTGCCATAATTGCCTTCTTGCAACCAAACCACATATTCAAGTTGTGTTTGATATTCTAAACTCGATGTGAATAGAGATCCGCTTACCAAATAGATTATTACTCCCTATTGCGTCAGAACATTACAATTATTATTGAGGAGGAATAATGCCCAATATAATTTCTCCAAAAAGAATGTTTAAATTATTCCAGCTGGTTTTCGAGTAGACTCAAACTTTTCTTTTGGAGGGGTTTTTCATTAAAACTACGATTGGTATACGGAAAGTTAGCTAGCATAATACAATGGATCTGACTGCTAGAACTACAGAACCTTGCTCCCAACCACATATAAAATGCTAACAAATGTCATCTTGGCGAGAATCACACAATATGCTGAAAAAATACTGGGAGACTACCAGTGCGGATTCCATACGAACTGGTCCACAAGCGACCAAATTTTGTTTGGAAAAGAAGTGGGGATAAGGAGAGACGGTCCGCCAACTTTTCATGGACTTCAAAAAACCCTACGACTCCATCACAAGGCAAAGACTATATCATATTATAACTGAGTTGAGAATCCCACAAAATATACCACACTCTGTATGAGCGAAAATAACGGAAGTTAGAATAGGAAAAAAAACCTTAGATCCATTTCAAATCCGCGATGGATTAAAACATGGGGATGGCCTTTCACCAAGTTTTTTAACCTTGTGCTCGAGTATGTAATCAGAAAGGTACAAGACATTAAACTGGCCGGATTATCCCTGAACGGGGTCACACAATCGTTCGCATATGGGGATGACATTGCCATTTTGACCGATAATCTAGAAACTACTAGTTCAGAAAGGTACAAGACGACAACATGCCCGGATTACCCCTGAACGGGGTCACATAAGCATATGCGGATGACATCGCCGTTCTGGGAGATAATCTAGAACTGTAAGTAAATACTGTGAAATCATCATCCAAGCGGCGAAAGAGATGGGCCTAGAAATAAATGAATACAAAACAAAAAATATAATTCGGGCGAGGGGAGGTGGACCTCAGGGGACACACATACACGTCAGAGGCAAGATATTTGAAAAAGTTAAATAGTTTAAATATCTAGGAACAATACTGACGGCCAGTAACGAAATGTCAAAGGAAATTAACAAAAAACTGCATTTCGGTAACGCTAGTTGGTACGCAGTCAGCAAACTGCAGAAATTGAAATTGCTATCACGTAATATAAAACTCCGTAGAACCATAGGACGCGATACATGGGCGCTCACAAAACGGGCGGAAAACAGAGTCCTCGTATTTGAGAATAAAGTCCTAAGGAGCATCTTCGGCGATAAATATGATGAAGAGGCAGGACAATGGAGGAAACTCCACAACGGCGAATTGGAAGAGCTATACTTCAAACCTACAATAGTGAGAATAATAGGATCACGAAGATTAAGGTGGGCCGGACATGTGGCGAGAATAGGCAACGATAGGACCGTGGGTAGAATTCTAGACGGAAGACCAACGGGAAAGAGCCCGGAAGGACGACCGCGACGGAGATGTAAGGACAATGTAAGGTTTGACGTGGAGGAGATCGGATCAGATGGCCAAGCGTGGAGGAGAGTGCATAGGACATGGAACGATTGCGCAACCGAGTCAGTGGGGTCATGCATTTGCTATAGGCCAATAAATAGTAGTAGTAATACAATAATCTGAATTGCTCAAGGACAAAGAAACTTCTATTGTATATTTTTATGGAGGGAAGTGGGGAATAGATCCGATGGGTTGGCAGAATTATTTATGCGTGGAATTGTTAGAATCTTTGGTCTGAAGTGCCCAAGGGCGAAGAAAATCCGACTGAATATTAGAGTGGAAATTCGACACACACACCACCCAATCTGTCGGTAGTCAGAATTCTTAACTCCAGTCGTCAAAGTGCACTTTGATATTTAATTAGTTGTTTTGATCTTTATGACTGTAAGTTGATCCTGGAGTGGCAATTTATTTTCTATCTGGGTAATGTCTGTAATGAATATTTTTACGCGCTGTCGTTGTACTCGCAATGAAAAGGTCCTTGTTTGCTGCCGTTTCTACAACTCGTTGTCCATTGTGATTGACGTTTCTAAGCAAACTGTGCCAGTCGATGTACTGTTATGAGTTTCAGAAATGTTCTTTCTTTTTTTCGGAAAAATTTAATGTACATTCGGAAACAATCACTAATTCAAAAGTTAAACTAAAAAACCAACATTTTTTAAATCAATTTCTATATTTTTAAATCAAATTCTATCATTTCAGATGGGAAATTCATCCTTGAATTGGCCCGCGCCAAAGAAGGTGAGAAGACTGGTTGGGTATCTGTACCCAGAAAACAGTTTCGATCACCATCGGCCACATCTTCAACAATTACCCCAACATACCCAAAGAATGAAAGTTCTACTTCATTAAGTTGTATGTATATTGATATTAGTTAATGAAAATTATTAATTGTTATAATATTGTTTTATTATTATTTAGTTTCCGACGATAATAGTTCTATTCAGTCATCTCCATGGCAGCGTGATCATTGTTGGAAACAGTCTACACCTCGTCGTGCTATTTCAAAAGAAATGTGTTTTTACTTCAAGCGTACAAAGCATACTGTAGTTTCTGGAGATGGCTTAAAATCAGCTCGATTAAAACGACGAAAACCATTCGATAATTCAACGTGTAAAACACCATTTAAGTTTATTGGTAATGGTTGCAGCATAGCTGCTGATGTCGAGCTTATCTCTGAGAATATCACTACACATACTGAGAGTAAAAATATTGTGATCAAAGAAGAAAATAATTCAGACGACGAATCATTAATGGAAGCTTCGGAAACATCAACTGCTGACAGTGTGGATGGTCCATTGTCAAAAGTAAATTGTATCAAAGAGGAAAACGATAACACAAAAACACCGAAGAAAAAAGTAAGAAACACGATGAATGGAGATAAAAGACTTAAGACACGAGCCAAGCTCGGTATAATTATACAAAAACTAGTTGATCGCCTGCCTACAGGACTTTATCATCTATCGAAAACACAAATTATTGGTAGTACAACTCAACAACAGCAACAACCGCAACAGCAGCACATCCATTCTCATAGTCACCACCAGATTCATACACCGCATAATATACCATCAACTTCATCGAGATTAGCGTCTGATTTGCACTATCATCAACAACATGTCTCACCCCGTAAGAGAATACTCAGAGAGTTTGAGAAGGTGTCTTTAGACGACACAGCAGCAGCTAATAGTAAACGAAGTCGTGCCAAAGGTAATTCGCCAGCATCGGCGGTTGGAGCAATAACGCCCACATCACTAGTTAATCGGAGTTCTGTTGGAACAGCTGTAAGTAATAACTATGTAACGAATGGCAGTCGAATGGATACAAATACCAGCAGCTCCAATAGCGGTACAACCACTCCAAATAATACACCAACAAGGCTAAATAGTAGCTACAGTATACATTCATTGTTAGGAGGAGGTAATAATTCTACTAATAGTAGTAGCAACAAAACAAAGATGGATCATTATAGTAGCAATGCATACAAGGATCCCTCGTACCTTCGAGCCATGTTGGCTTCTCCAAAGTCTCCAGAAGGAGGGGCTAGTAACAAGTCCTCTCCCTATTCATCAAGTGGCAGTGCAAAGAAACGATCTCCTCCATATTCTCCTCTTAGTGAGATCCATCACCAGCATCACTCTCGAAATCGCAGCCCAAATATGGATGGTCAATATGTGAATGCTCGTTCTCCTCCAGAAGCCCATACCAACAAAGTATGTAGTGTGAGCAGTAGTGGTTTTAATTTATCACGTCTCACGCCACCACAAGGCTACCTCTCTTCGCCGAAAAGTTCTAGCTATTCATCGGCTGCTGATGGTTACAAAATTAAATCTGAAAGCTTGAGGAGTTCCTCGCCAAACCATCACTTTTACACACCGTATATGCTTTCGCCAAAATATGTGCCACCGCCTAGTTCAGTCTCTCCAAGTAACCTTTCAAATGATACTTATCATCATAAAGTAAAAGGAGCAAGATCCCCAAGTCAACAAAATGTGCGGTCAACAGCTTTTCGCACACAGTCACCACATGGTTCCTCAAATCATAGCATAATAGCTCGTGAATCCTCACCAATTGGAACACAAAGTTCATCATCACCAGGAACAAGTTCAGGAGGTGGTAGCGCAGCTTCCACAATTGGATCATCATCGATCGCATCTACACCAAGGACTGTACCAAAAAAGACTGTCTCTATAAGAAGGCAATTTGCATCGCCCTCGTCCACATCATTAAGTCCTTCTGACCACCAGAAGCATGCTATGAACAATAATAATAATAATGTTAAGAGCGAAGATCGGAACGCCATGTCACCTGAGAACAGGTGTACACCTACCCAAGAGCAATCCATTTTAGGAGCGAGTAATAAATATCAAGCAACAAGTGCTTCAGTTACGGCAGCGGCTGCCGCAGCTGCTGCAGTTATGATGCAGCGTGCTTCACCTCTTGCAGGTGGAGCATCCTCGCTGTATTACATGTGCCCTCCACCAAATGGATCACCAAGTCCTCATCATCCCTCATCGTCTCCATCTCCATCACCATCATCATCATACATTCCACAATTAAATCCATATTATAATCCATATGTTTCAACATTGACAGCGTTGCGTAATCCTTTATGGATGCATCATTATCCTGCAGTAGCTGCGGCAGCTGCAGTAGCAGCCGGTGCTGCTGCATCAATGTTACCCTCATCGGGTGCTGCACCCCAACAAACGGTGCCGTTTTTTCCATACAATGGAACTGTATCAGGAACACCACCACACCTGCATCCCACATTTGCCTCTATGCATTTAGCAGCGGCGGGGCAATTGGTCTTGCAGCCACCTCAACCTCTAACATCATTAAACCGATCGCCGCCAATGACTGATGATACAACAATATCACCTATTAGTATTAAAGAAGAACCTAGTTCAGGTGAGTGGTGTTATCTTCCATTATTTTCTTAATTTTCAATCCTCTACTCTTTTTCTCTCAACAACATTTAGATGTCCCATTGAATCTTTCAAAGCATTAAGGAATCGCGATGCATAGGGTCCATTTTTAGTTTTGTAAGTAAAACAGTTCAGTGTATTAAAGTTTTCTTTTGTTTTTATATATTTATCATAAAAGAAAACTACTATTTTATATTGATATAATCTATTTATACTTTTATATATACATATACACATTAGTTTCGAATTTTAAACGAAGAAAACAATACAAAACGAAGAATGATTAAAGATAAAACGAACGAATGTATATAGTATACAAATCTTTTCATTTGAAAAACCACGTTCAAAATCGATTTTTTTTTTTATAAGATTTCATTAGAACATATTATTAAAAGAACATATGTTTTTGATTGTGTAAAGTTCAAGATGGTTTAATACAATTTCTAAAATTAAAAAAACACATAAGGAAAAAAGAAACTCTAAAAGTGTGAAATGTTTAAGGAAATGTTCTTCTCGAAAGAATCTCAGCCGCTCATGGTTTTCTATATAGACTGAATGAATTTTATTTAAAACAAACAAAAGTTAAAAAAAAAACAAAACATTTTAGGAAAAAATAAAAAACTTTATCTTAGATGTTCATAAGAGAGCATACTCCTCATATAATTAAATATTTTGTAAAACTACCAAAACTAACTAAATTCTATACACTGTTTATTAATAAGAACAAAAAGGTAAAAGAAACAAAAACAAACGTATTAAATAAAATCGATAAAACAAGGTTAAAAATGTAAACATAAAATTCTAAAAATGAAACAAACAAATAGTACAGAGAAACGAAATCAAATACTGAATGAAAAATTACGTTTAAAAGGAAATTAACAAAACTTTAACAGAAACGACGAGTGCCTTCAAAGGGATAAACAAATTTAAAACACAAAGAACAAAGAATTATAACTAGAGAAAAGGAACAATTTTACAAAACTACATTTTACAAACTGTGTATTTGATAACTAAAGTTGAGGATTTATTATAAATTATATCTTCATCAGACATGTAGATGAAAGTTTTCATTATTATCACCATGTACGTTAGTGGTCCAGTTGAGAAAATGCTATATACGCAATTACTACACTAAAGAACTGCCCAACTGAAGAAATGTCCTACTAAAAAACTACTTTATTACAAACTGCTTGATATTTATTCCTTTGCTTTTTTAGAATCAGTCAAACTGAAGTTAAATGTTTTATAAAATTGATCTTCAGTTTGATTCTCCCAACTTATGCATATTTATTATAAATCGTATCTTCATAAGACGTTATTATCACCATGTACGTTAGTGGTCCAGTTGAGAAAATGCTTTATACGAAATTACTACCTTAAAGAAGTGCCCAACTGAAGAAATGCCCTACTGAAGAAATGCCCTACTAAAAAACTACTTTACTACAAACTGCTTGATATTTATTCCTTTGCTTTTTTGAAACAGTCAAACTGAAGTTATAAATGTTTTATAAAATTGATTTTCAGTCTGATTCTCCCAACATATGCAAGGTAATCCGCACAATATGATACTCGGGCTTCCGGACCTAAGCATCTTGATCCACTCAGACTGAAGAACAAATTCACGTTAAATTGCTCGGCACATGCTGTTTCTTACAAGTTTTCTTCAATTCTTCGCTTAAATAAAATCGATAGCCATAAATTCACTCTCCGGTTGATAATCAGACATTATAGAGTTTCTAATGGACATTCCCTTCTGAGACTGAAATAGTCGCCACATAACATTAAACACAAACTCTTTGATGTACTAATGTGTTATATACTGTTACACTAAAAACATAATTGTTTTGTCTATCTCAAGACGTTATCCTCTCTCGAAAACCCTCTTCCACTGTGTGCCTAATACACACCTCCGTCAAGTATTTAGCAATAAAGGTGTGGTTGTGCTTTTTCCAAGTAGAGCTTATTGTATTACTTATAAACTAAAAATAGAAGGGAAAATATCAACCAAACTCATGTTTCAGGGAGCACATGTCTCGAAGAAGGGTAAAAAGCCTCTTTTCGTTATAGTTTCAGAAAATATTAATTTTTAGAATTGTGTAATATAAAATAATTTGTTCATAAATAATGTTCGAATTTTCATCATCATCATCATCGGCACTACAACCGGGAGCCGGTCTTGGCCTTATTTAGCAAGTCCTGAGGCTTGTTAAATTTTCCATAATGATTTGTTTTTTTTCCGGGCAAGGTCATTAGTCTTGCGCCAGAGGCTCCCCGACGGGGAATCGAACCCCGGTCTCCCGCGTGACAGGCGGGTATAATATAACCACTATACTATCAAGGAGCTTGCAAAATTGCTTTTCATGTTTTTTATCAGCAAAATGGCGCCGATATATGTACATAAATTTACCTTCATGTCAGAACGTTGAGATCAAATTGGCGGGTAGCCCAGCTTTCTTGAAATGCATTCTAGAACACTCAGAAGGAATACACAACAAGTTGAAAATTTATAACAAATTCGAATTTTTGAAACAAAAATACCAGTTTCCGCAAACATTTTCAACCTGTGCGCATTTTTTTTTTGTCGATATTTAAAATATAATAGGGTTATATTCGAGGTATTACTAGTAATAACCTTGCCAGGAAAAACTAAATATTATGGAAAGTTTAACAAGCCTCAGACTTGTTACATAAGGCCAAGACCGGATCCCGGTTGTAGTGCCGATGATGACTAGTAAACGTATACAAAGTTGAAGCACCCTGAAATCAATTATTTTAAAGATATCTTCCTCGGCAATTTCATAAATATTGTTTTGAGAAAATCGCGTAAAAGTTGAAGCTAATAAAAAATCGACAAAATTCATCACATTTGAACTGTCCTTTGGTTTCTTTTAGAAAATTCGTATTTTACGAAAAGTTAGTTCCTGTGAGCTTTTCGAGCCTCCTAGAGGTTAAGAAGCTACAGAATTTCTGTCAACCTATACAGTGGTATTTGAGAGCCAACAATTTAAACTTGCGTTTAAGTTAATAAAAAAAATCGACAAAGCTCATCTCTTATAAGCTGTGCTCTAGCGTCTTTTATAAAGCTCGTTTTTCACAAAAAGTTAGTCCGTGTGAGCTTTTCGAGCCTCCTAGACGTTAAGAAGCTGCAACCTATACGGTGGCATTTGAGTGGTAGAGATTTGAACTTGCGTTTAAGTTAATAAAACAACCGACAAAACTCATCACTTATGAGCTGCCCTCTAGCGTCTTTTATAAAGCTCGTTTTTTACAAAAAGTTAGTCCCTGCGAGCTTTTCGAGCCTCCTAGAGATTAAGAAGCTGCAACCTATACGGTGGCATTTGAGTGGCAGAGATTTGAACTTGCGTTTAAGTTAATAAAAAAACCGACAAAACTCATCACTTATGAGATGCCCTCTAGCATCTTTTATAAAGCTCGTTTTTTACAAAAAGTTAGTCCCTGTGAACTTTTCGAGCCTCCTAGAGATTAAGAATCTGCAGAATTTTTGTCAACCTATACGGTGGCATTTGAGTAGCAAAGATTTGAACTTGCGTTTAGTTAATAAAAAAAATCAACAAAACTCTACACTTAAAAGCTGTCCTCTAGCTTCTTTTGTAAAGCTCGTTTTTTTACAAAAAGTTAATCCCTGTGAGCTTTTCGAGCCTCCTAGAGATTAAGAAGCTGCAACCTATACGGTGGCATTTGAGTGGCAGAGATTTGAACTTGGGTTTAAGTTAATAAAAAAAACCGACAAAACTCATCACTTATGAGCTGTCCTCTAGCTCCTTTTATAAAGCTCGTTTTTACAAACAGTTAGTCCCTGTGAGCTTGTCGAGCCCCTTAGAGTTTAAAGAATTTCTGTCAACCCATACGGTGGCATTTGAGTGCCAAAGATTTGAACTTGCGTTTAAGTTAATAAAATAAAATCGTCAAAACTCATCACTTATGAGCTGTCCTCTAACGTCTTTTATAAAGCTCGTTTTTACAAACAGTTAGTCCCTGTGAGCTTGTCGAGCCTACTAGAGATTAAGAAGCTCCAGAATTTCTGTCAACCTATACCGTCACATTTGAGTGGCAGAGATTTGAACTTGGGTTTAAGTTAATAAAAAAAACCGACAAAACTCATCACTTATGAGCTGTCCTCTAGCTCCTTTTATAAAGCTCGTTTTTACAAACAGTTAGTCCCTGTGAGCTTGTCGAGCCCCTTAGAGTTTAAAGAATTTCTGTCAACCTATACGGTGGCATTTGAGTGCCAAAGATTTGAACTTGCGTTTAAGTTAATAAAATAAAATCGTCAAAACTCATCACTTATGAGCTGTCCTCTAACGTCTTTTATAAAGCTCGTTTTTACAAACAGTTAGTCCCTGTGAGCTTGTCGAGCCTACTAGAGATTAAGAAGCTCCAGAATTTCTGTCAACCTATACCGTCACATTTGAGTGGCAAAGATTTGAACTTGCGTTTAAGTTAATAAAAAAAAATCGACAAAACTCATCACTTATGAGCTGTCCTCTAGCGTCTTTTATAAAGCTCGTTTTGTACGAAAAGTTAGTCCTTGTGAACTTTTCGAGCCTCTTAGAGGTTAAGAACTGCAGCAGTTTCGTGAACCTATACGGTGCTCGTCCATTTGAGTGCCAAAGATTTGAGCTTGCTTCCCAATGCAAGTTACGGAGCGGGGAAGCTGTGGAACTCCCTTCCCGCGCGAGTTTTCCGGAGCGTTACAACCTGTAACTGTTCAAAAAGAACTGCAACGGTTATTTGGTGGTATCTCAGGGCGCCCATTCGGCGCTATAAAATAATATAAAATATAGAAGTGTAAAAAAAAAAAAAAATGTATATATATGGTGAGTTATATAGAGTCCTTCTTCATCGGCACTACAACCGGGATCTTAATCTTTGACGCGATTTTCTCAAAACAAAATTTATGAAATTACCGTGCAAGCTATCTTTAAAATAATTGATTTCAGGGTGCTTTAACTTTGTATACGTTTACTAGTCATCATCATCATCATCGGCACTACAACCGGGATCCGATCTTGGCCTTATTTACCAAGTCCCGAGGCTTGTTAAATTTTCCATAATAATTTGTTTTTCCGGACAAGGTTATAAGCCTTGTGCCAATATAGAGTTCATAAGATGTAAAATAATCTTGTAACCTTCATTGAAGATGCTAGCTGCAATAAAGGCGGCTATTTACCCGATGAGATCCGAATGGAGGTGTTTGGGTGGTAAACCCCAGATGGATTCCGAGCTCTCGTTACCCTTTGGCGTATGACCTCCCAAACAACTCTTTAGCAAATCGTTTCAAGATAAGTCCTCTTATTTTAGAAATAAATGTAGATTTATATGTAGCCTCAATGGTTGATTTTATAGAGAGGTTGTGTCATGAATTTTATTATGAATACTTAGATTCAACTGACGACTCTTACTATTCGGCACAATTATAAAGTTGTAAGTTGGGTTCCAATGATAAGCCGCGCGGTAAAATACCAACCCATTAGCTGTAGGTTCCGTGAAGTGGTTAAGAGGAATCTTTCGGAGCTTGGCTGATGTATTCGGTCGAGAAGAAATAGCATCATAGGTGATTGGGCGCTGATATTGATTCACTGATTCAGCGCTATCGGCTTACCTTTCCTGAGAGATCTAAAATAAAACAATACAAATGTTGCATAGACTTTATACAGAGAGCTTGAATAGAAAATCGTACAAGAGTGGTGTGTGTCCGCCAAACGCCGACAGCACGTTACCCGAGAAGTGCAGTGTAAGTCACATAACTTTCCAAAAAAAAAAACTAGGTAAACATCTGACAATTTTTTTTTATTATCGACAGCCTTTGGGAGGTTTTAAAACAATAAAAAATCGTTTTTCTTTAACGTTTTACATTAAGAGTCGGTGGTAACCTGGGGAGCTCTGAAAAGACGGGGTTCTCCGATCCATGGGATGTCGTCATCGGATGAGCTCCTGAACGTCTTCTTAATTCCCTTATTTTATTTTTTCTAGATTTTGAATAAAAACTTGTGATTTTATTCAAAGTCTCTAAAAAATAATTTATTCATCATCATCATCATCATCAGCACTACAACCGGGATCCGGTCTTGACCTTATTTAACAAGTCTAAGGCTTGTTAAATATTCCATAATAATTTGTTTTTCCGGGCAAGATTATTAGCCTAGCGCCAAATCATGGAGTATGGAGAGACTAAAATCTATATAAAAAATTAATGTAGTTTCCGTATGTAATCCGTCTAGTAGAAACTAAGTAGACGGATGTTGCAAATTAGAAACATTACTCTCACACCTTAACTTCTTTTGGCGACATATTAGTTCTGTCAACTTGTAAAGTCGTAGTGTCTTAAAAAAAAAATTATTTATTGAATATATAAAATCGGAATTTTAAAATACCGCCTCAATAGCCAAGACGATCTGTGACGTCTATGTAACGAGATGTACGCCGGTTCAACTGAAGACTCTGTTGTTGTTGAAGTACATTTTCTATTGATATCTGCTAAATTGTGATAAGTTATGGAAACTTATCCAATATATAATAATATTGGAATTGTAAAATACCGTCTCAATAGCCAAGACGATCTGTGACGTCTGTGTAACGAGAGGTACGCCGATTCATCGGAAAACTCTGTGTTGTTGAGCTGGTTGGGAAATACATTTTCTATTGATATCTGCAAAATTGTAATAAGTTATGGAAACTGACTTTAGTTTCGGAAGATTTGGTTCTGTATGGGTTGTCATCTATCTTATTGATATTTTCTTAAAACTTGTAAGCCATGATTTTTGTGGACACATCTGCACGACCTTTAACCCTAAACTGGTAAACTGGGGTGTATTTACACCCCACATGTTTAAGAACAAAGTAATTTTTGCTCTTTTTTACATTATTTATCCTTCTAACCAATTTTGAACAAACTTCAGAACCTCTAATGTACTATACCTGAGATATGGAATTTACAAGATTGGGGTGTTTTAATACCCCAGTTTACCGGATTAAGTTGGCGAAAATAAGTTTACCGGCTTAGGGTTAATATATGGTAAATTTTATAATAAACGATTTAAAAAAATTACGAGGGTGAATCAAATATAAACGGTAATTTCTTTTTATACATTTATTGAATAATGTTACACACTAACTATAGTATCAACATTTTTCAATATAGTCCCGCGTGATCTACACACTTTTGCCACCGATTTGGAAACTTTAATATTCCTTGTTCGTAGAAAGATTTAGGGCGAGTTGTTAGCTAATTGCACACGCGCTCCTCGACTTCTTCATTACTTTCGAATTGTTTTCCTCCAAATGATTCCTTCAAGGGTGCGGACAACAAATAGTCACAGGGAGACAAGTCTGGGCTATAAAGAGGGTGTTCGGGGGTTTTCCAGCCCATTTCTTCCAATGTATTCCTTGTCAAGGGCGCGGTGTGAGACCTGGCGCTGTCATGAAGAAGGATGTCGTCTCGATCGGGCATACCTTGTCTTTTGTTTCGATATGCGGCTCTTGCCGACTGTAACAACTAACAGTAGTAAGCTGCATTCACTGTAAGCTGCATTCACTGTAAGGTGCATTCACTGTGAGCTACATTCACTGATCACTTTCAATAAGCTCTCGAACCGCACGGATGTTGTCATCTGTACGACTTGTCCTTGGACGTCGGTCATGACTTTCGTTTTTGATACGTTCTCGCCCACTTTTAAATTCTCTGGCCACTGTATACACACGATTCTGTAACAGTGTTTCATCACTAAACTGAGCCTACAATCAAGAAAAAATGTCCGAGGGTTTAACGCCTTCACTTGTTAAAAATTTTATAATAATCCGTTGCGCAACAGGCGTATGTACCTCTTGCTCGCTCATGGCTGTACTGACTACAAAGTCGAACGCAACCTCTTGGCAAGGCGGTTCATCTACTCTTTACAAACCAAACGTATACACACGATTCTGAGACAGTGTATCATCACCAAATTGTGCCTTCAATCGTGAAAAAAATTTCCGAGGGTTTAACGCCTTCATTTGTTAAAAATTTTATATTACTCCGTTGCGCAACATATGTGTGTAACTCTTGCTCGCTGATGGCTGTACTGACTACAAAGTCTAGCGCGACCGTTTGCCAAGCCGGTTCCCCTACTCTTCATAAACCAAACAACAGCAACGCACACGATTATCTAGCTCGCAACTTGTTGCTAAGCAGTAATGTAAAATTACCGTTTTTATTTGATTTACCCTCGTGGACTGTAGGAACCCGAAAATTCATGACTTTACTAACTCGGGTACGTCGCCGTTCCCAGTCCTGTGCACTTTCCCTCCATGTGTTGCCACCTGATCCAATTTCTTCGATATCGCGCATAACAAGAATTCCACGGAGTCTTCTTTCGTTGCCCATTCTCTGTAAATAATATTCATCATCATCATCATTGGCACTACAATCGGGAGCGGTCCTGGCCTTATTTAGCAAGTAAAATTTGATAAATGATCCATAATAATTTGTTTTTCCGGGCACGGTTATCAGCCTTGCGCTAAGTCAATAATATTACCCCAATAAAAAAACAAATAAAAATGACTTTTACCCTTTGATAAAAGGTAAACACATAAGTGTAATATCCGATTATCTCGTAAGGTTTTTCAATTCTTTTTAGATTTTAAGTGAAAAGTTTTATTTAAAATCTACAAAAAATTAACTAACAACGATTAAAATTATTATAAAGAATGAATTATTGGCTCGGGAACAGAAACCATAACGTTAAACGTGTTTGGAGCACAAGTTGCTGTTTCGGTTGGGCGTAAATATATTAATTATCGGAATAAAATACCGAGACGTAATGGAAGCTTAATATAGTTCGGTAGTCACTGTTTAGATTGTTGTTTAATCAGATGGTTGTTTCCCTATTAGAAAATACAGACATCAATTGTTTTTTATATACAATTGTTTAGAGTATATATATATAAAATATGAGCAATGGAGCAATTAATTTTCTATTCAAGTTTTGATATATGTATTTTGTATTTTATATGGTACAATACTTTAAATAATGCGACTGCGCTCAGTTATTTTTTAACTAAAAAGAAAAAGGTTGGCATCCTCCTCTTAAAAAAAAAGTCGAGAGAATAAAAATTGTAATTATACCTTTTTGGTAATTTTTTCTAGATTTTGAGTAAAAAGTCAAACTTTTATTTAAAATCTACAAAAAGTGAACCAAAAAACAGCACAAGTTGGTGTTGCGGTTGGGCATAAATGTATTATTTATTGCTATAAAATTGTGGAATGTAACGGATGCTTGAAGCTTGATGTATCCTGGTAGGTTTTCTAATTAAAAGAAATAAATCATTTTTAAGCCAAAATATTAAGAAAAAAAAAACTTACATTTCGTTTTATAAAAAAACCGATAGGGAAAGTATGTAAACATCTTTGTACAGCTTAACTAATTCTTTCTAGATTTTAAGTAAAAAAGTCGAAGTTTTATTTAAAATTTACAAAAAATTAAAAAGACGAAGTTTTATATAAAATTTACAAAAACTAACGAGAAAAATACAAATGAAGATCATTATAAAAGATGGATTATTGAAAGTGCACATTGAATAAATAAGGGGATAAATAAATAATATTTTATTTCTAGATTTTAAATGGAAACTAAGTTTTTATTTAAAATTTACAAATAAAAATAAAAATAAATTATAAATGTTATAAAAGAGGAATCATTATAAAAGATGGTTCATTATAAAAGATGATTCATTATAAAAGATGATTCATTATAAAAGATTAATTACTACCTAACCCAATCCACACGATAATATATCTTTATGGGTTTTATATAAAGAGCACCGAAGAAAATAGAAAGAACAAATTAATTTATGGTCTTCAATTAAATTCGTATGCTCTCAAGTCGGTTCATATTATTTTCTTCTAGAATAACAATAGTCACTTAATACAAAAAAGTATTGTTTATCATGATGTAAACTATTATCACTTTTTTTTTATACTTATAAAATATGGGAGGAACACATTTTCTACATACAAGTTAATATAAGTTTAATGGCCTTGACCAATACTGTTGTTCCAAAAATGATTCCCTATCCATTTATAGACAATTATCCACTAGTCGAAAATTTAAGGTTTTCTTTATACCCATAAAATATGATTTATTGTGTGCACATTTTCTAGATAAGCGTTAGTATGCACTTAATGACTTTGAATAATGCTACTGCGTTTAAGTTTTATTTTAAAAGTAGCAAATAGCATCTCGGAGGGCTGACTCAATGCGGTTTGCCTTCCGTGAGACCAAAAAAGTCTATTTTCCCAAAAATCGAGTTAGCTATGACAATCTGATTAATTTTACGCAAAATTTTTTATTTTTAAATAGTTTATAATTAATATAATAGTCAAAATCACTAAAATTTAGTTAAAAGAATATTAGCTGGTCAATGGATTGTTAATAAAATACTGAACACACTCCTAAATATCTCGATTTGAATGTTGATGGACTTACACCACTTTCAAAATAAATAGTTCATATATCTGAATGTTGTACAATCTCTTTAATTTTTTTCAGATTTTGAGTAAAAACATAGTTTTATTTAAAATCTTCAAAAAATTGAACTTTAACACTGAAAATAAAAAGTTGTATATAATTATTAGCTTATTGGCAACTTAAACAAAAATAAAAAATTAAAACAACAAAGAATTTAGCTTATATAAAGCAATTAACAGCATAATAATGTGCATCTCTCCACGATACAATTACTGACTGTTGGGCCCCAATAACCAGCCGTCCGGTGAAACATAATCCCACTAAGTTACAGACTCCGTAAAGTGATTGGGAGAAAATTCATGACCATCCTTCGTCTAGCTAGTCTAGTTATTGGACATGATCCAGAAAATGTACAATAGCATTTAGGGCGCAGCATTAGCGCCATCGGTTTGTCTTTCATGAGGGAACTTAAATAAAAACAAATTATAAGTCGTTAAATAATAACATGGGATGGAATGTCTCTCGCATGATATGATTATAAAAAAAAAGTAAAAAAATAAATGTGAGCTCGCAGAGCCCCACCTTAAGAGGGAGATTTAGAATGGTGACATATTACCATATGGCGCAAGGCTAATAACCTTGCCCGGAAAAACAAAATATTATGGAAAATTTAACAACCCTCGGGACTTGCTAAAAAAGACCAAGACCGGATCCCGGTTCTAGTGCCGATGATGATGACATATTACCATATAATATAACATAACTGCATTTTCATCCCTACATTGGCGACTGGCTATAAATCGTTAAATAATAACATGGGATAGAACGTCTCTCGCATGATATGATTATAAAAAAAAGTAGAAAAACAAATGTGAGCTCACAGCCCCACCTTAAGAGGGAGATTTAGGATGGTGACATATTACCATATAATATAATACAAGGTGGCGCAAAATTAATCAACCTATTATAAGATGCTATAATTTTTGCAAATGGCGTCGTACGTCAATCATATTTGACATTTGTGAATTAGACAGCTGCAGTATACAAACAGATAAGCAATGGAGCAATGGAGGTTCAAATAAAGATTTCCATCACTCAAAATCTTTTTTTTTTATTTAGTAAAAAAGTAATTCAAAAACAAATTGGATGATTAATTTTGCGCCACCCTATATAACGGCAATTTTATCCCTATATTAGGACGGTCTATAAATCGTTGAATAATAACATGGGATGGAACGTCTCTTGCATGATATGATTATAAAAGAAGAAAAAAAAGTGAACTCCCAGTCCCACCTTAAGGGGGAGATTTAGGATGGTGAAATAGTACCATATAATATAATATAAATGAATATCTATCTCTATGTTGGCGACAGGCTATAAGCATAAATCTCCATAGAGATTAAATAAACATTTGTGTGATTGCTTTTCCAAATCGAAGTCGAAATCAACAATTTCATCAAATGAGCTATGATCGTCTATTTGAACCTATTTAACCTGGCTGTTAGGACTCTAGGGGGAAAAAAAATGTATCCTTTAAAGTTTCGTTTACTCATTTCTCTTTCATCTATACCTATTTGGCTCTATATCACTTTCATCAATACTTTTTTTATAGAATTTCTTCTGTATACGTTTATATTTCTACCCCACTTATGTTTTGACACATACAGGTAGCTCAAAACTCCTTTCATGCGCGCTTTGCGTTGGAAAAAATTGAACCTTGAAAGTTAAAGCATAGTGTGGCGTCTCAACAAAAGGAATTTTAAGCTGCCATTAATTGTCAAGTTGCAAGTGGAAATAGAAACGTATAGAGAACAAATTTTTTAATCCGGAGTTTCCTGGCTAATCTACTCATATGAAAGGCGGGTTCTTCTTCAACCTACCAAATCAAATTACCAATCATGATTACAAAATTGTGCTCGTCCCATCGTATTCTACCTTGTTATTAATTAAAAAAAAAAGAATGTATAAAAACTACATCAATATTCGCCCTTAATTTTTTTTTATATACAAACGAGTGCACAAAAAGAAGTTTTGAACACAGTGGGAGCGGAAAAATGGGAGAGGATAAAAAAAAGAGCTATGAGGTGTTGGCCTACGGGGTCGTTAGTAATTACGCCTAGTAGAAAGACATCATAACTGGTAAAGTGGAGTTTGTGAAATTCATACAATTATTAATAACATTCCACGGTTATTAACAATATTTTCCACAGTTATTAATAATTTTCCAAAGTTATTACAACATTTGCCACAATTATTAACAACATTTTCTACAGTTATTAACATCGTTTTTCACAATTGTTAACAACATTTTCCACAATTATTGACATTTTCCACAATTATTAACATTTTCCGCTGTTATTAACATTTTCCGCTGTTATTAACAACATTTTCCACAATTGCTAACAACATTTTCCACAATTATTAACAACATTTTCCACAGTTAATAATTTGCCACAATTATTAACATTTTCCACAGCTATTAAAAACATTTTCCACAGTTATTACCAACATTTTCCACAATTGTTAAGATCATTTTCCACAATTGTTAACAACATTTTCCACAGTTATTAATTAGCCAAAATTATTAACATTTTCCAAAGTTATTAACAATATTTTCCACAAATACTAAAATAAATTATTTCAACGATTGGGTACAGTTCAAAAGGCAATTTTCTCAACTCACAACGAAGTGTACTTGGTATACTTTCCCTTGACCACATCCAACTGAAAATGAATAATGTTATTCAAAAAATACCGATGTTAATTATTTTCATTAACACAAGGAAGAAAAATATTAATAATAATGATAAAGCAAAACGAACAAAAAAAAAAAAAAAGAAAAAAACTGAAATAGTTAGTGAGAACTAGAATTGAACAATTTATTTCTAAACAAAATTAAAGATCCACATTAATTGAAGTTACAACGTTGAGCTTAGCTAGGCTAATAGCCATAATTCCTACTCAGAAAAGACATTACTAGTTAATAACAATTCAAAACACAATAAAAAATGAACAAAAAAAATTAAACATAACAAAAACATTATGTTAAAAAACAACAAAACAAAATAAACTAGGTTTACATCTATTCGTCTAGAACATAAGGATATTTATAGTGTACAGTATTTTAAAAATATATTATATATTTTATTATGTAAGAAAATAATACAAAAAGATACAAAAAAAAATACAAAAGAGACAACAAATTTTAAGGCCGCACAATGAACGAATTGAACAAAAATGAAAACTAACTATTTTTATACAGCTTTTTTAATTGTTACTAAAAGAAAACGAGTGCAACAGAAATCGTAACAAATATATTTGTTCTTCTAATAGTAATACATTCACTTTCTTCAACTCATTCAACACAATAGAAATGTTAGTTACCGATTAAGAGATGCTCTCTAGTTTTGCTACAAATAATTTATTTAATAAAACAACAAAAAACAGATTAGCCATAATCTGAAAAGAGTTTTAAACAAAAATATTATAATATAAAACAAAACCAGAAAGTTAAACTAAATATACGAATATATTATATTAAATATAATTAAGTTAAACTAAACAAAAAGAAATGCATGTAAAATATTTTATTTAAATCTCTTAAACATATTCCGTATTTTTATTGGTGAAACTTTTATACAAATGTATGTATATTTTTGTATACATATATAATATACATAGATTTATATCTATACAAATACCTAATGGATGTATAAATAAAATAAAATATTTAAAATTAATAAATATATTCTATACATATTTATTGACATTGCGAATGACTTATGAAAACTTTGGATAGTTTTTCTTCCATACACTAGTACAATTTGTATAAAGGAAATTTTATGACTAAGCAGTACGAGGTACCAAATTTAATTCAATTTAATAGATCATTCAATAGCTACATCACATCATTTCGAAACGAATTTTAAAAAAAACAAGGAGTCACTCCAAAAGCATTTCAATCAATGCTTTGTGACAAATTACAACCCAGACTGAGTATGAGTATATAAAAACAGCACTGTTTTTTGAATTTTATTTTATTAGACTTCTCTCGGGAGAGGCGAACCTATAACGCCAAGTGGGCGCCCCGAGATGCAATCAAATAACTGTTAGTTCTTTTTGAACAGTTGCAGGATGTTACGCTCCGGAAACCCTCGCGTGTGGAGGGAGTATAGCGTGATGAACCACCAACGGGTGCGATCCGTCGGATTGTTTTGTGGAGCGCATATAAGCCGAATTGTGCGGAACAATACCAAGAATCTCCGAAGAAAAGTACCCGTGATAATATCTGTAAAACAGACAGAGGTCGGCTACGCGCCTTCGATGTGATAGCGACTGTAGTCCCGACGTCAGCGCCGAGTCCTCGATCAGGCGGATCGCTCGTCTTTGTATGCTCTCAAGGAGGTCGAGGGTATGTTTAGGAGCCGAGCTCCAAACATGAGAGCAATATTCGAGCGCGGGTCTAATTTGGGATTTATACAGGAGAAGAAGTTGGGCCGGAGTAAAATATTTCTTGGCTCTAAAAAGATAACTCAGTTTTCCTGAGGCTGACCTGGCGATACTCGACACGTGTTTATGCCATGATACATTCCCACAGACCGTGACGCCGAGCAATTTTAAACTTTCCCCAGCCTCGAGGGCCCGGCCATTCATCATCAGCTGTGGAACCGATGATCCACTTTTCTTTGTGAATGTTGTATATTGTGTCTTCGCTGCATTGAAGTCGACGAGATTGGCCCTTCCCCACTGCAGGATCCTATCTAGATCCTGTTGGAGAGAGTGAAGCTGTCTACATCTCAGCTGATGCGACGTAGATGCACCAATCGGCCGAACACTCGAAAAAGAGGAAACAAGCGTACTATCATCCGCAAAACTGAACACTTTGTTATCCGTTGTGTCCAACAAATCATTTATGTGAACCAAAAACAAGGTTGGAGCCAAAATATAGCCCTGGGGCACCCCCGTATTAACAGAATACAGATCCGAACACTCGCCGTCCACAACAACCCGGATCGATCGATTCTCAAGGAAGCTCCTCGTCCAGTCGCAAAGCTGTTGAGAAAGTCCATATGAATGAAGTTTGTTCAGCAATGCCCCATGCCAGACGCGGTCAAAAGCCTTAGAGATATCCAATGCGACCGCCCCTGACTCACCATGCCGTTCAATCGCAGATGTCCTTATATCGGTTATAAGTGTCAAAAGGTCTCCTGTGGACCACCTGCCACGGAATCCGTATTGACGAATATTCAGAAGTCCGTTGCACTCCAAATACTTAACTAACTCTGTATTGATGACTTTTTCCATTACCTTAGATAAAATATATAGTAATGCTATCGGACGGTAATTTTGCGGGAAACACTTTTTTCCCGTCTTTGGGATTGGCTGAACTCGACCAATTTTCCAGCAGGCAGGAAAGGTCCTCCGTGCATAAGATAAGCGGAAGAGTCTGCCAAGAACCGGCGATAGTTCTGGAGCACAGTTCTTAAGGACTATTGCTGGTATTCCGTCCGGGCCGGTTGCCTTCCTACAATTCGTGCGCGGACGAAATCTCACATCCCGCATGGAAGACTGTACCGGCGAGATCACAGGTGGCTCCAAAAGGCCGGGATTGAGGTTGGAATTCGCGGAAAATAAATTCGCGAATACATCAACTTTATCCTTTGAATTTGTGACCAACGTCCCGCTGTCTGTCACCAACGGAGGGAAAGAGGAGGATGTGAAGTTACCACTGACAGCCTTTGCCATTGACCAAGAGGAGCGCGAACCAGTTGGGCACCGAAGGAGCTTATTGATAACTCTGTCGTTATGAGCCTTCTTCGCGGTATCAATCGCCCGGTTTCACGCGTTTCTGATTCTAACAAAATTCGTTCTGTTAACATCGGTGGGATTGGAGCGCCATTGCTTAAAAGCTCTATTTTTGATCAAACCAAGGTTTATCAGACGAACTTCGTTGATGGAATGTGGAATATACATCTCCATCCCCAGAAGAGTAATCTCTGATACCGACTCCGCGCATGCGTTAACATCGGAGTTTCCGAAGCACACCTCTGACCATGAAAGGATCCCAGTTAGCAGCACCATACTTCCATACATGGCGAAGCTGCCTGGGCTTATTCACTTGGTATGCAAGTGCTTGGGCGACAGATACCAAGCAGTAATCTGAGTTTCCCAGTGGCGCAGAAACCTCCACGGTATAAATACTCGGTTCGGATGTCAAAAACAGATCCAGGGTGTTCGCATAATCGCCTCGGGGATCCGGCACTCGCGTTGGCTCCCCCACGAGTTGAGTCAAGTTGTGGCTTAAAGCAAACATCTCCGCCAGCCTCCCAGCCTCGTCGGTTCTGTTAGAATGTAACAACCAGTCGGAATTGTGCACATTAAAATCGCCAAGGACAACAATTTCAGAAGCTGGGTGGTTGGTCTGTATCCAGTCGACGGTATATGAAAGATGTTCGAAAAATGTCCCCGGTCGATCGTCATTCGGGGAGCGGTAAAGACAACAAAGAAATTTAACGGAATTCCTCAGCACGGCCCTCAACCATATGATCTCCATATTATTGGGTTCCAACGCCTCCATCCCCTGCCAAGCCAGATTGGACCGCGCGAAAACGCAGACTGCGCCCTTAAAACGGAATCTCGAATGCAAGTCGTATCCTGAGCAATGAAGATATGTCGAATCAGTTGACGAATCGACCTGGGTCTCAGTTAGGGCAAGGATATCAGGTTTCGTTGTTTGCAAATATTGGTGGACGGCGTTTACATTCGTAGTGGTGAAACCGATGCCCCTGATGTTACAAAATGCCGTCACCAGTCGAGCGTGGGCCGAGCCTCGAGAGCTAGCCCGGTTATGCGATGACGAACCTCTCAAAGTTCCATTATTTAACATGATATCTGCATGATGTTCCCCCTGACATAGTCCCTCGCGGAGATCCGAATGGGAGACTAGTTTACCTCCGGAATTCTTTATATCAGAAGGCACCATCATGACTTATCCCCGCGGAAAGAGTTGAAGAATGTGATCCGCAAGAGTAAATATGACGCGTTGTGCTCCCTAAGGAATGAATTAAATAACAACCCATGCGGCAGCGCCTACAGGATAGTCATGAAAAGACTACAGAACAACAGTAGTCAACTGCAAAAAAGTAAAACTGACATGACCAGAATCGCTGCTGTCCTCCTCCCGCAGTGTGATGAGGTGCTGAGAGTGCAAGAGGAGTGGAGTATCACTGAAGAAGAGATTCCTCCCGTGACCACCGAAGAGGTGCTTTTGGCCGCAAGAGTTGTCAAAAAAAAAAAACAAGACCCCGGGACAGGATGGTATCCCTAACGCTGTAGTGAAGACTGCTTTAATAAAACAGCCGGAAGTCTTCAGCAGTCTCTTCACAACCTTCCTTTAAACAGGACAATTTCTTAAACAATGGAAAAAACAGCGGCTTGTGCTTATACCAAAAGGAGTCCAAGAATCTAGAGGAGCCGTCGTCTTATCGCCCGTTGTACATGTTGGGCACAACAGGAGAACTGCTTGAGCGAGAAAATGCCACCCGCCTGAAACAATTCACTGGGGGGGACATCGGGGCTCTCTGAATCGAAGTATGGGTTCCGGAAAGGTAGATCAACCGGTAAGGCACTATCTGCGGTGTGCGACATCGCTCGCAATGCGATAGCTGGAGCACGATGGCTAGGTGGTACAAAAAATATTGCACGGTGGTGTGACGCTAGACGTTAAAAATGCGTTTAATTCGGTGAACTGGAGTCGGATTCTAGATGCGTTGCGCGATCTACAAGTCTCACCCTACTTGGTGCGTATACTAGCAAACTGTCTCTCGGATAGAAGACTGCGGTATGATACCGATGAGGGACCACAGGAATATAAAATAACAGCGGGTGTACCTCGGGGATCTGTTTTAGGTTCGCTGTTATGGAATATCATATATGATGGTATGCTCAGGGTCAATGTCCCAGAAGGAGTTAGAATCATTGGGTACGTAGATGATTTGGCAATAGTGGCCGTAGCCAAACATCTAGATGACCTAGAGAATATTTGCTCCCAAGCAATCCAGAGCATTAAATGCTGGCTAGATATAGCCGGACTGAAACTAGCTGGACATAAGACGGAGGCAGTTTTAATAAGCAGCCGCAAGAAAGTTGAACACCTTGATTTGGAAATAGAAGAACAAATAATCAGATTCAGTCCCTATATTAAATATCTTGGTGTTATACTCGACAACAGGTTGAGCTTCAAGGAACACCTGAGGAAAACGAGTGAAAACACGGCAAGAGTATAGAAAGTTTTGGCGAGACTGCTACCCAATGTTGGAGGACCTCGGCCCCACATAAGGAAACTCATAACCAGTGTCAAATATTTGGCCAAATATTTTGGGCATTATAATGTATGCAGCTCATATACGGGCAGGCGCTGCACAGTATAAACCGTACATGAGGGGAATGAACTCAGCACGTAAACTGCCGTCACTAAGAGTATGCTGTGCATTCCGAACGGTATCCGAAGATGTTATAAATATTTTGGGCGGGAGGACGCCACCTGACATTGCAGCTAAAGAAAACGCTGCATTGCATAAGGTCTCCCAAGAGAATCGTCGGAGAATGCGGTCGCAATTAGAGCTCTCCAGGCTAAGAGAATGGCAACGAAGGTGGGGTTCTTCCACCAAAGGAAGATGGACCCACACCATGATACCTGATATAGAAACATGGGTGAAAAGAAAGCATGGCGAGCTGAATTACCACTTGAATCAGCTAATATCAGTACATGGGTGTATAGCGTTTGGGATGATAGTGAAGAACGTGTGATTCGAACTGACGCTATGACAGTTCGAATCACCAAAAATTAAACCAATGCGTACCACATCAGACTACTGGCCGTGTTTAGAATTCGATTTTTAAACTCAGGTATATTCAACTGATGTGAATTGTTATGTTATCGCTATGGTATACGGCTCTGATGCATTTTCTTATTCGATTTTCGTTCGGTGTTCTTCATTATTTTGCTTGTGTATTGTGTGTGTATCTGTTACAAACGCCACAGGGACTACAACGGCTATCACTTCGAAGGTGCGAAGGTGTATCACGGGTACTGTTCTTCGGAGATTCGTCGTATTGTTCCACGAAATTCGGCTTATGTGCGATCCACAAGTCAATCCGAAGGATCGCACCAGTTTGGGGTTCACCTCCCAACGACGCGAATATCCCGGCATCAGAACTTATTCTGTTACAGAGCGGGGAAGCTCAGGAACTCCCTTCCTGCGCAAGTGTTCCCGGAGCGTTACAACCTGCAACTGTTCAAAAAGAACTGCAACAGTTATTTGATGGCATCTCGGGGCGCCAACTCGGCGCTATAGGTTCGCCTCTCCCGAGAGGTTTAATAAAAAAAAAAAAAAAAAATTGGATAATAATTACACACTTTCATAAATAAAGCTGTTTTTATGAAAATCTTTGCTTTATTCCATTATTTCGTATAATATTTCTTTTCTGAAGGGGGATCAGCCGGGAATTCTTATATATACTTGCAGCTCTAGCGATATCAGTGGACACACACGAACAAGAACTGGGCGCCTCGATAGTATAGTGGTTAGTATCCCCGCCTGTCACGCGGGAGACCGTTGGCGTAAGACTAATGACCTTGCCCGGAAAAACAAATTATCATGGAAAATTTAACAAGCCTATAGCGTTAAGCAAGGATAGTGAAGAAGGTGAATTGAACACACGATGAAACGATTGAAAAGCGAAGCAGTGAAGCATCAGACTACTGACCGTGTTTAGAATTTGATTTCCAAACTCGACTATATTCCACTGGTATGAATTATTTTTATTTTATCGCTTGGTATACGGTTCTGATGTATTTTTCTTATTCGATTTTTTTTTCGTTCGGTGTTCTTCACTATTTTTGCTTGTGAATTGTGTGTATCTGTTAGAATCGCTACAAGCCTCAGGACCGGTAAATAAGGCAAAGACCGGTTCCCGGTTGTAGATGATGATGACACGAACAAGAATGGGTCTGTTCTTTGGTTCTAAACATTTCATAGCGTGTGCTTGAATTATATTCTTCACTTTGCGGCCATAACTCGCAAACTCAATTGTCTAGTAAAATTATTTTCTGTACTCTCAAAAAGAAGCTCGTTTTAAGTAAAGATATATTTTTTATTTGCAATATTTGGGTATATATCATTCGTCCGCGTCACGACGCTTTTCAAAAATAGCAATGAATATTCCATCCGTAAGGTCTTCAGCCGGCCTTGAATACATGCAATTTTTGCCAATTTTCTTGTAATCGGGATTACCAAATCTTAGCCACCTATTCCGGAGTGCTTTCTTGCCATTTAACAATTTAAATTGGGGACAACGTTTTAGACAACGTTCCACAACCTTAAAAAAAACGACAAATCATTATTGCGTATAGATGTTAACGGAAAAATAAAGCTTACCTGTTCATTCTCTTCCTCATATAAAGAACACGTCGAGTAGGCGATTCTTTTTACATTGGGGAATGCGGTCATTGCATGCGTAAGGATTTTCATTTGTAGCCCAGCTAGTTTTTCCAGTCGATCTGCATCTTTATCTTCCGAATGGAGTGTCATACGATTCTGCATTCCAGATCCCGAACACGAAGGATCAACTAATATGTACTCTACAGAGGGGCATTGTTCGTCACCTGTTAAATGTGTGGGTATCAATCTTTCTGAGATAGTCATTGTTATAGTGTACATACTTATAGTAAGTGCGTCAGCAAGAATTGGACGGACAATTGTTGCTCCTGCAGTTTTTACCCAGTTACTAAGGATATTATATCGAGATTTGTCTTGCTCCACTGAATAGATTGTGCCCTTGTTCCCCATAATATTTGACATATGTATAGTCTTCATTCCGGGTGCAGCACACATATCTAAAACGACGGACCCTGGAGGAGGGCGCAGTAGCTCTGTAACTAGGCTGGTCGCCTGTGCGAAAGATATGGTTTTTCATCACGGAATAGTAGAGAAAAATCAGTAGAACTTACTTTATCTTGCAACATAAACTTTTTCTCATTAACAGCTTCGAATGACGCCCACGCTGCCCTAGTGTTCTTGTGGAATACAATTAAATTATCAACGTGCATATCCAGGAAATATTCGTCCTCTTTTAAGTTCCGAACAGCATCCAAGTACTCATCGTAAGTCTCACATGTAATGATTTTTCTTTTCCATCCCTTCGATTCGAAAAATGCAATAGCATCCTGTACAGAAATGATATTCGTGTTAACCCGTACATATCGGGGTTTTAGATCTGAAAAGGTAGACGAAAAGAAAAGACATTATATCTGTTCTCTTTCTTGATTGATTGATTATTTATTTATTTTTCTTTTTTACAATTACTTCTGCATCCTCATGGAATGCTCTGTATACATATAAACAGATGATGGCATTAACCGCGATTACACTCGACAGTACTGAAATGCAATTGTTCTCAAAGCCCTCGACACCAAACTTGCTAGCCAGGGTGTATTTGACCATGAAGAAAGTTACGAAAGGTATTGTAAACATCAGGAAACTGTAAAACAGAAGCCACATGTACACAGCGAAGCTAGAATCTTCTCCATTTCCGTCACTTTCTGTCACTGAGTCAGTAGTATCCCATGTTTGCAACGGCTGCCTTTCCACCGTTTGATCGGGCGACTCATTTCGTGTGTTTAATTTACTCTTCTTCGATGCCATGTTTCAAGTAAATATTCAAAAGCTTAAGATACCTTGGTGCTGGTTGTCGGTGGTATCGGTTGTCCGTCCTTCTTGAAGTAACTTTTCCCGATATTGTCGCACGATTTGGACTGGTTTACTATCACCTGTCAATTGGCCTCTCCCTTTTAACAATTCTGTAACTAATACTTTACAAAGTTCCGGATCGAAACGCGGATTTTCTTCTAGAATTTTTGATTTTTCAATTGCTGTGTCTATATCTGCTCGATTCTCGATGTAACGCGTGATTACAGCTTTCATGTTACCCAAACGCTAAGGATGAAAAATAAAAATATATCCATGTCGGAGGCATTATTTATTGATTCGGTCTTACGGCATGTTTCTCGTTGAAAATTAGTGTTTTTAAAGAAGTTTTCTGCTTTAGGTGAGTTCGCAACACAGCCGCAGTACGTCGATACTGAGTGGGTACCTTAACGGAATGATTAAAACCCATGGTCCAAGAAAAAAAAATTAATATACTTCGAATGGCGGCTTCACGTGATTTTTGTTCTATTCACTTGACACTTTGGTTTGACAGGCTGCACTGCAGGTCGTGTGAGTGGAAATGGAGAGTTGTTAGGTGCGTTTAAAATGTTTAAACCAAATTTACGTTCGTTTTTACAGTCAGAAAACTTATTTCGTTGTTTTGATTGATGGAATAATTTGTATAATGCGTTCAATTATATTAAAGTGCAATATTTTGTTTGTGTTTCTTTTATGATTTGTTGCCCGCTCTCGAACTGACAAATGTCATTTCTAAATTCCAGTGCCGCCTGAATGATAAGAGTTTGTTAAGATGTAAATATAAGTTATAACTCTTGAAATAATGTTATAAATAGTGTAATTTGGATATTTTGTAGCTAAAAGATATGTTATATTCTCTCCTATGTTGTGAATAATACAAAAATGATTTATTTATTTATATATGCAATGAATTTAAATGAAATTAAATTTCCCATACCCAATAGAAGTGTTAATGGACGAGTTCCCAAGAGGACAGTATGGCTCTACAGGAAAGCAACCAGAATTCTATAAACGCTTTTTTTTGGAGCCATGTTGCATTTTACATTTTATTAATATTTATTATTTTATTATTGTGTGGTGGTTCTTTTAACATATCCCAAGAACCACCCATTTCCCGAATTACTATTTGACTCAGCTAATATCAGGACATGGATGCTTCCGGCCATACTTGCACAAGTATAAGCATGTGGATCACCCATACTGCTTGTATTGTGAAGGCAAAATAGAAAATGCGGAACACGTACTCACAGAGTGCGTGAGATTCGGGACCGGACGAACGATTTTGGAGAGACATACGAGACGGACAGTTACTCCGGCTGGAGAATAGAATACATGCTTAGTTCAAAACAGGCATGGTCCGCAACCAATGGTATTCTCTGTGAAATGATGCAGCAGTTGCGACGTGACGAGCTTAGTAACAGGTAAACTCTGCCCCGCCCCGCGATGGAATATCTAAAAGAAAGTTCCGCGGGGATCAACGGGAATATGAGCCTGGCGGGAGGTGGTTTTAGTCGGTAAAAACCCGGCATGCCTCTGGATCGGTCCAGAGGTATCTTTTGAAGATTTCCACCTTCCTACCAAAACCAAAAAAAAAAACCATTTCCCTTAATTCAACTCCCCATTTTTCATCCAATAAAGATTATTAACTTACCTGCAACCAGGCAGCGTTAAGCTACCTTTCAATCACTTCATTTACCTGTAAACCAACCCATGGTAACATCATCATTTTGTCACAGCATCAAGCACATCGCTGTATTCCCTTAAACATATTTGGTTCCTCTGCTCGGCACCCATGACTATTGCAAACCATTAAGAAATCTACCCGGTCCCCTTGCCGGAGTCCATGTCTACCATTTACACAGCAATCCCACTGTGTTTGCTTTTCTCCAGCAACCGCTGGTCTCACGATCAAGCCATGGCAAATCGCTTGCTTATACAGCTGCAGCCAATTATCCCTGATCTGTGACATAAGCGATAAACATGCAACGAATTGGATGCGACCCTAATGTGTTTACATCAAACAACTTGCAACGGTCCCGTCCCATGTTTCGTTCGCTAATACAAACAAATGCGCATCTTAGCGGTTGCCTGTGGGATTGTTTATACAATATACCCCCTGTCGTTTACGATAGAAGTTCTTTTAGCCTCTACGAATGTTCATCTATTTGAACAGCTGCTTATCGGTTTTCTTTTTTTTCTTCTTCAACGCATCTTTCGCTGTCCTCAATTCCAAGGTACGGACAGCCCCCTTATCTGTATGATATCAATTGAATTCCTCCCAGCGGAACCCGAAATCGCGTTCTCATTGGCTATCGGATAGATAGCGGAGAAAAATCGTTATTCACCGCAAACAGGAAAACCCACCCCAGTTGAGATTCACCTGAGGAAAACGAGTGAAAAAACGGCAAGAGTATGCAAAGTTTTAGCGAGACTGCTACCCAATGTTGGAGGACCCCGGCCCCACATAAGGAAACTCATAACCAGTGTCAGCACCTCTATTATAATGTATGCAGCTCACATATGGGCAGGAGCCGCACAGTATAAGTCGTACATGAGGGAAGTGATCTCCGAGCATAGACTGGCGTCACTAAGGGTATGTTGAGCATTTCGAACGGTTTCCGATGATGCCATAAATGTTTTGGCCGGGAGGACACCACTTGACATTGCAGCTATAGAAAACGCTGCATTGCATAAGGTCTCCCAAGAGAACCATCGGAGAATGCGGTCACAATTAGAGCTCTTAAGACTAAGAGAATGGCAACGAAGGTGGGATTCTTCCACCAAAGGAAGATGGACCCACACCATGATACCTGATATAGAAACATGGGTGAAAAGAAAACATGGAGAGCTGAATTACCAGCTCACTCAGCTAATATCAGGACATGGATGCTTTCGGCAATACTTGCACAAGTATAAGCATGTGATTCACCCATATTGCTTGTATTGTGCGAGTTCGTCGTGTATTTGAAGCCTCTGACCGGATCGATCAACTAATCCGAAATATTAATAAGTCAATGTGATTTAAAGGATATTCCCGTGTAATTCAATCACTTGTGATGTTGTTGAACCAGTTATATCCTGTTGCTGTAAAGTTTGGTGATGATACGAAGAGTGTGCTTAGAGTTGGCATTGTGGGTGTTAATTGCCGGTGCGTCGACATGGACGCGGGTTCTGCAAACACACCACTGTTCACAACCACAGTTCGCTGGAATTGGTTTCAACGAAGACCGAACACCACGAAGAACAAAATAAAACGCTTTGGTTTTTGTCGAACCGAGTTTCTTTATTATTTAGTTTTCTTCTTTTATTAAGTTTCGCATCGAGAAGTAGTTCGCTAATACAATATTTAATTTGCTTAGTTGCAGTTCGCGAGCACGACTTAACACACACCTCGATTGACGCGTAGCAAATAACAACTGAAATTACTCGTTGAAACACACCACGTAAGGAAAACAAAGACTCGGATTGAAACAACTTAAATTAATGCACTCGACTTAGAAAAACACGGCGACAACCCTCTGGCGACTCGAATACGGCGTGCGTGCACGTTGAGATATTAAATCTGACTTTTTACATAACGCGGCTAGAGGTGAAGATTAAAGTTGTGAGGCGCGACCGTCCTCTACGAAGATTGACATCTGATTCCTCGTGATGCAACTCAACTCCATCTGTTCGATGGCCACGGATTGCGTCGATAGGGGAGCATTGTGTATGTGTGCGTATAGCACAAGTACGTTGCCCTTCAGCCTGGATATCGGCGACGACGAAAGTGCACCTAAATAAACATGGGCTGGTGTAATGAATTGGTATTATAGAGATATGCGATGGCGAAAAATCGCCGAAGGGAGAAATAGGTTTCTGTGGCTTAAATAAACAGAAACGATATTTCGAGGGCCATAAATCTTTGAAGACCTGCCCCTGAGAACGAAATTGGTTTTTGCTTCAAGATACACAAAAACGCTATTTCAAGGGTCACGATGATATGCACATCGTGTTTACTTAGGCGTTCATGCTAATGCCATTGTAGGCTATAGATTTTTTCGTGGCGATAAGCAAACCGATGGTTTGCTCGCCTATGACCTAGGCTATGGTAGCTTTTGTTTGTTTTACAGGCCGGAGCATCGTTAGCATGATTTGGGTTATGATTGTCTAACGTCAATCATATTAGTGCCCAAATCCCATGATCGGTAGATAACCGACAAAGGAAATTGATCGCAAGTGTTGCGAACCTTGGGACTGGGGCAATAAATGGATATGAACCGTAGCAAGAAACCATCGGCTACAGCTATGTCAACAATTACGCTGGCCAGCTAGTATTTATCTATTATAATTGCTGACAAACCGAGCCGATGGAGATATGGTACGGTTCATAAACTGAAAAATTCAATGTGATGCATGCCCTAATGAGGTTTAACTTTCAGGTGAAAGTTATTTGAAAGACAGGTTAAGCTGCTCAAATGCAGGTAAAAATTATGGGTTTGGAAGGTGGTTAATTTTTTCCGATCTCATTATACAGGGTTTGACGCCGTGATTAACGAAAATACATAGGTGAGTTAAGTGAAGCAAATTCGAGAATAGACTCGTTCTCCTTGTAATGTGCCAATTAATGTGTAATTAATCCATAGAATTTTAGAACAATAAACATCTACCCACAAATCAAGCGCATTTTATTTTTCTCTTTGCTGGACATCGGAGTTTTGTGAACAATTTTCTACGCAATTGTTGGGGATATTGGTGAATCCATGTCGTACGTCGGCATACATACCTTTACCCCACAATTGCTCCTAACTTTTTAACTTACTTGCTAGAGAAAAAAGCTTACATTTTAATCTATCTATATTAAATCTTAACTTACTGGTTCCCAGGGGACACCCTAAGAAAAATACAGACATAAGCTGACTAATGTTATAAACGATTGCCTTTCGGCCTGTTAATATATTTATTAGTTATTTATTAAAACAAAGGAAATTTAGAAAAAAAGAAAAAAACCTTTTGATTTGTTTTCTTCCTCTTGCAGAAGCAACAGCATAACAGACAAATTCAAATGACGGCGAAGTACCAACTTACAGCGTCCCAGAGTATGCAATTATAAAGTTGTGCCAGAAACTCTGTCATGGCACTGAATGCTTTTCGAAGTGCTCTCAGGTTATGAAGAAGATTCAGCTGTCTGATAGCAGCCCCCCGTTGTTGGAATCGCTGAAGTCAAGCGAGAGGAGAATTTGTTGCTGTTCATGGACAGTTTTACAAAGTTCAGTTAAGAGGGGAGACCGTTGTTATTTTTGGCGCTCGAAATAACATGATGAATTACTTTGTGTGAAGGAAGAAAAAACGAGAGTTTTTTGTATTGTTCAAAAATTGACAAAAGGTGAAGCAGTCCCAAATAAATTAAATTTGAACTGAATAAATTTGTTTATTTTTTTCTATTTTTTGCTGGGTTGAAACACACCACGTTTTGGTCCTTCGAGCCGGATACACGATCCGGAGTTCAACAGGGAAGGATATACTATCCAAACAAATTGGATTACGGCCGGATGTCGTCGGCAAAATAGCCCTGAATAAAAATAGAAGATACGCTTTGACGATTGCCACAGGAGAACGTTCTACAGTCTACGGAGCAGTCAAGAGCATAATAGTGCTGGGCAATATTTCCACCTCCCACCAATTTTTGGTTAGATATCGGGCAAAGAACCTTTCGAACGAATTGCGGTTGATATCTGAGGACCATTTCCAAAAACCAACGACAACAACAAATATGTGTTGGTCATCATGTGTTACTTCAGCAAGTGGGTGGAAGTCCTTCCAATTCCAAACCAAGAAGCAACAACCGTCATTGAGCAGCTTATCAATAATTGGATCAGCAGATATGGAGTTCCCTGTGAGCCTCATTCCGATCAAGGCCGAAACTTCGAATCACAGATATTTCAAGGCATCTGTGCGGCACTGGGCGTAAGGAAAACCAGGACCGCACTCTTACTTCCGCAGTCAGACGGAATGGTCGAAAGGTTCAACCGAACAATAAAAGAGCACTTATCACCAACGAGATTGGGACAAATATGTACAAACCTTTCTCCTGAGTTATAGATCGGCTAATCACCATGCGACAGGCCATTCTCCAGCAAGAATTATATTTGGACGAGAGATACGATTACCAGCCGATCTGCGATTCGGAATACCTCCAGACGCCATAGATAAGACTGAAGATTAAGTAACCGAATGGAGAAATCGCATCGATGAGATTCATCATTTGGTTCGAAAGCAAATCAAGGTATCAAGTGACAGGATGAAAACAAGGTACGACTTTCAAACCAACGCATCCGGATTTAATGCAGGCGATAACGTGCGGCTTCATAACCCTCATCGGCAAAAAGGAAGGTCCCCATAGTTACAGCAACATTGGGAAGGACGGTATAAGATTCTCACAAGAATTAAGGACGTTGTCTATAGGATTCAGCGAAGACCGAACGCCAAGATGAAAGTGGTACATCGTGACCGACTGGCGACTTTTTGTTAACCCAGAGGACCAGTGAACTTAGTTCGGGACGGTATAGAATTGGTGTCAAAGAAAAACCAAATTGTACGTAGTTACTGATAGTTGATCGTTATCTAAACCTATGTTTCTATTATTTTTTTCCACCACTGTATATCACGAATATAATCCCAACAACTGAACTTAACAATGGAAATATTACACCTAACATCGTGGCGCTAGATGTTAAAAATGCGTTTAACTCGGTGAATTGGAATCGGATTCTAGAAGCGTTGCGCGATCTACAAGTCCCACCCTACTTGGTGCATATACTAGCAAACTATCTCTCGGATAGAAGACTGCGGTATGATACGGATGAGGGACCACAGGAATATCAAATAACAGCGGGTGTACTCGGGGATCTGTATTAGATCCGCTGTTATGGAATATAATGTATGATGGAGTGCTCAGGGTCAATGTACCGGAGGGGGTTAGAATCATTGGGTACGCAGATGATATGGCAATAGTGGCCGTAGCTATACATCTAGATGACCTAGAGAATATTTGCTCCCAAGCAATCCAGAGCATTAAATGCTGGCTAGATATAGCCGGACTGAAACTAGCTGGACATAAGACGGAGGCAGTTTTAATAAACAGCCGCAAGAAAGTTGAACACCTTGATTTGGAAATAGAAGAACAAATAATCAGATTCAGTCCCTATATTAAATATCTTGGTGTTATACTCGACAATAGGTTGAGCTTCAAGGAACACCTGAGGAAAACGAGTGAAAAAACGGCAAGAATATGCAAAGTTTTAGCGAGACTGCTACCCAATGTTGGAGGACCTCGGCCCCACACAAGGAAACTCATAACTAGTGTCAACACCTCCATTATAATGTATGCAGCTCACATATGGGCAGGAGCCGCACAGTATAAGTCGTACATGAGGGGAATGAACTCAGCACGTAAACTGGCGTCACTAAGAGTATGCTGTGCATTCCGAACGGTATCCGAAGAAGCTATAAATATTCTGGCCGGGAGGACGCTACCTGACATTGCATATAAAGAAAACGCTGCATTGCATAAGGTCTCCCAAGAGAATCGTCGGAGAATGCGAAGAGCTCTCAAGCCTAAGAGAATGGCAACGAAGGTGGGATTCTTCCACCAAAGGAACATGGACCCACACCATGATACCTGATATAGAAACATGGGTGAAAAGAAAACATGGCGAGCTGAATTACCACCTCACTCAGCTAATATCAGGACATGGATGCTTTCGACAATACTTGCACAAGTATAAGCATGTTAACCACCCATACTACTTGTATTGCGAAGGCAAAATAGAAAATGCGGAACACGTACTCACAGAGTGCGTGAGATTCGAGACCGCACGAACGATTTTGGAGAGACATATGAGGTGGACAGTTACTCCGGGAGGAGTAATAGAATACATGCTTAGTTCAAAACAGGCATGGTCCGTAACAAATGGTATTCTCTGTGAAATGATGCAGCAGTTGCGACGTGACGAGCTTAGTAACAGGTAAACTCCGTCCCGCCCCGCGATCGAGTATCTAAAAGAAAGTTCCGCGGGGATCAACGGGAATATGAGCCTGGCGGAAGGTGGTTTTAGTCGGTCAGTAGGTATCTTTTGGAGATTTCCACCTTCCTACCAAAACAAAAAAAAAAAAAAAACAACAAATTGGAAATAACATCTATAACAGCTGTCACGCGGTTGGGGAGGCACCGATTCTCCCCGCCTGGACGCATCACTGTCACGCGTCTGGGGGCACCACATCTCTCCGCCTGGCCGCATCGCTCTCACGCGTATCGGGGCACCGCTTCTCCCCGCCTGGACGCATCGCTGTCACCACTCCCGGACCCCAACCGGAGATCGCGTCTGTCAACCATCATCGCAGCAAAAGGCAAGAAGCAGAATCAACGCCTTCAGCGCTCCTCGTGGAGGACGGCCTCCCCCACAACTTCCCACCCACCTCACGGTAACATCCCAAGCTCACTCGAGCCAGCAACGGCATTCAACACCCACTGGCACCGAGCACAACCTCGGCCTCGAAGCTCTTTCCTCGTGACCAGAATGTTTCGCCAATAATTGGCGAAGGCGGGCGGAATCTTACGGATTTGCAACTGACTGTACTGAAAAAATCTAGTATGTTCACCATCTGCCTGTCACATGACAACTGTCACCCAGCTGACAAGGCGTCATCGGCAGAAGGGATGCCATCTAAGCGTTACTAAATATGAATAAGCGCAACGGGCACTTCATTCAGTGTGCAATCAACCACCAAGGCGTGCGCAGTGCAGGGAAGATCAGAACCCGCGCGACCAACAGTAGTTTTCGCTGTTTCGATCACTCCTCCCGTCATTTGGACTAAATCAGTTTGCTCAATATATAACCACTATGCAATATCAAATAAATGACCGTCTTCACCAGTCCTTCATACCTGTGTTGTTCGTGATACGTCCTTCCCACAAACACTAGCAGCCTTTGCTCTCATACACCCGTCGTGTCATCCACCCAAGCCAACAACGGATCCCAAACAAGGAACCGGCAACCAATTACTAACATCACTCAAAAAAGTTTACTATTATGAACTTTTCTTTATCTTACGTTTTTGCATTAGCTTTTTGAATTCTCATAATTGTTTCTTTCTTTTGTTTTTGGTTTATTCATACAATAAAGACTTGAATCTGCTTCTTGTTTGTTCCAATTTGCATTATTTGCTTTTCTTTTCTTGTCACCATTTTGTTTCCTTTTGTCTGTACAAAAATAAATTTCCACTTTCAGAAATATTTCATTCCTTTCCACAAATCAATTTATTAATACTTGCTAAATTTAGTAAATAACTAATGACTTATGAGTTGATATATAGGTGTGACATATTTTCGAAAAATGCGTATCTAATAACCCCTCAAATGCATTGCGCCCTATCGAAGGTAAGTGTTATAATGAGCCTTAACTTTACATTTGCATCACACAAGGTAATGGCGCCGTCATCATATATCAATGGCAAGTAAGCTTTCAAAGTAATTATACCAAATATATGAAATGATTAAATGTGCCGCCATCTACTTGAAATCAATGCTACTATTGAGCGGTAGGTTGGAGACCGTGATGGAAAAATTAATGGTACTGCAGCTTTATTGATCAAAGCACCTAAGCCATAGAATAGAAAAAGTGTTATTCAGGCGACACTCATTGGCGGTAGTACACTTCATTGTGCCTTGGTTGCCCATCCAGTCGACTATGAGCGCCTAGTACTTTGGTGGTCGAGAGTCTTGTTGTTTTCTCTAATGTTTTTTTATATGGCGGATGATCTGAATTTTTAAATGTTGAACAATTTTTTATGTCAGCTGTGTATCGATAAAAGTCAAATACGGCGCAATAAATCGTAATCAACGGTTATGAAATAAAGGTGATTTTCAATGAATTCGTTTCTTTCATATAATACAAACCAATTGTATTATAACGACAGCACATGTATCAAACCTTGTTAACCCTCTGTCTACCAAAAGAAAACACGCGCATTACTTACTATGCGGGTCCACTGGCCCGGCCCACGAGTTAAAATCTAAACTAATTTTTTTTTAATAAATTAATTTATATACGGAATTTAATAATATGTACTCGCAAACCTGAATATAATAATAGAATATATTATAATAGTATTTTATTGGAAATTAAACATATAATTTTACGTTGAATTACTATCTATAGTACTGCTTATGAATTACCAATAAGAAGAGAATGTTCTCTAACAATCAATTATTTATTACTAGCTGACTCGGCAATCTTCGTACCGTCTAACAGTCAATGAATGTCGTGTTAACTTTTAGCTAAACTTAATTTAGGATTTTATTAACGTAATAAAATAAATCCCAAGCATTTATTAAGTTCAATAGCTTTTTAGTATGATAAGAATAAAGAAAATAAAAATTCAATAAAAGTACAAAAATCAACTATTTCAATAGCATGTCAGCAAGACATTTGGCTTATTTAAGCTATGTATTTTGCTGCATGGGTTGCTCTCCGGTTAATTCTCTTCTTTTTTTTTACATACCCTGTTTATTTGACCAATAATCAATTTTACATTAAGTAGTAACTTATAATTCTATTGATACAATTATTTACATGTATACATTACATATTTTTCAAATATAACTGAATGTGTGAACAACTATATTAGCATTTTTGGGGTTAATATTGACAGTTTTCCTGGAAAAAGGTCAGAAAACCAGAATTTTTATTTTTTAATTTAACCTAATCTAATACCTAACTTAACTCTAACTTAATCTAGCTTAACCTAATTGATATTATAATAAGTTAAATGTATAATGTTATTTGGGGAATATAGGGATTGATGGTTAAGGAGGTAGGTTGGCGTGGGATATGGTCACTTAGTGGTCTTTTGGCGGATTTTATACATTGTTCAAGTGTCTCGCCGAACACTGCTTGCCGCATAGAAAACTTAAACACCAGAGCGAACGCGGTTAAAAAAGAAACATCAAGAAAATTGTTTTGAATTTATATTTTATTGTTATCGTTTGTTACTGTTTTGATATCATAACTTTCGCGGTTTCCTTATGACATAAATGACGCGTACTTCGTCGAAACAGAATGTTCTTATTGACTCTACAAAAACCACAAACTTCCGACACGCTCGAAACGTATTTTTACTGCCTTCTTCAGGCTCGCGTATCTTTGTCTCTGCCCTTATCGCTGCTCGCTTACGAAAACTCATCTCGTCGACGATCAAAATTAGACTAACTTTTCCCTATCAGAAAAAATACCCTGATACAGACTGTATCTTTATCTGTACAGACAACTTTTCCCATTGGATCCGCTAACAGAATTTCCGAATCTCTGTTAGCAGCATGTTACTTAGTCCCAGAGGTAATTTAGATGCCTGAAAAGGAGAAAGTCGCACATCCATACATCATCATCACCATCGGTGATGGTGATAGCATTTCATCTCAGCACATCTGGCGCGCAGAACGGAGATGATTGTTAGGACGTACAGTCCGTGGGTTTGTTTGCTTTTTGTAAACACACCGAAATCCATTAGATCCTTCTGATGGTGTGAAATTCAGAAGGGACCGTGGGATCAGAGTAGTTCCTTTGTAGGTTTTAAACTCATACATTTTTCGTTTTATCTCGTTGAGATAATTACGGTTGTCGTTTGTTTTGTTTGCCGATGGATTTGGTGGTCTTTGTGGCAGACCACCCGCACGTGCATCCGTTGGTCGGCTAATTTGCTGACGATAACAAATCCTTGTAACATCGTGTAGATGTTCAGGATTTCCGATTGTGCAGTGCTGGAGTGCGCCGCATTTCAGTCTTTGGGGATCGGATGCATGAATGTTTTCCTTTGTTTCGGGTATGCCATATTCGAACTGTTGAGCTTGACATTGAAAGCTTTGGGACGTTCAGTTCCTTTCTTTTTCGTGTCGGGTTCAACGTTGGCCAAATGTTTCAAGGCCCTAGCGGACTTAGTGGCACGCGTCTGCGGGCGCGTGTAACGTCTTCAGGTAGGTATGTCCCTTGAAGGGTAGGAACCCTACCTTGGTGGAATTGTGCGTTCCTAGAACGCTACAGTCTCAGGTAGGGTAACACTTTCCGGTTGTTCGTTAAAACACCGAATGTTGGTGAATGGTTGTATGTTACAGTATTTGAACTGATTGGGTGCTAGCTCGGTGTTATGGTACACTACCTCGTTGGAGTCATTAACCAATCTTCTAAAGGTTAAGAGAGTTCTGGTGCGGAGACAATTCAGGTAGTGAGCCCTGTTATCTAGAAGAGTTGGTAGTAGTGTAGTTGTTTTGGGGTTGGGATTATCGTACGTAGGAATCGTTGTTTTTGTAAAATTGTTTTACACAAAAAGCACGCTGTTGTCTCGTGAAGTACTCCATCGCGGCTAAAATTGCATGAAGCGACGCACAATTCTCCGCCACTCGTGCGCCCCTCCCTCTAATGGTTTTTAAGAAATCAAGTGCTGCCATTTGTAAACGTTTATGGTCCACCCGCTATTTATAATTGTTGGGTTGCCAGTTGAGGCCAGTGACCAGCCTAAAGCATTTCCTTTCGAAAGTGCGTAGCTTCTCCATTTGGGCTGGTGGTATATGATACCACAGTGGACACGCATATGTGCTGATTCAAATACTTAACAGAAATTGTCAATGAGCCGACACGGGTACCAGATATATATAGTCATTTCGCCAACACACTGGACCTGTTTCTCACCTCCCACCAAAACAAATAGACAATTGAAGTTTCTTCGCCCTTGGGCACTTCAGACCACTGTGTCATGTCAGCTAAATTTCCTCTAACCAACAGTAACGTTAATGTGAAAGCTCCCAAAATAACAGCATGGTTCTACGAGAAAGCCAACTGGAAAGGTCTGAACGCCTTTTTTGGGAGGTTAAATAGGTCGTTATTTTTCCTCCATAACGATATTGACTTTATAGCGGACACATTGACAGACACGATTCTATTTGGCATGCGGCCCTTTATACCACACAGAGTAAAGAGAAATATGTGGTTCGATTCTGGGTGCAGAGAAGCCATTAAGGCCAAAGAGTTGAGCTTCCGGTTGTACGAGGGTTGCCTCTTATGTTTCGGGATTTGGCAACCCTAGCGTTGCAATCCGGCAATTGACAGCTCTGTCGTAAAGTTGGACATTTTTGAGGTTATACGCACTCAGAACGTTTTGACATACGAGCGCTATTTGTGTTGTTTACAGTAACTTAAAAGATTCATCTCGGCCCAAAAATGGAATTAAATCGTCAACATTTTTGTGCGATTATTTTTTACAACTTTCGGCGTGGATTAACTCAGCAACAGTGCATGGATGAACTTAATTCAATTTTTGGCGATGAAGCTCCATCAAGGACCAGTGTTTATCGATGGTATGGTGAATTCAATCGTGGTCGTAGTTCACTCCAAGATGAATTTCGTGAAGGTCGTCCGAAATCAGTTGTTGTTCCGAAAACCATTGATGCTGTGCGCGAACTGATATTGGAAGATCGTCATGTGACCTATCGTGAGATTGAGACAACCTTAGGCGTTAGTGGGACCAGCATACATTCAATATTGCATAAACATTTGACTGTCAAAAAAATTTGTTCGCGTTGGATCCCACACAATTTGTCAATCGCCCAAAAAAAGGCTCGTGTCAATTGGTCGAAAGAAATGCTCAAAAAATACGGTCGTGGTGCTTCGAAACACGTCTATGACATCGTGACAGGTGATGAATCGTGGATTTACGCGTATGAGCCCGAAAGTAAACAGCAGTCGACTGTCTGGGTGTTTCAAGATGAGTCAAATCCAACAAAAGTTGTTCGCGCACGAAGCTGTTTTTTCGGAAAAACTGGACATGTCGCAACCGTACCACTAGAACAACGCAGAACAGTCAATTCTGAGTGGTACACAACCATTTGTTTGCAAGTTGTCTTCCAAGAAATCAGGAAAACCAACCGCCGAAAACGGATCACTCTTCACCACGACAATGCGAGCTCTCACACATCGGCTGCGACAACTGCATTTTTGAGCACCCAAAACATCGATTTGATGGGTCATCCGCCGTATAGTCCTGACTTGGCACCGAATGACTTCTTTTTATTCCCGTACGTAAAAAACAAACTGAGAGGGCAACGTTTTTCGACACCTGAAGAAGCGGTTGCTGCATTCAGAATGCATGTGTTGGAGATACCTCAATCAGAGTGGCAAAAGTGCTTCGAGAATTGGTTCAAACGCATGTAAAAGTGTATAGATCTTCATGGGGAATATTTTGAAAAACAATAAAGTGATTTTCGATGATCAATATTTGTTTTTGTTAAGTAATCCCAAAATATAAAAGGCAACCCTCGTATAAATCAAACAATACTGAGGAAAACCGGAAAAGATTTAACTGAGCTAGGAATGACTGCAATGCGTATATTCAACGCGCCAAGTTCTTGCATGACACAAAAAAGAGAGAGTGACACAAAAAATACTACACTCTCCCACAGCTAGTAGAAACTTCTGGGCATTCGTGAAAAAACATTCAAAACTCAGTCTCTTCATCCATTCCATCGCTTATAGTCGATGATAAACCAGTCACCACTGCAATAGAGAAGGCGAATCTACTTGCTGCACATTTTACAGCCAACTCAACGCTGCCTGATACCACATCAGCTCCACCTCAACTTGAGCATAAGCAGCACAGCATGAGCCAGATTCGCTTCCGAACGCGTACTGTTGCCCGCGCACTCAAAGAGCTAAACGCATACACATCCGCTGCTCCGGACGGCATTCCCCCAATCCTCTTGAAGAGATGTTCTTCTTCACTCACCAAACCAATGCGGATACTCTTCCATTTGTCTCAATCTACTGGCCATTTCCCAACTAGATGGAAGTCTGGGAACATTCAGCCAATTCCCAAAAAGGGTGACAAATCATCCCTTTCTTCTTATCGACCCATCACTAACTTCTATTTTCCTCAAGGTAATTGAATCTCTTATCAACCGTCAACTTTCGAAATATCTGGAATCAAATGACCTCCTCAATGATCGCCAACATGGCTTTCGTACCATCAGGTCCACAGGAGATCTGATGGCGTACCTTACCGAAAAGTGGAGCCATTTCATCCACTACCTCGGTGAAAGCAAGGTAGTCGCATTGGATATTTCAAAAGTCTTCGACAGAGTTTGGTATCCAGTCCTTTTGTCAAAATTGAATTCATATGGAGTGGACAATTCCCTGATCCAATGGATAAGAGACTATCTTTCTGGCCGTTCAATCTAAGTGGTTCTTGATGGCGTCAAATCTGTCTCCCATCAAATTAATGCAGGTGTTCCCCAGGGTTCGGTACTCGCACCCACTCTCTTCCTCATCTTTACAAATGATCTGTTGTCAATTAATCACAGCCCAATTTTCTCGTTTGCTGATGATAGCACGTTGAGTTTCTCATACTCATACGAACACTCCCGTCCAAACTCTTCGAACGTCACTACCAACCAGCTAAGTTGCTTGATACATTGAATTCAGACCTCAAAAAGATATATCAGTGGGGATTATCTAACCGAGTAGAATTCAATGCCCTAAAAACTCAGTGCTGTCTCTTGTCGTTAAAGGTGAGCCCCAAAGTAAATATACTGTCTATGAATGGCACTTGCATCGATGAAGCCAAGGAATTATCAATCCTCGGCGCTCGAATTAATTCGACTCTTAACTGGAATGACCACATATTTGAAGCTGCGAAAAGTGCAGCCAAATGTATGGGATTCCTTAAGAGATGCAAAAGATACTTCACTCCATTCAATCTGGCCACTATTTACAAGGCGTATATTCGTCCAAAAATGGAGTTCAACTCCCATATTTGGTCAGGCGCATCCAAAACTGCACTACACGTGCTCGACAGGATGCAAAAACGAGCAGTGAAACTTATTGGGGACCCAGCCGAAAGTCGAGCAATTCCGTCGTTCGAACACAGGCGGAACATATCATGTGTATCTCTTTTCTATAGGTATTACCATTGCTGAATGTGTACTGCCCCTTCAGACATTTTCCCGCGATACCCGTCAATCTGTGAATGCGCATCAGTTCACGTTGAAAGTGGACTTTAGGCGCACAAATAAACATAGAGAGTCATTCTTTAGCCGAACCACACGAATGGGGAATGTTCTGCCTGATCATGTGTTTCCTGGCCGTTATGATGTCCAGACATTCAAGACCAGTATACATCGACACCTCCTTTCCTTATCCACTTCCTCTCCATCCGCTCGCACTGTGCTCTGACATTTAAGGGTACTTCAAAATCCCCTTTTGTGCGTGCATTGGTGTAAAAAAAAAAATCATCATCATTATCATCGGCACTACAACCGGGATCCGGTCTCGGCCTTATTTAGCAAGTCTCACCACCGGTCCTTATCCGGGACTTGTTAAATTGTCTATAATAATTTGTTTTTCCGGCAAGGTTATTAGCCTTGGGCCCATATGTGAGTATTGGTCTGATTATTTGTTTATAGATGAGCAGTTTAACTTTGTTGGAGAGTCCGTTGGGTTTCACATCACCCTTCTACAGAGACTCATTTTTCATTTTTTATATCATTTTTTATTTCTTCCTCTTATTATAATTTACTTACTCGCTGGACAAAAACGATTAAACTCTAGCTTATGGTATCGTATTTTCTAATTTACTGGTCCTTTTCGGACTCTCTAAGTTACATGCATACGTTTAAAGCCTGAAAATTTGTCTTTCGACCTTATGATTGTTTTGTTTACATGAATTTTAAAGAACTCAATTAGATACAAACAAAATGAAGAACAGAAAAAACTTTGTTTTTGTTATTGTTTTTACCTTATATCTAACTTAAATACTAAACTAACAACTCTTTTTTTTATCTTAACTTTTTTTTATTACCTATTCCCTATTCTATTCTAAACCTAACCTCTGAACTCAATCTTGGAGATGCTAAATATATGTAAGGTTTCCATCGTTTGCTGGGCTTTTTGTTTATTATTATTATTACTTCCCCTTTTTTTTGCCAGTTTTATATGGAACCCGGTTTTTAATTGCCACTCAGCCACCAAAATCTCTGTATTGCTTATTCGTGTCTTTTCGGTCTTTCTGTACTACTGCCCTACTGAACTGCAGGCGCTCTTCATCTGTGTGCTCAACGTCTCGATTATAAGATATTCTTTTGTCTATGCCGGACCGACGCATGTGACAAATCAACGGTATAGCGGATGCATTTTGTATGAGGACGTTCATGTCAAGACTGAGGAATGCTTCTGGTGGAATAAAGCTATTGCGACGGACCTCCTGTCTGGCGCTAGGCTAATAACCTTCCCCGGAAAAACAGTATTATGGACAATTTAACAAGTCTCGGATATGGACCGGATACCGGTGGAGAGACTTACTAAATAAGGCCCAGACCGGATCCCGGTTGTAGTGCCGCTGATGATGATGACGGACCCCCTCATAATACATATTGTTTGGATAATAAGCACCAAAAATTAAATCGTTCGGTGAGCACATTGATCTCTCCAGATGCCCTCGGATCAACTTGATCATAAAGGTATCCACTCTGTTTATATTGGCCCCACTGTACAACGCTTCATTGGGATAGTATTTTTTGTGATCGGATTCAGGAGTCCGATGTAAGTTGAGACGTCCTGAGGCATTGTCTCTCAAAAATCCGAATCTTTTCCATTAAGCTAGGTCCCACATTAAACAACACTGGACATCCATATATGATCATCGGTCTGATGAGAGCCATGTAGCATATATCTAACTTTAACTCTGCTGTCAAGTTGACTACTATGAAACAGTCTTCTTGTACGAGGGTTGCCTCTTATGTTTCGGGATTTGGCAACCCTAGTGTTGCAATCCAGCAATTGACAGCTCTGTTGTAAAGTTGGAGATTTTTGAGGTTATACGCACTCAGAACGTTTTGACATACGAGCGCTATTTGTGTTGTTTACAGTAACTTAAAAGATTCACCTCGGCCCAAAAATGGATTTAAATCGTCAACATTTTCGTGCGATTATTTTTTACAACTTTCGGCATGGATGAACTTAATTCAATTTTTGGCGATGAAGCTCCATCAAGGACCAGTGTTTATCGATGGTATGGTGAATTCAATCGTGGTCGTAGTTCACTCCAAGATGAATTTCGTGAAGGTCGTCCAAAATCAGTTGTTGTTTCGAAAACCATTGATGCTGTGCGCGAACTGATATTGGGAGATCGTCATGTGACCTATCGTGAGATTGAGACAACCTTGGGCGTTAGTGGGACCAGCATACATTCAATATTGCATAAACATTTGACCGTCAAAAAAATTTGTTCGGTTTGGATCCCACACAATTTGTCAATTGGTCGAAAGAAATGCTCAAAAAATACGGTCGCGGTGCTTCGAAACACGTCTATGACATCGTGACAGGTGATGAGTCGTGGATTTACGCGTATGAGCCCGAAATTAAACAGCAGTCGACTGTCTGGGTGTTTCAAGATGAGCCAAATCCAACAAAAGTTGTTCGCGCACGAAGCACTTCCAAGCAAATGGTCGCCTGTTTTTTCGGAAAAACTGGACATGTCGCAACCGTACCACTAGAATAACGCAGAACAGTCAATTCTGAATGGTACACAACCATTTGTTTGCCAGTTGTCTTCCAAGAAATCAGGAAAACCAACCGCAGAAAACGGATCACTCTTCACCACGACAATGCGAGCTCTCACACATCGGCTGCGACAACTGCATTTTTGAGCACCCAAAACATCGATTTGATGGGTCATCCGCCGTATAGTCCTGACTTGGCACCGAATGACTTCTTTTTATTCCCGTACGTAAAAAACAAACTGAGAGGTCAACGTTTTTCGACACCTGAAGAAGCGGTTGCTGCATTCAGAATGCATGTGTTAGAGATACCTCAATCAGAGTGCAAAAGTGCTTCGACAATTGGTTCAAACGCATGCAAAAGTGTATAGATCTTCATGGGGAATATTTTGAAAAACAATAAAGTGATTTTCGATGATCAATATTTGTTTTTGTTCTCTAATCCCGAAATATAAAAGGCAACCCTCGTAATAGCATAAGCTTTCTTTGCCGTGGCCAGCGCAGCCTCCGCATGTTTGTTTAAATATAGATACTGATCCAGCCAGATGCCTAAGTATTTGAGTACATTTTTGGTTTCCAGTGTTTGTTCGTGTGGTCCCATAAGAGCTAGCTTTTGCCAGTTTTTCCTGGTGTCTCTGGTAGCTTCAGCCAGTGGTGTTTTAAAGAGGATGGTTTCACACCTCTGGATATTGATTTTGAGTTTCCAGTTGTCGCATTTCGCTGAACATCATTCAAATCCCCTTTCAATTTTTGGTGTTCTATATATTATCAGATCGTCTGCACACGCAATAGCCTGATGAAGAAACCCTATCAACCCGCTAATGTAAATATTAAAAAGGATCGGAGATAACACCGCTCCCTGTTGCAGACCAGTTTTTATTTTGTAAGTAATGTCGGAGATCACATTGCCACTTTTGACGATGAATTTCCTTTCATTCAACATGTCGTATAGTATATACAGTAATTGTTTATGAATGCCTAGCCTCATTAGCTTGTAGTATAACCCTTCTAGCCAAACGGTGTCGAGGGCCCTCTCCAAGTCAATCAAACAGGCACCTGTGCACTGTTTCAGACTTTTATTCCACTGAATGTCTGAAACCAGTTTAGCTCCGGCGTGTGTCTCTCCCTTTTTTTGGTAATGGTTGGATGATGGCCGTTTTCCAACGTACTGGATAGTGTGCGTTGTTCAGAGCGTTGTTAAACAAGACTGCATATATGTCAATTGCGATTGGAGGAAGATGTTTGAGTACGATGTTGGGTACTCCATCTATTCCAACTGATTTTTTGTTTTTTAATGATGCAAAGACGCCATGGATGTCTTCACTAGTGATCAAAAGGCTGTTAGCGCTCTCGCCAGTGATCTCGGCGTTTGCCATATTTTAATTACTGAATTCGATAAAATCATGGTTTTCTGATCGCCACTGTGAAATGTCATTTCGAAGATGATGATAATTTAGTAGAACTTTATCCTCCAAGTGAATAACTTCATTTTCCTTGTACAGTTCTTGAAAGACGCCCCCTACAACATTCACTTTTTCCAAGGGATCTTCAAACACAAAAAGTTCATCATTTAGGATGGCGTTGTTTGTGTCTATGCCTATATTTGTCTGTATTCGTTGGTTTTCGTCAGTTCGTGGTATTTGGAGACACTGAATCTCGTTTTCATTACTCCGTCTAAATATTTTATTAATTTGCGGGAACATACTAGGGTTGTTGGATTTTACCGAACTTTTTTGGTATTATTATTATTATTATTATTTATTGGCCTGTAGGAACCCGGAAGTTCATGACCTCACCGACTCGACTCCGCCATCGTTCCCTGTTCTGCGCACTCTCGTTCCATGCTTGACCATTCGTTCCGATCTCGTGAAGGTCAAACCTAACATTGTCCTCCCATCTCCGTCGCGGGCATCCGGCCGGTCTCTTTCCCGTTGGTCTACCGTCAAGAATTCTACGCACGGTCCTATCGTTGCCCATTCGCGCCACGTGTCCGGCCCATCTTAATCTTTGAGACTTGATTACTCTCACTATTGTAGATTTGCAAAATAGCTCTTCCAATTCGTGGTTGTGGAGTAAGGTAAGGTAATACAAAAAACAATTTTGTAACCTTTACATTGGGGTTGTAGTTTGTCCCATTTGTTTTGATTGCTGGTATTTCTTTTCCGTTTTTTTTTCCTCTTTTACTTTATTTTATTGTACTGTTTTTCCTTCTCGAGGCTCCTTTGTTAGAGAGCACAAGAACACAACTCTCCAAAACGAACGTTACTAATATATGAAGTTGTAGTGCTGCAAGAAGCCCTACCATTTTCCTCCCAAATTTTTTTTCCCCCACATCCATAATGGATACAAATCGAATTCCCATCCAATATCATACATTCATATCCCCAAATCGAAGTTGAATCCAATGTCAAGCAAATTGAACCAAACGTTCAATTGCCGAACATTGAATTCAATTCTAAAAATTCAAACATCACAATGCATATTTTCACATACATTGTATGTACAATCAAACAAGTGTCCAAACAAAAAATGCCCATTTGATCCATCGTTCGCTTCTCTTCCTCGTTTAATCGAGAAGCATGGAAGCGAACCGTACAACAAAGTCAATTTTGATTTTTGATTTGAAGATTTAGATTTATTATTTAAGGATTAATTACTTCAATTCAACTTAAACCAAACGGGTAGTTGAATCAATAAAAAATCACTTTTTTTACTTGTTCTATTGAAATGAGTTTCGTGGCCCCATAAAGAAGAAAAAAAAAACCGAGGAGCCACTCAAAAATACTTCCTTTTTTGTATTTTATTAGACTTCTCTCTGGAGACGCGGACCTATAGCATCGAGTGGGCGCCCCGAGATGCCATCAAATAACTGTTGCAGTTCTTTTTGAACAGTTGCAGGCTGTAACGCTCCGGGAACACTCGCGCGGGAAGGGAGTTCCACATCTTTTCCGCTCTGTAACGGAACGAGTTCTGATGCAGGGAGGTTCGCGCCGTCGGGAGATGAACCACAAACGGGTGCGATCCGTCGGATTGTCTTGTGAAGCGCATATAAACCGAATTGCGTGGAACAATACCAAGAATCTCCGAAGAACAGTACCCGTGATAATATCTGTAAAACAGACAGAGGTTGGCTACGCGATGTGATAGCGACTGTAGTCCCGATGTCAGCGCCGAGTCCCCGATCAGGCGGATCGTTCGTCTCTGTATGCTTTCAAGTAGGTCGAGGGTATGTTTTTGGGAGCCGAACTCCAAACATGGGAGCAATATTCGAGCGCGGGTCTAATTTGGGATTTATATAGGAGAAGAAGTTGGGCCGGAGTAAAATATTTCTTGGCTCTAAAAAGATAACTCAGTTTTCCTGAGGCTGACCTGGCGATACTCGACACGTGTTTATGCCACGATACATTCCCACAGGCCGTGACGCCTAGAAATTTCAAGCTTTCCCCAGCTTCGAGGGCCCGGCCATTCATCACCAGCTGAGGAACCGATGATCCACTTTTCTTTGTGAATGTTGTATATTGCGTCTTCGTTGCGTTGAAGTCGACGAGATTGGCCTTTCCCAGCTGCAGGACCCTATCTAGATCCTGATTCAGAGAGTCAATCTGTCTACATCTCAGCTGATGCGACGCAGATGCACCAATCGGCCGAACACTCGAAAAGGAGGAAACAAGCGTACTATCATCCGCAAAACTGAATACTTTGTTATCCGTTGTCACAAATCATTTATGTGAAGCAAGAACAAGGTTGGAGCAAAATAGAACCTTGGGACACCCCCGAATTAACAGGATACAGATCCAAACACTCGCCGTCCACAACAACCCGGATCGATCGATTCTCGAGGAAGCTCCTCGTCTAGTCGCAAAGCTGTTGGGAAAGTCCATATGAACGAAGTTTGCTCAGCAATGCCCCGTGCCAGACGCGGTCGAAAGCCTTGGATATATCCAATGCGACTGCCCTTGACTCACCATGCCGTTCAATCGCATATGTCCATATATCGGTTATAAGTATCAAAAGGTCTCCCGTGGACTGCCTGCCACGGAATCTATATTGATGATCATTCAGAAGTCCGTTGCACTCCAAATACTTAACCAACTCTGTATTGATGACTTTTTCCATTACCTTAGATAAAATAGACAGTAATGCTATCGGACGGTAATTTTGTGGGAGGCACTTTTTTCCCGTCTTTGGGGTTGGCTGACTCGAGCGAATTGGCAGCAGGCAGGAAAGGTTCTTCGTTCATAAGGTAAACGAAAGAGTCTGCCAAAAACCGGCGACAGTTCTGGAGCACAGTTCTTAAGGAGTACTGCTGGTATTCCATCCGGGCCGGTTGCCTTCCTATAGTCCAGTTCACGTAGAATGCTTCGAATAGTGCGCGGACGAAATCTCACATCCCGCATCGAAGACCGTACCGGCGAGATCACAGGTGGCTCCAAAAGGCCGGAATCGAGGTTTGAATTCGCGGAAAATAAATTCGCGAACACATTAGCTTTATCTTTTGAATTCGTGACTAATGTCCCGCTGTCTGTCACCAACGGAGGGAAAGAGGAGGATGCGAAGTTACTGCTGAAAGCTTTTGCCATTGACTAGAAGGAGCGCGAACCAGTTGGGCACCGAAGGAGCTTATTTATCACCCTGTCGTTGTGAGTCTTCTTCGCGGTATCAATCGCCTGGTTGCACGTGTTTCTGATTCTAACAAAATTCGTTCTGTTAACATCGGTGGGATTGGAGCGCCATTACTTAAAAGTTCTATTTTTTGCCGCTGTAATCTGCTGGCATTTTTGATCAAACTAAGGTTTATCAGACGAACTTCGTTTGATGGAATGTGGAATATACATCTCCATCCCCAAAAGAATAATCTCTGATACAGACTCCGCGCAAGCGTTAACATCGGAGTTTCCGAAGCACACCTCGGACCATGGAAAGGATGCGAAGAAATCTCGCAAATCGTCCCAGTTAGCAGCCCCATACTTCCATACATGGCGAAGCTGTCTAGGTCAGTTATTCACATGATATGCAAGTGCTTGCGTGACAGATACCAAGCAGTGATCTGAGTTTCCCAGTGGCGCAGAAACCTCCACGGTATAAATACTCGGTTCGGATGTCAAAAACAGATCCAGGGTGTTCGCATAATCGCCTCGGGCATCCGGCACTCGCGTTGGCTCCCCCACGAGTTGAGTCAAGTTGTGGCTTACAGCAAACATCTCCGCCAGCCTCCCAGCCTCGTCGGTTCTGTTAGAATGTAACAACCAGCCGGATATGTGCACATTAAAATCGTCAAGGACAACAATTTCTGAAGCTGGCTGGTTGATCTGTATCCAGTCTATGGTATGTGAAAGATGTTCGAAGAATGTCGCCGGTTGCTCGTCATTCGGGGAGCGGTAAAGGCAACAAAGAAATTTAACGTAATTCCTCAGCACGACCCTCAACCATATGATGTCCATATTATTGGGATCCAACGCCTCCATCCCCTGGCAAGCCAGATTGGACCGCGCGAAAACGCAGACTCCGCCCTTAAAACGGAATCTCGAATGTAAGTCGTATCCTAAGTAACGAAGATATGTCGAATCAGTTGACGAATCGACCAGGGTCTCAGTTAAGGCAAGGATATCAGGTTTCGTTGTTTGTAAATATTGATGGACGGCGTTTACATTCGTATTGGTGAAACCGATGCCCCTGATGTTACAAAATGCTGCCACCAGTCGAGCGTGGGCCGAGCCTCGAGAGCGAGCCCGGTTATGCGATGACCAACCTCTTAAAGTTCCATTAATTATCATGATATCTGCATGATGTTCCCCCTGACATAGTCCCTCCCCGGAGATCTTTGGCGGTATTGTTGCCACTTTGGTGATGAGATTATTTGTCTATTACAATCCCGATGAAGTACGCCACACGGTGAATACGATGCACTGGGGCGAATGCCGTCACAAATAAAACACGGACGTCCACGTCGCCTTTCAATTTAACTTTATTTTTATTTTTGCACTAATCGATTTTATTGGTTTACAGCAGGACGAATCCTCGATGATGTGAATGTCACACAAGTATTAATTCACAATTCACTTAGTCCTCGCATTTAATAGTTTAACATAATATAATATATGGTCTTACGGACGTACTAGCCATGACAACACAGGTTCTAACGCTCTACGTTTTTACACACGGTGAATTTTACGTTAACGCGACTCAAGTTCCTCCTCGAAAGTCTCCCTCGCTATTCGACTGTCTCGTCACCACCGCTCGAAAGTTCAATATCGACTTGTCGTCTCGTTGACGATCCCAATTAGACTCCCTGTCTGCCCAAGAAAAATATCCCGATTCAGATTTCCGAATCTGTATCTGCAAAGGAGAAATTTTCCATTTCATCTGCTAACAGAATTTTCCACAGTATCTGTTAGCAACATGTTATTAATGCCCATGGGAATATTTAGGTGCCTGAAAAGGAGAAAGTCCATCGACGCATACATCCTTACATCATTATCACCATCCGTGGTGGTGTGCGAAATTCAGATCGACGGTTGTCGATTGTGTGCCGCCTCTATTTGCATAGCACATCTAGCGCGCGGCCGACGGATATCGTGCAATTTGAATGGACGTACGGTCCATGGTTTTGTTTAACTTCTTTCGGTTAAAACTACAATCCATTATACCTTTCTAATGGGTGTGAAAATCGAAAGGGACCGTGGGATCGGATTAGATGCTTTGTAGGTTTTTAGCCTCATAAATTTTCCGAATTATCTCGTCGAGATAATTACGGTTGCCTGCAATTTGGTAGCGGTAGGCGATATACTTTATTGAACTAGGTTGTCGCTGCCTTTGTTTGCTTGACGGATTTGGGTGGTCTTTATGGCAGCTACCCGCACGTGCAGCCGCTGGTCGGCTAATTTACCGACGATAGCGATTCCTTGTAACATCGTGTAGATGTTCAGGATTTGCTATTGTGCAGAGCTGGGATGCGATGCATTTCTTTTGGAATTTCTCATGGGAGCCGGATGAATGTATGGTTTTTTTACCTTTGTTTCAGGTATGCTACAATCGACATGTTGAGCTTGACATTGAAAGCTTTGAGATGTTCAGTTCCTTGCTTTTTCGTATCGGGCTCAACGTTGTGGTGAATGTTTCAGGGCGCTAGCGGACTTAGTGGCACGCGTCTGTGGGCGCGTGTAACGTTTTCAGAGTAGGTATGTTCCTTGGAGAGTAGGAACCCTACCTGGGTGGAATTGTGCGTTCGTAGAACGCTACAGATCCGAATGGGAGACTAGTTTACCTCCGGAATTCTTTATATCAGAAGGTACCATTTTGGCGGATGTTGGGTTTTAATTGGCCGGTTGACATTTTTAGCAGAAGTATGTCGGTCTTCTGTTGAAGGCTTTGGTGGCAGCGTTCCGCCGAACACTGCTAGCACACAAGAGAATCCACAACGCGAATAGCACAATGAAACACGAAGATTGGTTTGTGATTTAATCTTTTATTTTCATGACACTAATTGTTTATATTTACACTATATGAAAAATTCGGTGGTGAATGTCACAACTATGTTCTAAGCGAACGCAATAAGCCACGCGAACGAAGTACGAGTTACTCAGTCAAGTTACATTAATTTACGATACGCGTTCGGAACACCAGCTACTCAAATTAATTCTTTTCTTCTTCCTTGTTCGGACTGTCGTCTCGTTGACGAATACATTCAGACTGCCTATCTCAACCCCCAACAATATCCTGCTACAGATCGTACGTATGTCTCCCAGAAGAAATCTTTCATTTCATCCGCTAACAGAATTTTTCACAGTATCTGTTAGCGACATGTTATTAATGCCCATGGGTAATGTAGGTGCCTGAAAAGGAGAAAGTCCATCGACGCATACATCCTTATATCATTATCACCATCCGTGGTGGTGATCGAAGTTCGGATCGACGGTTGTTGATTGTGTGCCGTTTCTATTTGCATAGCACATCTGGCGCGCGGCCGAAAGATATACTGCAATTTGCATGGATGTATGGTTCATGGGTTTTGTTTGACTTTTGTCAATACACCCGAAATCCATTAGATCTTTCTAATGGGTGTGAAATACAAACAGACACCGTGGGATAGGAGTAGTTCCCTTGTAGGTTTTAAACCTCATACATTTTGAATTATCTTGTTGAGATAGTTACGGTTGCCGTTTCTTTTGTTGGGTGATAGATTTGGTGGTCTTTGTGGTAAACCACCCACACGTGCGTCCGTTATTCGGAGAATTTGCTGGTGATAGCGAATCCTTGTAACATCGTGTATATGTTCAGGATTTTCGCTTGTGCGGTGTTGGAGTGCGGCGCATTTCAAGCTTTATGGATAAGATGAATGAATGCTTTTACCTTTGTTTCAGGTATGCTACACTCGGCTTGTTGCTTGATATTGAAAGCTTTGGGACGTTCAGTTCCTTGTTTCTTTTTATATCGGTAGGAACCTTACCTGCGCGGAATTGTGCGTTCGTAAAACGCTACACTATCATGACTTATCACCGCGTCAGTCCGGGCCATCAGCCACACATCCGAAACACCGTCGAAGATTACTCTCGACGATACCGCGGAATATACAGCATGACGGGTTGGTTTCTCACCTTGGGACCGACTACCGCCTAACCAACCTTTTCTCGAACCGATCCATCAGCCAACCTCCGAAAGATGGCCAGGGATTTCTCCCGACCATTTCACGGAGCCTAAAGCATGATTGGGTGATATTTCACCGGGCGCACATGGCGTTGGGACCCCGGCTACCACTCGGCCTTTAGTCGCCTCTTACGACAAGCCGTCCTATCTGTGAGTATATTCTAACGCCCTACTCACAGGGACCACTGACTACTGGCAAGACTTCACTACTTGTCATTATACTTAATATGAACATTAATTTAACATTACACAATTAAAACATAAATTCGCATACAAATGCCCAGTTATTATGTGGGGAGGAAGTAATGTGCCTAACACGGACACTAGGTTCACTTCCTCCTCCATCATAAATTGTTCACGCGAACACTGCTCACAACGCAAGGGGGAAGAAAACGATGGTTGACCTTCGCGACCGAGCGGACACAACACAGAAACAAAAACACTCCGGCGATGCTATTTATACTTAAACTTTTTATTAGGAATGGTCCTTACTTATACTGGTGTTGGCTGATTTTAATGGATTCTTAGACATTCCACACACGAACTGCGGCACAAACGTTTCAACCCACCGTACCTGCGCAGGTACGGTGGATGACGAGCGACCCGACCGCTCTGAAGATTGAATTACGACTGCTGGGTGTGCACTCCGAGCACACCGTACACGGGATACTGAACGGCTCGACCGCTCCGTCCAGTGGTTGGGATAAGACTCCCACGATATCCTCTCCAATAAGGATATCGTTTTTTTTTTTTACCTACCACCAGGGAAACGTAAAGTCTCTCTTGGTGGTATAGGAAACCAGATCTTGTAATAAAGGTCATGGTGGTATGTGTGGGATCGTTGAGATCAATGCTATTCACACGTGCAGCAACGAAACAGGCAGGCGGCAAGGACAAAAGAAAAGGCGACCAAATGGTTCGCTCTTTAATGAGGGTCATGTTTATGCAACGTCGCTATGACGGACGTTGGAAAAAAGGTGTTAATGGGATACGATACTTTATACCATGGAAATTGTATATCGTATCTTGGGTTAATTGCCGATACGCATCCCTTGCTTGCATTTAGGTATGCCAAGCAATTAGTGGTGGCGACGAAAGAAATGCATCATTGTTTGTCTATTGAATCGCTAGTGTTGCAGCTGTAAAAACAAGCTGACGACATAGTATTTTAACTCAGACAAAGGGTATCGAATGTTTGCTATTTATGGTGCATATGCACATTAAGGATCAATTTTAGGAATTTCAGATAATGCTTGAAAGCATTACATGTCCTTGGAAAAGGAAACGTTTTCTGGGGCAAATGCAAATGCATTGGCGGGAAACAATGGGAGTTATGGAATTCCTAAAAAGGTCAAGAAGAATTCTTACAGAAAATTGTATGCAAAGGGATGCAATGAAAAGGTAAGTTTTCTTTATAGGGATTTTAGGGTTATAATAATTGGGTCTGTTTGATGCGTGAAGCATTTAAGATGCTAATGCGAATTGCATTAGCGAAAGCTGGTGCAGACCCGGGTTGTGGTTATGGGGATTTTTTCAGGAAGGCGAACCGTGGGATCTGGCGGAACCGCCACAATTACACCGGCGATGATATTTCTGATAAATTCGAGGTCAATTACCACCGTTGAACAGATTATGGGTTACATCGTATGATCTGGGTTTCTCAGTGAGATAACGGTGGATAAAAAAAAGGGGTGGTTTAGCATCAGTGGGTGTGAGGTGGTCGAAAGAACAGCTAGAGCTCAAGCCAAATAAAAAAGAATTTATGTAGTAAAATATGAAAGTGATAAACTTAATTAAAGATTATTCGATGATGCTATCAAAAAAAACTCGTTGCGAAAAAGTGTACAAACTATTTGAAACTGACAGAAATAAACTGAATTAAAGATTATTAAATTAGGTTAACAAAATAATCTCGTTAAAAAACAGTGTGGTTATTTTAAAAATCGTGAATTAAGGAGATACCATTTTGTACAGCAGCGCAAGGCTAATAACCTTGCCCGGAAAAACAAATTATTATGGAAAATTTAACAAGTCCTCGGGACTTGCTAAATAAAGCCAAGACCGGATCCCGGTTGTGGTGCCGATGATGGTAATGATTTTGTACAGCATTAGGAATACAACACAGGACAACATCCAAAACAACAAACGCATCCAGACACCCGAGAAACTGTGAGCATGTGGCGGTTCCGCCAAATCCTACGGTTCGCCTTCCTGAAAAACCCCCGTAACCACAACCCAGTCTGCATAAGCTTTCGCTAATGCACCTCGCATTAGCATCTTAAATGCTTCACGCATCAAATAGATCCAGTTCGTATAACTCAAAAGTACCCGCAAAAGAATTCTTACGTTTTCAAGCATTCCTTCGCTTACAAATCCCCTGTAAGAGTTCTTACTTTCCTTATCATAAATTTCCTGAAAAGAAAAACCCCGGTTCACATATCATGTAACCATTCCAGCCAGGGATAATTACCATTGCGTCGCCTATACCCAGCTTCATTCATGTGTTCTTTCATTCTTAATGTATACATTGGCTGGCCACCTTTTTCTCCCACCAATAAAATTCTCTGACTCGCACAATGTGCAAACCAAAGCAAATACGCATTCCGCGTCTCTTGGCATCAATTAAATCTACAGCATAAACAAGTGCAAATAGGAATTCAATACGTACCCTTACTAGCGATGCCATAAACACCATTTCCCAGTAACCTAGCTAAAACCAATTAGCACATTTCCACATCGCATCGTTGTCTCTTTGTTTAGCCGCGACGCACATGCATTCGATGATTTCGGTTTTGTTTGCTTTACCGAAATCGTATCCCATGAATGCTCTTTATTCCCTTTCCTTGTTCTAGGTTCGTTTTTCACCCATGAAAGGATCATGCACACATACCACCATGATCAAGATTAGCGAGTGATCTCTGCACGAGATAATTATCGCTGAGTCTTAATCCAACCTCCGTTCGAGTCGGACGCTTCCACTCCCGCTCCCCGGTGTCCGCGGGGATGCGTATACTCAAAAGTCTTATTACAACCTCTAAAGAAGTCGGTGGAGTTTCGTTATTATTTTAACCTTCCACTGTATCGTGTGCACGCGTACCTAATTTCGAAGTAAACATTAATTTCGTTGACGTGAAATAGATCAATAAACATTAATTACATTTAAGAACTCTGTTAAACGTGTGTCTTAAATTGAACTAGTAATAACGCAGTAACAATATCGTAAATACACAAATGTGACAAATAATGTACGCTAAATACAAGGTATCAATTAAAGCCATAACTCAGATAAACAGTGCGTTTCTTTCCTGTGTTGCACTTTCCACCAATATATTTGCATCGTACTTTTCGTTTCTGGGCGTCTATTGTTGTCAGTGTTTTTGGTGATCGTGATTGTTATCTTCGGCGGACTTTTTAACAATCGCGAAATCGTATCGGTGGAACAATTATGATGTAGAAAGAAGGGAATCTCGTGCCCTTGTTAGGTACATACTTCTTCCCCACAAGTACACACTATTCTATATATATATTGTGACGCATATGACAATCCATACTAGAATATTCTAGAGAGTCCGAAACAGAGTACTAGAATATTCTATAAAGTAATGGAAAACTGAAGACTAGGAACAGTAGAACATTCAAGGCAATGGAACGGACGGAAACGAAACGCTGAAACAGTATAAATACGCCGCACACAGAGCATAGTGATGAGTAAGAAGTAGAACGTGAAACAAGCGATAAGTCTCGAGCGAGAAGTAAGCAATTAAATACGCGATAATTACGAAAGCGATAATAAAGAAAACGTTAAGTGTACGGTAAAAAGTAACGATTGTTATTACGGACTAATAAAATGTCACATTAATTCAGAATCGATTTAACGGCTCTTATTTATTTTAAAATAACTAATCCAGCGAACCCTAAGCTCGCTACAATATTTATTTATTTTTTGTTGTAACTGCAATAAAAGTGTAACACCACCATAGCGTTAAGGTACTTTTTTAAAGCTATTTATAACTTGTAAGTTAAGATTAATGAGTGGGGCTTCTCCCCACCAAATCAAATAAAATCAAATTCACGAAGAGCTCCGATTCCTATGGATGCTCAAAAATCCCTTTCATGAGTTACTAAAATTTTTAAAAATATACGAAAAATTTTTTTTTTATGAAGATCCATCCAAGCCAAAAACCCCACAAAACGTTTGACTGAATTTTCCAATTTCTACCAGCTAAATGTGGAATAACACATTTCGGGAATGTACATGCGCAGAATCATCCTCATTATACAGCCATTTTGGATAATTTAAACTTCCCACCCATGGGAAGAGCCAAAATCGCTATCCACTCCGTGAAAGTACTCGAATTCCGTTACACGTCGACTTCATATCCGGAAAATGCGTTTTCTCAGCACAAGAGAAGAATTACCCGCAGTCTAATACTTCATCAAGTGTGTGTATCTAGTGAAAACTTTTTACTAGGATTTTTGGTGGATACAAAGCACGGAAACGCAAACACCCCACACGAGACTCTCTTAAATTCACCGCGAAAGTAGTCGCTCCCATTCTCGCGGTCACCCCAAAAGTCACATTTACGCATGCTTTCGAAAAAAGTTGGGAAATTATAGAATCCATCCTTCGTCGGGGAGTCAGTGCTTAATTTTCCACCGAGCTAAATTGAGGTATATAAATAATTTAAACATTTTTCTTTAATTTTCTATATTATTTTTGGTGAAAATCAATTGAGTGTGATTGCAAAATGAAAACGTGTAAAACAAAAGAACATTCGCAAAGATATTCCAATTATATTGTGTAAATCTCTACATTATTTTTTCATCGGATTTGTGTGGGTTTTGCAGAAAGTGTATTTGAATACGATGCGATCGATTAAATTCGTTTTACAAAATGTTCGATACGCCAAATAGGACGGAAAATAATTTATGAAAAGTGAATTATCAATTGAAATTGATTACAGTTGAAGAAAAAAAAAGAAAGAAAATGTACACCTAAATTCAGAACTATAAAAGAAAAGAAAAAAAAAGGATTTTCGTTTTCGAAACTCTAAGTTAACATACACCACCATACACATATTTCGGCCGAATAATTTTGGGAGAGGAAACAGGAAAAAAAAAATGAAAGAGGAAACTCTTCCAGAAGTGGAAAGTCTCCACCAAACGAAAGCTCAACATATTTCTATGAAGTCAGTGCGATTATCTACCTCATCGTCAGTATTTTGTCCGTTCACACAGGGCAAGAACTGCCAAATGTAAAAGGATTCAATACATGGAGTAGTTTTGGAAGACACCATACAATCACCGAAGAGACCGTTCAAGAGAACGCAGGAATTAACAGATGAAGAGTGACCTTATCTCATACCGTCACCAGCGACATTAATTTTTTGAAATGAAGAAGAAATAAGAAAATCAAAGAAATTAACACAAATCCACAACTAATCAGGAGGAAGAATTGAGATGATTTAGAAAATCTGATTTTAGTCGGGTTATAAATAATTCCCTTGGATAATTGCGGGTGCGGCGCGTCCGGAATTTGTTGTTAGTGTTTCGGATTTTTCGCAGCCTTTCTATTTTTTCCCCCCATTAAATTACTTTCGGTTTCCCTTAGCATCGTTTCATCGTACGCGTATCGTCATCGCAGTCCTTGCCCTGGATAATGTTATTATTGCTTTCGTGTTGATCTCACGCGCTTACTTTTCCTCTTCGACTATTTGAAATGTCTTCTTTGTTTTTGTGATTATTCATATTTGTTTTTTTTTTGTTGGTTTTTTTCGAGAAAAGTTGATTTTTTGTTGTTGTTGGTTTATTGTATTGTTATTGTATTGTAGGAGTGAAATTTTCAAAAACCAAGAGAAAGGACACGACTAAAGAACTTAGAAAATTCCTGAAAAAGGAAGGAGAATTAGAAGAAATCGAGATTGGCATCTCACATGGAAATTTATTCACCACTCCTCAATATCCACAAAAAGCAACACAGGCAACAACAACAACAACAACAATAGCCCCTTAAAACGGAGAACACCTAAAACGAATTTGGGGTGTTAAATTAGTTTGATTTTAATTACTCCACAATAATTTTGACCAAAGGCAAAATATATATTAATAAAACAATAGCAATACGAGTGACTGGAAAGGAGCTCAAACAAAATAATCACTTGAAGAATGGGTTGTGTATAAATTTGGTGCCACACCGAGAAAATGATGAAAAATGGATGAAGATGCTGCACCAACATCATCGGCAACATCATCATCTTCATCATTATCAAGGAGCTGCTGCCGTTGTTGCTATTATTGTTTCCATCTTCGTTGTGGTCCTCATTTGATCAGCATTCCCCGAGTCACGTGAAGAAGTATCCTCTTCGCAGACCGGTGGCATTTATAGTGTGGAATCGTGGAATCCATACAAGGAATTAGTTAAGCACAAAATGGCGGATGGTGGACACTCATTTGGAAAGAAGACCTTTCATAAACCAACTTATTGCCACCATTGCTCGGATTTACTTTGGGGCTTAATCGGACAAGGATACATATGCGAGGGTGAGTGTGTGTCTATAAATATTTACATGCATATACATATTTTACACTCTTTGATAACATAGTATTGATTCAAATTTAAATCAGATTTAGATTTGAAAATCTGAATTTTGAAAAATATCCTTTATCCCTTATACACGAATGGTCACGAAAAATACCTTTGTTATAATACGATGACAAGTCATTGGGGTTATTACTAAATCGATTTGTGACAGGTTTTTAGTTCATATATGGAGTCATAAATAACAACAATAGAGATATTATTTTGTAAGCAGACCGTTTCTAATACAACTATTGTTGTTATTTATTTTAAACTAATACTTTATATTAGTGAACAAGATGAAGTCAGTTAAGAAGATTAAAGTACCTTCCGAGTTCAAGCTAAGCATAAATAGTCGATGTTATGTCCATCGTTCAATAAATGTCGAGACTAATTTATATATTATAATATATACCTTCAATGAAAACTTTTTAAATTAATAATGTGTCAGATTTCATGACATTCAGATCATAAAATACTAAAGTATAGTGATTTAAGTGACACTCCATTCGACAAATTGAAAACTGGACAAACTATGCTTCGTTTATTAGTAAAACATTGTGTTTTAATAGTAGAAACCGCCGTGCAAGATTGGCAATGGCTGGAAAAGTGTTATCCGGACTCTGCTCCGACGAAGCCAGTCATTTGTTGGTTGTATGCTGTTATTCTAAAAGTGGTGATGGTGCAAGGGGTGGCTTTGTCAATGAAGCAGTGACTCAAGAAAACATAAAGCAAGTCTTAAAAGTTGAGATGGAAGCTTGCAAGTGCGTGTGACAGTTGACATCAATTCAATTGGTAATCATTTTGCGTCAAAATTTAACCAAGAAACATATTTTTTCAACAACAACAAATCAATATGTGGGGATGATGGCTGTGTGTTATGGTTTAATCACACAATTTGAAATTATAAAATTTTAATATATATAATGTACTTATTTAATACTTTTTGTAAGTGTAAGCGAAAAAGACACTCACTTGGTAATTCTTGATTGGCCGTTGAGCGGTCGCTGCAGTTGCTGCTTGTCAGCTGTTGGTGGGTTCGGCGACGGGGTGCAGGGGGCATTGAGGTAATGCTCCCCTGTTCAGCAGTAGTGGCTTTCTCTTCCAATGTTCACTTATTATTTCTTCTTCCTGTATGACTTATCTTGATAACGTATCGTTCTTGACTTTTAAATTACGACTGCTCACATACACGTTGGAGTAATGAAATCGACTTGCGTGTCGTTTCTCTGATTGTTGACGTCGAATGTCAAATATACTTTTATTTGTCGTTGACGTTTAATGTTTTATCTGACGCCAACGCCGTTTTATTATTTTTTTCTCTACCAAGTAGAATTTGCACAAAGTAGTTTTTTTCCCTAAGTGGAGTTCCTCGTGTAATTGTGTCAACCTTGGATCTTTTGGTAATTCCTCCTCTGGGAATAGATGTCGGATATACTAGAAGTTTTCTCCCTCCGAAGGCTTTTTATCTGCATTGTATCCCGTAGAACGGTTGTCCCCATTTTCCAGCAGAAAGGTGGAAAATTCCTTCATTGAATGTAACTCCACCAGGATTCGGTCTATGGTTTGGAGGTAGCTTGCGATATTGAGTACCTCTACTTGGGTACTCTTCGCTTTCCCTACAATACAATTGGATATGAAAATCCCTGATTGCATTGGTTTAGGTACTAGAATTACCTCTTCCCGAATTTCTATGGGAAGCCTCAGCATTTTTCGTGAACGTGCCGGTATTATTGCCGGTTTGTTCAGAAAAATTTCTACCTCCGAAGCGTTTGGCAGTGAGTGTTCCACCACTGTTACTTCATTGTTAGCTTTATTTGGTTTGTCAGCTATTACTGTGGGGTTAGGATGCTTGGAGCCGGTCCATTTTTGGCCCCCTCTTCCCTGTTTGCGTAGGTTATCCGGTGTACTTCCGGCCGCGGTCTGGACCTCTATGGATCCTCTTGGCACGGGCTCTCGACTGGTTGCCTTTTGTCCTGGCGTCCGCTTCCTATCTTTTGTAAATTCAACGGAGAAACCTACCGGATTTATATTGGTTTGGGAGAATTCCAAACAATTCCCGGGTCCGTTGACTTTACAATTCCTAGCCAGGAACTCGTTTCCTAACAACCCATCTGCTGACAATCCCGGTAGGGAGTCCATTACTTGAAAGTTACAGGAGATTGGTTGGGGCAGTTTGAATATTCCCTTACAAAAGCCCCTAGACTTTCCCTTTCCAAAAAGCGTTTGGAGAGTAGTGGCTTTTTTGGTATCCAGTGCTGTTCCATTTTGGAGTGCCTTCAGCTTAAGAAGGCTGATCTCCGCACCTGTGTCCACTAGACGTGTAGTGTTTCTACATCCGATGTCTAATGGGAGCTGGACTATTGGAACTTTTCTTAGTGGTTGAGGACAGTTTTCTTTTGTTGGTGGGTTTAATTCGGTCGGGTTGGGGAATTCCGGCCCGACCTCTGGGAGTTTTTGACTTTTCCCATTTTGCTTTTTGTCGACACACTGTCGCCGTATGGTAGTATCGCTTGCAAAATGTGCACCATTCTCCGTTCTTCTGTCGCCCATGCCCCTTTTTTGGCGTCTCTGACGCGTCCGTAGCGGTTGGGTTCGACAGGCTACCGTTCGATTCGGGTCGATAGTGTTGTAATCGGTTTTGGCGTTGTTTTATTTTTCAAGCCTCCGAGTGTTCCGTACTGCTCGAATTAGTACTACTCTTGGCTCGAGTCTGTTCACCGCCTATGTCGCGTGACTGTTTATTGTTCTTTGAATTTTTTCTTCCTTGGACTGTTTGCCATTCTGTATTGACCGTGCAGGTCGGTGGGGCGTGGTCGCTAAGTACAGATTTAACCACATTGGGTGTGTCTGTTGGCTTTTGTGGTTTTATCCACCTTGCCTTGATACGACATTCGTTCCACATGTGACCCTTTCGGCCACAAAACTCACAGCAACATCGAATGCTGTACACTCTACGATTCGATGCCGTTGCTTGTTTCGAAGTGGATGGTCGTTCCTGCCCTTGATTTGAGGTATTCACGGGTGACTGCTGTTGATTCTGTGACCTTGGTGTGGGTTCGGGATTATCCGCCTTCCTTTGTGTACTTAGTGTCCGACAATCCTGGACATCGTGCCCATATCGATCACACTTTGTACAGTTTGGAGTGTTTCTGCGTCGAAGGCATTCGTCGTATACATGCCCTTTCCTATTGCAGAAGCTGCAAGTCATGCGTGTAATCCATGTGTTTGGTGTACGTTTGTCCCTATCTTGACTAGAGGAGTCACTAAGATAGTCACCTCCGCCTCTTTGAAGGTATCGTGTTACATCGGGCTTCTTTGATTTAGACCCTGTTGGTCTTCTAGAAGTGTGTGGTGGTGTTTCCGACCTAAACGGGTTTTTTTCCAGGATGTGGGCGTGTGACGGGGTGAAATCGTTCTGGGAATCTAGTGTTAGAGTTCCTATTCTGTATCCCCACTACCCGAGACGCATCGTTTATAGGCCTATTCTGCCTTTGCCTCGATTCTTGGGGGTTTGGCCGATTATCCCCATAGGTTCTATCTAAAACCCCACTTGTTTCTCCTGGGGGATCTTGTTCATCCTCCCAATAGTAAAATGGGTTATTTCTTAGGATTGGTTGCCTATTTGGTGAGATGGGGGCATGGTATGTGTCTTTCCTTTCAGGTGAAGGTGACTGGTCATAATACCATCCACTCTCGATTCTCATTTCATTCTCGGTTTGTTCTAACTCGAGAACCCTAGCAATTATCCTATCTAAAGGCTCTTTTTCTGATTGTACTATCAGATACCTCAGTTGGTCGTTCCTGATTCCTACCATCAGAGCCGATTTTGCTAATCTTTCGGTCTGGAAGGTAAACCCTATGCTATTTGCACTCCCATACTTACGTTTTGCCGCTTCATTCCACTCCGTTACTGCTTGCGTTATGCGGTGGGTGAAATCGGCGACATCCTCTTCGCTGGAGTTTCGAGTGTAACTCTTCGTATGACGCGTGTGGTAGTAGCGTGCTTCGGAGTCGCTGTTCAAACTCGTTGAAAGTCGTTGGGAGTTGTTCTTTGAACATGCGGTGAGCTTTCCCAGTTAATTTCATGGGCAAGCACCGCAGGCAAATTTTTTCCTCCTCCTCTGATAAGCAGCGCAGCGTCCTGTCACAGGACCCCGTTGCGTTAGGCCCTTTCTGGCCACTGTAGACTTCCACATTAGCTTGGACTAGGTCCACAATTTTTTCCGCACCCAGCATAATGGCGATGGGTTCCTCCGTTCTAATTTCTGCGGATAGCCTGCTTATGTGGCTCCTCGTTTGCATTAAGGGTAATGGTTTACGCGCGTTTAATTGTTTGCGTAGGGAGGGACTGCCCGGATTATTCTAACCGTGGTTCGCTATTAACCGTAGCGAACAAAAGACACGATTGCGAAACAACCGACCCAACGATGAGGGGCAAGACCCAATCTAGATAAATGAGAAGAAAGAAGAATATAAAAACCTGTAAAGAGAACACTGAAAACAACAGATAATATTTGGGTACATATATATATATATATACATATATATATATATATATATATATATATATATATATATATATATATATATATATATATATATATATATATATTTTTTTTTTTTAAACCTTCCTCCCAACGTTGATTTCGTCCTCCTGTAATTGGAAAACGAAAAAGAGAAGAGGAAACCAATATTTTTATTTATTTTATTATTTATTGTTATACGGCTTTTTGTTTTTTCTTATCCTAGCCGCTAGTTCCACTAGTCGGCGTAGGGACGTTAGAGCCTCGGGGCTCTTTCCACCACTGGATTGTATCCCCGACGAATTTGATACAATCTCAGCTGGTGGTAACCGGCTGCGCCAAAATTGTTATGGTTATTGTTATGGTTTAATCACACAATTTGAAATCATAATATTTCAATATATATAATTTATTTATTTAATACTTTTTGTAAGTGTAAGAGAAAAAGACACTTACTTGGTAGTTCTTGATTGACCGGTGAGCGGTCGCTGTAGTTGCTGCTTGTCAGCTGCTGGTGGGTTCGGCGACTGGGTGCAAGGGGCATTGAGGTAATGCTAGTGCGTGTGTGTTCGTACACATCACCGTGTTTATCGATGCATTTAGCAAAGGATAAACGAAACCTACAACAAGGGAAAAAGAACAAAGGAGAAGCGACCTAAGGCATCGTTCGGTAATGAGGGTCAGCTGAGTAAATAGCAGCCACTCAATAGATGCGAAAAGGGATTGCGATACTTTATACAATGAAGATCGTATATCGTATCTCTGCCGACTGGGACAATCGGATTCTTTTGTTTGCATACGTTTATGCTATTGAATCCAATCCGGCGGCTAAGCGTAACGTTGGTGATTGTTTGCAGATTCAAATAAAGAAGTATTTCCGGGAGAAGTACTTTCAGAATCAATAGTTGCAAGTCTTCGGAAAGTAATTTATATGGTAACACAATGACGGTTGTGTATACCATCTGTGTCAATTATGCATGGCATCTATGGCGACGCCAGGATCGAACTCTACTGTGAATATCTACACTAATTGGATATTCGGTTCTTGGTCGCTAATGAAGAGATGCATTGATACATGTATGAATGCCTTGTAGGAAAAATTCTTTGCAGGCATTTCCAGGTAATGCATTGAAAGCATTAATTATCCTTGGGGAGGAAATGGTTTTTCTGCGGGGAGATAGCGGTGCAGGTGTGGGAAGGTTGGAATTTGACTGGCAGCCGAAGTTACCGAATAGGTTTTGGTTTAATGCTCTTGTATAATGGAAAGAATTCTTGTAGGGAATTTGTATGCGAAGAGATGCATGAAAGGTAAGAATTCTTTACAGGGACTTTTAGTTAAATAAATTTGATCTATTTGATGCGTGAAGCATTTAAGGTGCTAATGCGGTTGCCTTACGAACTTATAAGATTGGGTCGAAGTTATGGTTCTTCAGGTAAGTGGACCGTGGGGTTTGGCGGAACCGCCACAAATCAATCAAACAACGCACAAAACTCGATGTTTCAATTGTCTTTAAAATTGAAGGAGTAGCGTTATTTACTTCACCACAACTATTCTAATCCGATTGTCGTGAAATGTGACAGAATACAATTTGAGGAATGGTGCCTCGTCAAGACCATACAGAATTTTTATTAAATATATCAATCTTGGGTTAGTTTTGGGAATTAATTTTGAACGGTGTGTTGTTTTACACAATATCTTACTGTTATTTCCCCGAAGAATTTGAACTCAAATCAAGATATTTCATAAATAATTTATAATGTAAAAGAATTTACCAGTCTCAACCAGTTTTTGCCACGACTTCAAGATGTTAATTCTCGAAAGACACAGGTGGCACGTGTTCTCTTATATGCATGATTCGCTCCATACCCAGTTTTCCAGAAGTGCCTTCGAACTATAGCCACCCCTACTTTGCGACATGTCTTCTGCTTGTTCCTCCCAAGATTTGTCTTTCAACATTTTTTCCGGAGGATGTGTCGACGTTCTTCATCGCAAATGTTTTTGTAGTCCTTCTAGTTCTTCAAGTTTCTGGATGATGTTGTTGAGCCATGCGCTGATGGATTCCATTGCTCGAGCTCAACATTCACCATCATCATCGGCACTACGACCGGGATCCGGTCTTGGATGATAAGGTCTGCTTACTACTCTGATTCGATCCGGTGTCAGGGATGCGCCGTTATAATACAACCGGTATACCCCTGACTGCAAACCATCCAATGGGCACGGTGGCGCGTAACACCCTGGATTAGGGGTGGTCGATTTTTGCGTGTTACTCCTCGCTAGGCTGTATGACATGGGTGGCCCTACTGGAAGCGTATGCTTCCGTCAGCATAGCCTGAGCGATTCATTGTAATTTAAGCCCCCACACCATGACAAGGTTTCTACCAAGCGGGGGCCCTCGCATGAAGCACACAATAAAATGCACATGTACAATTTCGTCTCTAAATCCCTTACAGCCTGACTTGTACTAGGAAAAGGGAGACGTCTGGACTCTATTATAATTCCTAAATAAAAGGAAGCATGTCAGTTGTTTTGCGTCTGCCCCATCGCCCAGATTTAGATCCGCATGACTTTGTTATATCCCCACGCCAAAATATCGCTGTTTTCAGTATTTATTGAATACCTCGGAATTTCGTCGGTGTAGCGATCCTAAATCGCTACCCCTATCTAAATCCCCAATATCATCGAACAATCCCATAACGCAAATCCCAATTTCATATTGAATCAATGAGCGATAGATTAAACCAAAAGTCAATTTGTCGCACATTGATTCAATTCCACATAATAAACCCAAACCCCAAATTTTCCATTGCTTCATATTCAAATTCCATATTGAGTCTCATGTACAACGAATTTAACCAAAAGTTAATTCATCATACATTGACTAAACTCCTAAGAACCTTGACATCATGAAATGCTTAATTCAAAACGCATTTCATGATTTCCTTTCCCAGAACCCATCCATCTAAAGCCTCTAACAAATTCCCAGAACACAACTCAAATTGAAACGCACAAAGTCATTATGTGTGCTTCTGGGAATTTCGACAATAAAATAGTTGGAAAAAGTCAACTGCAAAAACTATAAAAGGGCAGTGCTTTTCAATTTCGGGCTCAGTCTCTCTTCGAAGCCCGAACCGATGGCCGATCACCAATCCGAAAATCACTTTTAAATTCAAACATTATAAAATAAAGCTTACCGGGATCGTTTCAACTAAACCTCCTTACTGTCTTTCATTTTCACTTATCACAACACTTCGCGCTCTTCTCTCGAGTTACGATAAAGCACGGCGCGGAGTATTACATCGGCGATAAGTTGTCCATTTGCTGCCGCTTAATAATGACGATCGAATAAGTACGAGAAACTCAAGGTGTTGCAAATGAGTAAATTGGCTGGAAAGTAATAAGCAAAATGTCGTTTATAAAAATGAGGAGTAGAATGGGTGGGAGAACGGAACCATGTGGAATACCAGTACTAATTTCATATAGAAGAGATTTGTCTCCGGCCATAACTTCCTCTTGGTATGAAACTCATATCGTTTATTTCTCGATATTTCAAAAGTCTGGGGGTAATGAGAGACTTTATAACCATCGGTAGAATAGAAAATAGTGCTAAGGATCGATAGAGAAATTGGTGACGACGGGACTCCCTTTGTGGGAAATGATTGATTGCTTGCGAAATTATAAATTAGCAATTAATTAAGACAGGTGGAATACGTCTTGCAGCTCTTTAACGAGCGAAAAGGAACATTTTTCTAATGGTATAGGGGTAATGCCGTCCAGGCAAGTCGATTTGTTAATATTCACATTATTACGAGATCATTTTTAGTGACTTTTGAGTGAGTTTAAGCTCGAAAGCGCATCTGACTGATAGTGTGCAGCTTGTGTTCTACTTGAGGCGGACCTGAAGTGGTCTCAGGCAAGGTAGAAATGGCTGCGAAATAGTAGAGCCGCTTACTCGATGACTGCCACTTATTATATGCGGGTGGGAACGGATGAGGAGAGTAAGTCTTTGATGTTCTTCAGAAATGTCTAGTAATCCAAACTATCCGTGAGAGAGCGTAATACTGTCATCTGACTTTCTGGTTGTGTAAGAAATTTGCGCAAGTACGTGTGCAATGGAGTCATTTCTTATTCACTTGACTCTTATCTGGTTTCCCTTTGTATTGGTTGATTTATATAAGCCACAGTCTGATCCTTTAGCCATAATAGCGTCCGGTATCAAATATTGAACTACATATTCTGTAACTTATACCAACTAGAATCACACTTAATCTTGCGTTAGGTATAGCGTCAATATCATTGTTGAGGAAGAATAACGACCAATTTACATTCCCAAAAAAAACGTTAAGAAGGATTCTTCGGCTTTCCTATATATTGTTTGATTGATACAGCCGGAAGATTATTTTTTTTAGGCTTAATACTTTCTCTACATGCGGCATCGAACAACATATTCATCTTGAGTTTGATACTATTTACCCGATATAGAATAAAAGTTCTTATACCAAGTAGAATCATATCTGATCATACGTTAGCTATAGCGTTAACATTATTATTGGAGACAATACCGATTAGTTTAACTTTTCAAAAATATCGTGTCGATTTTTTTTGTTCACTAACGGGCGCACAAAATGGGAATTTTGGAGTACCCTTAAATGAAAGAAGGAATCGATGTATATTGGTCATGAATGCCTGGACATTACAAGGACGAAGAAACATATGATTAGGCAGAGCATTCCACATTTGTGTGGTTCGGCTAAAGAATGACTCTCTATGTTTATTTGTGCGCCTGAAGTTAACTTTCAACGTCATCTGATGCCCATTATCAGATTGACGTGTATCGCCAGAAAATGTCTAAAGAGACGGAATACATTCAGCAAGTTCATTTGGGCAATGAGCATGATATTACCTTTAGAAAATGACAGGCATGGTCGTTACGCCTATGTTCTAACGACGAAATTGAACGACTTACGGCTGGGTTCCCAATAAGTTTCACTGCTCGCTTTTGCATCCTATCGAGCACGTAAAGTGCAGTTTTGAACGCCCTGCACCAAATATGGGAGATGAAATCCATTTCGGGACGAATGTACGCCTTGTAAATGTAGTCAGGGTCGATGGAATGAAACATTTTCTGCATCTCTTAAGTGTACATTCTCATCAGTAAGGCCAAAAAATATGCTATTTTCATGTTTTTTTTTAGGAAACTAATAAATCTAGACACTCGCGATTTTTCAGGTATATTTATTGTACTTTTAAGTAGCTTTTAAAAAATTTTCAATTAATTTCATGATAACCCCGAGGTAGGAGCACGTTGCGCCGTAGACCGCTGCGAAAGAAAAGACCTTGATGGCGGCTGTCCTGCAGGTCATAATATTTATCTGAAACAAAGAATCGAAAAAGTTTACTGGTTGGTATGAGTGTGGTTATGGCATGAACCACGAAAAATGAAATCTATCTAAAAGTAACAAAATGACGTTTTGAAATTTATGTGCGCTTTTAATGAATGTTTTTGTTCTTTTTTTGTTTATAAAAAAATCAAATTACAACGTATCAGCATAACTGTGGTTCATGCGATAGAGAGTTCAATTACGCGTATTTAAAAAAAAACATTAAGATTCGTTGAAAATTGACTGAGTTATCACAGCTGCCAGCTCGAAAAACGCGTTTAAAGTTTTAAGTGTAGTTATTTCGCCATACTTAACATACTGCTTTGACTCAGTCGGCTCGGAGGCTCATAACTTTTTAACCGTTACGAAATTCGATTTTTCCTTTTAAAATGATATTCTAGACAGTTATAGCTATCGAATTCCGCAAAAAAAAAATGTTGACAAAAATTTTACCCAACTGATGAGAATGTACCCTTAAGGAACTCCATGCATATGGCAGCACTTTTAAAAAATGTGGTCGCTCCAATTAAGAGTCAAATTAATTCAAGTGCCGAGGATTGATGCTTCCTTGGCTTTGTTGATCCAAGTGCCGTTTATCGATAGTGTATTTACTTTGGGGTTCGCCTTTGACGGCGAGAGGCAGCACCGAGGTTTTAAGGTGTTGCATTCTACTCGGTTAGATAATCCCTATTGATATATCTTGTTGAGGTCGGGCTCGAAGAGTTTGGTCGGCAATATTCGTATGAATATGAGTGTTGTACGTCCGAGCGCCGTGCTTCCTCGTTAGAGGGAAGAGCGTGGACCTTTTATTTCGAAATCTTAATTAAAACGCAGGATTATCTTCTCTCAGCATTTGAATCTGTTTATTCTCATTTTCCTTTTCTATTTACAATTTGGACTTCTAACTTCTGCTGAACTGTATATTCTTTTCTCTGTCTCTAATATCTTCTCCGTCTCTTATAACTTCTGTTCTATAATAACTTCTGTTCTCCACTGACTTCTGTTCTCCACTAACTCTCAACTTATTTCCGAACTCTCAACTAACTGAACTCAACTCCAAATTCAAACTGACTTCACAATAAAATTTTCCCTCTTCTTATAGAACTTTGAGATCTAATTTACTGTAAATTATAATATGAACAAAATCAATTTTATCAAAGTATTATTTACTCTACTGTGACTTTTAAATTTTGAATAAATTTTGAACGAAAATCAAAGAGCCATGTTTCAAATGAAAAAAGGGGCATGTTATGAAATGTACTGGAACTGACTTGATATAGAGTATTGTGGATGTTTATTTATGTTAGATGAGAATGTTAGATATGTAAGGAGAATGTTTTAAGGATGTGTTAGATAAATAATGAGATTCAGTATTAAACTTAATAGTTATAAGGACAGTAGTATTCTGGAATACTACATGAGAAACTCAACGTGTTATTGTGGTGTTTCTAACAGATACACACACAATACCCGAGCAAATAGTGAATAACACCGAACGAAAACCGGATAAGAAAATGCATCAGAGCCGTATACCATAGCGATAACATAACAAATCCACATCAGTCAAATGTACTTGAGTTTAGAAATCGAATTCGTACACCCGGCGGTTGCCTGATGGGTTGCGCTTTGGTTCAATTTTTGGTGATTCTAACTGTCATAGCGTCAGTTCGAATCACGCGTTCTTCACTATCATCCCAAACGCTATATTATCATCAGCCAATGAGTGGTTTGGATTGTGGGTAATGGATAAGAGATCATTAATAAATATGAGAAGATAGTGAGTGAGAGTATAGAACCTTGGGCATGACCTGCATTAATTTGATGGGAGGTCGATTTGACACCGTTAAGAAACACTTGAATTGAACGGCCACAAATATAGTCTGTTATCCATCGGATTGGGGAATTGTCCACTCCATATGAATGTAATTCCGACAAAAAAGGTGAATGCCAAACTCTGTCGAAGGCCTTTGAAATATCCAATGCCACAATCTTACTTGCGCCAAAGTGGTGGCTGGAATGATTCCACTTTTCGGATGGTACATCATTAAATTTCCTGCGGACCTGCGTGGTGATTTTCGACATGTGTTTATGCCACGATACATTCCCACAGACTGTGAAGCCGACCAATTTCATGCTCTCACCAGATTCGAGGAACTGGCCATTCATCATCAGCTGTGGGGCCGATGATATACTTTTCTCTGTTAATGTTGTATACTGTGGATCGTTGCATTGAAATCGACGAGATTGGTCTTTCCCCACTGCAGGACTTTATTCAGATTCCGTTTCAGAGAGTCGATCTGACAATATTTCAGGTGGTGCGACGTTGATGTACTAATCGGCCGATCACTCGAAAAAGAGGAAACAAAGGTACTATCATCCGCGAAACTGAACACTTTGTTATTCGTTGATTCCAACAAATCATTTATGTGAACCAAAAATAGGGTTGGAGTCAAAAGAGAACCCTGAGCACCCTGGAATTAACAGGATACAGATCCGAACACTCGCCGTCCATAACAACCCGGATCGATCAATTTGAAAGGAAGCTCTTCGCCCATTCGAGATGCCATCAAATAACTGTTGCAGTTCTTTTTGAACAGTTGCAGGTTGTAACGCTCCGGGAGCACTCGCGCGGGAAGGGAGTTCCACATCTTGTCCGCTCTGTAACGGAACGAGTTCTGATGCAGGGAGGTTCGCGTCGTCGGGAGATGAACCACCAAGAATCTCCGAAGAACAGTACCCGTGATAATATCTGTAAAACAGACCGAGGTCGGCTACGCGCCTTCGATGTGATAGCGACTGTAGTCCCGACGTCAGCGCCGAGTCTTCGATCAGGCGGATCGTTCGTCTCTGTATGCTTTCAAGTAGGTCGAGGGTATGTTTTTGGGAGCCGAGCTCCAAACATGGTAGCAATATTCGAGTGCGGGTCTAATTTGGGATTTATATAGGAGAAGAAGTTGGGCCGGAGTAAAATATTTCTTGGCTCTAAAAAGATAACTCCGTTTTCCTGAGGCTGACCTGGCGATACTCGACACGTGTTTATGCCACGATACATTCCCACAGGCCGTGACGCCGAGCAATTTCAAGCTTTCCCCAGCCTCGAGGGCCCGGCCATTCATCACCAGCTGAGGAACCGATGATCCACTTTTCTTTGTGAATGTTGTATATTGCGTCTTCGTTGCATTGAAGTCGACGAGATTGGCCTTTCCCAGCTGCAGGACCCTATCTAGATCTTGATTCAGAGAGTCAATCTGTCTACATCTCAGCTTATGCGACGCAGATGCACCAATCGGCCGAACACTCGAAAAGGAGGAAACAAGCGTACTATCATCCGCAAAACTGAATACTTTGTTATCCGTTGTCTCCAACAAATCATTTATGTGAAGCAAGAACAAGGTTGGAGCCAAAATAGAACCTTGGGACACCCCCGAATTAACAGGATACAGATCCGAACACTCGCCGTCCATAACAACCCGGATCGATCAATTTGAAAGGAAGCTCTTCGTCCAGTCGTAAAGACACTGGGAAAGTCCGTATGGATGAAGTTTGCTCAGCAATGCTCCGTGCCAGATCCGATCAAAGGCCTTGGAGATATCCAATGCGACCGCCCCTGTCTCACCATGCCGCTTAATCGCAGATGTTCATATTAATATTATTACTATATATTGGCCTGTAGGAACCCGATAGTTCATGACCTCACCGACTCGACTCCACCATTGTTCCCTGACCTGTGCTCTCTCCTTCCACGTTCGACCATCCGATCCGATCTCCTCGAGGACCAACCTAATATTGTCCTTCCATCTCCGTCGCGATGTTCATATATCGGTTATAAGTGTCTCCCGTGGACCGCCTCCCACGGAATCTGCAAAGACGATCATTCAGAAGTTGCACTCCAAATACTTAATTAACTTGGCGTTGATGACCTTTTCCATCACTTAGATAACATAGACAGTAATGCTATCGGACGGTAATTTTGTGGCAGACACTTTTTCCCCCCTTTGTGATTGGCTGAACTCGAGCGACTTTCCAGCAGGTAGGAAAGGTCGTCGGTGTATAACACAAGGGAAAGAGTCTGCCAAGAACCAGCAATAGTTCTGGAGCCCAGTTCTTAAGGACTATTGCTGGGATTCCAACCGGGCCGTTTGCCTTCTTACAGTCCAGGAATGCGTTGCATAGTGTGCGGGCGGAACCTCACTTCCCGCATCGAAGACCGCACCGGCGCGATCACAGGTGGCTCCAAAAGACCGGCATCGAGGTTTGAATTCCCAAACACATTAGCTTTATCTTTTGAACTTGTAACCAACGTGCCGCCGCCTGTCGCTTTCGGAGGAAAAGAGGAGGAAGCGGACTTACAGCTGACAGCCCTTGCCATTAATCAGAAGGGACGCGAACCAGTTGGGCACTCACACTAGTAGTGTCATATTATTCTTCTGAGAGCTTTTTCGTTAACGCAGCTGTTAGAGGAAATTAACTCATGCAATATAGTGATCTGAAGCTTTCAAAGGGGAAGAAACTTAGAAACTACATAAACTATGGGTCATGAGATGAATGACGAAATAGAGTTTATGATGTTCTCTGCGTACGCCTTGAAACTTCAATTACTTGTGTGATTGTTTGTTGTGTTGGCCCTCTCCAGTGTCTGTCTTTACAAACCTGTCTAATATCTTCAGTACCTTGCGGATTATTGTTATTTTATTCATTGTACTAGTCCTTACCGAGATAGATAAATTTTGTCATTCGTTACAGTACTGCGGTTCGCTTTGGTGTTACAATGTGAAGAGATCTTTTATTTCACAGCTCATGATTTTCCACAAATAGCAATTTAGGATTTTATTACGAAGTTCATACTCGATTTTTCCCACCCTATCTCAGGTCCCTAGTAAGTAAGATACACTTCATCCATAGACGCACAAATATTGTTTCCTATGTGGCTGAGCCTTACTGTAAGGATTCTACATTTTCTTTGTGTTTCCTTTTGAAATGAAATCCATGGCGTGATTTATGATCCTGCTCTGGAATTTCGGAAGGAAACCCAGGGGATGTAGCCATGTCTCGGTATCTAGTATTCCTTGTCTGTTTTTTGTGGAAGATTATGGTATAAGGAATTTATTTTAGTTACCATTAAAGGAGTTTTATGATAAAAGGGTTTTATTTTAATTACCGTTAAGTGAGTTTTAGTTGTCACAGAGATTTGGCGACTCTCAATCATGTGGCACACGACAAATACACAAACGCCCCAAAACAAATAGAAGATCTGATAGATTCCACAATTGAGGTGGAGATCGGCTGGCGACAGAGAGGGCGAGAATTCGACTATGGCCTTGTTTTAGAACAAGGAAACAAAATCGGCCAACTATTGACGTCGGTGTTTTCGATAGATACAATGATCCCTTTCTTTCGGAATCCAATAAGTTTTGGGTAGAAGGTCTCAATTGTTGTGACCTGCAAGAACGAAATACGGTTGGTGTAAGTTAGATCTGATAAATCAGTGTCAATAGATCAATCGAGTGAACATGACCTCGGGCGTGGGTGCAAGTCAATGATAAAACTCGTCTCCCATTATTGAAAAATACGATTTCGAAAATTGATTTGGTTCTTGGACGTCTTATTGCACCTGATTGTTAGTTGAGATTGTGGAACATCAGGAACTGTTAAATTCACCACGAACTTTGTAATGGCTACTTTCGTTTCCTCTACGGCCTTGATAAGGGAATCGTCGTTAACTACCATATAAGTGATGGACTCGATGAAGGCGACATTTTTGGCTCTTTTTCACCAAAATATAAAAATGTCAACTGCTTGTAGGACAGAGTAACTTTACTGTTTCATTTTCTACTTGTGCATGATCTCTATGTGTTGAACGTGCATGCAGCAATTATTTCTAGCTCTTTTTTATTGTGTTGAAGTTTAGTTATTTTGTTTTATTATTCTCTCCGTACCCGAAATCAGATTACATATTCGACTAAGTTTGATATTTTCCACTCTCTATGAAATAAGGTCCACATCATTAAGCTACAGGCTTCATGAAATGGTTAGGAGAAGTCCTTGAGCATCTTTTGGAGCTTGGCTGATAGAACCAGTCGAGAAAAAAAAAAATAGCATCTCAAGCCGCTGACTCAGTGCTATCGGTTCGCCTGTCCTGCGAGAAGTAAAATAAAAGAAATAAAAAATACTAAGTATAATTATATCTGTTTTTGTGTCAGATATAAGGTCAACCCCGTTGTTGGGAAAGAGTAACCAAATCCCCAACAAAAATGTTTAGGTCATTCCAGTTGTCTGCTCGCAGAACCTTAACCAATGTTTTGGCAGTTTTGTTGCTAACATTGCTGTTGGTCGGATTTAATATTACGCTATGATATGTCCAAGGACGAAGAAACTTCTATATAGGCTACATGAAATGTTTTAGCGGAATGGCCGTGAACGTTTGGACCCCATGTTGGATTGCTTATTGGCTAAGGATTTTTGTTTTTTAAAGTACGTTTTCTTTGTTCACAAAACACTATTAACTTTTGTTTATTTTCGATTCTTGATTGAACCCCAACTGTCACGAACGTCACTTTCATATAAACAAACATTGAATTGTTACTCGCTAATATTTAAAATGACAAACTTAGTTATAAATGAAATTCCATTAAAAATTTTGTTAAGTATATATTTATCAACACAGTTATAAGAATCTATTACATTGTGTGTGGTAAATCGCAATTATACACAAATATATTTAGGTTAGATTAAAAGTAAGAGTTTCTTGTTATATGAGTCTACTTGCGAAGAATTGCGTGTCAACAGGTTCACTTTTAATTTCGTAGCATTTTTTAAACATCCATCCATCGACTGCAAGCCGGTGAATATGTATCTAAAACTGTGCACATTCGGTTGTGGAAACATTTCGAGATTTATTTCTGAAAATACCACTTAGCGTCGCAGGTTTATTTTCGTACGTGTTATTCGTTTGAATGGATTGATGGTACGACTTTTTTTCTTAATTTTAATTTTATCGTAAGAGAATATGGTTTTATAAAATGCTTTCACCTGGCAAATGGTCTGTGATGAAAGATAAAGGTTCTTAGAATTGAAGTAATCAAAACGCACGTCAAAAAATATTTTGTTTTCTTGTGGAAAATAAATTCTTAATCGATTAATAGTTTTCAGTAATGGCATACGGGTATAGGGGCGAGACAGAAAGGAAGCAGTCGATTGTACTTTTGTCACTTCAAATCATCATGTGGTGTGTTGATTTAATAAGGAAGTGTAAAGGGGAAATATATTTTGTTGGCAGAAGGGTAATTTCAGGTTTGAGAAATATAGTAAAATAATTTAGTTTTGTTTATGTATATAATACACTTTAAATAATACGAAATGTTCCCTGCGTGATAGGGATATACCCATCGTTGTAGTATCTTGTTGTTAAAAGTAACCAAAGGCCAAGTGTCAATCCATTCAACCTAATTTAATTTAATTTGGTGAAGGTAGAATCCTCAAATATTTAGCTTAATATAATCTACAAGTAAACTTAACAACGCCTTTGTTGATAAACCCACGATTGTGTAATCAATTCTGTGTGTAGTATATGGTTATTTTAACAGTCTTGGACTTGCAATGGCTGGGTTATGACGATAAGGCGATAAATAGGGGGAGAAGTGTGTTTGCTTGGTAATTTAGCCATCAGTTTTTGTCGTGTGAGCAGAGTTTGCGATAGTATGAGGTTTTCAGGTTTGCTTAGTGCTATTGTGCTAGAATTGTGTAAGCTTGTTGGCTGTTTCCTGGGATCATACCATATATCACGTCCTGTGAGTAACGGCCAGGGGATATTCATTAAGACACTCACTTCTTTCCTACTTCTGCGAACATCCGTTTCTTCAATGTTCCATCCTTATTTTGTTTTTAGTCCTTCATACTTTAGTATTATAGGGACGTTCATTTCTTTTCGGCATGTTTTTTTTTGGTAGGAAGTTTTCTACCTTTAAAAGAGATGTTTCAGAGCTAGGGATTTGCCTGATTTTTATCGACTAAAACCACATGTTTGCCAGTGCTCATCCTCGTTGTTTCCACGGACCCCCTGTTTAGGTACTGTTGGAAGTGGGTGGCAAGTCAATAATTAAGAACAACGGTTAAAACACGAGGATATATATATATATATTTGTCTTATTACAAATGTAGAGTATGTATAATAAACGTCTGTTCTGTATGGATGGTGCTATGCAACTGATTCATTCCTCTGTCTCCCGCCATCTGCTTGGTGGTAACGAAACGCGATAGTTCTACTTGTCGGTAAGGTCGACGTTTCTACTTCTCGGTAAGGTCGCTATCTCTACAATCTCACCCTCGGAAAGATCTCCTCCCGAGCATGGATCTTTTCGCATGGATAGCCCTTGAAGCATCTTGGACCGGTGAATCTCATGTTGATTCCTTCCGAGTGATTTTGTCAAAATATCTGCCATATTTTGATCCGGAGTCACGTATTTCAGTTTAATTCTTCCATTTGCAACATTTTCCATCACGTAGTGGTGTTTGATTGCAATATGCTTCGTTCGGCTCTTGCTGATGTAACTCTCTGCGTGTGCTTTCGCAGATTGACTATCGCTCAGAATGATCGTCTGATCCCTGGCGAGTTCGTTCAGTCCAACTGAGTTCAGCAAATTTCTCATCCATATGACTTCCCTTGCACAATCCGCTAAAGCCGTATATTCTGCTTCCATCGTGCTCAAAGCGACTGAAGTTTGTTTCGTGCTTCTCCAAAGTATTGGTGCTCCTGCCAATATCACCACGTATCCACTGATACTCTTCCTGTCCAATGTTGATGTGGCCCAATCTGCGTCACTGTACGCCATCAACTCCTTTCCTGTGGTTTTGTAAATCAATTCCAACTTTTTGGTTCCTTTCAGGTATCTCAGTACTCGCATCGCAGCGCTCCAATGTTGTTCGTTGTGTCGAGTACAAAACTGAGCCAATTTAGCTACGTGAATGTTGGTCTCACTTCCATAGGTGTTTGGAATCCTTTGGCGTTCTGTAGTCCAAACCGCTCTACTAATTTATCAATGTAGTTTTCCTGCGAAAGTGATATGCTTCCCTCTCGATTTTCGTGAAAATCTACTCCCAATAGGTTTGTCAACTTCCCCAAGTGTTTGACATCAAAGCATTTGTTTAACAAGTCTCCTACGTGTTTCCTGGTAGCCTTGTTTTCGACAATTGTCACCATATCGTCGACGTAAACTGTCAGCAATGCTCGTCCTTTGGTAGTCTTTAGTTCGTAAACGCACGGGTCTACCTTGTTTCTGATGAATCCCTTTTCAATCAGTGTTTCGTTCATGTGCTCGTTCCAGCACCTTCCACTTTGTCTCAATCCGTAGATTGATTTCTTCAACCAACACACTTTGTTTTCGTCACCCTTTTTGACGAAGCCCTCTGGTTGTAACATGTATACATCTCGTTCCAGCTTGCTGTGGAGATAAACGCTCTTTACGTCGTATTGATTATTGACTATCCAGCGCTTTTCAACTCCAGCCGCTATCAGCAAGCGTATTGTCTCGAAGTTTGATACGGGTGCGTATACTTCGTCGTAATCGATGCCTTTTCTTTGCGAACATCCTTTAGCCACGAGTCTCGCATTTCACCTCAGTGCGTCACCCATTGTTTTCTTTGCGTAAACCCATCTGCACTTTATCGGTGCCACTCCGCTTGGCGGATCCACGAGTTTCCAAGAATTGTATTTTATCAGTGAGTCATATTAACCGTTCATCGCTTCCTGCCAGTGTGCTGATTCTGGAGATTCAATTGCTTCTAGATAAGACGATGGTATCTCCTTTCCGTTGACGGTTGATAAGTTCGCATTATAGTCTGGGGTTTCTCTGTTCAGCTTTGTCCTTATCTGTTTCCGAAATTCTCCCGGATCAAGTTCTAATGCTGGGCGTACGGTTTCCGCTCCGTCCGTTTCCTCTGCATTATCAGCAATCTCGATTTCTGAATAGTTTTTGTCCCTTATTCGTGGCCTCAAATTCATTTTGTGCGATACTCGTTCTTTTTCGTGTTCAGGACCTTTCCTTGGTCTTCCTCGCCTTGTTCGTATCGCTCGCCCCTCGGTATCGATTTCGATCACGTTCGGTGTTGACGGTACTGGTTCGTAGATGATTCCGCGACTGTGTCCTCCTCATCTCCGTCGAGTTCTCCTTCACTCTCATTTTCCCTTGGCTCCTCGGTTTGGACTGTTTCTGGGCAATTTTCTTTTGTTCCCTCGTCCGGGTTAGCTACTTTGGACTCGTCGTGATAGTGTGCTTCCTTGAAGGCGCAGTCTCTCGATTCCTCGATCCGTTGTTCGTTTTCTAGCCACACGCGGTATCCACATCTCTCTTAGCGTAACCAATGAGTCTTCCTCTCTTCGCTCTGGGGCTGAGTTTGGATTTTCTCTTTGCTTTGGGTATGTGCACGAATACCTCACATCCAATCTCACGGAAAAAACTCACGTTCGGCTTCTTCCCAGTCCTAATTTCGTAGGGCGTCCTCTGGTTGTCGTGAGAATTTGTAACTCTGTTTCTTATGTATACAGCTGTGTCCGCCAGTTCAGCCCATGCCGCCTTTGGCAATCCTGTGTCGTGTAGCGTTGCTCGTAATAGGTCAAGTATCGTCCTATTGAGCCTCTCTGCTACTCCGTTTTGCTGTGGTGTATGTATCATCGTTGTCTCCTGGATGATACCCTTTTCCTGACAATATTGTTTCCAAATGTTTGAACAAGACTCTAGGCCATTGTCAGTTCTAAGTCGCTTTAACTTCTTGTTCGTCTGGTTTTCCTCTTCGGTTAACCATTTCTTGAATTTCACAAAAGCTTGGCTTTTGTATTGTAGGAAACTCACGTATGCGTATCTGCTTGCATCGTCTCGAGCCAAAGTTGGCGTTGTACTCCCGTCTGCCATTGTAATTTCATCATCGTCACTCTTACTTACTTTTGAGAAATAATTCTCGTTCGGTGTCATGTGGTACGTCGCGCCGGAGTCAATGATCCAGCTGTCTCGCCCTATCCCCATTGGGCCGCATGACGTTCTTAATACCACTATGTTCGAGTTTGCAGGCTCGTTTTGCTTTTTCTTTCGTTCTGGACAGAATCTAGCAATATGTCCAGGTTTCTGGCACACATAACATACAGTTTTCGGGTTGGCTTCCTTCTTATCAAACGGTTCCTTATTCTTCTCAGGCTTGGCCCCGTGTTTCGGTTCTGCCTTCGTATGTTTCTTTTTGCTAAAGGCCATTAATACCGTTTTTTTACTTGCACCGCTTTCTCGGCGTCTTGCTTCCTCAGCAAGTAGCCTCATTTTTACAGTTGCACTCTTGAACTCATCTGCGGGAAGTTTACACAAATTCGACGCTACGTTGTCGTAATCGGTGGATAAGCCGCACAGTACTATCATCGCGATGTCGCTGTCGTCTATGACATCTCCAACACTAGACAAATCGCCTATAGTTTTGTTGATCTGTCCCAAGTAATTTTCCATGTTTCCACTGTCGCTCATCTTGTGATTGTAGAGTTCTCTTCTCAGTTGCATTGTACGAAACTTGCTGTCCCTCGGTGCGTAGAGGTTCTGCAGTTCGTCCCAGACTTCCTTCGCCGATCCTTTGTTGCGAATGTGCATTTGCTGTTCGTCGCAAATCGTAAGCGCAATTTTGGCGTGAGCCCTGCTCTGTCTGGATACGTATTGCTTCTTTTGAGCTTCGGTTGCATTGTCCGCTGGTGAGTCTTCTCCTGGTTCTATAACGGACCATAAATCAGCTTCCATCAGTGTCATCTGCATCTGATATGACCATTTGGCATAATTCGATCCATTTAATTTATCGATCGAAGACTTCTGATCCGTTCCCATCTTGCTCATAATATTCTCCTCGATACCTTTTCGATTGTATTACGAAGCGCTGGAACCTTTCACTCACTATCACCAAGAAACGATTCGTCTATTGATTGCCGCGCGTGTAACTGTTCACTTTACTTGCGTATCACTGGGCCCATAACCATTGTTGGAAGTGGGTGGCAAGTCAATAATTAAGAACAACGGTTAAAACACGAGGATATATATATTTGTCTTATTACAAATGTAGAGTATGTATAATAAACGTCTGTTCTGTATGGATGGTGCTATGCAACTGATTCATTCCTCTGTCTCCCGCCATTGGCTTGGTGGTAACGAAACGCGATAGTTCTACTTGTCGGTAAGGTCGCTATCTCCACAGGTACTCTATTGTCAAGCGGTATGAATTCCATTACTTCGCTCGTCTCGTTGCATCTGCTACGTTACGGAGGAGAGGCAAAAGACCTTGCTTATTTAGAAATTTATTAACAAATGTAATGTAAATACACCACCTGTGCCAAAATAAACCGTAATGGAATAAAAAACACGTATAGTTAATTCATTTTTACAAAAATAATTTTATTTACTGGAGATAGTATCTCTGGTATTAAATACATTGATGTGCCCGTTCGACAAGTGGATCAAATGACTTTTGTATGTCTTTGAGTGGGTTGTTGTTGAGGGTGACGGTAGTTATAATATCTTTTTGACATCGCCAAACTCGTCTTTTTTGGATTTCCTTCATTTGGTGACTCTGATTCACCACTCTGACGATTTGTTTCTAGTTCGTATTGATATGAAATATATCGGGATTTTCTGGTTCGTATTGAAAACGTCATGTTTTTCACCAGTTACAATCGGTTTTAAAGAACGTGTTTAATGGTTACTGTGTTATGTTCAGTGCAATTCTGGGTCATCATTCAGATGATGTGAAACAAACTAAGATTTCAATTTCCTTAGATCAAGTTTTTTAATTAATATGCTATGAATTGTTGTTTTCGAGATGTTAAGCTCCATTTTCACGAATTTCATCAAAGATTTCTAGTAAACCCTCACGAAATCGCATAATTTAACGATGTTTTCTTTGGTAATCATATTAGATGGATGGCCTGTATCAAAGTAAACATCGTCCCTGCCTTCCTCAAATCATCGGAACTACCCAAAAACTTGTGTTTTGGACGAACATTGATCAACATATGTTTTTTTTCTTGGCAGTTAAGTTTTGGTAGCATTTTTAACAATTTTAAGGCCAACTTTAATATTAAATTTTTGCTCTTTACATATTTGAACCGATGCATAAAAACTACTATCGCTTAATGTATTGTATTTCGACTTCAACTGAACTAATTATCATCAAACCTTGAAAGTTTGTTGACGAAGGCTCACAGTACATAAATCAATCACCAGAAAAAGGGTGGTGCCAACGGTTCCATTTGTAGAAGGCGAATGCGGCTTATTTTGGGACCGAGGGTATATATACTCTTTCTGCCATCAAGCGATATCCGTCAATCTGAAAATGAACATCAGTTTACGTTGAAAGTCAACTTCAGCTGCACAATGCACATAGAGAGTCATTCTTTGGCCGAAGCACACGAATGTGGAATGGTCTACCTGGTCATATGTTTCTTCGTCATTGTAATGTCTAGGCATTTAAGATCAATGTACATCGATACATCCTTTCCTTATCCACTTCCTCTCCTTCCGCTCGCACTGGAGTCTGACATTTAAGGGTACCCCAAAATCCCTCTTTGTGCCGCGCTAGTGTAAAAATAAAGCATAACATATAAAGTTTATTTTTTATTTAATTCATTTAGTTTAAATAGTTTTGAATATGGCTGTTGCCGATTCACAATTAATTCTAGTACGATTGCATTTGCCAGCTGTCATCTGCCAGCTGACAACGCGTAGGCGACAGAGAGAGAGAGAGAGAGAGAGAGCGATTCCTAAGCGTCGCTTTTTCAAAATTCACTCAACGGTGTTTTTCTCATTCATCATCTTGAGCTTACCTGGGCCGGTGTCTCTCAACGCTATTACGTCAACGGATGCCTTTTTGGATGCTCGGCCTTAACCTCCTCACTTTCTTGTTAGGGGCACCGCTATTACCACATTCTTTCTGGGCGCACCGCTGCTAGCACATTCGTGCTGGATGCACTACTTTCACCACATTATCTCTGCACGCACCGCTATAACCGCATTCTTTCTTAAAGCACCACTATTACCACATTCTTTCTGGACGCACCGTTCTTACCACATTCTCTCTGCACATACAGCTATTACCGCATTCTGTCAGGACACACCGCCATCACCACATGCTTTCTGGACGCACCACAATGGTATTAGGCAGCTGCCGTTCATTGTTGTCATATACTCCGTTAATCGGACTCAGAAATTTGTTGGAACTGTTTCGAACATATCGACGGGTATGATGCAACAGTTTGACGAATCTTGTCTTTTAGGTGAGTTAGGCTTCTTGAAAGGTCATTTTTAATAAGTTATGTAAGATACCCCCATACAAAAAAGTAGTAGGAAGTTAAGTTAGGACACTGAACTGGCCACTGTAGATCTCTTCTTAGGAAGATGAGCTGCTTTGGAAAAAGGATGACCTGACATCTGCGATGTTGACTAAATTATGTGAAACACTTTATATACCGCACTCTTGAATGACACGGATTCACTAACAGGAAAGAAAGATTGAATAAATAAATGCACTGGTGGTCTTTTGTTGTTTAAAGTTTTCTTTATTTAACTAATTTTTTCTAACTATGTTTTTATTAATCACAGGTATTTTTTTTAATTACACTGGAATATCCTTTTAATAAGATTGATGTAGATACAAGTATATTTTTTGTTACAGGAAAACTTATTTTTGTAATGCACAACTTAATAGATAACTTTAGTAATCACAAAATTACTTTATGGCGAAAATACCCAACACAACTAACTCTCAGCAGCAAGATGACTCGGGAACGTGTACGCACTATGGCTGAATGACGACTGTGTGTGTCGTGACCAACCCCGGTGGTGATTGTAAAGCGATTGATCCCAATCAGGGATGAAAATTGGCATTTTGGATTTGCACGACGATCAGACAATCATCGTCGAGCTTTCTCATACGTTCATTAAATTTCCGGGCCGAGGTGAATAAACGCTTGTGGGTAGCATAGGATAAATGAAGAGACCAAAAGGGAGATCACAATGACCCAGTGTTGGGCTGGCATTTGCGTACATGCATAAATGCGAAATCTGAGAATAGCCGAGTGACCTAGTTCGGTGACTGTGGTGATCTCAGAGTGCAGTGAACTATGAAAAGGGTAAATGGGATGGAGAGGAAAATGGTTTGTGCTATTCACCTGACAAAAGAGATCAATGGTCCCCAGCGAATAGAGTGTCTGGGGGAAGTCAAAGTGACACTACATCGGCTAGGGAATTATGAGCGTGGGAACCAAATTAAATAAACCGATAATTTCCCCAGCGGTTGCCTGATGATGCAACCGCGTCGCTAGTCCAGACTTTGCTTTACTAACCGCCATGAATTGCAATTTCCGGTGAAAATCTCATGGGTTAGGGTAATAGAGTTGCCGTATGGCAAAAAAGAACCTGAATTCAATTATGCATTATCTGCATAGAATAATGAATTTAGCTATGCGTCCTTTTGGGAAACATGATTTTCAGGTAAAATAGGTAAAATAAAATTACCGTTTATATTTGATTCACCCTCGTATGATTCCTGGTATATGGTTGTCACTGGTCCGAATGGAGCCTAATCTCGAAGTTTTCAATCACTTTTTCGAGTAAGTGAAACCTTTGGCCGATAATTAGGTGGCTAATGTTGGCTTGAAGTGATCTACAATCTGTGGTTTATCAGCATAGACTGGCTACTTTACACATCCCTACAGAAAATCTTTTTTGATGGATATTCTCGTGTCCCGAAGAATCATACGTTGTCGTTGATACATGATTATTTTGCAAAATTTTTTATTTCCATTTTTTTCTTAGATTCTAAATTATAGGCTAGACAAAAAATGCTTAAATTCTAGCTTAATTATCTTATGATATAATTTACTGGTCCTACACAGACACTCTAAGCTAAACTTTACATGTCTATTGTACAATTTGCCTTTCGACGACAGAACTTTGCTTGTTGTTTAACTATGTTTACTTTAATAACAAAGAAAAACTAAAAAAACGTTGTGATTATGACACATAATTGAGGCCTGAAATGATGGTGTCAACGTTTGATCATTCTATCACACGTCGGATGCTAAACTGTTGTCCGACTGTTGTGGCAACCGAGTAAGTTTGCTAATTGTCTAAATATGCCGAGTTTCGAGTTAACTCAAGCGATGTTGATAGTAGGCTGTGGCGTTTCTAACGGATACACACACAAGCAAATAGTGAAGAACACCAAAAGAAAATCGAATAAGAAGATGCACCAGCCGTATACCAAGGGATAATATAGCAATTCCAAATCAGTCGAATGTACTTGAGTTTAGAAATCGAATTCGTACACGCGTCAGTGGCCTGATATGTTGAACATAGGTTCCATTTTTAGTGATTCTAACCGTCATAGCGTCAGTTCGAATCACACGTTCTATACTATCGTCGCAAACGCAATAAGGCTGTCCACAGTGAGCATTGAAAGATTCAAGCAGTGTCTCTATGAACACAAAGTTGACGTAACACCTAGACATTTAGATCAGTCCTAGTCCTGCGTTTTTTGAAAACAGAAAATAAAAAAAAAAGCTAGACCTGAATATTTAAAACCGCTCGTAGAATCAGAGATATCATCTTTAGACCAGGCACGATCTTGCAAACAGACCCGGGCAACTTCTCAGCTTGCTGTAATAATAACTTAATATTGTTAAGTGCTAATCTATAACGTTTTCTCGAACACGTCTTAACTTTTCCCCGTGCCTCTATTTTTTTTCATAACCAACCGGTAACCATTGCTCACACTATTCGAGACTTCGGAATCCTATGCGATAGGGAACTTAATTTCCTCTCTCATATTGACGAGATAATCATGAAAGCCAACTCAGCCTACGGGTTTGTAAAATGCTGGTCAAGGGAATTCTCCAACCTCTACGTAACTTGAACCCTTTACGTTTCCCTCGTCCGTCCCATACTAGAATATGCCTGTCAGGTATGGTCCCTCTATCAACAGATTCATATCCGTAAATTCGAAAGCATCCAACGCGGCTTCCTACCGTTTGTTCTCCGACGACCAGTTTGGGAAAGCCCCTTAATCTTGCTTCTGTAAATCAACCGCTCCAAATTAATCAACCTGAGAACACTTGAGAGCGTAGAGTCTAGGCCGACATTCTGTTCGTTCATCAACTCCTCTTTGGCTCGGTCGACTGCGCCTATCGCTTGAACTTAACTCTCCTAAATACCAACCGTCGGAACCCACGCCTTCTCTACATACCAACCCACCGCACATCATATGGCTTCAACAAACCCCTTTCACGGATGTTGAGAAACATCAACTCCAATTCCACCTCGTTTGATTTCGACCTCACCACTCATACTTTCAAACAATGCCTCCTAAATCATTTCCCCCACCACACCCCTGGTCCTAAGCGGTTCACCTACCCGTTCCACACTAATTGCCCCCTATACCCCGATATCCTTGTACCCCTATAGCGTTTCCGACGATAGTGAAAGACGTGTGATTCGAAACGACGCTACGACGGTTAGAATCACTAGAAGATTGAATCAATTCTCAACACATAAGGCCACTGTCACTTGTACGGATTCAATTTCTAAACTGAAGTACATTCAACTTATGTACAATTGCTATGTTATTGCTTAGTATATGGCTGATGCTTTTGCTTATTCGATTTTCTTTCTGTGTTGTTCTGCACTATTTGCTTGTGTACTGTGTGGGTATCTGTTAGAACCCCCCCCCCCCCCCCCCCCCACCGCACACGCTCGCAGGGATTCACTCCCGTCCACAACCCTCATCTCGCTCCCCACACCCCCCACTTCCACTTAGTTAAGATGTTTATACCATCGTTTGGGGTTAGTTAAGTTTTTTCTCTTTTTTGTTATATTTTTCTCTTTTTCTCCATGCTAGTACTAAGATGAATATAGGAGGGTTCTGCTCTAATCAAAATTAAATTAAAAAAAAATTAAAAATTAAAAATTAAAAATAAAAATTAAAAATTAAAAATTAAAAATTAAAAATTAAATTAAATACACTAAAATTAAATTTAAAAAAAATTTAAAATTAAAAATTAAATTAATTACACCAAGTACAGTAGAAGGGACAACCGTTGACATATCCTCTGCGACAGATTCAGTAGTTTCATTTAACAAAACCAAGGTCCTGCACGGACCAACAACATAGCGTCAAGTGTCTGAATAATTCAAAAGTAAAGATGAAACACTAATGTCAGGAGCAGCAAAATCTCGCGAATTATTCTCCACTTCCTTGATCAGGGCTACGGTGTAACCGATGTTAGCTCCTTTTCTATGGGTTTGGCTATTGTTTTAGTGGCTACGTCATGAGGGAGAGAATGTTGTAGGGGTTACCTTCCGCCAATTTTCATTTTTCAGATACCTTACACTTCGGAAACACCTCACGTATATGGCCCGACCTGTGAGTAGGGTCTTAGAATATTCTCACAGCTAGCTTGACTTGGCGTAAAAGGCCGCTATGGTCATGAGATTTGATGGCGTCAGACTATTTCCTTTGGGGTTATTTGAAGTGAAAAAGATTATACAGAAAGCGTATCACTATTCAAGGATTAAAAGCGACTATTATAGCATGTATCAATACTGTTATGCTACCAGATCATGAAATGTGTACGCAAGTGCTGTTGATTCATTTTCCCAATGTCTTTTTATTTCCGTCTAAGTGGTAAGTGGGGCGCCAACCTCTTGCCTTCCGGCTAAAGTACTACTGTGGGGCTACGTTGTCGTTGCGCCTGCATGGGCGCTGGGTTCTACTACGTCCCCACAAATTGTTCGCTGGGTGGTGCACTGCTGAGAAGAAGGCATCGAGTGCTGGTCACTGGCATCACCGAGGGAAAAGAATAAAAACACCCAGGATACCGCAGCACAGAAAATGAAACACACTAGATTGTTTTGGATAATATCTCGATATTTATTATTCATGTTTAACGGCAATTTAAACTTAATAAGGATTACAAAATTCACTGAACGTAGATATTATTAATAATGACACTCTTAGTTATTTTAGCTATATTCTGGACACAGTGATCGATTTACTTTTTAATGGCATATATATTTAGTTTCTCATTTTATATCACTGCTGCGAGGTTTACCTCAAATCCCGATAAATAGAACGGATACGAATACAATCTCGAAATTATTTGTTGTTATAATCGAACTTAGTTCATAAAATGTTAGATCTCCGAAATACATTTAAGGACACGTCCGTATCACGAACGAGGAGGGAAAACTGGGGAGGAAAAGCGACTCATAGATGTACGCATCCCCGGTGCGCTACGGCGAGCGGAAGACGACTCAACCGGCGCGTCCGGTGGTTGGTAAACGACTCACCGATGGTTGAATTCCGACTTTGCATTCAGTTCGAGGTGAGATTGGTGGAGGAAAGAGAAAATTTCTCTCTATGGTAAGAAACCAGGAAGAGGATCTTGCTGGGAAGATTCTGGTGGTGTGTGTGCGTGAACGTGTAGATCACATTGTTTATCGATGCATTTCGGCCAAGGATAAACGAAACCTGAACAAGGGAAAGAGAATAAAGGGAAGAAAATCCACCAATGACATCATAAACGGCATGGATGAGTGGTGCAGCAGCGTAAATATATGCATTGCTATTAATGGGGGAACCTCAAGTAAATAGCCTGTTTTTCAGGAATTTTTTTGGAAAAATGTAATGCGTAGATTAATTTGCAATTTAAGGCACAATTTATTTACGTTATAATATTTAATGGTGCGATATGGTGCGAAAATAACTGCCTAGAACTGAATATCGGCAAATGTCACACAATCACCTTCTCTCGGAAACGCTCCCCCTCCCAGCCACGTTCCTATCTCTTGCTAGACCAACCGATAACATCGATTGAATCGATTCGCGACCTGGGCGTCCTATGTGACAAGGAACTTAGATTTACCGCACATATCGATAACACAATCCTAAAGGCCAACGCCGCCCTTGGCTTTGTAAAACGCTGGTCGAAGGAATTCCTAAACCCCTACGTCACCCGGCCCTCTACACAACTTTTGTCCGGCCACTACACGAATATGCCAGTCAGGTCTGGTCCCCGTATCAACAGTCTCACATTCGTAGGATCGAGGACGTTCAACGTCCTTTCTTGCGCTTCGCCTTCCGTGGACTGAACTGGGAAAACCCACTCATTCTCCCACCATACACAGGCCGGCTCCTTCTAATCAATCTTAACACACTTGAGGAACGCAGAATCCATGCTGACATCATCTTTATCCATCGCCTTCTGTCAGGCTCAATCAATTGCCCAAGCTTGCTCTCTACTTTATCATTTTATACAAACCCCCGTAATGTGCGGAACCCTTGTCTGTTTTACGTGCCTGCTCATCACACGTCTTACGGCGTTAACGAGCCCATCTCGCGTATGCTACGACATGCCAACTCTTTCCCCACCCCCTTTGATTTCAACCTCTGCACTCCTGCCCTCAAACGAGGTCTCAGAATAAACCCGTCCTAACCCCATCCTACCTCAATTTTAAACCTCTCCCCCCAGCTCCCCAACCCCGCGCCATACCACTACGTAGCCGTACCCCTCACTCTCACTGCCTCACAAATGCCGTATTTGCTCCCCCCACGTACAATGCCCCCCCCCCCCCCGCCTCCTGCCTTCCCCTATCCCCCAGTTTTTTCACCTCCTGGTTTTTCTTTTTTCTTTTTATTCTCCTTCTTACTCTAGATTTAAGATAGTCTTTAAGGTTCTTATTATATTAATTAATTTAAGTTCAATTTTGAACTTGCATTAAGCTAAATAAATGAGGGTTCTGCCCTCACTAAACTTAAAGAAAATATTTTTTTTAAGACTAATCGTTAATAATAAAACGGTGCAATGGCGGCTTGAAAACAGCGTCTTGAAAATGCGCCGTGCAGCATACAGGTCACAAAAATGATCTGGAACAAAAAATACAAAATCGGTTCTTTAGTTTATGCAAAAAACGCTCAGCATGACGTTCCCCTTTTATTAAAATTTGCAAAAATGGCGAAGTTTTGAAAAAAAAGGGTTTTCTTGTATAAACAAGTAACAATGTTTTAAATAAAAAAATAAAAAATCGGAGCTGAGGCGAAGTATCTATAGAATTTCTATATCAAACCTCATAAAGATCGAATGACGAGGCCGTGGAATTGCCAGGGATATGTGGTGTGCACATGTACAGCAGAATTGCTTGGCCTACAAGGGTGCCGAATAGTTTTCCTAATTACGGTTGTTGATGCAAAAGAATTCTTTTCGGAAAATTGATATGGTGCATTGAATTATGACCGCTAGAGAATTCTTTTCAGGGACTTGGAATGATACCTTAATGAAGAAAATGTGGCAGGTATGCGAGGGACGTTGGGATGGAATTGTGGGTGGTTCTTGCGTGACGTTAAAGAAACGCCACACTACTCCATCAACTTATGGAGTTGTACTTAATTGCCCATCTTTCGGAGCTTGGCTGATGGACCGGTCTGAAAAAAAGTTAACATAGGTGGTGTGTCGGTCCCAAGGTGATATACCATCCCGTCACGCTATACGTTTTGCGCTGTAGTTGGGAGCAATTTTCGCCTATGAGTAAGTACTGTCTTTGTTAACATCAATACAGTAGATGTTGTCACCGTTTTCAAGGCACGAAATTTGTAGATTTTTATTTTTCATAAATTCCATTATATTCCAGAATGTTTTAGATGGTTTCTCTTTATTTGATTAAGATGCTAATGCTTGACAATTAATCTCTTTCTGCGATCTCTTCAAAGTTTTGACAGCAAGATGGGCAACTTTCTTAGGGCTTATTTATCTCTGGAGTTGCTACAATATTTTGAACCGCTCGCAAAATCGATGTAGTGTGTCTAACCGCAGCAACTCGTACGGCGTAATAGACCGTTTCTGACCTAGTAAACGAAGATTAAGTGGAAAATACATGTAATTTTGAATGCACTTTTTACGGAATATTGGAATCCTCTTACACTTCAAATACCCATTTAAGGGTATCTATTGTTTTTGTTTTTGTACTCAATGAGTCTTTTTGGACATTTTAGACAAGGAGTACATTTTAAGTGGAAAACACAACATATTTTAACGTACCGTTTAGAGAATACTGGAATCCTCTTATAACTAGAAACACTACTTCAGAGAACCTCTGTGCTTTTGTCGTGTTTCGGTTTTTTTTTTAAAGATGCATAAAAAATCTTTTGTTTTTGTACTCGATGAAACAATTTTTGACATAGTAGAACCCAATTAATTTTTAGTAGACTTTTTACAGAATATTAGAATCCTCTAACGACTAGAAACACTACTACAGTGCACCTCTGTGTTTTTGTCGTGTTTCGGTTTTTTTTTTTAAATGCAAAACAGTATATATTCGTCGAGACAGTTTTTGACATAGTGGAGAGACAGTTTTTGACATAGTGGAGAGACAGTTTTTGACATAGTGGAATCCAACTAATTTTTAGTAGACTCTTTATAGAATATTAGAATTCTCTTACAACTAGAAACACAACTTAAGAGCATCTGCAAGTGGTTGTCTTCTTTGGTGATTTTTAAGGTGCATGAAAAAACTTCTATTCAACGAGACAGTTTTTGACATGGTTGACAGGGAGTATATCATTCTTTGTGGAATATCTAATTCATTTTAAATGCACCTTTTAGAAAATGCTCTTAGAACTACTTCAAAGCATCTCTATAGTGTGTGTTTGTCCTCTTAACTGTTTTTACTTTTCGAGGCGCCTAGAAAGTCTTTTTTTTTATATGCAAGAAAGGCACAAATAAATCGAAATTCAATGTACTCCTAGAATTTTTTTAGTTTTCAAAAAGAAAAAAAGTTTCCAACTTCAATTCCCCCCGGCCCCCCATTGACTAAACTATCAATATTATTTGTAAGCCCTTGCGTCTAGCATGATTCTGAAAGCTATAATAATATTGTATCTTATCGCTTGGGAGTCTGCTCAAAACTTACATCTTACCACATTATGTGTACACATTTTGGCCTGAGTGATTTTTCATTTGTTGTTTTGCATATTTCAATGTTTATTTGCGTCGGTAAATGGGAGTAACCTCATCAATAAGTAGATGTGATCTTGGCCATTTATGACGCACAAGGAGCCCTTCGTTTTTATATTGTATTTTTAGTGCTGGTAGCGTTTTCATCCGGTTTTCGTACGTACGCGTATATATTGTATCTACATATATACGAATAGTTTTCGTACACAGCATCTATATCTTTCCTCTTTGGCGTGTCATGTGGTGGGTGACCTAGATCTGAGAGTTTTCTTTCACAGATTTCATTTAGATATTTATTGGTTTGGAAATACTTTTAATAAATTACTTATAAAAATAGAAATGTATTTGTGGACAGTTTTCCTTTCACGGTTGGCAATCAAGTTTCCGTTTTTTTGATTTGACTGAATACAATTCGCGGTGTTTTTCTAGAGTGTGTTACTAAATTCTATGCTTTTTAGAAACATTAGTTAGGTTTATTTTGTATTGTCAGGTCATTGCCATGCACCACATCATAGTGACTAGTTAAGATATGAGTTGCTGGTGATATCTGTTTTAACCTCTTAATAATACCAATACAGGATTGTTTTAGATACATGATTGTGTTTAGACGAATCAGTGGTTAAAAATATAGTAGATAATTTAATACAGATTAAATAAGTTTATTGGATTTTTGAATGACATGCAAAACACCATTCATGTCTAGATGTAAACATAAATAAGAAATGATATTTATTTTTGTGATGGGAGTCAGTTCCGATTTGAATTAATCTTTCGACATTGACAAGTGTTTCACACTGCACTTTTGTCAGCGCAAGGTTATCACTGTTTGTTAGGACGAATCAAAAATGTAAGACCTGGTGTTTCTAGTGAATACGACCTTATTATAAGTTCTTGAGGGGCGTTGTTTAAGAGACGTAAGATAACGTATATATTTTTCTGCATGATTTTGAGTTTTTCATCAAACTGTTCCAAAAACACATCACATTAGTGTGCCATTATTAAATAATTAAAATTTCTGCGCAATAACTTCTTTTGCATTTGAAGTTGGGAATTTAATCCAAACGATCTGATATGGCGTAGTAGAAATGGCAATTGAAACATGCGCAGTGATATGCATAATCGATTGGTTTCCATGTTTTTAAGCCAGAGATAAGCAACAAATTTGTTATTTATATTATGGCAACTTCCACAACTTGGAATTTATGTAACTAATTTGTGGCATCATAGGGATTGTTGTATATTGTTATACAACATTTATTATTATTTAATTATATGGTGTTACTTATATTGTTTTGCTGTTAGTGTTCTCACAGTTGATCCTTCCTTGGGGAATTTTTAGTCCCTGTTTGGTTTCTAACAGTTGACCGTTCCTCCTCGACACTTGTGTGGATTCTTTATCCAGCGGATGGCTGGTTTTCCCCTTAGTTGAATAAAAGAAACATTTCTTTTTAGTTGGTAATTTTATTTGTTTGAGGCTTTTAGTTGGGGATAACCACACCGGAACACTTTACTGATAATTCTGTTCTTCCTTAGACTTTTATTATTTTTATAGACTTATACTTTTATTATTTTTAAGTTAGTTAAGTTATTCTAGACTTTTGTTATTTTAAGGTTGACTTTCATCACCTCTAATCAAACCAAAGCAAAGGGTCCGCTGTTCCGTTGCAAGGCTGCAACCTTTTGCTTGATCGATTAGGACTTCCCTTCTGTTCATTTGCAACCACTCTTTTATACCTGAATTATGGGTGAGGAAGTGTAAACGATGCGTTTACCTCAGCCAGAATGTATGACCCATACTGAGGCTAATTGCCTGGCACAAGTCATTTGCAATTCCCAATGATCATTTCTACTTAATTGCCCTGCTTTAGATGCAACAGCAATGGCTTAAGCAATTACTTAATTGATTGCTGCATATACCGAACCAATTAAAGTACATTGGCCCACGTTCAACTCATACATCGCCCGGTCGACTTCGTCGCTGTGTCTGTTCTTTCGCAGATCTCAGCATTTTGATCGACGCTCAGTTAAGTCGTCGCTAATAGCCTTTGAAGGCATCGGCCGTGTCATATGACTTGTAAGATACTTGTTTTCGGGCATGAAGCAAAAAATGCGTTCGAAATATGAAACCGTGTGAATAGGTCCGAGGACAGATGTTTGCTTTTGAATGTGAAGCAAAATGCATTTAGCGAGTGGCCTTGGGAAGTGGGAATGTGATATCGTATGTCAATTGTTTGATTGCATCGGGTGCAATGATACACGATAAGCGTTTAGTTTTCGAAGGTGGGTACGCATTATGGGTGGTGAATGAATATCACAACGTATGCGGTATGAACATTAATTGCCTGTGGGAAAAGGCGTCAGTTAACTGTTTGTACATTGCTTTGTGTGCAATATGAATATCAGTTGTGAGGATGATTGCCAATGGTAATCAAATAGACAATTTCCTTATACACAAAAGACACCACTCGAATATCCGTGACGTAAGATCATATAGAAGAGCAGATTGAGACTCCGATCATCTTCTAGTGATAAGCAACATTGGGGGTCGGGTCGCAGCAAACCCACATGGGCAGTCACGGGAGACGAGCAAAAAGTTCGACATTGATAAACTAAAAGACCTGCGCAAAAGAGCTGAATATCAAGACGAACTAACGAATAGATTTAGCATTCTAGGGAATGGGAGTGGTGAGGAAGAGGGAACTAATAATATGGACACTGGATGGGCATCGATCAGAGGCGTAATCAAACAAACAGCCCAAAAGGTATTTGAATTTAAGAAAACTATTAAGTCCAAACCTTGGTTTCACTATGAGTGCCGGAGGATGATAGAACAACGTAAACCCCTTAGAGTGATCCACATACAAAGATATGATGAAGTCAACGCAGAAAGATACGCGACAATTCGGAAAGAGACAACGAGACTTTTCACATGCAAAAAAACGTGAATGAGAGAGGAGTCGGATCGAAAAAATCCTAGAAAATGCCAGAGCAAGGAATATTAGAGGTATATATGTAACTCGAGGCGCAAACGGCTGTCTGGTCACAGAAATAAACAATATCGTGACAAGATGGAAGCAGTACTTTGAAAAGCTGCTCAATGTGCCCACCCATCAACCACAAATAAACGCGCCAGACTTATATTCAACCGAGCCTCAGACCCCAGAGCCCCCTTTCAACGAAATAATAGCTATAAATCAATTCAAAAACAATAAAGCTCCCGGAGTCGACTGCATACCGGTAGAGCTTATGAAGGATGGAGGCAAGGCAACCATTCGAAAGATCCACCAACTGATTACAACGAAATGGGATAAGGAAGTCACTCTGGAAAAATGGAAAACTTCAATAGTCATCCCGATTTTCAAAAAAGGCGCCATTTTGGTAGCGTAGTTTTTATTTGACAGTCGTTTGAGTGAGTCGATGTGAGTGTTTTTGTGAAAATGGACAAAATTGAGTATCGAGCTGTCATTAAATTTTTGTTTTTGAACGGCAATACCCCTACGCAAATCAAAGATGAGTTGGACTTTGTGTATGGGGAATCTGCGCCATCATTTAATACAGTAACATTTTGGGCAGCTGAATTTAAACATGCAGGCATGAGAAAGCTCTCCGCGCGTTCGGTACCGCGTTCGCTCACGTTAGACCAAAAACGTATTCGACTGAACATTTCCAACGCTCTGTTCCCTACAAGAGTTCTTTCCATTATACAGGAGCATAAAACCAAAACCTATTCGGTAACTTCGGTTGCCAGGCAAATACCAACCTTCCCACACCTGCACCGCTATCTCCCCGCAGCAAAAACATTTCCTTCCCAAGGATAATTAATGCTTTCAACGCATTACCTGGAAATGCCTGTAAAGAATTTTTCCTTCAAGGGCATTCATACATGTATCAATGCATCTCTTCATTAGCGACCAAGAACCGAATTCCCAATTAGTGTAGAAATTCACACTAGAGTTCGATCCTGGCGTCGTCTCAGATGCCATGCACAATTGACACAGGTGGTATACACAACCGTCATTGTGTAACCATCTAATTTACTTTCCAAAGACTTGCAACTATTGATTCAGCTGCAAGCACTTCTCTCGGAAATACTTCCTTGTTTGCATTTTTAAACAATCACCAACGTTGCGCTTAGCCGCCGGATTCGGATTCAATAGCATAAACATATGCAAACAAAAGAATCCGATTCTCCCAGTCGGCAGAGATACGATACACGATCTCCATTATCTCAATCCCTTTTAGCATCTAATGAGTGGCTGCTATTTACTCAGCTGACCCTCATTACCGGACGACGCCGTAGGCCGTTTCTTCCTTTGTTCTGCATCCCGTGTCTAGGTTTCGTTTCGCTTTGACCTGCGAGTGTTAGCAAACAATCTGATCTCAACGATCGACTTCACGCACACCACTACAGGACCTCACCAGTGAGATCCTGTTTCCTTGTTTTCACCACAAGAGGAACACTTTCTCTCTCGGGGAAATTCACCCCATTAGCGAGTCGGCTCTGCGCGAGCCGAATATCGCTGAGTCCTTTACCGTCATCCGACCAAGCCGGTCGGCCTGTCTCCCGCTCTCCGCGTAAATATCACGAAGTCAAGTGTAATCAAGAACTTTTAACTTAAATCCTGTTATTGAAATTACAAGGGCCGCGGATAAAGTAAAAAACAAGTGGATGTACAAAGTTGTCCAGAGTCGCTGAGTTTAAATATAAAAACAGTGCGCATAAATTAGAAACATGTTAATTCACAAATAAACCTTAATTCGAATTATTATCGCGGCATCATGTGTACTTGGATGCCAACACAATACGGATTAATAAAGAGAACTTTAAATATATTATAAAGATTTTTAGTATTTCATTTAACTTGTTGCCTGCAGACGCTGAGTTGAGATGCCTGGTTGCTTTTCTTTTCTTTAGGGTGAACAGTGCGTTTTCTTTCGTTTGTGTTGCTTGCTCTTGGAGAACGATGAGCAGCGGAACTGTGTTAAGGAGTTGTGGGGACGGGGTAGAACCCTGTGCCCATGTCGGCACCACGACGTCGCCCACCACAAGTCTAGTCGCCCTGCATTTTTGAATTAATCTTTTCTTACTTGATCTACTTAAATTTCTATTCTGCTCATTTTTTGTACGAAAATAGTAGTCGCCACAGTTCAGCAATGAAAATGCTTTTTTTTTTTTTTGGCAGCACTTCACCGCACACGGGGCATAAAACTCAAATTTTGCTTATATTTTTTGAGATACTCTTCACAGGGATACATTCAGGAAGCTGTTTACTATGTAAAAAAGTTAGCTACCAACATTCAAAAATATTAATAAACTACTTTAATTTTCGTATTCTTTAAACCTACTTGATATTGCCTGAGGGCGAAATAGTGCGCAAGAGGTGTCGCTATAAGAGTAGTCCGTTGGTGTGAATAATTCAATCTCACTTGAGACACTTCTAGGTTAGATAAGGAGAGCTCATTCGACTATTTTTTTTGCTACAAATGCTTCTTTAAAACTTGTTATAAGCCCACATCCCCCCTTTTAATATCATTTCCGTATTAGAGGTAGATAAGGTGGTCCTAACTAAATTGAATACATCTCCCGTTGAATTTCTGAGATTACGACAAAAAGCTTGTCCTTCTATAAATGTGGTCAATCAAGGATGATCCGAGCAATATGCATGAATATAAAAATAACCCTCGGTCGCCAGGAGGCCAAGGGCAAAAGGATACACGCACAAGAAAGACATAAGCAACACAACCCTTATCAGTTCTTACTTCAAAACACAAACGTGACTTGGCGTGGTGCTCTTTATTAGCTGAAGAAATTCATCAATACTGAAATTCGATCAACACAAAATCATATTAGCCCACATGTAAAGTTGTAGTTTTGAATTAAAAAATATATAGTACCCCCTACCCTAATGACTCCTACTTTACGCTACCTAACAGCAGTTTGGACTACATTCAACTTCGTGGAATTAGACCAAAAACCTACTACGGCTGTCTACGGTTGGAATATTCCAAGGAAATAAATGTTACGGCCAAATAACGACGTCATAGAAAGCCTATTTCCAAAGTAATATTCACCGCGATTGTATAAAGGAACAAAACGAGCATAGCACACATGCATCAGCGATTCTCACCACATCCTGTGTCCCTATGTTCGTCTTACTTCTGTTTTCGTTTGTAAATCGTTTTTCCTTTTGGAGAGACACTGCGCAGAAGCTTTAGGAACACGAGCATTTAGGAACTTTTGGTTTGTTCACCACACTCTCCAGGCGGGAAGAACAATGCTCTTTCGTTGGATATACATATAGTAATATGTGGCAAGGATTCATTCCCAACTGGATGACTGTCGTGTTATGGGAGTGAATAACTCTAAAAAATAACTAGAACTATTTTCACCCATTTCACTGTTAGAGAATTAAAAATGGAAAATGATCATAGACTTAAAAATTTAATTGTCCTTTTTCTATACGATTGGAAATTTAAATTGACGAGGACCTCCTGTATTCTCTTAAACAGTGACACTTATTGTATAGTCATATCGTTCTCTTCGTCGACAAGTGTGAGTATTCGTATGCGAGCAAAGTAGGGATCGAACTTTGATATTGAGTTATTTGTGGGGCGCACTTGAAATGGTTTTTGGAGAGTGTTGAATCACTATGTACTGCGGGTCGTCATGAAACATTGTGCTTAGTTTAATATTCTCGGTTCATGTTGTAAGTCAGATACACAATTTTAAGTTCATACACATAAGTAAATTTAAATTAAATGAAGTTGATTACTTATAATTTGGCTAAGACATCTTTATCATCATTTACGAATTCTATTCAACCGTCCTAACTGCGAAGTCATTAACAAATTTTTTTTTGTTTCTAAAACTAATTTACTATAATAATATCTAGTATTACAAGAGTATCTGGGAGAATTCACCTAAATCAATAATTTTTTAATTATATTATATTATTGATTTATTTATCAACAGTTGTTATATTGAGTGATATTTGACATTTTAACACTAGTATGTTTTTTACGGTTAAGCGGATAAGTATTCTCCTAAAGATGCCAGGGGACCATGCCTGCACCGCACATTCTGTCAGTTTATTACCGGGACTGAGTCAAGAAAACCAATCCAAAACAACCACTTTGTCTCCTTTAAAATAGGCTCCATTTGGAGCGGTCCAATTTTTTTCCAACGAATAATCCAGTCGCCCATACATTTTTATAGACCTATCCTGGGATAGTCTTACTTCCCACAGCGAAAGGCACAAAGCCTTCAATCAACACGAAAAGCTGGTCTTTCAAAGTAGTAGTGGTAATGTGACTTCCCGAAACAGGAAACAATCGTCGGGTGCCACATTTAGAGAATACAGTGCTTACTCGATCATATTGGAGTTTACTCGATCATATTGGAGTTTACTCGAAAATGGCTATTATATCCGCCCTGTGAGTAGGGCGTTAGAATATACTCACAGCCAGGCCGGCTTCTCGTGAGAGGCGACTTAAAGGCCGAGTTGTAGCCGGGGTCCCAACGCCCTGTCGTCCGGTGAAATACCACCTCATCAAGCTTTAGGCTCCGTGAAATTATTATTATTATTTATTGGCCTGTAGGAACCCGGAAGTTCATGACCTCACCGACTCGGCTTCGCCATCCTTCCCTGTCCTGGGCACTCTCCTTCCACGCTTCACCATTCGATCCGATCTCCTCAAGGTCAAACCTAACATTGCCCTCCCATCTCCGTCGCGGCCGTCCTACCGGTCTCTTTCCTGTTGGTCTACCGTCAAGAATTCTATGCACGGTCCTATCGTTCCCCATTCGCGCCACGTGTCCGGCCCATCTTAATCTTCGCGACTTGATTACTCTCACTATTGTAGGTTTGCGATATAGTTCTTCCAATTCGTGGTTATGGAGTCTCCTCCATTGTCCTGCCTCCTCGTCATATTTACTTCCAAAGATGCCTCTCAAAACTTTATTCTCGAATAGACGGAATTTGTTTTCTTCCCGTTTTGTGAGAGCCCATGTTTCGCATCCATATAGAACAATTGGCATGATTATGGTTCTATAGACACGGAGCTTTATGTTACGTGATAGCAGTCTGGATTTCAGCAGTTTACTGACTGCGTGCTAACTCGCGTTGCCGGAATGCAGTCTCTTGTTAATTTCCTTCGACATTTCGTTACTGGCCGTCAGTATCGTTCCCAGATATTTAAATTCTTTAACTTTTTCAAAGATCTTACCTCTGACGTTTATATGTGTTCTCTGAGACCCACCTGCTCTCGCCGTAATCATGTATTTTGTTTTGTCTTCATTTATTTCTAGGCCCACCTCTTCTGCCGCTTGCATGATGATTTCACAGTTTTTACTAACAGTCTCTAGATTATCGCCCAGAACGGCGATGTCATCCGCATATGCGAGCACTTGTGTGACCCCGTTCAGGGATGATCCGGCCATGTTGTCGTCTTGTACCTTTCTGATGACATACTCGAGCACAAGGTTAAAGAGACACGGTGATAGACCATCTCCCTGCTTTAGTCCGTCCCGGATTTCAAATGGTTCTGAGAGGAGGTTTTCTATTCTAACTCGCCCTTTGTTTTCGTTCATGCAAATTTGAATGAGCGCGGCATATTTTTTTGGGACTCCCAGCTCAACTAGAATATGGTAGAGTCTCTGCCTTGGGACTGAGTCGTAGGCTTTTTTGAAGTCAACGAACAGTTGGTGAACCGTCTCTCCGTATTCCCACTTCTTTTCCAGCAGTTGTCTTATTGTGAACATTTGGTCGCTTGTTGACCGGTTCCTACGGAATCCACATTGGTAGTCTCCCAGTATCTCTTCTGCGTAAGGTGTGATTCTCGCCAGAATGACATTTGTTAATATTTTGTATGCGGTTGGGAGCAATGATATTCCTCTGTAGTTTTCACAGTCAGATCTGTCGCCTTTTTTGAAAATGGGGATGACTATTGAGGTTTTCCATTCTTCCGGAGTGACTTCCTTATCCCATATTGTTTGGATGAGCTGGTGGATCTTTCGAGCGGTTGCCTCTCCTCCATGCTTCACAAGCTCTGCCGGTATGCAGTCGACTCCGGGAGCCTTGTTGATTTTCAATCGATTTATTGCGTCTACAACTTCGTTGAGAGACGGCTCTGGGATCTGAGGCTCAGCTGTATGTACGCTTGGTACATTTATCTGTGGTTGATGGGTGCGTACATTGAGCAGGTTTTCAAAGTACTGCTTCCATCTTGTCACGACATTGTTTGTTTCTGTGACCAGACAGCCGTTTGCGTCTCGAATTATTTTGGCTCTTCCTCGGTAGCCATTTCTAATTGAATTTATGCCGGCATACATACCTCTGATGTTCTTTGCCCTAGAATTTTCTAGGATTTTTTCGATCCTAGTCTTCTCCCATTCGCGTTTTTTGCGTTTGAAGAGCCTCATTGTCTCTCTCCGAATTGTCGCGTATCTTTCTGCGTTGACTTCATCATATCTTTCTAAGTGGATCACTCTGAGGCGTTTACGTTCTTCGATCTTCGCCCTGCACTCATCGTCAAACCAAGGTTTGGACTTAATTGTTTTCTTAAATCCTAATACCTTTTGGGCTGTTAGTTTGATTGTGTCTCTGATCGATGTCCATTTAGTGTTCACACTATTAGCTTCCTCTTCCTCACTGCTCACATTCTCTAGAATGCTAAATCTATTCGTTAGCTCGTCTTGATATTCAGCCCTTTTGCGTAGGTTTTTCAGTTTATCAGTGTCGAACTTTTTGCTTGTCTCCCGTGACTGCCCATGTGGGATTGCTGCGAGGCGACTCCTGATTTTGCCAATCACTAGAAGATGATCGGAGTCGCAATCTGCTCCTCTATATGCTCTTACGTCAAGGATATTCGAGTGGTGTCTTTTGTCTATGAGGAAGTGGTCTATTTGGTTACGCGTTACGCCGTCGGGTGATATCCATGTGGCTTTATGAATTTCCTTGTGCTTGAACATCGTGCTTTTTACTAACAGATCTTTTGACGCTGCGAACGTGATAATTCGAATTCCATTATCATTTGATACGTCGTGTAGGCTTTCTTTACCTATAGTTGGTTGGAAGATATCTTCCTTTCCAATTTTCGCATTGAGGTCCCCGAGGAGGATTTTAACATCGAATGATGAGATCCCATGAAATACATCCTCTAGGGTCTCGTAGAACGTGTCCTTCGTTTCTTCGTCCGCAGATTCTGTTGGGGCGTGTACGTTTATAAATACATAATTGTACCATCGGCCCTGTATTTTTAGCACAGACATTCGGTCATTAATGAATTGCACATCTTTTACATGGGGCGTAATCTTCTTGCTTATGATGAAGCCAGTTCCGAGGTTATGTGTATCGGTACCTCCACACACCAGTGTAAACCCGTTGGTTTCGATTACTTGATGTGGGAGTCGAACTTCCTGGAGCGCGACGATGTCCATTTTATATTGTTTTGCGTTTTCCACGACCGTCTGTATCGCGCCTGGTTTATATAACGTTCGAACATTCCACGTCCCGACGCGTATATCCCGCTTTTTCCGTTTTTCCCTACGTCTTCTTTTTGCCGAGTCGGTGAAATGGTCGGGAAAAATCCCTGGCCATCTTTCGGAGCTTGGCTGATAGACCTGTGGCGGTTCCGCCAAACGCCACCGTCTACTTACCCGACGAACCCCCGTAACTACAACCCAACTTTTATAGTTTGCCGCTAATGCAATCGCATTGGCACCAGTAAATGCTTCACACATCAAGTATCTAATGTATTTAGCTAAAAGCTCCTGGAAGAGAACTCTTACCTTCATTTATTAATTGAAATTCATAATTACCTACAAGAATTCATAAATCCCAAGTCCAATTCGGCACCTTCGGTTGCCAGGCAAATCCCAATCTTATCATACGCATTTTCCCTAGACGAAATCCTGAAAACGAAACAATTTGCTTTACATATAATGTAACCGTCATAACAGGGATAATAAACATCGCGTCGCCTATTCCCAGCCTCATTATGTGTACAAAAATCCCTTTACATACAGATTGGCTGGCGACTCTTTTCTCCCTACTATAAACAATCCAACGCAGCTGCACACAATTGGCGCAAAAGACGCTGAAACCAAACCCTATAGCATAGGCAAATGCAAATAGGAATTGTATACTTATATACCTTGGCAGCGATGCCATAAACACCAATTCCCTGTTACGAGGGTTGCCTCTTATGTTTCGGGATTTGGCAATCCTAGTGTTGCAATCCGGCAATTGACAGCTCTGTCGTAAAGTTGGACATTTTTGAGGTTATACGCACTCAGAACGTTTTGACATACGAGCGCTATTTGTGTTGTTTACAGTAACTTAAAAGATTCATCTCGGCCCAAAAATGGAATTAAATCGTCAACATTTTCGTGCGATTATTTTTTACAACTTTCGGCGTGGATTAACTCAGCAACAGTGCATGGATGAACTTAATTCAATTTTTGGCGATGAAGCTCCATCAAGGACCAGTATTTATCGATGGTATGGTGAATTCAATCGTGGTCGTAGTTCACTCCAAGAAGAATTTCGTGAAGGTCGTCCAAAATCAGTTGTTGTTCCGAAAACCATTGATGCTGTGCGCGAACTGATATTGGAAGATCGTCATGTGACCTATCGTGAGATTGAGACAACCTTAGGCGTTAGTGGGACCAGCATACATTCAATATTGCATAAACATTTGACTGTCAAAAAAATTTGTTCGCGTTGGATCCCACACAATTTGTCAATCGCCCAAAAAAAGGCTCGTGTCAATTGGTCGAAAGAAATGCTCAAAAAATACGGTCGCGGTGCTTCGAAACACGTCTATGACATCGTGACAGGTGATGAATCGTCGATTTACGCGTATGAGCCCGAAAGTAAACAGCAGTCGACTGTCTGGATGTTTCAAGATGAGCCAAATCCAACAAAAGTTGTTCGCGCACGAAGCACTTCCAAGCAAATGGTCGCCTGTTTTTTCGGAAAAACTGGACATGTCGCAACCGTACCACTAGACCAACGCAGAACAGTCAATTCTGAGTGGTACAGAACCATTTGTTTGCCAGTTGTCTTCCAAGAAATCAGGAAAACCAACCGCCGCGGACGGATCACTCTTCACCACGACAATGCGAGCTCTCACACATCGGCTGCGACAACTGCATTTTTGAGCACCCAAAACATCGATTTGATGGGTCATCCGCCGTATAGTCCTGACTTGGCACCGAATGACATCTTTTTATTCGCGTACGTAAAAAACAAACTGAGAGGTCAACGTTTTTCGACACCTGGAGAAGCGGTTGCTGCATTCAGAATGCATGTGTTGGAGATACCTCAATCAGAGTGGCAAAAGTGCTTCGACAATTGGTTCAAACGCATGCAAAAGTGTATAGATCTTCATGGGGAATATTTTGAAAAACAATAAAGTGATTTTCGATTATCAATATTTGTTTTTGTTCTCTAATCCCGAAATATAAAAGGCAACCCTCGTAATATGCTATAACCAATTAGCACCATGTCCACCAGCATTGCGGCCTATCAATAGAGCTGCAATGCGCACCATGATGATCTATACGATCTTATAGCGTTTGAAATAATAGTGAAGAAGAACGTGTAATTCGAACTGACGCTATGACAGTTTGAATCACCAAAAATTGAACCTCAGCGTTACCCACCAGGCTACTGGCTGATTTTAGAATTTGATTTTTAAACTCCACTGATGTAAATTGTTATGTTATCGCTATGGTATACGGCTCTGATGTATTTTCTTATTCGATTTTCGTTCGGTGTTCCTCACTATTTTGCTTGTGAATTGTGTGTGTATCTGTTAGAGACGCCACAATCTCGTTGTCCTACAATATGACCTCGCGGCATGAGCAAACAGAAATCCATTAGTAACCAATGAGATACGGCTTGTTTACTTAGCCGAGCTCACATCTCATTGATGCACATTATTCCCTTTCTTTGTTTTCAGATTCGTTCTCATGGCCTTGTCCCATGGAAGAACCAATGTTCACACATACATGTGTACCACTACGATCTTCTCTATGAGATCTGGTTATCCACCCCCAAAGAGAGACCACGCTTCTCTTGGGATAGAAAATGCATCCTCAAATTAAAAGAGCCACTACCACTGGCCGAATTTTCTTTGCCAGCGAAGTCATATCGCAGAGTCTTCTTATACCAATCGACCGAGCAGGTCGTTACCGCTCCCCCTCCCCGGCGCGCACGGGGACGCGAATATACTCCGAGTCGCGGCTATTGTTGTGTTAAAGACAGTAGTGGTAATTAATGCCCAATTAAACGTAATCCGATTTCTGTAACTTAGTTAAATACAAAAACTGTCATGGTGTAAATAACTTGTTAAATACAGTAGTGATAATTAATAATCAACCAAACGTAATTCTAAATCAGTTTCCTGTAATTCATTTAAATACGAAACTATCATTGTGAAATAATCAATTCAATAAAGAAACCAGCAGCAAACTTTTAGTGTTTCTTTTCATTCCTCTTGTGCTTGGTGTTTTCTCCTCTACTTGGTGATCGTGTTTGTGCGTTTCATTCGGAGGTACTCGAGAGAACATTGTTTAGCAGCGAGTGGGTTGTCCGTAGAACTCTTGCCCATGCTGGCGTCACGACCCCCTACCCCACAGAGCGGCTCGAGAAAAGGTTGGTTTAGGTGGTAGTCGGTCCCAAGGTGAGATACCAGCCCGTCACGCTGTACATTCCGCGATATCGTCAAGAGAAATCGTTGATGGTGTTTCGGATGTGTGGCGCCTTAATGTGGGCTCGCTCGTGACTATTGGGACCGCCTTTAGCGAAGTCGGGTTTGCGAAGTGCGTTGCAGCCATAGACCAGCAAAAGTATGACCAACGTTGCGCCATCAAATTTCTTGGTTATCTGCATTATTGAATTTTATGGCAACAAATAGCATTCCCTTGGCTCCCAACACGCCTATTCGACAGATTTCAGTCCCTGTTACTTGTTTTTATTCTCCCAGCTCCCCACCAGCAAACATGTGACCAACGTTGCGCCATCATATTACTTGATAATCTGTATTATTAAATTTTTGGCAAATAACATTCCCGTGCCCCCCAACATCCTCTATTGTCGCGAAAGACGGCCGAAAAGTGTCGCTGGTAAACGGAAAGTAAATCGTCGTTTGAGGAGCGGTAGAGACGGCAAAAAATATTCACAGAACTCTTAAGCATGTTTTTCTTCCAAATGATGTCCAAGTAATTGGGTTCTAAAGCTTCCACCCTTTGGCAAACTAAATCGGAGCGGCTGAAGAGGCAGGTTCCACCCTTAAAAAGGAATCTTGAATCTGAGTCGTATCCTGAGCAACGAAGATATATCGAATTAGTTGGCGCATCGACCTGAGTCTCGGTTTGGACTATGGTATTAGTTTTCACTGTTTGAAAATATTAGCAGATGGCGTTTACTTTCGTATTGGTAAAACCGATTCTGTTAATGTCACAAAATGCCGTTACTAGTTGAACGATGGCAATGTTTCGCGGGCGGACTCGATTACGCGATGACGAGTTGGCAACGGTTTGGTTATTTATCAAAATATTTGGATGATGCTCTCCCTGACATAGCCTCTATCGGAGATCCGAATGGGAAATTAGTACACCTCCGGAATTCTTTGCATCAGACGATACCACCATGACTTATCTCAATTTCAGTTTGGGGCATCGGCCAAACGTCCAGAACTATTAATATATTATTATTTTTTGGCTTATATGAACCCGGAAGCTCATGACCTCACTGACTCGGCTGCATCATTGCCATCGTCCAGAACATAGTCGAAAATTTCTCCCGACAATATCGCGGAATATACAGCGAGATAGAGTGGTATTTCACCTTGGGACCGACTTTTATTTTTTTTTACACTAAAGCGCCCACAAAAGGGGATTTTGGAGTACCCTTAAATGTCAGAGCACAAACTTAGGACCATATCCAACCTTTTCTCGGATCGGCCCGTGAGCCAAGCTCCGAAAAATTTCCAGGGATTCCTCTCGACTATTTCACGGATTGTATAGCTTGATGGAGTGGTATTTCACCAAGAGACAGGGCGTAGGGACCACATCTACAACTCGGCCTTTAGCCACCTTTTAAGACAAGCCATACTCATAGGGAAAATATAGACACGTTTAAACTTTTCATTAAGAATAGAAACCGGTGGGAAGGGCAGGGTTTGAAAATGCATCATCATCATCGGCACTACGACCTGGAACCGGTCTTGGCCTTATTTAGCAAGTCCTGAGGCTAGTTAAATTTTCCATAATGATTTGTTTTTTTCCGGGCAAGGTCATTCGTTTTTGCGCCACTGAAAATGCATCATCCCATTCAATTTTCTTCGAATCGACTCGAAATTTTGGGAAAACATTTCTGAGATGTTGCACTTTCTACGTTTTGAAAATGCTGATTATATATGCCCCATTAATGCAGGATTTATATGGCTCTGTCCCGAATATAATTTGTGTGAATATCAGGTCGGCTAAAAATCATAGACTGACAGATAGATGGTGTTACTAGAATTAAGTCCATATGATTTTAAGTTAGTACTAATCTTCAAACGATACTTGTAATTTGACGGTTTTCGGACAATTGGTTCGTGACATATAGCATTGTGAGTGAAGCAACTTTTGTTATTGTAAAAGAATGGATAAAAAAGAATTATATGTGTTAATGAAGCATGAAAAAATGCTTTTGAAGCCAAAGCTTCGCTTATTCGGACTCTACACCAGGAAAATCAGCCATTGGGAAGTGGTTTGCTAAATTTAAACGGGGCGAAATTGACACCGAAGACGATACACGCTGTGGACGCCCGAAGGAGGTTGTAACAGTCGAAGGCATAAAAAAAGTTCACAAAATAATTATGAATGACCGTAAATTGAACTTGCTCGAGATAGCTGAGACTCGAAAGATATCAACATAGGGTGTTGGACATATCGTGCGTGAATATTTGGACATGCGAAAGCTATGTGCAAAGTGGGTGCCGCGCGAGCACGCAATTCACCAAAAGTATCAACGTGTCGTTGACTCGGAGCAATGTTTAGCGATATTCGAACGTAGTAATGATGAATTTTTCCATCAATATGTCACAATGAATGTGTTGCATATATGGATCACACAATTAAAAAAATGTATTTTATTGCAATAAAGTACTCACACTTTCCTAGGACATTGGGTCATGTGTAACCCAATGTTCGCCTACGTGGTTGGGCCGTCCTACCTGTGCCTTGTAGATCTCGTGCTTTTGTTTCACGGCTATTTGTTTTTCCGTGCAGGAAGTACCGAAACAACACTCGTCGCCCACGATATACAAAAACTCACATCGAATAAAATGTCGTATTGTCCTTTTTCTTTTCTTTAATGTTTATTTCACTTTGTTCTCAGTAAAACAGTTTAATTGCAACAAACTTTGAATTTGATTAACTTTATTTATATAGAAGACAGTTTAAATATGGAGGCACAAGAGATTCATTTTAGTCTGTACACAACATAATCCTTTTTTCTTTATATAGATTTAAATAACTAAATGTGCAACTCAACAAACTTATTTTATCAAAAACATAGCACAACAAATCATAATTTTCCAATTATACCGCACTTCGGCTGACACAGCTTTACACTCTCAACTTACTATTCCAAAAACTCTCTACTCGCCAATTCGTGAGCTTATATATGGATTGGATTTTCCCCCTCTTTACCGTCCACCGATTCGTTAAGATTGGGGTTGGATCTCGCAAAATCCAACGTTATGCAAAAGAATCGTCAAGTGAATGGTACCTGTGGCGTTAAATGATGGATTTAGAGGAAGTGTTGGTAGTTTTGTGTGTAATATGATACTTGGAGACCTCGTTTAGAGCTTTGTGTAATTCTTATTAGGGTAGGAATTTCGACACCTGCGAGTTTATGGTTGAAGGTTTTTTTTTTTTTTGGTTTCGGTAGGAAGGTGGAAATCTTCAAAAGATACCTGTGGAACGATCCAGAGGAATGCCGAGCTTTTACCGACTAAAACCACCTCCCGTCAGGCTCATATTCCTGTTGATCCCCGCGGAACTTTCTTTTAGATATTCCATCGCGGGGGCGGGAGAGTTTACCTGATACTCCGCTCGTTGCGTCGCAACTGCTACATCATGTCACTTAGAATATCATTTCTTTGTTTGGAACTTAGCATGCATTCCACTACTCCTACGGGAGTAACTGTACGTCTCATATGTCTCTCCAAAATCGTTCGCGCGGTCTCGAATCTCACGCACTCTGTGAGTACGTGTTCCGCATTTTCTATTTTGCGTTCACAATACAAGCAGTATGGGTGATTCACATGCTTATACTTGTGCAAGTATTGCCGAAAGCATCCATGTCCTGATATTACCTGAGTCAAGTGGTAATTCAGCTCGCCATTTTTTCTTTTCACCCATGTTTCTATATCAGGCATCATGGTGTGGGTCTATCTTCCTTTGGTGGAAGAATCCCACTTTCGTTGCCATTCTCTTAGGCTTGAGAGCTCTAATTGTGACCGCATTCTCCGACGATTCTTTTGGGAGACCTTATGCAATGCAGCGTTTTCTTTATATGCAATGTCAGGTGGCGTCCTCCCTGCCAAAATATTTATAGCATCTCCGGGTTCCGTTCGGAGTGCACAACATTCTCTCAGTGATGCCAGCCTATGTGCTGAATTCACTCCCTTCATGTACGACTTATACTGTGCAGCTCCTGCTCATATGTGAGCTGCATACATTATAATGGAGGTGTTGAGACTTGTTATGAGTTTCCTTATGTGGGGCCGGGGTCCTCCAACATTGGGTAGCAGTCTCGCTAAAACTTTGCATACACTTTCCGTTTTTTCACTCGTTTTCCTCAGATGTTCCTTGAAGCTCAACCTGTTGTCGAGTATAACACCAAGATATTTAATATAGGGACTGGATCTGAATATTTGTCCTTCTATTTCCAAATCAATGTGTTCAACTTTCTTGGGGCTGCTTATTAAAACTGCCTCCGTCTTATGTCCAGCTAGTTTCAGTTCGGCCATATCTAGCCGGCATTTAATGCTCTGGTTTGTCTGGGAGCAAATATTCTCCAGGTCATCTAGATGTTTAGTTACGGCCACTATTGCTAAATCATCTGCGTACCCAATGATTTTAACCCCCTCCGGTACATTGACCCTGAGCACACCATCATACATTATATTTCATAACAGCGGACCTAATACAGTTCCCTGAGGTACACCCGCTGTTATTTGATATTCCTGTGGTCCCTCATCTGTATGATACAGCAGTCTTCTATCCGAGAGATAGTTTGCTAGTATACGCACCAAGTAGGGTGAGACTTGTAGATCTCGCAACGCTTCTAGAATCCGATTCCAATTCACCGAGTTAAACGCATTTTTAACATCTAGCGTCACCACGGCGCAATATTGCTTTGTACCATCGTGCTCCAGCTATCGCATTGCGAGCGATGTCCCACACCACAGATAGTGCCTTACCGGTTGATCTCCATATTCACCGCATTAGGTCAGTGGGCTATCCTCAGAGCTGCATTGAAACATCCACACAAAAACCAAACCCATCCCGAGATCATTGCACATCGTGTTTCTGTTCTCTTATTCTCCCCTGTTCGTCGACTATCCAATTAACCGAAGTGTTCACCACACCTCGACGGCGGGGAACATGAGAGAACAAAAACGTAAAGACGATCTCGATTGGTTGTCCGGTGTGCAAATCAAAAATCCCATCTTCACGGTCACGCAGCAAGAGTCGAGATTCAACCACAGGAGCTTTCAGATACATCGTTTTGGTCTTCTCAAGAATTAGACGTCATTTTAAGAACACAGGGAATTTCATCTTACACGTAAAGTTTTATATTTGCCACGAAAAGTCTGTTTAATTATCTTCAAGAAAACAGTTAAATTTTATTAATTCATTTGTGCATGTGGAATCATTGAATGATAAATAAAGTACAAATTCAAAGTGTAAATTTGGCATCGTTTCTCGTGCGCCAAGTACCAAGTAAAAGTATCAACTTTCGTGTCTCTTCTTAAAGGTGTAAACACCAAAATCAATTGAGAACAATAAAGAAATCATGCACAAAAATATAACAAAAAAATAGATCGACAACTAAACCAAGTGTCCTTTATTCCTTTCCTTTCGGCGAGTTGGATTTTCAGTGAACAATAAGTGGGAAGGAAGTGAACCGCGTGCCCGTGTCTTGGTGCAATACTTCTTAACCCCCACAACTTCTTTAACGGAAAAATATTAGGCATAATGTGGCCCACCCACCCCAATTCTTCTTAGAAAGAATTGATCGGTTTACAAAGTATTGGAAATTGTCAATTCGTTCGGATTCCCAATTATATCTAGTAAGGAATTTTAGTACGTTCGTATTTACCAGCTGTTTTTTGGCGGATGTCATTCGCCTGCTGACAACGCATCGGCGACAGAAAAGGAACGCTACATAAGCGTTAAAATTTAAAGTTCTCCTGCTTGAGTCTCCTGCTCCCTGAGCGTCCTCTCCACTTCAGCCACCGCTTCACAAGGCCACCGCTTCGCATCATCTCTACTACGGCCATCTACCACTCTTGACCATCTACTCTGGATTGTAAAACTTGGTTAACTATTTCCGACTCAACACCGCTTGTGCATCTACTCTGTATCACTTCTGGACGTTGCTCCATCAGCTGTGTATCCTCTTGGTTTCGCTTCTCGGCGTGTACCACAAGAACTACGAGGGTTGCCTCTTATGTTTCGGGATTTGGCAATCCTAGTGTTGCAATCCGGCAATTGACAGCTCTGTCGTAAAGTTGGACATTTTTGAGGTTATACGCACTCAGAACGTTTTGACATACGAGCGCTATTTGTGTTGTTTACAGTAACTTAAAAGATTCATCTCGGCCCAAAAATGGAATTAAATCGTCAACATTTTCGTGCGATTATTTTTTACAACTTTCGGCGTGGATTAACTCAGCAACAGTGCATGGATGAACTTAATTCAATTTTTGGCGATGAAGCTCCATCAAGGACCAGTATTTATCGATGGTATGGTGAATTCAATCGTGGTCGTAGTTCACTCCAAGAAGAATTTCGTGAAGGTCGTCCAAAATCAGTTGTTGTTCCGAAAACCATTGATGCTGTGCGCGAACTGATATTGGAAGATCGTCATGTGACCTATCGTGAGATTGAGACAACCTTAGGCGTTAGTGGGACCAGCATACATTCAATATTGCATAAACATTTGACTGTCAAAAAAATTTGTTCGCGTTGGATCCCACACAATTTGTCAATCGCCCAAAAAAAGGCTCGTGTCAATTGGTCGAAAGAAATGCTCAAAAAATACGGTCGCGGTGCTTCGAAATACGTCGATGACATCGTGACAGGTGATGAATCGTGGATTTACGCGTATGAGCCCGAAAGTAAACAGCAGTCGACTGTCTGGGTGTTTCAAGATGAGCCAAATCCAACAAAAGTTGTTCGCGCACGAAGCACTTCCAAGCAAATGGTCGCCTGTTTTTTCGGAAAAACTGGACATGTCGCAACCGTACCACTAGAACAACGCAGAACAGTCAATTCTGAGTGGTACACAACCATTTGTTTGCCAGTTGTCTTCCAAGAAATCAGGAAAACCAACCGCCGAAGACGGATCACTCTTCACCACGACAATGCGAGCTCTCACACATCGGCTGCGACAACTGCATTTTTGAGCACCCAAAACATCGATTTGATGGGTCATCCGCCGTATAGTCCTGACTTGACACGAGAATGACATCTTTTTATTCCCGTACGTAAAAAACAAACTGAGAGGTCAACGTTTTTCGACACCTGAAGAACGGGTTGCTGCATTCAGAATGCATGTGTTGGAGATACCTCAATCAGAGTGGCAAAAGTGCTTCGACAATTGGTTCAAACGCATGCAAAAGTGTATAGATCTTCATGGGGAATATTTTGAAAAACAATAAAGTGATTTTCGATGATCAATATTTGTTTTTGTTCTCTAATCCCGAAATATAAAAGGCAATCCTCGTATACAGGCCCCATGAAGCTCGATTCGATTTTGGTCGAAAATTCGAAGATGAGAAGTGTCGCCTCAAGACTCCTTGTAGAAAAATAAATAGCTTATAAAATCTATAAAAACGAATTTATCAAAAAAATCGTACAACCTTCACTAGAAAATATTGTTTTATAGTAGTCATTAAAATTTCAAGTCAATCGGATAAAAATTGAGGGAGCTATTGCCACGCTCATTTTGAAAACATGGATCCGAGATATTTGAAGTTAAAATGTTGAATAGTGAAATTTCAGCGATGCCTGCTCCATACAATTGGCCTTCTAATTGAAGTAGGAGAGACGTTTATTAGTCAACATGAAAATTTGGAAACTGATATGTGTCGGAATACTTCATATAAAAAATAATAAAGATCTCTGTTCACTACAAAAACCGCAAATTTTCCGTCACAACTATGCTCGGAAAAACTTTTTGACCCACTTACACAAGTTTCTCCCCCTCATAATCGACTTTTTAATCATTCTTGGATTATAAGCCAATAAAAACAGTGAAAAAAGTCACAACGACACTTAACTAAGGCCTTCGAAGGACCAACGTATGCAACAGAGTTCACACTATGTGACTTCCTTATCGTTTTTCCTCCTTTCTCCTCTAGTCGCAGCGATGTTCAAATTCTAGCCCTAACTGAGAATCAGATTGACTGTTCAATCAACTTCGTTGTTTAGGACATACTTTACGTACTAGGTTTTCTTTTAAGGGTAGATTCATACATCGCCCAGGATGGATGTATAAGGGAATTCGATGACCTTGCTATGGAATTTGTTGGTAAGGAAAAAGCTGAACAAGAAGAACTCATGGCAGTGGCTCGAGTTTTGGAAAAGAATGTAATTAAGGATAACCAGAAGACGAGTGCAAAGTATTACATGACACATGGACAAGATTTTAACTAATGGGCCGGAATTCGTTGCAGAAGAAAAAGCCCGATTGACGAAATTGAAATCTGAAAAAATCACCGATTCAAACAAGGTAGAATTGTCGCGCAAACTGAAAATCCTCGCTGCGTTTGCGACCAAGAAGCCCGCTAAGAATGAGTTGTAGAGAACCATGTAAAGAAGAAGAATTGTAGCATTTATCATTCCAATAAACGAATGGAGGAAATGTTATAGCGTTTGGGATGATAGTGAAGAACGTGTGATTCGAACTGACGCTATGACAGTTAGAATCACCAAAAATTGAACCTAAGCGTAACACATCAGACTACTGGCCAATTTTAGAATTCGATTTTTAAACTCAAGTATATTCCACTGGTGTGCATTGTTTTGTTATCGCTATGGTATACGGCTCTGATGTATTTTCTTATTCGATTTTGGTTCGGTGTTCTCCACTATTTGCTTGTGTATTGTGTGTGTATCTGTTAGAAGCGCCACACTACTTCCTCCTCAGTAACTTTGTTACGATCAGCCTCGTGCGCGAACGACAGAGCGAACGAGAGAACGTCGGAGCAGTCGAGTGGGCCTATGCTCTATGCGGATGTTTACTATGGGAAAGTGTGTGCTGTGTGTACAGATCACGTCGGTAGGTCACCAATTATAGCGTTTGGGATGATAGTGAAGAACGTGTGATTCGAACTCACCCAATGACAGTTAGAATCACCAAAAATTGAACCAAAGCGCAACCCACCAGGCCACCGCCGTGTGTACGAATTTGATTTCTAAACTCAAGTACATTCGACTGATGTGGATTTTGTTATGTTATCGCTATGGTATACGGCTCTGATGCATTTTCTTACTCGATTTTCGTTCGGTGTTCTTCACTATTTGCTTGTGTATTGTGTGTGTATCTGTTAGAAACGCCACAATGTCACGGAACTTTATACATAAACTAGTGACAGATGAGCCTCTCGAAATGAGTCATGTTCATTTTCTAGTAGCGCCTGGACTTTTCGGCCCATGTAATATTCTATGGTGCATTATTCACTTGAACTTAATATATAATATATATTATATACGAGGTGTGTGCGCAAAATAATATTTCCAAGGCACTGGAGTTGCAAGAAACACTTTTACGCAATATCTTTCAGACTAGTGCGTTGCTTAGTTGTCCACGAATTAAACTCAGCTGTTATGCTGAATCTTGACCGGGCTGCCGTTCGCGATGGACTGTTCGTTAGTTTTTCTGCCTGGGGTGAGTTGCATGGGGTGATATGTTTTTTTGAATACTAAAGGTACTGTGGGGATGACGTATTGTGTCGTCGTATGACACTGGTTCACTTCAACCACCATCAAGTACAACTTCAGTCACAAGTTAATCACCGAGACAGGAAACTGAGTTCCTATCACGATCACAGGGGAACAACAATGAAGGAGACACACAGGAACTGCAGCACGGAAAATTAAACACACTGACTTAGTTTGTTATTATTAATGTTTTTTATTTCACAACGGATCTCAATTCAAATATTCCACACGTTAGGAAATTCCACTTTACAATTAGAGAGGTCCTGGGGGAAAATTCCCAGCGAGGGAGGGAAAGAACAATTACATTACACACTTATCAACACGTCAAAGTTAATTGGTATGAACTGAACCACGATGGGAATATCAGCTTCGGTGGCTGTGACACTTTTTGGCCAACGTACTCAATACTACAACAAGACTCCGTGTATATATCGCGCCTTCGCAGTGCTACGGCGAGCGGGAGGCGAAACGACCATCGCGAACATTGTAATACGACTCAATGATTCAACCCTCGTTTGGGGTGAGTTTGACGGTGTGGTGGTACTAAGGATATGTTTTTACTTACCACCAGAGAAACGTAAAGTCTCTCTTGGTGGAATAGAAAACGAGATCTCGTAATAAAGATCATGGTGGCACACATGTATGCGTGTACATTGGTTCATTCATGGGACAAAGCCATGAGAACGAAACTGAAACAACGAAAGGGCATAATGTGCATCCATGAGATGTGAGTTCGGCTAAGCAAACAAGCCGAATCTCATTGGATGCTAATTGGGATTGTGTTTGCTTATGTGAGAAGGTCGATGGTAAACGGATCCAGGAATATGTAGGACAAAGGGAATTTATGATCTGAGAGTTCAACTGAGCAAACAACTTGCAACTCATTAGATGTTAGATGCATTTGGAATACTTGAATGGTTTGAATTGTTTGCCGTATCGCCAGAATGCCTGCTGAAGGACAGCGTTCTTTTGTTTGTACATGGTACATGCTGGGGAATTAGTTTCAGCGTCTATTGCGCTAATTGTAGGCAGCTGCGTCGGACTGTTTATCGTTGGGTAAAAGGGTCGCCAGCCAATGTGTATGTAGGTAAATTTATTGTACACATGTTGAGGCTGGGAATAGCCAACTCAACGTTAAGATTCCCTGATTATGCGGTTGCATTATATATAACTAATAACTTTGCACGGAAAAAGAAATCATTATGGAAAATTTAACAAGCCTCAGGACTTGCTAAATAAGGCCAAGACCGGCTCCCGGTTGTAGTGCCGATGATGATGATGATGATTATATGTGAACCGATAAGGAATTTTTAATTCGAATTAATGAATGAAGGTAAGAATTCTTTTCCAGGAGCTTTTAACTAAATAAATTTGGTCATTTGTTGCGTGAAGCATTTACAGATGCTTAATGCGATTGCATTAGCCGAAAGTTATGATGGCTGGTTGTAGTTATGGGGGTTCTTCGGGTAAGTGTACAGTGGGGTTGGGCGGAACCGCCACAGTACTACCGTCAGTTATCCAAAGTCTATAGGCTACTATATACGGACGTTAAAAACGTACGAAAGTGGTCAAAGAGTTTATAAACGAACGTGCAGACGTCCATAATGAACAGCATTTCGATCGGCCTTCCGTTTCAGATGAGGCAATTGTGAGAATGGAAAAAAATGCTTGAAGGTTGGCATGTTATGGTTTGTGAGCTGTGCGAATGGATCTCTAATATCAGTAAGACTTTAATTTAAAAGGTTTTGACTTAAGATTTGCATTATTTCAAGATATTTGGGACTTGGGTACCAAAAATACTACCCGAAGATCATAAACCACAAAGTGTTCGAACGGCTCCTCAAAATCCTTAAGCGCTACTCAGAACAGGGCGAGGAATTTTTGGATTCAATTGTAACTGGCGACGAAATCTTGGTGCATTACATCGCATTCGCTACCAAGGAAACGTTTCGTCAGTGGCTATATTCGGATTGCCGAACCCGTGAAAGTCCAAACAAATATTGTCTTCCACCGGCAGGGGTTATATAACAAGGATATAAGAAAAGTGTCTGAAAAATTGCATCCATGATTACGTCGAAAAATATCGGAATGCGCGGCCTTTCCATCGATGCACAATTTATTGCCAATAAACCTGTTTTTTATATTGAAAAAAAAGCTGAAGACCTCATTTTACGGACAAGTCTGGGACTACACTCCTTTCTGTTCGCAGTAACAATGGAACTTTTAAGTGCTGCATTCCTACCATGAATTGACTTCAAACTAACAAATAAGGAAATATTAATCATCAACTTATTGTTTACAAGTTAATATAATATGCTTCATTGTCGATTGCATGAGTACGTATATAGTTACTCGGAGCGATATCTAGTTGGCAGACTGTGTCTTTATGCAATCTATTATTTTCACACCACAAAAAGGATGTCGACTTGACACGTCTTATAGAAGCTTCTGATAGCTTTTCATGTAAAGGATATCCCTCCACATCCATTTCATACTGTGTCATACATCTATATCTATGTGTATATACATATAAAATAATTCATAATAGGGAAATGGGTTCACTATGAAAACTACTAACACCCCCGTCATGTTCAATTCCATTCCTGAAAGGAGCTCAGTTGGTGGTACAACAGAAATGACACATTCAATAGATTGGGTGACTCCCTTAAACTCAAAAGTCCTTATCTAGGAATTGGCTGCGATATTTGAATGAGTATGATTCATCATTCATCATAGTACCAGTTGTACACACACAAGGCAACCCTAAATGTGCTGTTGGTATCTGAACCATTAAATTTAGAGCAACTTTTAAGATGAACATTTGCGTGGTCAAACATCGTAACCTCTGATGATGTTACGACAGTAGCTGCTAATAAATTTATTACGATTTCTAAGTAGGTAAATATTTGCTGGCTGCAAGACCTGCCAACTTTAAAAGTCAAATAAATTGTCGGTCTGTTTTCTTCTGTGAACTGGGTGGTTATATGAAGAAATTAGGTATGTTCAAGCTTTGTATAATGAACTATTTGCAAGCATCACAGAAAGTTTATAGATTCTAGTGGATTCGTTAACTAACATTCTTGTATTATTGTTTCAATCACTGTGTTACAAGTGCGTTCACTTTGGCGGATCTGTCGACTTAAACGAAATAAAACCAACCACCGCTTATTTTTTTGAACATGCCTATGGTGATGGACCATATACTAAAAATTAAAACAATTTATATCTTATAACTTACAACCTTGGGCCGTTTACTGCACCCACTGACAATGACTGCTGGGAATCTTAGCATATACCTTAGAAGAGTTTGCTGCTGTACTTTTGGGTTTATTACTCTTTAGCAACGCTTATAGGTGATCTTATTTTGTTACTTACGGGTTTTGTGTGTTCACACATCCCCAGCTTTTACGACTGTTTTTCATAAACGCTTACTTTATATCGACTTTTAGTAGTGCTGTGGGGCTTTTCAGGGCCCGAAGAGCCACGCATCGCTTGATCCCCACCATTACCAGCAATGCAACTTACCTTAAGGTTGAAATTTCGGCAAGGTTGTACAATCTCGTTAGGGCATTAACCGCCACCCAATTAGCTGGAATCATTTCGGTTATCCCTACGGATAACCGACATAAATATATATTAGGCAGCTTACCTTTATTGGGGGTTTTTCAAGCCTCTTCTCCACGGTCATTCCTGAAAGCATAATTCATGGCAAGATTATCATCTTGCCATGACATCAATTCAGCATCACCACGAGCTTCCGCGACCGAACAATGGATGGCACATATCTAGCAACACAAGCTGATCTTTCCGTGTGTTATCTTTGTACGTATTCATTGACCTAGCATCATTTCGGGTTGCTTGCACTACTGCAAGCCAGATTTTTAACGGCATGTCTATGATCTATCTTTCCTACCAGTAAAGAAGATCAAATTAAACATTGGCCTTTCAGGCGCGCATATTTACTTGTATCTCAGCATGACCGATTTTATGATCGGTTGCCGTTTCTCGGAACGATCACCAGCATCGGTCATGACCACCAATTTTAGTTTACACAAAGTAAACACTCAAGCGGATACTTTCGCCTGACAATCCCTTCAACGGGATTAACATATCCCTAAGACAACATACATCACCGAAATATGTTTATTTTAAATGATCTGGCAACGGCCATACCCAATGCTTGATTCATTATTCCAAGATAGATTCCTGCCTTCGGCAAGGGTTTTATTGACTCACGTCAATCAAAGAATCTATCCCTTGCGGGTGGCGGCAGTTTATCTTGCCCAAACATGTAGCAGCAGATTCGATCTGCTACATGAGTTTTTCCTGTTTCCTTTTGTTTTTGACCTTCGCCATTGACCTCCCTTCGTCGGCGAATTCTTAGGTTCGTTTTCGTTGGATGTCTGTAAAGAGACATCCAATAATTAGTCAGATATTTTACGCCAAGGCATACGCTCGCGCAGGAGTCGGAGTCTGATTTGAATCGCGAAATCCAATGGAGTCAGATGTTATCTCTCATCGAGGATGGTGTAGGAGCGCTTGTGGAAAATTCATGGAGACCGAATTTTATAATGATACGTGTACATACTGGTCGAGTCGTAGCCCGATAGACAGAGTTAGCCGGGAAGTGTGTGCGATCCCTCATTAAATTTAATTAAGTTCAAAATACCCAATAGAAAATAAGTGAACAATTAAAACCCAAATGGTGTAAACCCTACCGCGAGTGCTCAATAAATTTTGGACAGATTACCAACAACATTGTCGTGTATTATTTCTTCTCGTTGTGCTCGTTGGCTGTGAATTTCGGTGGGAGTGTTGCTGAGCCCACGCCCATGAAGGCGTATTAGATAGACACTACCTACAGTGCACCTGGCGGATTGCTGCAGGGATCGTGAGGAATCCAAAGTTTTAGGCTGTACCACATGAAATGTCCGATTTTCGTTGACTGGGAAATAAGAAGCTCTCGAGTGAACATCTGTGCCAGTACGTTAAATTTTCTTTTTTTCTAAAGTAAAGCGTGCTTGACGTGTGCGAATTTTAGGATTCGTACAGTTATTTTTTCTAGGAATTGTTCACCATGCTGTTGGCAGATCAAATTCGAACCCTCTTCCTTTATGAATTTAAAATTGGGCATAAGGCGTCATTGGCAATGAAAAACATTAATGACGCATTTGAGGATCTAGCGGTAAACGAGCGCACTATACGACATTGATTTGGACCGTTTAGCTCGGGAGATTTCAGCCTTGAAAATGAACCACGTGGCAAGCCGGAAACGTTAGTTGAGGACGATGTTTTAAGAGCAGCGGTGGATGCGGAACCAACGAGATCGATGCTGGAGATTGCACAAAGCATGGGAGTATCCCCAATTACAATAAGTCGACGCCTTTTTTTCATAGGAAAGGTGAAGAAACTCGATAAGTGGATACCCCGTGAACTGACCGAGTCTCAAAAACGACGGCGCCTGTAAATCTGGGCATCGCTTAGATTGAGAAAGCAAAGTGAACCGTTTTCGCACCAGATAATCACCTGTGATGAAACGTGGATTCTGTATGATAACCGTAAAAGACCTGGACAGTGGTTGGATGCAGGTGAAAAACCAAAACACACCCCCAATCCCGATCTTCACCCAAAAATGGTTATGGTGACATTTTGGTGGACATCGAAAGGACCAATCCACTTTTCATTTCTTCAACCAGGAAAAACGTAAACGCTATCAAATATTGTAAGGGAATCAAGATCTTGCATGCCAAATTGGCTGAAAAGCACCCTGCATTGGTCAATAGGCACAGACCGATCCTTTTGCAAGACAATGCTAGACCCCATACCTCACAAGTAACGGTGCAAAGACTGTTGCAGTTGGGATTTGGAATTCTTCCGCATCCACTGTACTCTCCTGACATTTCTCCAACGGACTACCATCTTTTCCGCAATCTGGATTCATTTTGGCGACAGAAGGTCTTCCGGAACCGAGTAGAGGTTATAAAATTCACTGGTCATTGGTCATTGCTTCAAAAAGTCAGCACTTCCTTGCATTGGTGGACCCCCCAATTCTTTTGTGAGCTGACCATTTAGAAATTCATTGAAGTGCACTTCCCATCGCTCCAGAATGCCTTCAGGATCGGTAATCAGATTATCCTCTTTATCCTTACAGTAAGTGCAGCGCGGCGTGTACCGCGTGATACTGCAGATTATTTGGTAGAACTTCCGCACCTGGTGCGAATCTCGCTCTCTATTTTTCTCTATTTCACAGAAAAGGTTTGTTTCCCAGGTACTTTTCTTTTGTCTGTGGTCTTTTCAGATCTTCAGAGCACTTCGTATTTCTCCTCGCGTACCCCCGCCCTATGAGTCTGCTACATTGCCCGGTATGCAGCATTCTTAAGTTCAGTCGCTAGTTTGCACTCATCATCAAAACAGTCGCTCCGATCTCTACGACTACTGCCTAAGATGGAGTTGGCAGAACATAAAAGTATTTTTAAGGCGTGTCCATTTCTCTTCTACGCCCGGCATTCTGGCCCCAGGATTTACTTTCCCTATCATTCGAAGGCAAGTCTTAAAGCATGACCAACGTTGTTACTGATGTTCTGATTGTGTAAGGCAGTCGTGTATATCCGAACCGGACCCGCAGATGCAATACGTCTCCGTAAGGCAATCCCCGCTCGGAAAACTATACCAACAAGATAGTGATCCGAGTCGACGTTGGCACCTCGGTACATTCGTACCATCATCAGGCTCGATAAGTGGTGGTGATCTCTCAACACGTGGTCAATTTGGTTGCGAGTGGCTCCATCAGGTGATACCCAGGTGGCTTTGTGGATATCTTTACGCGAAAACCTGGTACTCGCAACGATCAAGTTTTTCGATGCGGCCAGTTTGATGACTCGTAGTCCATTGTCATTAGTGTTCTCGTGCAAACAGCGTTCGGATCTGTATCCTGTTAATCCGGGGTTGCCGCAACGTTCTATTTTGGCTCCAACCTTGTTTTTGCTTCACGTAAATGATTTGTTGGAGGCAACGGATAACAGGGTGTTCAGTTTTGCGGATGCTGGTACGTTTGTTTCCTCCTTTTCGAGTGTTTGGCCGATTGGTGCATCTGCGTCCCATCAGCTGAGATGTAGACATATTGACTCTCTGAATCAGGATCTGGATAAGGTCCTGCACGGGGGAAGGGCCTATCTCGTCGACTTCAATGCAACGAAGACACAATATACAAGATTCACAAAGAAAAGTGAATCATCGGTTCCAGAGGTATTGATGAATGGCCAGGCCCTCGAATCTGGGGAAAGCTTGAAATTGCTCGGTGTCACAGTCTGTGGGAATGTGTCGTGGCATAAACAGGCGTCGGGCATCGCCAGGTCAGCCTCAGGAAAACTGAGTTATCTTTTTAGAGCCAAGAAATATTTTACTCCGGCCCAACTTCTTCTCCTATATAAATCCCAAATTAGACCCGCCCTCGAATATTGCTCTCATGTTTGGAGCTCGGCTCCTAAACATACCCTCGACCTACTTGAGTGCGTACAGAGACGAGCGATCCGCCTGATCGGGGACTCGGCGCTGACGTCGGGACTACAGTCGCTATCACATCGAAGGCACGTAGCCGACCTCTGTCTGTTTTACAGATATTATCACGGGTATTGTTCTTCGGAGATTCGTGGTATTGCTCCACGCAATTCGGTTTATATGCGCTCCACAAGACAATCCGACGGATCGCACCAGTTTGCGGTTCATCTCCCGACGGCGCGAACATCCCTGCATCAGAACTCGTTTCGTTACAGAGCGGGGAAGCTGTAGAACTCTCTTCCCGCGCCAGTGTTCCCGGAGCATTACAACCTGAAGCTGTTCAAGAGGAACTGCAACCGTTTGTGGCGGCATCTCGGTACACCCACACGGCGCTATAGGTTCGCATATCCCGAGAGAAGTATAGTAAAAAAAAAGGTCCACAGTAAATTTGATGGTATACCTTCCGAAAAGTGGAATCATTCCACCCACTACTTGGTGAAAGTAAGATTGTCGCATTGGATATTTCGAAGGCCCTTGACAGAGTTTGGCATTCAGCCCTTTTGTCAAAGAGCAGTGAAACTCATTGGGGACCCAGCTGTAAGTAGTTCAATTTCGTCGTTAGAACATAGGTGTAACGTATCATGCCTGTTTCTTCTTTTCTAAAGGTATTATCATGGTCGTTGCTCAAATGAACTCGCTGAATGTGTTTCGTCTTCTCAGAGAATTTCTGGCGTTACCCGCCAATCTGAGAATGCGCATCAGTTCACGTTGAAAGTCAACTTCAGGCGCACAAATAAACACAGAGTCATTCTTTAGCCGAACCACACGAATGTGGAATACTTTGCCTGATCCTGTATTTCCTCGTCGTTGTGATGGCCAGATATTTAAAACCAATGTACATCGACATCTCCTTTCCTTATCCACTTTGTCACCATCCGCTCGCATTGTGCTCTGAGATTTAAGGGTACTCCAAAATTCCCATTATATGCGCGCGTTAGTGAAAAAAAAAACTGTACACGATATTTTTGAAAAGTAAAACTGATCGTTTTCTCCAATAATAATGTTAACGCTATAGTTAACGTATGATCAGAAAGATTCTACTTGGTATAAGAACTTTTATTCTATACTGGGTAAATAGTATCAAATTGCTCAGCGTCACGATCTGTGGGAATGTATCATGGTATAAACACTTGTCGAACATCGCCAGGTCCGCTTTTGGAAAACTGAGTCACTTCTAACTACAACTTCTTCTCCTGTATAAATCTGAAATTAGACCTGCGCTAAACGACTATTTTGGCAAGTTTTCTAGTCTTTTGTCCTCTGATAGAAGTGTTTTGTACATTAAAGCCGCCAAGAATAACTTGCCTTAGAAGTTGGTTGCTGAATTTGAGTACCCGATGGAGAAAGATATTCGAAGAGTGGCACCAACGTCGCTGCCTCGAACTATGTGTGATGTAGAGCTCTGTGTTACGAATAATGTGCTGGCCAGCAACAAATCGAGGTGTCATCTCAACGAGCTCGAAACCTGAAAGGGTCAGTCGAACACTGATTTCGCGACTTTACAGGCACTCGGGAGGAAGGGCCATTGGCGTAGGTCGTCATCACCGATTGCGCAACCTGACAGGGTCAGTCGGCGACTGATTTTGAAACCTGACTGGGTCAATCGGGGGGAAAAGACACAAAGAAATAGTAGCGACTTCGGGTCGAGGGGTCGAGGGCGGAGGCCAGCAACGAGGACGGTTACGAGAGGAGAATATGAGGGCGATGCTGACAGGTTGGTATAAGCGAGGACTAAGGGCAACGACCGAGCAGAAGTCAGAGATCACTCTGCCTCAAGCCGCCGCCACGAATCGTATAAAGGTTTGTAGCGATTCTAACAGATACACACGATTCACAAGCGAAATAGTGAAGAACACGAACGAAAAATCGAATAAGAAAAATACATCAGAACCGTATACCAAGCGATAAATAACAAAAAAATAATTCACACCAGTGGAATATAGTCGAGTTTGGAAATCAAATTCTAAACACGGTCAGTAGCCTGGTGTGTAACGCTTAGGTAACATTTTTTTCGTGATTCGAGCTGTCATAGCGTCAGTTCGAATCACACGATCTTCTTCACTATTATTTCAAACGCTATAATTGGTGACTACGACGTGATCTGTACACACAGCGTAGCATACACTTCCCATAGTAAAGCAGAACTTCACACACGGTCACGACTTCCGCATAGAGCACAGCCTCCGACGTTTTCTCGTTTCTCTCTCTCGTTCGTCCGTCGTCCGCATACGAAGCTGATCGTAACGAAGTTACTGCGGCAGGAGTGGTGTAGCGATTCTAACAGATACACACGATTCACAAGGGAAATAGTGAAGAACACGAACGAAAAGTCGAATAAGAAAAATACATCAGAACCGTATACCAAGCGATAAATAACAAAAAAATAATTCACACCGGTGGAATATAGTCGAGTTTGGAAATCAAATTCTAAACACGGTCAGTAGTCTGGTGTGTTCAACTTAGGTAAGAGTTCTCTTTTCCAGATCGTATGGGAAATTCTCCTTTAAGATACAAAGGGAAATGTTATGCTGTTAACAGATACGAGGGGTAAATTCTGTTAGCAGATTGGATGGAAAAATTTTCCTTTGCAGATGCAGGCTGATTAATGTAAAGGGGATATTTTTAGGATAGGTCCAGTCAGTCAGATTTTGATAGCCATATCGCGTAGCCTATTTCGAGCAACCAAGGAGGTTATATCGAGGAGCAGATAGTTCGAATGTCCGTCCAGAGAGGAGAACGATAGAGAACTCCATCGAGGAGGTCGACAAAAGGCGGTAATAAAGTATAAGCGAGTAGGACTACGTTGCGAGTGTGTCGGAAGTTTTGTGTGTGTTTTGGTAGTTAAAATAAGACAATAATAATTCAAAACAATTTTCTTGATGTTTCCTTTTTAACCGCGTTCGCTCTGGTGTATGTTTTCTCGGCGGCAAGCAGGGTTCGGCGGAACACTTGAACCACATAGTAAACTGCCAAAGGTTGACTTACCGTGGCTCACTCCGGTAGCGGAGTGAACACCTACTACGATGGCGCACGGACGCTCCTCCGGTTCCGCAATTGAAGTCACAAAATTGGCGTTAGCTGCTACGATCACGACTGAAGCTAGCTAGTCGTCCTGATAAAAGTCATGGGCTGTAAAGGGCCGAGAGCTGATCCGAAGACGACTGTTCTGAGTCAATGGTGATAGAACGATGGAAGATCACTAAATGTTGAAGTAAAGTGAGGAGGATGTTGTAGGGATGATACCTCACCCGACGGATTACCTGGAACAATAAAAACAAGAATGTAGTACAAGTGGTGAGGGTCACCGAATTTGCTTCTGGTGCAGGCGTGGTCTCGTGTATAGTGGCTGGTGGCTATGGTGTCATGGTTCATTTTTCAATAGAAACCATGTTGGAGAGAATGTATCCAGTGACAAGTCACCACTCAGATTTAATGTTGCTCGAATGATACTAAAGCTGTGGTTGACTCTGCGCCTGTTGTTATTGCTGCTGCTGTTGTTGTAAATGCGAAGAATGGATATGACTGGAGATGGCTCCAACTGGTGGTGATGACGCCGGTTGGTACGGTGATGGCGATTTGTCTGTACTAATACCACCAAGTGACGAAACAGCGACAGCAGCTGCTGTAGTAGCTGCACACGATACTGAAGGAGAAGACGATGAGGACGACAACAAGGATATCGATGATGATATTGAGGAAATTGAGAGGCTGGCGAAGATGGAAAAAACAATAAATTCAGCAGAGCTCCGCAGCGCGGTTCGATTTTCATTCAAATGATGTCCAAGGTGTTGGGTTCTAATGCATCGTCTCGCCTTTAGCAAGTAGAGAACAAAGTAGAACAATAATTTAATAGTAGAACTATTTTCTTCAAACAAAAGTTGTCATTCCAGCTACTTTCTGGGCCACCTTCGTAGTACTGCATTATTCGAATTAAAACACAATTCACTAAAAACCTTGGTGGTAAGTTCGGAATAATATAACAATACTTACTTATCTGACGCTACAACAGGAATCCATTCTTGACCTGTTGCTGTTCCAGTGCTCCAGATCTTAATCTGATGTCGTTCAGTTCGGAATTCCAATACTTAATAATAATAGCGATTTTGTTCAGTTTACCTCCAAAAATAGATTGAAGTTGAAAACGTGCCAATGTTATGAAACGATTTCAATAGGGATGCCTTTATCTTTTTCGTAAAGTACAATTTTTGAGTTATTTAAATGTGTCAATGCTATAAGCTTCACAACTGTTGTATCTTAGTTGCCATCAAATACAATAGCCTAGCTCCAGTTTAGAATTTGTCTACTGAGTCAGAACTCTAAGCTTCTCTTACAATATTGGAACCATCAACTCTCAACCTCATGGATGTATTAAGTTTTGCCTCCTGGTTGATGCTTTCTGTTAGAAGAGAAAAATCCATCCTTTCGTGTTACCTTTTCTGTCTCCCCCATTCTCTGTTCGTCATACCGTTCACCAAGGACACTTAGGTCTAGTTTAAGTTCAAGCGAATTTTCGATACAAAATGATATGTCTGAAAAATTACTTTTAAAAAATGTATTTATTACAGAGAGAAAATCGGAGTTGGGGTATTACAAAAATCACTGCGCAACTCGTCTTTAAGAACACCGCCTGGAAATAAAAATAGAAATGTGTATGAGGACACTCTCTCGGTGACTCAATAGTCTTCTATATATTTTAGAAAAAATAAAAATATTAATAATAAATTGATTTCGTGCATATGTAACTGGCAGGCTGTCGTCTCCGGAAGAAAATGAATTCAAAGTGTTTTTCAAAATCAGCGTATCTACATAACACGTGATGTAATGTAATTTTGAACAGCAGTCGGAATTTTTTATTTTTATAGATCTTGTTCACCGCAGACAACCAACGCATGAGTTGATGAATGGTGGCATAAAATCTAGATCCTTTGTGTTGTATATATCCTAAACATTATTTTCATTGAATTTCTCATCGTAAAGTGTTGCGCTTGTTGCAACAAGGAAAATCGTAATAATGACGTCATTGGTAGGTCACCGGCCTAGTTTACGTTCTCAGCCAACCCTGGGGGAGCTGGTTTTTCTCTCATCCCCTAGTTTTCCGTTCACGTGTTGTGTGTGGCCTCTTAATCACAAAATGTGAAGGAAATTCGTATTCGGTTTTGAAAGACCTGTGTTTTTATTTATCTATGTGATTGTTGTCTACTTTTGGTAGACCAGGTTGTGGTTAAGGATAACGCACAGCATTGGACAGTTATTAGAGGATGTTTGTTAGGTCGCGTGAAATATACGACTGGTCGCTTAGAAAGGATAAAGCTTCGTCCGTAGAAGAAATTAATGTCTTAACAAGTAAACGAATTATTGAATTTCAATAAATATTTGAGTTCAAAAGGTTCTCTATTTTAGAAATGCTTGTGTTTTTGACAGTGTTTTGATATATATTGGACGTACAAATAAGAACTGCGGATTGGTTTTTACGAAATGGCGCATTAATACAGTAGGTAGTAAAACGATTGGACATATATGACACTTTGTTGCGATGTCAACAAGTGTCAAATGCTCAAAAGTGATAAATTGAAAAAGCGTTCTCGTAGTATTGCGTTTCTGTGTTCAATATATCGAAATTTGCGCCAAATGCATTCGTGGACCGCATTGCTTTTTCGTTTTTATTTGAAGAAAACTGTTGCTGAATCATAGCGATTGTTTCGAGAAGCTTATGGTGGACATGATCCATCGGGTGAGCGGTGGTTTCTGTGATTCAAAAGACCTGATTTCTCTGTTACACACAAAAATGCAGAAAACAACCAACAAGGTACGAAGATACAGAATTCCAATCATTGTTGGACGAAGGCGATGCCAAAAAATGTTATCCGTTGGATGTTAATCAATAAACCGTGTCTAATCGCCTGCGAGGACGATTTGAAGGATTTCGAACGATTTCAAAAGTCGGTACAAGACACTACATGAGTTTAACGAGGGGCAGATAGAGAGCGAACTGTAGGTGTTGGTTATTGTACCGTACATGGGCACTAGTTCAACTCAACACCCAAACACTTACCATTGGTTTGTCTGTAAATTGTCCACAAAAACAAACCGAACTTCAAGCAAGCAGAAAAATAAAAATGCACGCAAGTATTTAGTTATTAAGTGTTCTTTATTTTTATCTACGATATGGCATTGGCACATGCGCATAAAACTGGGAGTTCACAATATTAAGCCTACACTCCTTCAGGATCGTTGAAAGTTAATAGAAAGTTCACTTTAAAAAGAACAAAACGGATTTCTTGACTCGATGACTAAAAAGAAACACTTTATTTGTGTATATGATAAACAAACACGTAAGGTTAACTTTTAGTGGGTAGAAACAGACACTTGCCACACGCGAATGGTATTGTCCGAATAGCCAGCGAACAAAGTTTGTCCATCAGTAGACCAAGCCAGAGACAAGCACTGTGGCTGATCAGCCTTAGCGTTCTGTGACACCACTTCAGGGCGGAGTTCTTCAACAGTCTTCTTACATGCCAAATCCCAGATCTTGATCGATGGGCCGTAGGCAACGCGAAGCCAATAACGATTGGGCGAAAAGCACAAAGCATTGATAAAGTCGTTGTGTTCAAAGGTGTACAGATTCTTGCCATCATTAAGATCCCAAAGAAGGGCCTTGGCGTCCTTACCACCGGACGTGCACAGTGAACCATCAGGCGATACTGTTACGGTGTTCAAATATCCACTATGTCCATGGTGATTGTTCTTGAGTTTGCAGCTGGCCAAATTCCATACTTTCACGGTGCGATCCCATCCGCACGACACGATGATTGGATTTGAATGGTTGGGTGAGAAGCGCACACATGATACCCAGTCGGAGTGACCATCTTCCTGAATAGTGTACTTACACTCTGCTAATGTATTCCACAACTTGATGGTTTTGTCCCGGGAACCAGAGACAATCTGACGGTTGTCAGCTGAGAAGGCTACCGAAAGTACGTCCTTAGTATGATCTTCGAAAGGGCGTGTTGTCTTTCCAGCCGCCAAATCCCACAAACGGAGTGTTTTGTCCCAGGAACCAGAGAGGGCGTAGTTGCCGTCGGATGACAGTACCACGTCACTAATAAAATGCGAATGGCCGTAGAGGCGCTTCTGTGGGAAGCCGTAGTTATGGTCCTCGTCGCGCGTCAACTTCCAAATAATTAGAGTTTTATCACGAGAGGCAGAAATGATTGTATCTGGTTCCTTCGGATTTGTTGCTATTTGAGTTACCCACCCATTATGACACAAGAGAGTTCCACGAAGTTGTAATGTTTCCGACATTATTTTTATCCTTCGAGCACTGTGATTTCAACACAAGTATAAAACACGTCAACCCGCTAAAGCAGTTAAAATGAAAACACTGTACTCCAACTCGCACTCTGGAATCGCGCGTCTTGACCGTGTTAAGAACTTTACTACTTTGTAACGCGACTAGTGAAAAGGTATCGTTAAGCGGTGCGACCGTCTGCTGTGGTGATAGAAATCTGACTCAACGATGTTCGTCGAGATCAACTTCCACCAGCCGCCGCAAAGGTGGATTTTTCCTATATTCATTCAGGTCAATGTACTGGTGCACATGGCGGGAAATTATTCATGGTGGTGAGGGATTTGACCTGCAGATGTGCAGGTTAACGTCTCACCCAGGGAAACCATGCACCAGCGGTTAGTAAACAAAACAAACGCACTGAGGTACTGTGTGTTTGCTTTTTGATTTGCTGGTGGGTCATCATAGGGCATGTCATGGGTAAGATTGTCTAAACAATGATCATATCCATGCCCAATTTCCATGATCGGTTGATAACCGATGAAAGGGAATTAGTATTAGGGGCTGCAGGCATCGTTGAGATAAGCGATGGCAAAAAATCGCCGAAGGAAGAAATAGGTTTCTGTATGTTCTGTAAATAGAAACGCTATTTCGGAGGGTCATACGCTGAGATGCGCATTTGTTCGGTTTAACCAATGCTGCATGGGAACGTCGGCTGTTTACATAATCGCCCAGAATCATACCGTTGCAGGCAATCGATTTCTCTGTGATGATAAGCCAACCGCAGATTTGTTCGCCTATGGCAAAGGCTAGGGTGGCTATTGTTTGGTTATGAAAACTGTACGTGGGACACGATCATTGGGATGATTGTTTAAATCATGATCGCGTCCGATTCAATGGATGTTGGTTTCCGGAAAACTGCATCATAGGACATGACCATTAGGATGATTATTTGAACAACGATCGCGTCTTGTCCTATTCGATGATCGGGTGTCGCTTGGGCGATCAGTGGTCGGAAAAATCCGCTGCAGCTGTGTCAACAGATCGGCTGGTTAGCGTGTGTTTGTCGTTAATTGATGACAAGCTGAGCCGATAGGAGATGTAAACTGCTACATGGAGTATGAACCAGAAAAGTTTAGAATTATGTATGCCGTCGGAGAGATTTCCTTTCAGGTATGAAAAATGCTTACGCTGCCCAAAATTGCAGTAGGTATGGTGTGGGTGAGGGAAAAGACAGGTTAAGTAGAGGAAGTGGGTGGTTCTTGGAGAACACTTTAAAGAAACGCCACAGAACTACAAACATTCCTAAGATATATCGATTTGGTGTTGGGCGGGCTTGACGATATATTCATACCATCAACAGATATGACAGAACATCGCTCCCGCTGGAAACAAGTGTTTCCGAGCACTCGGCCTGATAATTAATCCAGGCAAATGTCCCCTGGAAAAAATGAGCGTCACACCAACAGCGGCAATTGTTATATAAACAAATCAACCTTCTTCACACCACTTTTCTTTAAGGGGAGGCTCTCATCTGAGAGTCTCAAAAAAAGGTTTTTTTCTCGAATATTTTTCTCATAGAAGGAAATAAAGTCCAGTGGGGGCAGAACTCTCATTTATTTGACTTAATACAAGCGGTAAATATAATATATGATATATGATCATACGGACTAACTTAATATCTAGAGTAAAAGAATAAAAAAAATAAAAAAACAAGAAAAGGAAAAGAGGACTGGGGCACTGGGGTGGTGGGGGCTGGCGGGGGGGGGGGGGGGGGGGGGGGATTAGAACACAGGCGTAACGTATCATGCCTATTTCTTTTCTATAGGTATTACCACGGTCGTTGCTCAACTGAACTTACTGAATGTGTTCCGCCCCTTCGGACATTTTCCCGCGATACCCGTCAATCTGTGAATGCGCATGACAGTTCATGTTGAACGTGGACTTTAGGCGCACAAATAAACATAGAGAGTCATTCTTTAGCCGAACCACATGAATGTGGAATGTTCCGCCTGATCATGTGTTTCCTGGCCGTTGTGATGTCCAGACATTCAAGACCAATATACATCGACACCTCCTTTCCTTATCCACATCCTCTCCATCCGCTCGCACTGTGCTATGACATTTAAGGGTACTTCAAAATCCCCTTTTGTGCGCGCGTTAGTGTAAAAAAAAAAAAAAAAAATTCGCCTTGGGATAGCATGGCTCCAAGTATTTCATTGCTCGCATCCGCAGGTGAAAGGGTTTGGTGAAATCTGAGTAGGTTAACAGTGGCGGCGAAGCCAATATTGCCTTTATTTTCTTAAATGCCTGCTGGCATTTGTCTGGCCACGTAAAATTCACGCCCTTCTTTAAAAAGTTTGTTAAGGGGCGTGTTATCTTGGAAAAATTGAGTACAAATCTCCGATAGTAGTTCGCCAATTTTTTTTCTTTATATCATTTTTTATTTCTTCCTATTATTATGAATTACTTACTCGCTAGACAAAAATGATTAAACTCTAGCTTATGTTATCTTATTTCTTAACTTACTGGTCCCTTGCGGACTCTCTAAGTTACATTCATACGCTTAAAGCATGAAAATTTGTCTTTCGACATTATGAAGTAGTTCGCCAACCCTAGAAATGATTGGACGTTTCTTATCGTCTTGAGACTGAAAAAATCCCTGACACTAGCGGTCGTGTCGAGAATTGGCAAAGCGCCGTTTTTTGAACAAACATGTCCTAGATATACTGTGGGGGTTCTCTATATCACGCTGCGAACCCACCCACAATTCAACCACAATTTCACCCACAAGTCCTGCACACGGGTCCACCCACAATTCTATCCGTAATGACAGCCCCAACCCCTTACATTACCCGCAGTTACCAGCAAACACCCCGCCTACACACTTCCCAACCCCCACCCCCTCCCCATTAACATGCATTCAACGCATTACCAGAACCTCCCTGAAAGCAAACCCTGTTCATGCATTACTGCATCACCATAGGGCATCATCCAAATTCCTCGAAAACGAAATATCGTTCGCTCATATGTTGCATCACCATAATTCCCTGAAAAGAACTACCAACATGCAACATACATCGGAAAACCAATCAGCGCCCCTTGTTGGCTGGCTTACCCTGCCACACACGTGCGCAGCACATTTCCCTGACTTATTTACAGTCACCCCTGCTTTTGTCGAACCGACAAAACTAGTCCGCGCATCTCGCGCTCAGCCGCCGAGAAACAAATTCTCCTACATGAGAACACGCACACAGGGAATGCCATACTTCGCACGGTCAACGATGCCGCGCACAAGCATCATGGTACAAGTATCACCAAGCTCGCAGCACAGGTTGCCCTAATGAATGGCAGACAATCGTGCAGCTGCACGAACGTCACCATGATGCCTTTGCATCAATTCCCTTTATCTCGTTTTCGTTTTCGTTTGCCCACTGCCTGGCGACACGAGCAATCACGCATCCTCGCCGTGATCAATTCAGGGAGATCCTCTCTAATTGGTCACCGCAAGAGAAACTTCATGTGTCTAGCAAAAAAACGAAAACCCACCCTTAGCGGATGGCTGACTCTGCACGAGTCATTTTAAAGTGAGTCGAAATTCAACCACGGCGAGGATCGGTCGCCAGCGCATCAGGGTGGCGCGAGTTAATGATAGATCTGAGGGTTATAGTAAAAAATATATTTATTAATTTATAAACCTAGTCTAACATTATTTTAATTCTTAATTCTAATGCCTTCTGTTCTTATAACCATTCGTCAGCGCACTTCCTAGCGTGGAGATTAAGAAGACTCGTTCATGGTGTTATCGCTGCTCTTATAGATCAAGTTGTGAGTTTTTATCAGGTGTGATTCTCAATGTAGGAGATAACGCCGTCTGGGAGTTTTCCTTGATGATTTTTTGCAAGCTCTTATCGTAGATGATTCACGGTGTAGGAGATAGGGAAATTTCAATGGCTTGGTATGTTGTGTTGTGTGCAGAGGTTGACGATAAGGTTAGAGATGATCGGGGAATTCCATGATTAGATTAGGAAGAGAAGTGATTGAATTTTATCTAAGTCCAATGTGCGTGGGGTGTTAACTCGCGCAAAGCTACATTTTTAAGGAGTCGTATGTGAGTGTGTCCCTTCACCGAGTCACGTGTAACCGTTGAAACTAGTTCGTTCAAACCTAAGACGATTGGTGTTCAAGTTAAGATAATAATGTTACATTCGTTCAAGCTCAGAAAATAATGTTAAGTTCAAACCTAAGACATTGGTGTTCAAGTTAAGAAAATAATATTGAGTTCAAACCTAAGACTATTGGTCGTCAAGTTAAGAAAATAATGTTACGTTCGTTCAAGTTAAGAAAACAATGATACGTTTAAATTAAAGCCAACGGGGTTCCAGTCAAGAAAATAATGTGTCGTTTAGATCAAAGACAATTTGGCGTTTAAGTTAGACATCAATTTTGAGTGACGTTTTGTATCGAAATTGTCACCAATAATATTTAGTTTACACTGTTATAATTGTAGGCAGCAATAATAACAGAAAATGAGAATGTTGTATCGAAATCGGAGACAGGCAAAGTGTTTCCTTTATCGTTGATACTCGGTTTGGGAAGGAACGAGCGTGGGGTTATGAGTGAACACGTGACCGTGCTGGCACAGACCACCTACCACCCGCACAATACTACTATACTTCTTTCTGTAGGAACCTACACTTCTCTGGTCGGGATTTGGGGTTGTGATGTCTTAATTGTTCGAATACCCTCCGGAGTTTGTCATTATGATTTTCTAGGGTTTTCCCATATATGCCAATGTCATCCAGATAGACAAAGCATTTGATACCTTGTAAGCCAGTTAGCATATGGTTCATGAGTCGTTGAAACGGAGACAGTGCTCCCTTTAAACCGAATGGCATATGTCTGAACTCATAATCCCCATAGCTTGTGCTGAAAGCTGTCTTTTATCGATCTCTTGGATATACTAAAATTTGGTGATAGCCACTGGCTAAATCGAGCGTGGAGAAATAGCGTGGGTGACCGAGCTGGTCCAATATATCCTTAATATGCGGGAGAGGGTACGCATCCCCGATGGTACTTTTCCCCTTGTTCAGTTTCATGAAATCGACCGCAACCCTCCATCGGGTCCCACTTTCTTTGGAACTACCAGTAAGGGTGAGTTCCACGGACTTTTGCTAGGTTGAATGATATCAATGTCTAACTTTTCCCGAATTTGCTCATTTTTCACCTGGTTCTTGCATTCTTGAGGACTTAGGTTTCGTCTTAAGTGGAGTTCCTCACATAATTGGGCCAACGCTGAATCTTGTGTTGATTCATCTAGGGACTGGCTATCCGAGAAAAGATGGCTTATGTATTGGATGTGTTCTTCTTCCGAAGGGTGCGGGATTACTCGATTTATTATTAGAGTTAAGTCCTGTTGACGTTTGATTCGGCTCCGGGCGTGATTGCTCTCCCGGTTCTCCAAGGAAATCAAAGAATATTCCCTGGTTGAGTCCAATTTTGGAACTCTTCGCTCGTTATTAATAAGCCATTTGGCCTGACATTGCCATTAATGTCATTCGACAAATTATCGTCACTGAAATCGCTAAAACGGGTATTCTCTGTTTACTGATGTGAATTTTCATTTTGATGGTATATGTGATTCACTAGAGCTCTGTCTTCCAAGTCGTAGTTCGCCGGATGCTCTCATTCACCTCGTACATTTCGTGAAAAACAGTTCCCACACCGTTCCCCTTTTCCAAGGGATCGTCGATCGCAATGGGCACATTATTTAGGATGGCGTTTTTTGTATTCATGCCTGTCTTGCTTAACATCTGCTTGTTTTCATCAGTACGTGGTAATTCGAAACACTGAATCTCGTTTGGTTATTTTTCCTGAATATCATCTTTATTTTGTGGGACGTGTTCGGGTTGTTAGATTTTATATTCCATATTCTGTTGTTCCTGTACAAATTTGTTGCTAACATATAATTAGCTTTTATTAATTGTTGGAGATTTTTCAGTCAAAATTTTACTGATATTAACTCCTGATCATTTCTATCAGCGAAATGTCTGCGTAATAATTTTAAATTTGATAGAAGTCCGCCTTTTTTTTTCTGTGAAGTGCGTTTGTTGTTTATTGCACATATTTATAATATTGTGGCGACTCTAACAGATACATACAATTCACAGCAAAATGGTGAAGAGCACCGAACGAAAAATCGAATAAGAAAATACATCAGAGCCGTATACCAAGCGATAACATAACAATTCACATCAGTGGAGTATAGTCGAGTTTAAAAATAAAATTCAAAAATCGGCCAGTAGCCTGATGGGTAACGCTTAGGTTCAATTTTTTGGGTGATTCAAACTGTCATAGCGTCAGTTCGAATCACATGTTCTTCTTCACTATTATTTCAAACGCTATAATATCAATAGCTGTTGCTTTTGGAATGGTTTATCCATTGTTTCTTTTAAGGTTTTGTCCATTTGTTAAACGTATTTGTTGATTCCGTCATTCGACAGGTTTCTGTTCTTTTGTTAACGATCTGCTGAATCATAGCCACTGGATTGGTCTGTTGTTGTAGGGTTGTTTGATCAAGAATTCCTCCAATTCTGCCAGTTCATTCGAAAGCTTCATGACAGCCGTGAATGCACAGTGGTCACTGACGTACTCAATTGTCCGCAACCAATTTTTACGGTTCGTCTCCTAATGTTTAGTGGGCTTTGTTGTGAGTGAATATATATGTGATATATATGTAGGATCTACTTCTAGGGAACGGTGGGTAATCCGTACTCAGTCGGGTAGTTTTATATTCTAAGTGACACTGACCTAATCTACTAGCTAGGCGATTTCCTTTGGTATTGGATGTATAATTTCTTCAGTTTTAATTGAAATTTCACTTAACTTCATATTTAACTTGAATTCTAATTTTTTTCAAAATGTTTATTTCATTTCAGTATGCAACTTCATTATCCACGAAAGATGTGTTACGAGTGTAGTGACTCCTTGCTCTGGCATAGCTCCGTGCATAATAAAGGTAAACTAAGAAGACATTATTAACTCAGTGTAAGTTGAAAAAAAAAATGCGAACACTTTTAGAACCCTGTTGCCCATTGCTGGTCTGAGCCAACGCACCACAAAAGGAAATTTTGTACAGTTTGTCGAAAGCGTTTGGATGAAACACCTGCAGTTCATTGCTTAGGTATGGTAAATCTATAATAATTTGTTGAATTTTTTTACAAAGAAATCCTGATTTTATTTATAAAGTTTGCGAATATTTCGCCCATATTGAGTGCCAAGATTTTGCTGTTCCCGATTGTACAGAAAATGCCACCTACGTCCCAGGCAAAGAGTTGTTGAACGTTAAACATCAGGTAAATTAAATCATACTATTTAGTCTATCACTAGTGCTAAATATTGTTGATTAAGCACAGAGTTTATCAAGTTTATTTATTTATTTAACCTTAATACAAGGTTCATTATGGCGCAAGGTTAATAACCTTGCCCGGAAAAACAAATTATTATGGAAAATTTAACAAATCTTACTCGCTAAATAATGCCAAGACCGGATCCCGGTTGTAGTGCCGATGGGGACAAAGTTCATTATATCGTGTTTTCCAATAGGGGCTTGACAACTTTTTTTTAAAGTAAAACGCAAACCATTTGAGATTTTTCAAAAACTTTATTATCGGCTTGAAGTACAATCGAAACATTTATGAATGGACGACTTCGTTCATAGGGCCACCGCGGGCACGTTTGCAGCTGTCGATTCTTTGGAACAAATTTTCGATGACTCGGCCACACATTTTAGCCGAAGCGGCCGCTATTTCGCGTTCAATGTTAACTCTGAGGTCTCCCAACGTCGTCGGCTTGTTGGCATGGACCATGGACTTGACGTAGCTCCAAAGAAAATAGTCTAGAGGCGTTAAATCGCACGAATGAGGCGGCCAACCGACTGGCCCATTTCTTGAGATAACACGCTCATCGAACTTACTCTTCAATAAATCGATTGTATCGTGTGCTGTGTGGCTTGTGGCACCGTCCTGTTGAAACCACATATTGTCCATGTCCATATCTTCCAATTCGGGCCAAAAATAGTCGGTAATCATGGCGCGATCACGATGGCCATTCACAGTAACGTGACGATCGTTATCGTCGACGAAAAAATATGGCCCAATGACGCCGCCGCCATGCAAACCGCACCAAACAGTTATTTTTTGTGGATGAAGTTATAGCGTTTCAAATGGATAGTGAAGAACGTGTGATTCGAACTGACGCTATGACAGTTAGAATCACCAAAAATTGAATATAAGCGTAACACATGAGGCTACTGGCCAATTTTAGAATTCGATTTTTAAATTCAAGTATATTCCACTGATGTGAATTGTTTTGTTATCGCTATGGTATACAGCTCTGATGTATCTTCTTATTCGATTTTCGTTCGGTGTTCTTCACTATTTGCTTGTGGTATTGTGTGTGTATCTGTAAGAGACGCCACACTACTCCCTCCTCAGTAACTTCGCTACGATCAGCTTCGGCGCGAACGACGAAGCAAACGAGAGAACGTCGGAGCAGACGAGTGTGCCTTGGCGCTCTATGCGGAAGTCATGATCGTGTGTAAAGTTCTGTTTACTACGGGAAAGTGTGTGCTGTGTGTACAGAACGCGTCGTAGTCACCAATTTGGCGGATTGTTTTGTCCTTTAGGTTGACGGTTGTTGGCTGCGGTGTTCCGCCGGACCTCCTTGTAGGGTCCCTCTCCGTTCGACTATCTTATTTAGACTCTTCGATAAAGAACTTTTCGTTCCGAGTATCTTTCCTAGACCATCCTTTGTCCTCGCGTATGTTGCTGTCTAGCTCCTCAATACTATACTGGTTAGTATACCCCCTGGCGCAAGACTAATGACCTTTCCCGGAAAAAACAAATCATTATGGAAAATTTAACAAGCCTCAGGACTTGCTAAATAAGGCCAAGACCGGTTCCAGGTTGTAGTGCCGATGATGATGATGATGATGTTGCTGCCTGTGTGGCCGAAGATCTTCCTGGGAACCCGGAGTTCACACCTTCTGTCGAATCGATCGGTGTATCTTTGGTGCGGTTTATTATTCCTAGCGATCCCTTTTTGGCCCCAATAATTATCTTCGGTTGTGATAATTATATTTGCTTTCCCCTATGAAAACAGCGATTTAGTCAATTGCTGTTTCTCCGCAATGGCTTTGTTTGCACACGTGCGCTTTTCGGTTTTGGGATCTTGCAAGGAATTAGAGGTGCTAATTGCTATTAGCTCCAAGAGGAGATATGCATCATGGTGCTTGTGGTTTTAGGGAATTGCACTGATTAGATGAAATTGCGTAAATGGATTTGAATTGAATGGATGAATTGAATTCAATATTAAGAAATTTTGAACGTTAAGTACGATTGATTTTTACTATTGAATTCAATGTTGGGGTATTAGGAATGTTACCTTTTGTTTCAGGCGGGAGTAAGGACTTTTGGGAAACGTGTCTGTGGGCACGTGTAATGGCTATAAGTGAGTATGTTCCTTTGGTGGAACGACGATATCTCAACCTATAGTGGGTTGTGTGGTTCGTAGAACCGCCACAAAGTGGTGATTCATGAAGCACATGTGGATTTTCACCCGACCAATAGCGCATGTTTTGCTTATTGACGAACCCATTGTGCCAAAAATGAGCTTCGTCACTGAAGATGACTTTGCGATGAAATTCATCATCTTGGCGCAGCTTTTCCAGAGCCCAATCGGAGAACGTACGCCGCTTCAAATGGCCCATCGACTTCAATTCTAGAGTCAGCTTGATCTTGTATGTGGTCTGGGCGATGGCCAATATTTGAGAACGCCGTGGAATTGACTGATTTGGATCGTTTGCTACGGACGCCTGAAAGGCAGCGATATTTTCGACACTTCGACCAACCCGTTGTCTCACTGGCACGGCAACATCACACAACGAATATGCAGACTCAAATGTTTGCACTAAACTTGTTATTGGGTGTCTACTATGGCGAGACGGTCTTAAAGTTGCGGTCACCGATTTCGATAGTAAATTTTTATAATTTGCAGATGTTGTTCGTTCGTGTACTTAATCATGATAAAAATGTTGAGTTTGCTGAACAAATCGACAATGACAGTTCGATGATTAGTGAAAGGGTGCGTCCACAAATTAAATTCAAAGTTGTCAAGTCCCTATTGGATAACCCTATATTACCATAATTTTATTTCTAGTCGTACATCTTTACAATTAATTCCTAGCCTAATGGGTGACGATCAATATTTTTTTAGTGTTGAGAGTCGAATATTTCCGTTGAATTGTTGTATTTATGCGGGATTCGAGAGTGTCGTTCATTAAGACTGTAGTCAGTTCGATGTCTGTTGACGTAGAACAAAGGGACGGTTAAAATATTATGCGGGTTACGGCTCAGGGAGATGACTTGAACAACCCAGGTTATCATTCAATAACTGATGCATAGTTGATCCGCACACTAAGGCCCTTAGTCTGGGGTTACATGCCTATTCCATATGTAGTTTAGAGCATAATAATCAAGCAAAACAATGCAATCCGAACTTGTGTTCAGAAGACCTAAGAACTAAATAATATCTTCAAAAAAGGGATTTTACTAAAAACCATTTTTGCGTTAATATGGTAAACACTCGAATATAAACATTTCCAACGAAAGAATTTCATATAATGATGTCAATATCACGGGCTCCTCGATAGTATAGTGGTTAGTATACCCGCCTGTCACCAGGGAGACCGGGGTTCGATTCCCCGTCGGGGAGCCCCTGGCGCAAGACTAATGACCTTGCCCAGAAAAAAAAAAAAATCGTTATGGAAAATTTAACAAGCCTCAGGACTTGCTAAATAAGGCCAAGACCGGTTCCCGGTTGTAGTGCCGATGATGATGATGATGATGTCAATATCACACTGAGAACCTACTCATAGAAAGGTCGTTGGTTTTGCAGTGGTCATTTTTATTTTAATTTTTGCAAGATTTTTATTTCCTTTTTTTCTTAGACTCTAAAATACAGGCTAGACAAAGTATGCTTAAATTCTAACTTGATTATATTATATTGAGGTCGATTTAAAACCGCCAACGAGACAGCACGTGCGTTTCTGCTTCGTGATCCGTACCATCGGATCAATTGTGTAATCCGTTTTGGGATTCTTAGGTACACATAAGATACCCAATTGCACCATCGGTTCGGGCGCGAAGTCTTACTGTGGGATTCTAAACAAACAAACGGACCTTCACACACGCGTCCGAGTGCAGTGCAAAGCTTTCTGTGCGATCCTATGCAAACAAACGGATCTCCGCACACGAGTCATAGTGCTGTGAAAAGTGCGAGAATATACAGGCGAGTGATGTGCAGTGCGGGAAAACTCTCTACCCTTTCCATCCCTTGTGTCTATTTTCCTTTTTTCGCACCTCTGTCTGCGTCCCTCAGGCATCAATACTCTCGATTGATTAATAATCCTTGGAGAGTTTTTTGTGTCTGAGTGGCATAATGTTCATCATGGAAGGGATGTGACCTGGATTTCGGCACGGATCTAGTGGGGCACCTACTACAAGGGCATAACACCTGTAGTGGTTGCTTTCGCTTATCTATTGCTGGTCCCGACTTGCATCCTTTCCCGAGGCGGTATTGGTTTTCTGTGTAAGGCCATTTCAATGGAGCGGGAATTTCGCGTTGATTTGTGTAACATTCGCGACTTGAGATGCAATTTATCTTCTGTGTCTGCCCACGTTTATAACCAGAAATCAACTATCCTATCGCACTTAGCGAAACCCAGGTAATTACTAATACAGGTATTTCCGATTTTAATCTACGTGGATATAACTTAGTGCCACTGTTGTTTCCACATCGTGGTAGAGCCACATACATACGAAATGATATTGCTTATCAGCTTCTGCTACAATATGGGCTCTGTTCCAACCTAGAATTTAATTTCTCTTGGCTAAAACTTCACGTTCGTAAGCATATCATACATTACTGCTTTCTTTACAGAAGCCCAAACTTGGATACAAACCCATCCTTTAACGAATTTGATGCTCTGTCTGATTCTAACGATAGGATCTTGACCGTATATCCGCACAATGAAATCGTTATTGCGGGTGATTTTAATGTGCATAACTCTCAGTGGCTTCGTCACTCCGGACACACAACACCTGAAGGTCAATATGTCCAGCTTTTTGCTGATTCAAATAGTTTAACTCAACTTGTCAATGAACCAACACGGGTACCATATATCTATGGTCATTTCGTCAACACACTGGACCTGTTTCTCACCTCCCACCCAAACAAATACACAATTGAAGTTTCTTCGCCCTTGGGCACTTCAGGACACTGTGTCGTCTCAGCTAAATTTTCTCTAACCAACGCTAATGAGAAAGATCCCAAAAGAACAGTATGGCTCTATGAGAAAGCCAACTGGGAAGGTCTGAACGACTTTTTTGGGTGGTTAAATTGGTCGTTAGTTTTCCTCCATAACGATGTTGACTCTATAGCGGACACACTGACAGACACGATTCCACTTGGCGTGCGGACCTTTATTCCACACAGAGTAAAGAGTATCAAACCCAAGAGAAATAAGTGGTTCGATTCCGGGTGTAGAGAAGCCATTAAGGCTAAAGAGTTAAGCTTCCGGTTGTATAAATCAAACAATACTGAGGAAAACCGGAAAAGATTTAAGAGAGCTAGAATGACTGCAATACGTACATTTTGCAGCCAACTCAACGCTGCCTGATACCACATCAACTCCGCCTCAAGTTGAGCATAAGCAGCACACCATGAGCCAGAGTCGCTTCCGAACGCGTACTGTTGCCCGCGCACTCAAAAAGCTAAACGCACACAAATCCACTGGTCCGGACGGCATTCCCCCAATCCTCTTGAAGAGATGTTCCCCCTTACTCGCCAAACCAATGCGGAAACTCTTCCATTTGTCTTATTCTATTGGGCGTTTCCCAAATAGATGGAAGTCAGCGAACATTCAGCCAATTCCCAAAGAGGGTGACAAATCATCCCTTCCTTCTTATCGACCCATAGCACTAACTTCTATCCTCTCCAAGGTGATGGAATCTCTTATCAACCGTCAACTTTCGAAATATCTGGAATCAAATGACCTCCTTAATGACCACCAATATGGCTTTCGTAGCAACAGCTCCATACGAGATCTGATGACGTACCTTACCGAAAAGTGGAACCATTCCATCCACTACCTCGGTGAAAGCAAGGTAGTCGCATTAGATATTTCAAAAGCCTTCGACAGTTTGGCATCCAGCCCTTTTGTCAAAATTACATTCATATGGAGTGGACAGTCTCTTATCCCTGATCCAACGGATAAGAGACTATCTTTCTGGCCGTTCAAACCAAGTGGTTCTTGGTGGTGTCAAATCTGTCTCCCATCAAATTAATGCAGGTGTTACCAAAGGTGCGGTACTCTCACCCACTCTCTTCCTCATCTTTATAAATGATTTCTTGTCAATTACTCACAACCCAATTTTCTCGTTTGCTGATGATAACACGTTGAGTTTCTCATACTAATACGAACACTCCCGTCCAAACTCTTCAAACGTCACTACCAACCAGCAACTTATGCTTGATACATTGAATTCAGACCTCAACAAGATATATCAGTGAGGATTATCTAACCGAGTAGAATTCAATGCCATAAAAACTCAGTGCTGCCTCTTGTCGTCAAAGGTGAACCCCAAAGTAAATATCCTTTCTTTGAATGGCACCGACGGAACCAAGGACCTATCAATCCTCGGCACTCGAATTAATTCGACTCTTACCTGGAATGACCACATATTTGAAGCAGCGAAAAGTGCAACCAAATTTATGGGGGTTCCTTAAGAGATGCAAAAGATACTTCACTCCATCCAACCTGGTCACTAATTTACAAGGTGTATATTCGTCCAAAAATAGAGTTCAACACCCATATTTGGTCGGGCGCATCCAAAACTGCACTACATGTGCTCGACAGGATGCAAAAACGAGCAGTGAAACTTATCGGGGACCCAGCCGTTGGTCAACCAATTCCGTCATTAGAACACAGGCGTAACGTATCATGCCTATTTCTTTTCTATAGGTATTACCACGGTCGTTGCTCAACTGAACTTGTTGAATGTGTTCCGCCCCTTCAGACATTTTCCCGCGATACCCGTCAGTCTGTTAATGCGCATCAGTTCACGTTGAACGTGGACTTTAGGCGCACAAATAAACATGGAGAGTCATTCTTTAGCCGAACCACACGAATGTGGAATGTTCTGCCTAATCATGTGTTTCCTGGCCGTTGTGATGTCCAGATATTCAAGACCAATATACATCGACACCTCCTTTCCTTATCCACTACCTCTCCACCCGCTCGCACTGTGCTCTGACATTTAAGGGTACTTCAAGATCCCATTTTGAGCGCGCGTTAGTGTAAAAAAAAATAAATAAATAAAAATATTATAACCTTGTGGTCCTACTCGGATGCTCTAAGCTAAACGTAATATGACTTTTGTGGTACAGTTTGCCTTTCGGCGATGGATCTTTGTTTGTCTCTTTAATTATAATTATTTTCGAGGCTGGGTTGAACAGTCTCCGACCTAACAAAGATACAAGACATTTTTTCTTAAAATTAATTTTTATTTTTCTACATAGTCTCCTTGTAACTTTACACACTTCTCCCAGCTATGCTCCCATCTCTCTAACCCGTCCAAATAGTACTCGGCGTTCTTCTCTGCAAAATAACTGTTCACGAAGGTGATTGCCTCCTTATTTGACGAATATCTCTGTCCTCCGAGCGCAATTTTTAGATTAGCGAACAAAAAGAAGGCGCTTGGGGCTAGATCTGGTGAGCAAGGCCGATGGTCAAGCAGTTCAAACCGTAATCTGTCGCTTTTCGTCATGGCAACCGCTGAGGTGTGAGACGGCGCGTTGTCAGCATTTTCTTTTTCTGCAAATGTGGCCGTTTCTCCGCAATTTCTGCCTTCAGTTGGTCAAGTAATGATGCGTAGTATGCTCCTGTAATGGTTTTTCCTTTTTGAAGATAATCGATTAAGATAACTCCATGACTATCCCCAAAAAAACAGTCGCCATCACTTTCCCAGCCGAAAAAAACAGTTTTTGTTCTTTTGGAGCCGATTCTTCCTTTGCAGTCGTTGACTTAATATGTGACAAACACGTTCTTTGGACATTTTCATAGCCTCTGCTATCTCTCTCACTTGAATTCGGCAGTCGCCTAGCATCATTTGGTCAACTTTAGCGATGTTATCATCAGTTGTTGCAGTTTTTGGACGTCCCAAACGTTCATCGTCTCCCAAGCTCTTACGGTCACGTGTAGATTCAGCTGCCCAAAATTTCACTGTGAGAAATGATGGTGCAGAGTCCCGATATACAGAGTCCAAAACACCTTTAATTTGCGTAGGCCTGTGGCGGTTCCTCCAAACCCCACTGTCTACTTACCCGAAGAACCCCCATGACTACAACCCAGCTTTCATAAGTTTTTGCTAATGCAATCGCATTAAAAAAATTCCCTATAAGAATTCTATTCCAAACTTCATAAATCCCAAGCCCAAATCAGCACCATCGGTTGCCAGGCAAATCCCAATCTTACATACGCATTTTCCCTAGTCGAATTCCTGAAAACGAGACAATTTGGTTTACATATAATGTAACCATCATAACAGGGATCATAAACATTGCGTCGCCTATTCCCAGCCTCACCACGTGTATAATAAATTCCTTTACATACACATTGGCTGGCGACCTATACCCAAGGGACAAAAGCAAATATACGCTTCTTCTGTCTAAAGGCATAAATTAAATCCTACAGCATAGGCAAAAGGGCAAATAGGAATTGTATACTTACCCTTGGCAGCGATGCCATAAACACCAATTCCCTGTGAATACGCTAGAACCAATTAGCATCATGTCCACCAGCATTGCGGTCTATCAATACAGTCGCAATGCACATCATAGACAATGATCTCTGCGATCTCTTTGCTTACATATTTCTGGATCTGCTTCTCATGACCTAGCGGCATGAACAAACAGAAACCCAATTAACACCCAATGAGATTCGGCTTGTTTACTTAGCCGAACTCACATCTCATTGATGCATATTATTCCCTTTCTTTGTTTTCAGATTCGTTCTCATGGCCTTGTCCCACGAAAGAACCAATGTTCACACATGCATGTGTACCTCTACGATCTTCTCTATGAAATCAGGTTATCTACCCCAAAGAGAACGTGGAGTCTACGTTTCTCTTGGGATGGAAAATGCATCCTTAAATTAAGAGAGCCAGTTTCATTGGCCGAATTTCCCGTGGGGCCGCGGGGACGCATCAGTCCCAGAGTCTTATTCAACCGAGTGTCCGAGTCCTTTATTCTATGTGCCGAACCAGATTGTTCTTCTTTTCATGATCCATAAATTGAGAAAGGAAAGAAAGTGTCAGTTCTTTTCACGGTCAGAATTGAAATATAATAAAAAGAGAATCTGCTCAAGAATATTCGACACCGAGTACGCAAAATTGAAGAGGCAACAAAAGACTCGATGAATCGGAAATGTGAAAGAAAAATTTTGTACATCAATTTTATAGATTATAACGTGTGAAATATTCGAATTGTTTTGTGTTTTGAAAATAAAAGGATCTTTATAACGTAACTCCCAGTGTTTCATTCTCTCCTGTGATTGATGTTTTCTGCTTCCCTCGGCGATCATTCGTTTGTATTCGGTGCAACGTTTAGTGGATGATGGGGGTGAGAAGTGAATCAGCGCCGTACGCCGGTGCACAATACTTCCTACCCCACAGGCCTATTGCCTTTCAAAAACAAAAATATAATGTCAGCTCGATACCCAATTTTGTCCATTTTCATAAAAACACTCGCATCAACTCACTCAAACGACTCTCAAATAAAAACGACGCGTCCAAAATGGCTGAAATTGTGGTGAGTAACTGTTAAAAGATGCACAGTTACATTTACTAGCTTTTATTGACGAGTGCTACTATCTTCATGTTGAGGTCGGAAACTTTTCAGCCCAACCTCGTGATGTGACTTCATCACAATGAATAGCATTGGTGTGATTTGGATCTATGATCGTTTTGAGTGCACCAATGATGCCCGATAAATCGTTGATTTTTACATGGAATCTTCTACAACGTTCAACAATATTCTTACACTCTGTTTTATTTTGTTCGGCAAATTCAATATAAATTGGTTTTTAGACTACCCATTTATACATATGAAGAAGAGAGTGGGTGTGAGTACCGAACCCTGGGGAACACCTGCATTAATTTGATGGGAGGCAGAGTGGACGCCGTTAGGAACCACTTGGATTGAACCGCCAGAAATATAGTCTCCTATTCATTGGATCAGGGAATTGTCCACGCCATATGAATGTTATTTTGATAAAATGTCTGGATGCCAAACTCAATCGAAGGCTTTCTGGATATCCAGGGCAACAACCTTGCTTTCTTTGAAGTAGAGGATGGAATGGCTTCACTTTTCGGTAAGGTACGCCATCAAATCTCCTGTGTACCTGTTGCTACGAAAGCGATATTGGCGGTCATTGAGGAGTTCATTTGATTCCAGATATTTCGCAAGTTGACGGTTAATCAGTGATTCCACTACCTTCGAGAGAATAGAAGTTAGTGCTATGGGTCGAGAAGAGAGGAACGATTTGTCGCCTTTTTTTGGGAATTGGCTGAATGTTGGCTGACTTCCATCTATTTGGGAAATGGCCAGTAGAATAGGACAAATGGAAGAGTTTCGCGCAGTGGTTTAGCGACTGAAGAGGGACATCTCTTCAAGAGAATTGGGGGAACGCCATTGGGACCAGTGGGTTTTTCTTTGCGTTTAGTTCCTTGAGGGCGCGGGCAACAACACACCTTCGGAAGTGAATCTGGCTCATGGTGTGCTGCTTATGCTCAAGTTGAGCCGGAACTGATGTGGTATCAGACAGCGTTGAGTTAGCTGCAAAATGTGCAGCAAGTAGATCCGCTTCCTCTATTGCACTGGTGACTGGTGCATCATCGACTATTAGCGGTGGAATGAATGAGGAGACCGCGTTTTGAATCTTTTCCACGAATGCCCAGAAGCTTTTACTACCAATTGGAGAGTGTAGTATTTTTTGTCCCACTCTCTGGTCATGCAAGAACTTGGCGCGTTGAATATGCTCATTGCTGTCATTTCTAGCTCTCCTGAATCTGTTTCGGTTTTCCACAGTATTGTTTGATTATACAACTGGTAGCTCAACTCTTTAGCCTTAATGGTTTCTCTACACCCGGAATCTAACCACATATTTCTCTTGGGTTTGATACTCTTTACTCTGTGTGGAATAAAGGTTCGCATGCCAAGTAGATGTAGTGTATGCCAATGTGTCCGCTATAGAGTCATCATCGTTATTGAGGAAAACTAACGACCAATTCAAATTCCCAAAAAAGTTGTTCCGATCTTCCCAGTTGTCTTTCTCATAGAACTATACTGTTCTTTTGGGAGTTTTCTCGTTGGCGTTGATGTTGGTTAGAACAAATTCAGCTGAGACGACACAGTGGCCCGAAGTATTCAAGTGCGAAGAAACTTTAATTCGGGTGTGATGTGAGAAACAGGTCCAGTGTGTTGGCGGGATGACCATCTATACTTGGTACCCCTTGAGTTGAGTTAATTTATTTGAATCAGCAAAGAGCTGGACATACTGACCAGAGTGGCGAAGCCACTGAGAGTTATGCCCATTGAAATCACCCACAATAACGATTTTGGTGTGCGGATATAGGGCCACGATCTTATCGATAGAATCAGACAGAGTATCAAATTCGTTAAAGGATGCGGTTCTGTCCAAGTAGAAATGTATGATATTCTTACGAACGTGAAGTTTTAGTCACGAGGCTTCGTTGGATTTGATTAAACTTTCGCGTATGTCTTCTTTCATATTGTTATCCGTTGATACTATTGACCCAAGGTAGTTAAAGGATTGCATTACTTCAAATTCGTGCTCCACTACTCTGATAGTTTGACCAACGTTAGATCGCCTTTTCGCAGAAGTTGCCACCATGTACTTCGTTTCTCCCTCATCAATGTGCAGTCCCAGTTTTTGTGCCGCCTGTCCGATCTGCTGTATAGCCGAATCGGATCTACCGCTGATGTCGATGTCATCTGCGTGGGCAAATATCTGGCTGGACTTGGTGACAATAGTCCCTCTAGTTGTAATTCCAGAGTTGCGAATTGCTTGCTCCAACGCCAGGTTGAAGAGGAGGCAGGTCAGACCGTCCCCTTGTCCGAATCCATTAAAGATGTTTATTGGTTTGAACAGCAATCTCGCTATTTTTACTTGACTAGTTACGTTGGTCATGGTCAAACTACAAAGTCGTATCAATTTGTTTGGAATGCCGAACTCTCATGGCGTTATATAGTTCTACCTTGGCTATGCTGTCGCAGGCGGCCTTGAAGTCTATAAATAGATGATATAATGGAATGTTAAATTCCTGACATTTTTCCATCGACTGCCTAAGGGTGATCAATCGCTGATTTGACTGGGATGAAGCCACACTGAGATGCTTGCATAAGAATTCAGTTCCAGCGAATCCTCGCCGTATAAGCTGAGTTGGATTCGTTGGTTGCGTATACCGGGAAATTGGCATAGCCAAGTATGATCAAGGGTCTTGATCGTTGTGATTGTTCCGTGGGAAATTAGCCATCGCTTGGTCGCGGACGAGAAGTACGATTTAAAGAGGAAATGAACCGAAATGGTTTTCGGAGGAAATTGGAATTGCTTGGGTGCAAGCAAGGAATATCGTTTAGATAAGATATTAACCGAAGTAATTTCGGGGAAACGTATGCGGCTCGGTATAGTTGGTGGTGATGGTTAATGTTCCGTTGTGGATTTGAATATTACCGCATATGAATTTCGGGGAAATTAAGATTGCTTGTTCGCAAAGAGGGAATATGAATTAAGTAGAGAATTGACCGAAGCAATTTTGGGAAAATGTATGTGGGGTGATTTAGAATATATTCTGTTGAATTGTATTCTGTTGGGAGTTTTGGAAAATGTTTTTCATTGCAGATTGGGAGATGAATTCTTGCAAGTTCGGGATGGATGCGCTTGCAGATTGGGATTTGTTTTTGCATGTTTACAGGTTAGGGTAGGGTGACGCGGTCGAGATTGTTGGCATTGTGGGTTGGTTCTCCATGTGGTATAGAGAACCCCTAGAATGGCTTTTGCGTATGGGGCTATCCGCCCATGTAGGATAGTGGAGAGTATCTTATAGGCGGTACTCAGCAATGTTATACCCCTATAGTTGCTACACAGTGTGATATCTCCCTTCTTATGTATGGGGAAAATTATTCCACGACGCCAATCTTCCGGCATCTCCTCTTGCTCCCATACGTGCACCACGATCTTATGAATTGCGTGATGTAACGCTATCTCTCCTTGTTTGATCAGCTCAGCTGGTATGCCATCGGTTCCAGGGGCGTTATTTGATTTGAGCTGTTTTATGGCTTTTAATGTTTCCTCAATGTTTGGTGACGACAGCCATTTGGCCTTGATTTTGCATTGGTGGAGTCTCCAATTCTTCTGTGAGCTGACCGTTTAGCAATTCAATGAAGTGCACTTTCCACCGCTCCAGAATGCCTTCAGACTCGGTGATCAGATTACCCTCTTTATCCTTGCAGTAAGTGCAGCGCGATGTGTATCGCGTCATACTGCGGATTATTTCGTAGAACTTGCGCGCCTGGTACGGACCTCGCTCTTTACCTTTCTCTATTTCACAGACAAGGTTTATTTCCCAGGCACTGTTCTTTTGTCTGTGAAGTATTTTTTCAGATCTTCTGAGCTCTTTGTATTTCTCCTTATGAGACGCTCCTGGTATGTAGAATCCTTACGTTCAGTCGCTAGTTTGCACTCATCATCAAACCAGTCGTTCCGATCTCTACGACTACTGCCTAAGATGGAGTTGGCAGTACTAATGACAGTATTCTTAAGGCGTGTCCACTTCTCTTCTACGCCCGGCATTCTGGCCCCATACTCTCCCTCCGTCGAGCTCTCCGAGGGCGAGTCCTCGGGCATGACCAAAGGTCTTACTTGTATTTTCATTATGTAAGGCAGCCATGTTGATTCGAACCTGATCCGCGAATGCAATACGTCTCCGTAAGGCAATCCGCGCTCGGAAAACTGTACCAACAAGATAGTAATCCCAGTCGACGTTGGCACCTCGGTACGTTCGTGCCATCATCAGGCTCGAGGAGTGCCGGCGATCTATCATTACGTGATCAATTTGGTGTCGAATGGCTCTATCAGGTGATACCCAGGTGGCTTTGTAGACATTTTTACGCGAAAACCTGGTACTCGCAACGAACAAGTTCTTTGATGCTGCCAATTCGATGACTCGCAGTCCATTGTCATTAGTGTTCTCGGGCAAACGATGGGAACCTGCGTAGTGCCTGAAAACCGGCTCCCGACCTATTTTGGGATTCAAATCACCAAGAATGATTTTCACATCGTATCTTGGGTAGGGATTGAGGGCCCGTTCAACGTTCTCGTAGTATTCTTCTTTTTCGGCGTCAGGGGACTCCTCTGTAGGTCCGTGAACGTTTATGAGGCTTTTGTTCTTAAACTTGCCTCACACGCGAAGAGTGCATAGCCTTTCGTTTATTGCATTAAAGCCGATAATGGCAGGTTTCAGTTTTTGGCAGACTAGAAAGCCTACCCCGAGCACATGGTGTTTTGCATGACAGCTGTAATAAATGTCATACTCGTTTCTTTGAATAACACCACTCCCCTTCCATCTTATGTCTTGGAATGCTGTTATGTCAGCCTTATATTTTACATTTACTAATTCAATATTGATTTGGACATTTATTATTACTAATTCAATATTGCAGTTCGTAACTAATCCGTGTAATAAGTGCACAACAATTTATTTTACTACTTGTATTTAATCTGAACTACCGCGAACTTGTTCTTGCGACTCACACTTGTTTTTTAATGTAGACAATGGTTCGAACTTCCTAACAACACAGTCATTTGTGCGAAATATACGCCTGTCTTGGATGACAGAAACAGATCCAAGGTATCCTGATCATTCGCCACTCGCGTAGGCTCCTCTACCAATTAAGTTAAATTGCTGGTAATTGCAATGTTTTACCTATACTCCTAACTTTGTCAGTTTTCTGTTGCTGTTGTCGCTGTCCACATCAAAGTCGCGAATAACAAGAGTCTTAGATACTGGGCGGATGATCCAGTTGACGGCGTGAGATATATGTTTAAAGAGTCGTTCGTTATTTGGGAAACGATAATAACTACAGAGACTAGTTCCCTAAGGTATGGCTGGGTATATTAAAGTTGAGAAGCACAATAATATCAGAAACTAGATAGTTGTTTTGTGTCCAGTCGACTGAAGAACGATGATGACATGGAAGCATTGAATAATACGAAAAGAGTAAATAATAAGTTTTGAATTAGCAAGTACAACAATGATGCAACCGCCTATAAACTACTTCAGTGTATTTTCTTAATTTAGATATGCTGCTTACAATTTAACTAACTTTTGCGTCTTTTGTTTCCTAATAGCATCATTGGCGAGAGGGGAATTTACCACCAACATCAAAATGCGCTTGCTGCAAAAAGACTTGCTGGTCTTCGGAATGTCTTACTGGTGAGCTACTAACACATTTAGTGCTAACGTAAAATTTAATCTTAAGTTCAGAATATAAAACAATTGTTTATGTTATTATTATTTATAATAATATTAACAAGTAATTTAAATTACGTATCAAAAATGTCAACAAATAATCTAGCCTGTCTAACCTGAGGCTATTGGTCCAAATTGTTTTCATAAATTGTTGTTATTAATAACTTTTTGTTTTATACATTAGGCTATCGTTGTGAATGGTGCGGAATGACAACACATGGGGGTTGTCGTATATTTCTCCCGACTGAATGTAATTTTGGAATTTTACAACCTATTTACCTATCACCCCATTCTGTTTCGATACCCCGAACTGAAGTTCCCATTGAAGCAATTATTGGAGTACAAGTTAAATCCAAAAATACGTTGGTTCGAGATTATTCATGCCGTAAGTACAGCTTTAAAATGTTCCTTGTTTTTCAAGTGGGTTAGGTGGTGAAATTGTGATCAGACACAATTTAATAATAAAACACAAATTTATATAAACGAATAAGAAATCAATAAATTAAATTAAATATATATAATCAAAAGAGTGAGTAAATAGATAAATAAATGAGTAAACAGAATTAATGAAAAAAGTGACAAATTAACATAATAAATTAAAATAAAAAAATGTTAAGTTAATCCTAAATTTTAAAATAAAAATATGATCCTACATTATATTTTTAAGTACATATTAGACAACATTTTATTAATTGAGTTCGAAATGTAGGTTTTACGTAAATTGGTAAAATTTCAGTTGTCTTTTTTTTCGTTGATGCAAGAAGGGAATTCGTTTATATGTTCCTTAAAAGCAAGCGTAGAATGCACAAATGTTATGTTACTTAACACTGCGCCACTTCACTGCCTTTTGTGTTGTTATTGTTTCATTCGATTTTACGTTGCTTTCAAAACAAAACAAAAATTATTCATCGGTATAATATCAAAAAGAGCGAATCGAAAATAATTCATAAAGATTTTTAGATTAACACGTTTCTTAAAAATTAGTTAATCTACGTTTTGATGTTTAATTAGAAGTTATGTATGCTTTTAAGCCGCAACACACCAAATGCAGCTGCGTTGTGCTAAAAACTTCCAGTAAATAAAGATCATACTATTCTGAATTATATCTTTTATCGTTTCTATTTCTTTAAATTACTATTTATTTATTACTTTAATTTCTCTTATGTACTTATGTTTATTCTTTTAATTTGTATTATATTTAATTTTCAACAACAACCCCAACAACATTCTTTCGTTTAGCGGAATTAAGAACAATAGGTTTGTGCGAAGCCAACACGGACAGCGATTTATCCATACGATGGGAGATACAACAGCGAAAACAACGAATTCCTATTTCCAAAATTCGTCAACCGCCAAAATCGGATACCACTAAAAAGTCGTTAGGTCAAAGAAAAGCCCGACGGAAGAAAATAGACCGAGAAAGGGATGTTACAGGCGACATACCGCGTCGAAGGAATATCGTGTCACGGAGTTACTCAAACATTTTTCGAAAGATAAGTGAAGTCAGTCAGAAAAGTTGGCCTAAATTGAATCGTAGTCCAAACACGACCGAAGATGACGATAATGATGGCATCGATCCTGACTACTATAATGGCAACGTATCAAGGCATAAACAAAGTACATCAACAGTTGCCTCAGTTGATGATCTCGATCCTGTGTTCAATGATAGTTTCTATGAAACTTCAGATACTTCAGACAGAGGTGATCTAACAGCGACTGATGACTCGAATTTAGTCAGTAGTAATGTAAGTTACAATAGCAGTAGTAATACATCGATCGACAACCGATGGCCAGATGCTCGCAATCGGAGGCAAAACGATCCCGTCATTGGGAACTATTTATCGATAGCCAAGAAGACCTCATCTAGTAAATCACCTACTTTCAAAACACCTCCGACTTCAAGCAGTTATTCGGCTCATTCCAGTGAATCGTCATCTGTAGGCCGTAGTCAGTCGTTTCAAGAGTCAAGTAACGTGAAATTGCCGGCTAATAAAAGATACTCTCGATTTTTTACAAAACGAAAACGTTTAGGTGGCGGCGATAGTGGGGCGGCAAGTGGATCTGGGGGGCCAAATAATAATTGTCGAAGTGACTTTAGCTTAGACACGGTTTCGCAGAATATTGAAATAACTATACAAGACGAAGACGGTAATTATCAACCGTACGATGAAAATTTCTCTACTGTAAATGATATTAGTTCGAAGGATCGACATCACCGAAGAATTGAGGCTGATCATGTATTTGGTCGTTTATTGAAAAGAATGCGGCGAATATCGTTTGGATGGCGGAACCCACGTCACAAAGACCGGAGGAGAGGTGATGACGACTTCTTAAATTTTTAAATGATTTTCAAACGTTTTGTCGGAAATTTTTGTTTTTACTTTCTTGTTTTATTATTCAATATACATATATCAATTTTAAAATTTTCAGTTTTGTAATTAATTACTTTTTTGATTTGTGCTTTTTATTAACAAAATTTGATTGATTCAATTCGTTGATGTTTATAAATGAATTATGTTCGTAAAGGAACTAATTCGATCGATATTTTTATTGGTTGTCATCGAGTAATTTTTTTGTTAACATGTTGGGAACCTCATCTAGGATTAGTCAAACGAAATTGAATATTTTTATTGTTTTCTGATCATATTTGTTCGATTCTATTTGTCAGGTTCACAGAGGCTTTTTTTACACGTAGGTAACGAAGTGGGGTGTAACTAATTGGACTCAGTTGGGTTAAGGCTTAAGGTGGGAATGTCAAATACTTAATAAAACATCAGTTATTATTTATTCAATTAAATCTCTCATCAATTTGTTCACTACTACGTTCAAAAAAGTTCTAGTCTCTGATAATTCTGAATCGACGATTTCTTTCGTCACCATTCAACCTTCAAGGAACTCGAATTTCAAACTCGGCACAAACTATTCATCATCATCATCATCATCATCGACACTACAACCGGGATCCGGTCTTGGCCTTATTTAGCAAGTCTCTCCACCGGTATCCAGTCGATATCCGAGACTTGTTAAACTGTCCATAAAAATTTGTTTTTCCGCGCAAGGTTATTAGCCTTGCGCCAAACTTTCTCAGGATGTCCCTGGATGCAAAATTCGATCGCGTAGGTTTTTTCCTGTTATTCGTGGTGTATTAGCTAGTTGGGTTCTACCATTCTGTGAGTATAGTGTTTATTGGTTGTGTGCAAGTTTCAAAAAATGAATATATTTCTAAAGATACTACATGGGCCGAAAAGTTCCGGAAGTTTTCAATAGAATGCGCCACTAGAAAATGAACATGACTCATTTTCAAAAGGCTCATATTTTACTAGTTTCTGTATGAACTTTCATGACATTTCGGAGGCCATGACCTTTCCGGCCGAGTGTGGGTCTTTTGGCTGTTTTGGCCTGCTTTAGTGGCTTTCCAGCCACTCTGCAGACTGCCTATTGGACTCAGACGTACGGTAATAGATCCACGCTTCATCCATCGTCACAAAACGTCGAAAAATACGCTCGACTACGCTGTAACAATGCCAAACTGGCCGTTTAACCATCAACACGCTGCTGTTTTTGGTCGACGGTCAGCAAACGCCCAATCCATCGCGCCGAGAGCTTTTTCATCTCCAAAAACGCGTGCAAAATGTATTCCACCCGTTCTTTTGAGATTCCCACGGCCCCAGTTAACTCGCGCAACTTCACTTTACGATCACTCAACACGATTCGATGCACTTGCTTTACCATTTCCGCATTCATGGCTTCTTTTGGCCTTCCAGAGCGAGGTGCGTCTTCAGTACTAATACGGCCCATTCTAAATTCACTAAACCACCGATAAATGGTTGTTCTCGAAAGAGCAGATGTGGGATAACATTTCTGCAACCATTGTTATGATTGTTCAGAAGTTTTTCGCATCAAAAAACAATGTTTGATCAAGATACGATATTCCCGTTTTTTCATTTTTTTACGAAGGCAAAAGCAGCGTCACTCAAATGGCCGTAGCTTGTAAACGAATGGATGAAATGTCACGAAACTTCATACATAAACTAGTGACAGATGAGCCATGAGTTATGTTCATTTTCTAGTGGCGCCATATATTGAAAAATCCCGGAACTTTTCAGCCCATGTAATAGTCTATGTCGCATTATTCACTTCAAATATAAATATAATATATACCATATTCGAGATGTGTTCGTAAAATAATATTTTTAAGACGCTGGAGTTGCGAGAAACCCTTTTACACAATATCTTTCGAGACTAGTGCCTTGCTTAGTTGTCCATGAATTAAACTCAGCTGTTATTGCATCTTACCGAGCACGTGTAGTGCAGTTTTGGATGCGCCTGACCAAATATGGGACGAATATACGCTTTGTAAATAGTAGCCAGGTTCGATGGAGTGAAGTATTTTTTGCATCTCTTAAGGAACCTGTTGGAAGTGGGTGGCAAGTCAATAATTAAGAACAACGGTTAAAACACGAGGATATATATATTTGTCTTATTACAAATGTAGAGTATGTATAATAAACGTCTGTTCTGTAAGGATGGTGCTATGCAACTGATTCATTTCTCTGTCTCCAGCCATTGGCTTGGTGGTAACGAAACGCGATAGTTCTACTTGTCGGTAAGGTCGCTATCTCTACAATCTCCCCCTCGGAAAGATCTCCTCCCGAGCTTGGATCTTTTCGCATGGATAGCTCTTGAAGCATCTTGGACCGGTGAATCTCATGTTGATTCCTTCCGAGTGATTTTGTCAAAATATCTGCCATATTTTGATCCGGAGTCACGTATTTCAGTTTAATTCTTCCATTTGCAACATTTTCCCTCACGTAGTGGTGTTTGATTGCAATATGCTTCGTTCGGCTCTTGCTGATGTAACTCTCTGCGTGTGCTATCGCAGATTGACTATCGCTCAGAATGATCGTCTGATCTCTGGCGAGTTCGTTCACTCCAACTGAGTTCAGCAAATTTCTCATCCATATGACTTCCCTTGCACAATCCGCTAAAGCCGTATATTCTGCCTCCATCGTGCTCAAAGCGACTGAAGTTTGTTTCGTGCTTCTCCAAAGTATTGGTGCTCCTGTCAATATCACCACGTATCCACTGATACTCTTCCTGTCCAATGTTGATGTGGCCCAGTCTGCGTCACTGTACGCCATCAACTCCTTTCCTGTGGTTTTGTAAATCAATTCCAACTTTTTGGTTTCTTTCAGGTATCTCAGTACTCGCATCGCAGCGCTCCAATGTTGTTCGTTGTGTCGAGTACAAAACTGAGCCAATTTAGCTACGTGAAATGCTACGTCCGGTCGTGTTCGTTGGGAAATGTACAGAAGTCCTCCGATGAGTTCTCGGTACGGCCGATCGCTTTCACTTTCCTCATCCTGTTCCTCCAGGAATGTTGGTCTCACTTCCATAGGTGTTTGGAATCCTTTGGCGTTCTGTAGTCCAAACCGCTCTACTAATTTATCAATGTAGTTTTCCTGCGAAAGTGATATGCTTCCCTCTCGATTTTCGTGAAAATCTACTCCCAATAGGTTTGTCAACTTCCCCAAGTGTTTGACATCAAAGCATTTGTTTAACAAGTCTCCTACGTGTTTCCTGGTAGCCTTGTTTTCGACAATTGTCACCATATCGTCGACGTAAACTGTCAGCAATGCTCGTCCTTTGGTAGTCTTTAGTTCGTAAACGCACGGGTCTACCTTGTTTCTGATGAATCCCTTTTCAATCAGTGTTTCGTTCATGTGCTCGTTCCAGCCCCTTCCACTTTGTTTCAATCCGTAGATTGATTTCTTCAACCAACACACTTTGTTTTCGTCACCCTTTTTGACGAAGCTCGGTGTCATTCCGCTTGGCGGATTCCAAGAATTGTATTTTACCAGTGAGTCATATTCACCGTTCATCGCTTCCTGCCAGTGTGCTGATTCTGGAGATTCAATTGCTTCTAGATAAGACGATGGTATCTCCTTTCCGTTGACGGTTGATAAGTTCGCTTTATAGTCTGGGGTTTCTCTGTTCAGCTTTGTCCTTATCTGTTTCCGAAATTCTCCCGGATCAAGTTCTAATGCTGGGCGTACGGTTTCCGCTCCGTCCGTTTCCTCTGCATTATCAGCAATCTCGATTTCTGAATAGTTTTGGTCTCTCATTCGTGGCCTCAAATTCATTTTGTGCGATACTCGTTCTTTTCCGTGTTCGGGACCTTTCCTTGGTCTTCCTCGCCTTGTCGCTCGCCCCTCGCTATCGATTTTGATCACGTTCGGTGTTGACGGTACTGGTTCATTATCGTCTTGGTCGGTTTGGACTGTTTCTGGGCAATTTTCTTTTGTTCCCTCGTCCGGGTTAGCTACTTTGGACTCGTCGTGGTAGTGTGCTTCCTTGAAGACGCAGTCTTTCGATTCCTCGATCCGTTGTTCGTCTTCTAGCCACACGCGGTATCCACATCTCTCTTAGCGTAACTAATGAGTTTTCCTCTCTTCGCTCTGGGGCTGAGTTTGGATTTTCTCTTTGCTTAGGGGTATGTGCACGAATACCTCACATCCAATCTCACAGAAGTAACTCACGTTCGGCTTCTTCCCAGTCCTAATTTCGTAGGGCGTCCTCTGGTTGTCGTGAGAATTTGTAACTCTGTTTCTTATGTATACAGCTGTGTCCGCCAGTTCAGCCCATGCCGCCTTTGGCAATCGTGTGTCGTGTAGGTCAAGTACCGTCCTATTGAGCCTCTCTGCTACTCCGTTTTGCTGTGGTGTATGTATCATCGTTGTCTCATGGATGATACCCTTTTCCTGACAATATTGTTTCCAAATGTTTGAACAAAACTCTAGGCCATTGTCAGTTCTAAGTCTCCTTAACTTCTTGTTCGTCTGGTTTTCCTCTTCGGTTAACCATTTCTTGAATTTCACAAAAGCTTGCCTTTTGTATTGTAGGAAACTCACGTATGCGTATCTGCTTGCATCGTCTATGGTGCTCATCATGTATCTGTTTCCTCCCCAACTTGCCCCATCCACTGGTCCCATCAAATCTGCAAATCTTTTTTGTACCAGGTCGAGTACGAGGTTTGTCTTGCCATTTTCGTCCCTTGCCAAATTGCGTTTCGGGAATGGTTGTCTAGTCGATTTGCCGGCTAAGAAATCATCGCATTGCGTCGGATTCTCATTGCTTACTTTCATACCGATCACCACTTCTTTCTTGGCCATCTCCAGGATTTTGTTTTTGCTCACGTGCATCATTCTCCGGTGCCATTTGTCAAGTGCTAAGGTTTTCACGTTGACGTTGATGCGCTTTTTCGTCCTGGTTCAGTGTCCACTATGTACAGCCTTCCCTGTAGTCGTGCCCTGATCAGTGACTTGCCTTCTTTGCTCAGAATGGAACATCCGTCTTCGTCGAAGATGACTTTCTTCTCATTTTCGATTAGACTTTTCACTGACAGGACACCATAGTCCAGTCCCGGAGCTAAAATTATGTTTCTAGCTTCGAACTCAGTGATCTCAGTAGGAGCATTCTTTATCCTTATGCTCGCAGTTCCTCGACCCAAAGTTGGCGTTGTACTCCCGTCTGCCATTGTAATTTCATCATCGTCACTCTTACTTACTTTTGAGAAATAATTCTCGTTCGGTGTCATGTGGTGCGTCGCGCCAGAGTCAATGATCCAGCTGTCTCGCCCTATCCCCATTGGGCCGCATGACGTTCTTAATACCACTATGTTCGAGTTTGCAGGCTCGTTTTGCTTTTTCTTTCGTTCTGGACACAATCTAGCAATATGTCCAGGTTTCTGGCACACATAACATACAGTTTTCGGGTTGGCTTTCTTCTTATCACACGGTTCCTTATTCTTCTCAGGCTTGGCCCCGTGTTTCGATTCGGCCTTCGTATGTTTCTTTTTGCTAAAGGCCATTAATACCGTTTCTTTACTTGCACCGCTTTCTCGGCGTCTTGCTTCCTCAGCAAGTAGCCTTAATTTTTACAGTTGCACTATTGAACTCATCTGCGGGAAGATTACACAAATTCGACGCTACGTTGTCGTAATCGGTGGATAAGCCGCACAGTATTATCATCGCGATGTCGCTGTCGTCTATGACATCTCCAACACTAGACAAATCGCCTATAGTTTTGTTGATCTGTCCCAAGTAATTTTCCATGTTTCCACTGTCGCTCATCTTGTGATTGTAGAGTTCTCTTCTCAGTTGCACTGTACGAAACTTGCTGTCCCCCGGTGCGTAGATGTTCTGCAGTTCGTCCCAGACTTCCTTCGCCGATCCTTTGTTGCGAATGTGCATTTGCTGTTCGTCGCAAATCGCAAGCGCAATCTTGGCGTGAGCTCTACTCTGTCTGGATACGTATTGCTTCTTTTGAGCTTCGGTTGCATTGTCCGCTGGTGAGTCTTTTCCTGGTTCTATAACGGACCATAAATCAGTTTCCATCAGTGTCATCTGCATCTGATATGACCAGGTGGCATAATTCGATCCATTTAATTTATCGATCGAAGACTTCTGATCCGTTCCCATCTTGCTCATAATATTCTCCTCTATACCTTTTAGATTGTATTACGAAGCGCTGGAACCTTTCACTCACTATCACCAAAAAAACGATTCGTCTATTGATTGCCGCGCGTGTAACTGTTCACTTTACTTGCGTATCACTGGGCCCATAACCATTGTTGGAAGTGGGTGGCAAGTCAATAATTAAGAACAACGGTTAAAACACGAGGATATATATATTTGTCTTATTACAAATGTAGAGTATCTATAATAAACGTCTGTTCTGTATGGATGGTGCTATTCAACTGATTCATTCCTCTGTCTCCCGCCATTGGCTTGGTGGTAACGAAACGCGATAGTTCTACTTGTCGGTAAGGTCGCTATCTCTACAGAACCCCATGCATTTGGCCGCACTTTTCGCAGCTTCAAATATGTGGTCATTTCAATTAAGAGTTGATTTAATTCGAGCACCGAGGATTGATAATTCCTTGGCTTCGGCGATGCAAGTGCCATTCATCGACAGTGTATTTACTTTGCTATCATCGGATTGGGTTGTGGGTAATGGACAAGAGATCATTTATAAAGATGAGGTAGAGAGTGGGTGGGAGTACAGAACCTTGGGGAATACCTCCATTAATTTGATGGGAGACAGATTTGACACCATCAAGAACCACTTGGATTGAACGGCCAGAAAGAAAATCTCTTATCCATTGAATCAGGGAATTGTCCACTCCATATGAATCTAATTTTGATAAAAGGGCTGAATGCCAACCCCCGCGAAGGCTTTTGAAATATCAACAACAACCTTGCTTTAAACTTGCAACAATTTTGCTTTCGCCTAAGTAGTGGATGGAATAGCTCCACTTTTCGGTAAGGTACGCCATCAAATCTCCTGTGAACCTGTTGCTACGAAAGCCATATTGGCGGTCATTTGATTCCAGATATTTCGGAAGTTGACGGTTAATCAGTGATTCCATCACCTTCGAGAGAATAGAGTCGATAAGAAGAAAGGGATGATTTGTCCCCCTTTTTGGGAATAGGTTGAAATTTCGCTAACTTCCATCTATTAGGAAAACGGCCAGTAGAGTAAGACAAATGGAAGAATTTCCGCAGTGGTTTAGCGAGTGAAGAGGAACATCTCTTCAAGAAAATTGGGGGACTTCCATCAGGACAAGCGGATTTGTGTGCGTTTAGCTCTTTGAGTGCGCGGGTAACAGTACGCGTTCGGAAGCGATTCTGGCTCATGTGGTAACGGGCGGCGTTGAGTTAGCTGCAAAATGTGCAGCAAGTACATTCGCTTTCTCTATTACAGTGGTGAGTGGTCGAAGGAATGAATGAGGAGACCGAGTTTTGGATGTTCTTCACAAAAGCCCAGAAGTTTCTACTACCTGTGGGAGAGTGTAGTATTTTTTATCTCATTCTCTGGTCATCCAAAAACCTGGCACGTTGAATATGGGCATTGAATGGACAACGATAGAACCGTGCGTAGAATTCTTGTCGGAAGACCAACGGGAAAGAGACCAATGGGACGGCCACGACGGAGATGGGAGGACACTGTAAGGTTTGAGCCTTAGGAGATCGGATCAGATGGCCAAGTGTGGAAGGAGAGTGCACAGAACAGGGAGCGATGCCACAGCCGAGTCAGCGAAGTCGTGAACTTCCCCGTTCCTATAGGCAAATAAATAGTTATAGTAATAGTAATTATTTTTGCATGATATTGAAGGCTTTATTTAGTTTTTTTTATTTTTTTTAAATATACTTCTCTCGGAAGAGCCCCGGTATGGCGCCCCGAGATGTCACCAAATAACTGTTGCAGTTCTTTTTGAACAGTTGCAGGTTGTGCTGCTCCGGGAACACTTGCGCAGGGAGGGAACTCCACAGCTTCCACGCTCGGTAACGGAGCGAGTTATGATGCAGAGACATTCGCGCCGTCAGGAGACGAACCGCAAATTGGTTGGATCCGTCAGAGTGACTTGTGGAGCGCATAAAAACCGCATTGGGCCTAACAATGCCACGAATTTCCGAAGAACGGTACCCGTGATAATATCTGTAAAACAGACAGAAGTCAGCTACACGCCTTCGATATGATAGCGACTGTAGTCTCGACGTCAGCGCCGCGTCCCCGATCAGGCGGATCGGTGGTCTCTGAATGCTCTCAAGTAGGTCGAGGGTATGTTTAGGAGCAGATCTCTAAACATGAGAGCAATATTCGAACGCGGGTCTAATTTGGGATTTATACAGGAGAAGAAGTTGAGCCGGAGTAAAATATTTCTTGGCTCTAAATAGATAGCTCAGTTTTCCTGAGGCGGATCATAGTTATAATGATCCGATTTAGGTCAAATATGCACCGGTTTGTTCGGTAACTTCTTTCCATTTCGAAAGTAATTTCATTATGCCTCTATTATAGAATTTCTCGCCTCTGTTGGGAAAAACTGGGACAGTATATTTTCACCAAATCATTCGCCATAGACCGGAACAGGTGGAAGTCATTTAGTGTGAGGTGCGAACTATGAGGTGGATGCATAAAAACCTCCAACCAAGCTCCCAGAGTTTCTGCTGAGTCACTGTCGCTTCCTTCAGGCGGTCCAATTGTTTACAGCACATGTTTGAATTAAGATTTTGGCCACAAAGCGCTGCTAATAGTAAACGATTCGCTACCAATCCCACCAAACACACAGCAAAACCTTCCTGACCGTCAATTCTACCTTGGCCACCATTTGCACCGGTTCACAGCGATTCGGATATGACCGTTATCACTTGACGCTGTCGTAAATGACCCACTTTTCATCTCCAGTCACAATTCGCTTCAGAAATTTGTTGCGATTCAACTGCGATTCGCAGATGGAAATTCGGTGCATGAAGTTTTTTGTGTTAACTCGTGTGGCATCCATACATTGAGCTTCTTTTTGTATCCAGCCTTGTTCAAGTGGTTTCAAACGGTTTTTTGTGCAATGTTTAGATCTTGGGCAATCGAAACAGCTTACATGACGGTCGAACTCGACGAATTTCAGGAATCTATCGACATTTTCGACAATTGGTCTTCCAGACATTTGACATCAAAATTACCGGAATGGGATCGGTTAAATCAAAATTGCGCATGATCGGCTGTTACAGTATCATTCATTCATTCATTTTAATAAGTTAGTATATATAAGGTTTTGGTTACATAGAAAAATCTGCGAAGTCTAGAAAGGGGTTTCTCCAGAAGGTTGTTTAAATTAAATATTTACAATTGTGAATTATTCTCAAAAGAGCTTACATTCAAAATATTCTTCCTCTCGCCCCCTAAACCATAAACACTATTTTCGTTTTCAGACCCTTGGCTTGCATTTTCGCCTTTATCGAAGAAAGACTGTAAAATATGGCATATTTTCCCCTTGGCTGGTGTTCTAATTTGACCCACATTCAAACAGAAGCGAGTCAAGCAAATCACAAAACTGTCTGAAAAAGGTATTTACCACGAAATCTTATCTTTCTAGCACCATTTAGCGGAACCCGATCGCACTTATACAACGTAGATACTAAAGCCATCTATTGGAAGAATTCTTTTTGCTAGATCCTGTATTTTCTATCTCTTATGAAACCGAATTCAATGGTCCGGAATTAGCTTGAAATATGTGGTCATTTGACCTAATTCGAGTGCTAAAAATTCATAGGCAGCATGGGTTTTTTTTTTTAATTCTGGCGCAAGACTAATGACCTTGCCCGGAAAAAACAAATCATTATGGAAAATTTAACAAGCCTCAGGACTTGATAAATAAGGCCAAGACCGGTTCCCGGTTGTAGTGCCGATGATGATGATGGGGTTTTAAGGGTGTTTAATTTGACTAAGCTAGAAAATTTCTTGATATATCTCGTTGCGGCCGGAACTCAATGGGTTGAGTATATCCTGCTTCTTGATAATGAGGTTCAAAGAAGTTTGCCCAGTATGTTCAAAAGACCTACTCAAGATTGTGTAACCGCTACACGGTTGGATTATGTTGTGAATATAGGACCTGATATTGTTTATAATTGGCGCAAGACTGATGACCTTGCCCGGAAAAACAAATTATTATGGAAAATTAAACAAGCCTCAGGACTTGCTAAATAAGGCCAAGACCGGTTCCCGGTTGTAGTGCCGATGATGATGATGATGATTGTTTATAATAATGCGGACTAGAACGAGGGAAAGCATGGAGCCCTGTGAACTACCTGTTACTAATTCCAATAATGTTGCTGGGTGCCGAATTCGGCCAACGGTTCGTATGTACTCAGTGCTACACTGAGAACAGTGAAAGTGTAGGAGATTTTATCAATCATTCTTGTTATGTCTCGACTGCCACTTAATAAGTTTATTGTGTTAGAAAAGGACCTAAATAAGACGATGTAGATCGTCGCTATTCTTCACAGCCAAGAGAATACCGGGTTAGTGTGGAAAATCGTACGTTATAAAAGATTAGACAGTTTAATGATGGACAGTAATTGGTAATTTTACTATCATTGCACGATGTAGACATATTTTGTAAGCCTTACAATAATATTCATAACAATGACAACAAGAATTTATTTAAATTTACGTTTGGTGTTTAGGGATTGCGACTACTTTTCATCACAGGTTGGAGTACAGAGTGAAATTTATTTTTTTTCTAACTTCGAATTTTTTTTGTACACAATTATTTCATCACGCATCTTTTATATACATATTTTTTTAAGTTACATATATAAATATAAAAACGAATCGCATTGCACTTATTCATTAAAAAAAAGTCTTCTTTTATTTTCCTTTAAACGCATATTTCTTTCATTTTATTTCTTCTCCCTAATTTCTTCTATTTTTATGTACATACAATAATTTTGAAATAAAAAAATAATAAGCGCAATGTTAAAACGCAAACTAATGCTGGCACGAATAAATTATGCATGCAGAAACAATCGTCTATGTAAGTGTCTTGCTTTGTATTGTCTACACTTAAACTAAATAGGGTTAATTCAATTTTCCTAATACTCGTTTTTTTTTTCTAAATATACATTAAAGCAAATCTTTAAAAGGTATTTTTGTTCTCATTCTGTAAAGTTATGTTGAAAAATCCAAATATAATTAATTGAATTAATTAATTCGTGTCCTTTCATTTAAATAATTTTAAGGTCACGTTTGGTTTTCATGAAACAAAATCTAAAAGCAAACTGAAAGAGATTTGCTTTATAGTGGAAATGTAAAAAAATTATTGTTATAAAATATGTATTAACAAGCCACTGCAAAATAAAAAAAAAAAAAACGAAAAATTTTACTTGCAATAAATGAATTTTAATGATTTTAGCTCGAAGTATATCCGAAGAGTTTAGTAGTGGCGATACACCGAAAGCTAAAGAAGATGAAGCATACAGTAAAATTGACTCAGGTCCAGGCAGCAGTGGATCGGGGAGTGCAGGGACTGCTTCCGTGCCGGTACATTATCGAGCCGATGCCCAGGTCCATAAATCTGATAAGGATAAGGAAAAGAAAGAGAAAGAAAGAGAAGAACGAGATCAGGGTAAATATAGAATCTTGTATATAGCATAATTAATTAAGAATATTTGTTACAAATATTCATTGTAAATGTGCTATTCATTCATATAACTACGTTTCTCATTGTATATAGAAATGATAAAAGTATTCGATGGAAATAGTTCCTTGAGACGGCAGTTATACCGTGTCATCACAATTGCTAGGACATGTACATTAGAGCAGTTGTTAACAACATCATTGCGGGCATTCCATATAACCAGGGATCCAAGTGTAAGGATATATTTTATCTTAGAAATGTATTTTCTCTGCACTCGTAACGTTTAATTTTTTTTCTCGATTATTACAGGCATTTTATCTAACTGATCTGTATGCAGGAGCAGGCAACGAGGATGTACCTCTTGACGATCCGACGCCTGTTCTTAATTTGACACATCTTGAAGGCAAACGACCTGCTATATATCTTAGGTTTCATGATAAAGATAACGGTTTTGTGCGCGTGTACCCTGGGAAGTTACAATCCCAACTTGAAGATCCGTATGTTAGCGTTCCTGTAGATAATTCAACAACCATCAAAGATTTGATTCAAAACGCTTTACAACAATTTAAAATAAAGGATCAAATTTCAGATTACAGGTAATGTTTAGAATACCTCTTACTTAAAAATTGCTGTCTGTTTTATAAAATTTTAAACTTCAGGTGTATTAAAATATCTCAATTTCATGACAATACTAGCAGGTTTCGCCCCCTAGAAACTATCGCTCGCCAACTCCCTGACTGGCCTTCATTTTCAAAGATTTACTCCTACTTTAGTATGAATAAACGTGACATACAATTTAAAACTTTTCAACCCAACTCCAGCTAATTAACAGGAGTTGTTATAGAGTTGGGCGTAGTCTTCTGTTTTGTTCCTACTGCATCAGTTTTGAATGCTCACGTACTGTAGTAATATGTTCCCTCTTAATTCGATAGTAAATAACTAAATTCTAATTTCCGCACCAAGTACAGAAACATGTGTAAAAGGTTAGTTTTCTTTATTTATTATAATATTGTTAATAAAGGGCTCCTCGATAGTATAGTGGTTAGTATACCCGCCAGTCACCCAGGAGACCGGGGTTCGATTCCCCGTCGGGGAGCCCCTGGCGCAAGACTAATGACCTTGCCCAGAAAAAATAAATCATTATGGAAAATTTAACAAGCCTCAGGACTTGCAAAATAAGGCCAAGATCGGTTCCCGGTTGTAGTGCCGATGATGATGATGATTGTTAATAAAAGGTCTTATACTTCTATTAATAATTTTGACGCTCACCACCGGAAAAGAAGGAAGAAAGACCATATTCGCTCCTTTTATGCTGCTGTGGCAGTTCCGCCAAACCCCACGGCCCACTTACCTGAAAACCCCCATAACTTCATCCCAGTCTGCATAGGTTTTCGCTAATGCAATCCCATTAGCACCTTAAATGCTTTACGCATCAAATTGATCAAGTTTATTTAGATAAAAGCCCCTTGAAGAGAATTCTAACCTTTCATGCATCTCGTCGTATACAAATTTCCTATAAGAATTCCTTCCTAACTTATCATAAATTCCCTGAAACAAAATTCATCGGTTCACATGTAATACAACCGCATAATCAGGGAATCTTACCCTTGAGTTGGCTTATCCCAACCTCAACATGTGTACAATAAAAACTACCTACATACACATTGGCTGGCGACCACTTTAACCAACGATAAACAGTCTAACGCAGCTGCATGTAATTAGCACCATAGACGTTGAGACTAATTCCCTAACTCGCACCATGTGCAAACAAAAGAACGCTGTCCTTCAAAGGTTTTCTGGCGATACCATAAACAATCCGCATCGTTTGTGGTATCCCAAATCCAATTCCTATTTAATGAGTTCCAGCTTATTTATTTAGCTGACCCTAATCACAGACCGATGCATTAGGTCGCTTCTCCTTTGTTCTTTTTCCCTAGCTGTAGGTTTTGTTTATCCTTGCTGAAATGCATCGATAAACACGGTGATGTGTACGAACATACATACACACCACTGCACCAAAAGATCGGATCTCCTTGGTGGCCACAACCCTAACCGAGGATGGAATTCAAGCCAGAGTTCTATCCTCGGGGAGTCCTATTACATCCACTGACCGAGCTGGTCGGTTTTTCTCCCGCTCCCCGTATCGCGTCGGGGATGCGTACGTCCCAGTCGAGTATTTGTGTCGAGTGCCGCTCGAAGTCGGAGTCGTTTCTTTTCTCACCAGTATTTGTCAGAACAATAAACACAACTTATAATACGCAAAAAAACAATATTCCGTGTGTTTTATTTTTTTACTGGTGCATGTCTTGTGGCGAAGTTTCGTTTCTTGTTGGTGTTTTCTTCGGTGCAAGCCTTTAGTGGAAGTAATGGGTGGATGGTAAAATCCGCGTCCATGCCGACTCACAGACCATACCTCCCCACACTGCATACTCAACAAACAGTGAAGTTAGCGTTCGTTCAGTGCTCGAGAACACAAGTAGACGTCAGCTGCGCTAAAGTCGGTGTTAGACTGAACAGAATTGTTCTTCACCATTTAAAATTACTGCTATTGGCGGGAAAGGTGTATTACACATGCAACAATTATAGGAGCTAACCACTCCCCCTATATATTTAGTTGCTGCATTCTCTTCAGCAGTGTCTCGTCTATAAGTAACACTCAACATCTATTACAGCCAAATTCAAAGTGTAACATCTTCCACGATAAGTAATAGCCTGCGGATGAAAACACTATTCATATGATCGGTCAGCTGTCAGAAGCGTCAATATTAATTTACTTGTTTTATAATTCACAGTTCGTTCCCACGGGGTGTGTGACAAATACTTTAATGATACTTTCCTCCAACTCTGTCGTCGACTAGAGAGTTTTTTGACACCCAGAAAAAAAAAGGTCTAATTTAATTGATGGATATAGTCAGCAACTTACTATTGTTACCAAGTCCACCCAGATACTTGCCTACTCAAATGACATCGACATCATCGGTAAATCCGATTCGGCTGTACAGGGCTCCTCCATCTAGATCGAGCAGGCGGCACAAAAACTAGAACTGCACATTAATGGGGGGAAAACTAAGTACATGGTGGCAACTTCTGCGAAGAGAAGACGTAACGTTGGTCAATCTATCAGGGTAGTGGACCACGAATTTGAAGTAGTGCAATCCTTTAACTATCTTGGGTCTGTGGTGAGGAAGTATGTACCAGACACAGGCACTAGATTCACTTCCTCCTCCGTCATAATTAGTTGTTCCCTCGAGCACTACACGATTACGACGAAGCGAAGAAAACGCCAAACACCGGACAAGTAAAAAATATAAAACACTGAATTTCCATTGTTTATTTTTATTTATTTTTTTTGGTAGCGCTACGTGAAAATTACAATGTGAAGTCAATAAAAACGCAATCTTCGAAGACTGCAGCGAATATAATATTCGACACGGCGATTGCAAACACTACACTCCGGCTATTATCGCTCTCGTCCTCGGAACGGGAACGGAAGTCCGCACGACTATTGTCGTCGGCAGATGGAAAAGGACTCAACGATATTCAATCGTTATTTAGGAAATTCAGCCAGTGAATTTGGCTCTCTTAAATTAAGAGTGCAATTCCTGTTCCGAGAGAGACGTAAAGTCTCTCTTTTGGGTAACCAAGAGATCTCATGCAGAGGATCGCCACAGTACACTTGTGTGTGTGTACGTCGGTTCTTTTCATAGATCGAAGCTATGATGCAGAACCTGATACACAAAGAAAGGGAAAGGGATCGCCAGATCTTTGTTTATGGGGAAAGGTTACTGGGAAACGGATCCAGAACTAAGTAGGATAAAAGAGATTTATGACCTGTGAGCTCAACGGAGTAATCAAGTTGCAACTCATTAAATGGTAGACGTATTTGCGATACGTTGTTAGCTGTTGATCTTTGGTTCTTAGCCAGCGATCTTTTGTTCGCGCTTTGGTGCATTGGTAAGGGATTAGTCTCAACGCGGATGGTGCTAATTACATGCATCTGCGTTAGACCGTTTATCGCTGGCTGAAAGGGGTCGCCAGCCGATGTGTGTGTAGATAGTTTTTTGTACACCATCGAGGCTGGGAAAATAGAGGGTGCCATATTTATGATCCCTGTCATGAGGGTTTTATTATATGTAAACCAAATCATCTTGTTTTCAGGTTCTTGGTTTGAGATTCCTGATAAGGTAAGAAAGAAATATTACAGAGGATTGGTATGCTAAGAGAATGCATGAAAGCTAAGTTTTCTTTACAGGGACTGAAAGATCATAAATTTGATCTCTTAAATGCGTGAAGCATTTTCAGGTGCCTAATGCGATTGCATTGGCGAAAACTTATGCGTCTTGGGGTGAGGTAATGGGGGTTTTTAGGTAAGTGTACCGTGGGGTTTGGCGGAACCGCCACAGGTCAATAGTATCAACGGATAACAATATGGAAGAAGAAATACGCGAACGTCTTATCAAATCCAACAAAGCCTACTATGGTCTTTTAAGACTCATTAAATCCCAAAATTTATCCAGAACATCCAAGCTACTAAGTACAAGACCATGGTCTTACCAGTACTCCAGTATGGATCCGAGACCTGGGTGCTCAAAAAAGGCACTCTCAACTCTTAGCCCCGTTCGAGAGGAAAGTCTTAAGGATAATTGTTGGTCCCGTATGTGAGGGAGACGCTACAACCATGAGTTGTACACGATCTACCTTGAAGCTAATGTTGTAAGAAAAATCAAAGTGGTAGACTTCGGTGGGCGGGACACCTAGCTCGAGTGAGCGAAGAGGAGCTTGCCTGGAAAGTCCTTTCTGGCAGGATGTATGGAAGGAGACAGTGCGGGAGACCTTGTCTGTGATGGAGGGATGGCGTAGACCAGGGCGCCCAGAGCCCGGGAGTGCCAAACTGGATGACATCGGCTCGAAATTGGGACCGGTGGAGAGACTTGCTAAATAAGCCCAAGACCGGATCCTCGTTATGGTGTCGATGATGATGATGATGATATAGTCAGTGAGCTTACTGACTATAAAAAAAAAAAGAGAAAAGACATTTTTATTAAAGCTCGATATCTTTTAATGACACAATTATTAATTGAATCGATTTATTGAGAGCAAATGATAGACTTCCCAGAGCTTCCTTATACATTTTTGATGTACTAGGTCACTACATACCAAGTTTTATTAGTGGAGCTAAAAGAATACTCGACGACGTGGATCATCGATGACTTTCACTGCTCGTTTTTGTATCCTATCACCCACTGTTTTAGATGCTTCCGGTAAAATATGGAGGTTGAATTTCAATTTAGAAGAATATACGTCTTGTGTTGCATTAATCGAAACACACGTATAATGTTAAAAATAAAGCATGCACTGAGTAGAATGACCCCCCCCCCCCCTCCCCCCCTCAATATTTTTCGCGACGACAACGTTCATCGAGAAGGCCCCAATTCCCCATGCCGTGGAGTGCTGCTTGCCACTCAGAAAAGACTCGCTTCGTCCCGAATTGCCAACTCTTCTCCCGATCTTGACTACGTCGCAATAAAAATCGACAAGCGCCCTAAGTTTTTATAGATTATCTGCTTCTATATACCTCCGTCACGACCCATCGTTTCATATGAACTCGCAATAGAAACGGTAGATAACCTAACCGAGTTAAGCACTTCCCTAGACGATATCGTCGTTCTTGGCGATTTTAACATCCCCCTTCTCCAATGGAGATTGGTTGACCATAAATCCTTCTACTTCTCCAACCCCACAAGTTCCAAATAACGTATTTTTATAGACGGTCTCGCCGACTCATGCCTCCGTCAAATAAATAATGTCCCAAATCATATAGGGAGACAGCTGGACCTCGTGTTCACAACGGACCCACACAAGTCCTCAGTTTCCCTTAGTTCACACACCATCTCTACCATTGACAATTAACATCCCCCGCTGCTCGCATCCCTATACCTTGATCACGTAACCCACCCTTTTCTATCTTATGAATACTTTTCCTACAATTTCCACAAAGCTAACTTCCGCCTTCTAAATGAGCATCTTAGTAAAACCGCGTTTCGCTTTGATCACCTGGGGGTAGAAGAAGCTACTGCCATTCTCTATAAGTACATCTACTATGCCATCGCCCTATATGTCCCATATTCTCGTCACAGGTCATCGGTTTCATCGCCGCCATGGTACAACCGCACACTCCGCACCCTTCGGAACAAGAGAAATAACTTGTGGAACATTTTCCTAAAAATGCGTTCCTTACAAAACTAGTCCAACTATCTCGGTTCCTTTTATAAATTTACCGAGCTCTACAACTCCCTCTACCCCAACTACCTTACAAAAACACAATCCAACTTGATCAATGACCCCAAATCTCTTTTCCCGGTTTATAAATTACGAACGTAAATCTGACGCCTATCCTAACTTCCTTTCTTATGATACAACTACTGCAAGCGGCCCCCTAACTATTGCCAATCTATTCGCTTCGTTCTTCAATAAATCCTTCACGGACATCTCCTTCGAGCCTAACCCGTCTTACTCCAAAGACTTGCCCGAATTCTCCCTTGACACCCTCACCCGTCAAATTATTCAGCATCACGTAGTTGAGGAGAAATTAAACTTACTCAAAGACGAGTTCAATCCTGGACGTGATGGACTCCCGGCTGTCCTTTTAAAGAAATGTTCCTCTTCTCTTTCTCTCCCGCTATCAAAAAGTTTCTATCTATCCCTCACACAAGGTATCTTCCCCAATATTTGGAAATCCTCCTATGTCACAAGTAACAATATATTGCTCGTTAAGCCATCGGTATTTACATTAACAATTGTAGTAGGCGTAAGGTGACTGGCTCTTAGTCGGCACTAGGCGAGTTCGAGTGCAGGTGACCGAGAAAGTGGGTTGCGTCGAGGTTCGTACAGGGCAACAAGTGGCCTTCGTTTTTAATTTTAATGAAAACAAACTGGGAAGTGCCAGCGCGAAAATTTGTGAGTCGATTACTATCACTTGCGGAGAGAAGCCGATGTATATCTATCACAGGAGTGCACGAGTCATTTGTTCGTGGTTTAGAAATTTTAATAATATAATTTCGTGGTTTATCAATTAAATTTAAGTGTACGGAACATCTAAACTAAACAATAAATGTAAATATAGTTTTTAGAGCGCCCTTGTAAGTGAATCCAGTTGCAAAAAATACAAGCGAAATAGCGAATGCATTTCTGCTGGACAGTTTCGTGCAAAAAAAGAAAAACTTAGTGTAAAATAAAGGAAAGAAAACGTTACAACAACAAAAAAAAACCGAGTCCGTTTTATTTATCCGTTCTTCTCGGGTGAACAATCTTCAGCGGACAAGTGTGGCGAGTTAGTGAAACAGTGCCCCTGCAGGTACATCAACTATATCTTCACAGAGTCTTTGTCTCGCGATTGAGTCGTAGGCTTTTTTGACCTCAACGAACAGTTGGTGAACCCTCTCTCCGTATTTCCACTTCTTTCCAACAGTTGCCGTACTGTGAACATTTGGCCGTTCGTTGACCGGTTCCTACGGAATTCGCACTGGTAGTCTCCCAGTATTTCTTCTGCGTACGGTGTGATTCTCGCCAGTATGACATTTGTTAGTATTTTGTATGCGGCTGGGAGGAATGATATTCCTCTGTAGTTTTCGCAGTCAGATCGGTCGCCTTTTTTGAAGATGAGAACGACTATTGAGGTTTTCCATTCTTCCGGAGTGACTTCTTATCCCACATTGTTCTAATCAGTTGGCGGATTTTTCAAGCGGTTGCCTCTCCTCCATGCTTCACAACCTCCCCCGGTATGCAGTCGACTCCGGGAGTCTTGCTGTTTTTCAATCGATGTACTGCGTCTACAACTTCGTTGAAAGAGGGCTCTGGCATCTGAGTCTCGGCTGTATGTACGTCTGGTGCGTTTATTTGTCTTTGATGGGTGGGCACATTGAGTAGGTTTTCAAAGTACTGCTTCCACCTTGTCACGAAAAATGAAAAAAGTCAAATGAAAAAAATAAAATTAGATTGATTCGCCGTAAATCTGTAATAGAGAAAGGCAGTCAATAATCACAAAAATTTAGAAAAAATTAAGCAACTAACATAAAGAAGGGAATAAAGTAAGTCAGTGGGATCAAAGTGTGAGAACGGGTCAAGGGAGAACGGCGAACCGAAGCAAGAGAAGAAAGTTAAGCCACTTGTGATCCGTTAGTCAAAAGTAACGAAGAATCGGGCTGTGAGGAATCGGGCTCTGGAAGAGAACGACAATAAGGAGACAAATGTAACTATAATCAAGCATCCGACGATTCTAGACTTGAACCGACAGAAAAGATTGAACTCCCAAGTCACTTACGATATAGTCATCCGTAAAAGTATTTGATTGCGCCGTAAAATAACAACGTCTCAACTAGGGTTCCAATTAACGGCTCATTGTTAAATTCAACTAATTCCTGCAACCAGAAAGCGGTTTTTGTCCCAGTAGGAACCAAAGAAGACATCATCAATGAACAGGACGATCAAACGTGAGTACGATAATACCTATATTAATTTATTTTGTGGCGTTTCTCAATTTTATATGAGAATCAACCCACAATCTCAACCACAGTTTCCACCTTATTTCGACCGCTTTCAGCGCGTCATACATACCCATTTCCCTTATATGTTATTCACCTGAAATACATAATTTCCCCAAGGACGCATAGCTAAACTCATTATCCTATGCAGATAATGCATAATTGAGTTTAGCTACTATCTTCGCCATACGGCAACACTATTGCTCTAAGCATGGGATTTCCACCAGAAATTCCATTCGTATTGGTTAGCAACAACCAAGTCAAACCAAGCGACGCGGTTGCAGCATCATCCATTGGCTTGGGTTTTTACCAACATTCCATAGAGTTTTTCCCACGGTATTAATTCCCTAGCCGATTCGGTGTCCTATTGACTTTTCCCAGATCACCCATTCGCTTGGGATCAACGATCTTTTTTTGCAGGTGAATAGCACCAGCTAGGTTCTCCTCTCCTTCGCAGTTCTGTCTTTACATGGTTCAATGCGCTCTGACTACACCACAGCCGTAACACTGGGTCAGTAGGTCATGTCAGTAGCTGCATTTGATACCAACACACACAACCAAAGCTACCTCGAGATCACAGCACATCGTGTTTCTGTTCTCTCATTCTCCACGTCCGTCAATTACCAATTAACAGAAGTTACCCACACTTCGACGAGCGTGAGGTTGAGAGAGCAGAGGCGTGGTCTCTTTGGGTTGTCCTGTGTGTGGAATGAAATACGAATTTCACCCCTGATTCGAGTCAGTCGCTACTCAATAATCATCGCGGTTGGTCATGTCGCCGCTCGGGCCCAAAAATTAATTTCTTTAATTCAAATCTGTCGCTGATCATCACTCAAATGGAGCACACGTCTTCGGAGTCGATGTACAATCTATGGTCAAGTAATACGTTAAATCGAAATTTTAATTACTGCGGTCACAGTGTCGAAAAAGAACTGTTTCACCACTATTATAGAAGTTATAAAACTAAATTTAATCACACTTATCATAAGTTCTAAGTTAGGTTAAGAAAGACAGAACAATAAAAAAAACGGATTAATACCAAAACAACATTCCTGTGCTCTAGCGTTTCATTTAGTTTTCCCGTGACATTGGGATATATTTTTGTGGACAAGTTAATTTGCGACTTGGATTGCAGCGGAACTACAAGTGGGAAGGAAGTGTGAACCAAGTCTGTTTTACAGATATTATCACGGGTGCTGTTCTTCGGAGATTCGTGGTATTGTTCCGCGCAATTCGGCTTATATGCGCTCCACAAGACAATCCGACGGATCGCACCCGTTTGTGGTTCATCTCCCGACGGCGCGAACATCCCTACATCAGAACTCGTTCCGCTACAGAGCGGGGAAGCTGTGGAATTCCCTTCCCACGCGAGTGTTCCCGGAACGTTACAACCTGCAACTGTTCAAAAAGAACTGCAACAGTTATTTGATGGCATCTCGGGGCGCCCACTCGGCGCTATAGGTTCGCCTCTCCCGAGAGAAGTCTAATAAAAAAAAAAAAAAAAAGTGCCCGTGTTTAGGCATATACTTTCTACCCCCACAATTTATTTTGTGCGGAGGCCACCCTGTTAAGTGCAGCAGTCAGCAAAATTGTAAAAGAGGAAGCTCTCTTATATATTGACTACTCATTGTAAAAAAGAACCAAATTACAAAAATCATTGTACGCCGAAAGGCATAAACAAACAACTAGATATTGTATAATTTAGAGTGCTTGCAAAGAGCCAGTAAGTTAATATAAAATCAATATTTGTAAAATAGGACATGCATTTAGTCCTACATAAAGATAAATGTACAATTTTATTTTGAATAAAATAAATGCGGACTTCAAATCAAAAAAAAAATTTAAAAAAAAAAACGAACGGGGAATATCAGAGATAACACTCTACTCTCTCCTCGGTCTTATCCTCCGAAACCAACTATACCACCTAAACACTAGAATCCTTTCATAGTTGCTTGGATGATTGGGGAACTGGTGAGGCGATCATAACATACATATATGTTAAAGGCCTATAAATGCCTACGATACAGCTCGATAACAACTTTACAGTCATAACCTTTAGGAAATAATTACACAATTTAAGCTATTTTGATTTTTGGTTTAAGTTAATATCCAATTGCTTCCAGGTGCTCCGAGGTACTCCTTGATCGTGGTGTCACCGAAAGAATCCTCTCATGGAATGAACGCCCATGGGATATAATGAAACAATTAGGAAAGGACTCAATAAGGCAAATGGAATTAATGCGCTTTTATATGCAGCACAAACAGGATCCACACGGGCCCAATATTGCTTTGTTTGTCGGTAATCTTCCGCCAGGACTTTCACAGCGGAACTATGAACAAATTCTAGGACGATATGTTACCGAGGATAACAAATTCATCAGTATTGGTCCAATCTACTACGAGTACGGATCGGTGGTTTTAACATTCGAAGATTCCCAGAAGGCCGTAAGTAGTTTGTGTACATTAATTTTTTTCGTCTTTTAATTTATTATAATTATCTTTTTTTTGCATTTTCAGGTACGTGCTTTCTATAATTTACGTGAAACTATAATTGAAGATAAGAAATTACTTGTAATGTTGCTCCCAAATATCGAACCGAGTATGGTGCCACAGGACGTTAGACCTCTGCTTGTATTTGTTAATGTTAAATCTGGAGGATGCCAGGGTTTGGAATTAATATCGAGCTTTCGAAAACTCCTGAATCCGTATCAAGTGTTTGACCTAGATAATGGAGGCCCACTTCCTGGGTAAGTACTGTGGCCTATAAAATCATCAGGATATAAAAATAACAACCTTCCAACTGTAATATAATATTTTCGAAATGAGCAATTTCCATATAATATTGCTTTGATAATTTTTCATGGATGTATATAGGAATTATCGTGTAGTAGGGCGTTGGAATACACTCACGGCTTGTCGTAAGAGGTGACTAAAGGCCGTGTGGTAGGTGGGGTCCAACGCCCTGCCGCCTGGTGAAATACCACCCCATCAATCTATAGCCTCCGTGAAATGGTCGGGAGAAATCTCTGGCCATCTTTCGGAGCTTGGCTGATGGCCCGGTTCGAGAAAAGGTGGTTTATACGTAAGTCGGTCCCACGGTGAGACACCACCTCGTCACGCTGTACATTCCGTGATATTGTCCGGAGAAATCTTCGACTATGTTTCGGATGTAATGTTGATGGCCCGAACTGGAACATCATATAACTTACATCAGCCTAAAACTTAACATCAGAATGAAGTGTGAAAAATACCTGCACGAGCGAAACCCAAGGAACGGAAATGCTGACCAAGCGTCTGATGCACACGATGCATTTCGAATCGTTCTCACGATAGCAAGCAACAACAGAAGCTGAGTTAGGGAAAATGAGGGTTTAAAAATGAGCTATGTAGTATTTAAAAGAAGATTTCATTAAGTTTTGTCAATCAATAAAGGTCAAGGTATTCTGTCTTGCGATACGGAAGCGGTTTAATTAACTTATATCATGATGGTACCTTGTGAGATAAAGAATTCCAGAGGTAAACTCCGGTAGGATTATTACAGGAGGAACATCATGCAAATATTTTGACAAACAACCGAACTTTAACAAATTCGTCATCGCGTAATCGGGTTCGTTTTCGAAACTTTGTCGACGTGCGACTGGCAACGGCATTTTGTAACATCAAGGACATCGGTTTCACCAATACCAATGTAAATGCCGTCCACCAATTTTTGCAAACAGCGAAACCTGGTATCCTTGCCCTAACTAAGACCCAGGTCGATTCATTAAATGATTCGACATATCTGCGTTGCACAGAATACGATTTACCATACATTCGAGATTCCGTTTTAAGGGTGGAGTCTGCGTCTTCACGCGGTCCGATCTGACTTACCAAAGGATGGAGGCGATAGAATCCAATAACTTGGACATGATGTGGTTGAAGGTCGTGCCGAGCAAATAAAACCAAATTTCTTTGTTGTCTTTAACGCTCCCTGAATGGTGATCGACCGGCGACACTTTTCGAAAATCTTTTATATATCGTTAACTGGATACAGATTAACCACCTGGCTTCTGAAATTGTCGTGCTTGGGATTGTAATGTACACAACTCCGGCTGGTTGGTACAATCTAACAGACTATTGGGCGCCCAACCACTTCCATTTCAAGCGAATAACCGACCTAAGCAGCTTCGCCATGGTGCTGCCAATTTGATTCTACGCATCCTTTCCGTGGTCGGAGATGTGCTTTGGAGACTCCGATATTAACGTATGCACAGCATCAGTCACGAAGATTTTTCTTCTCGGGATGGATATTTACAATCCACATTCCACCAAACGAAATTCATCTGATAAACCTAGTTTGATAAAAAATGCAAGCAGATTACAGCGGCAAAAAATGGAGCTTTTAAACAATGGTGCTCCCATCCCATCAATGTTAACAGAATGAATTTTGTTAGAATCAGAAACGCGTGCAACCAGGCCATTGATACCGCGAAAAAGGCTTACAATGACAGAGCGACTTGTGGTCGTCCTGCGAACCGCACAAACCACCGTGGGGTTAAATACCTTTCACCCAGCCAAAGGGGACATACTTACCCACAGACACGTGGGCCCAGTTTACCTTCCGGCCAGATAAAGGGGGCATGGACACGGGCGTCCTCGACCGCACGTATCCGCAGACACGAGGCCTCAATTTCTCGACCGATTCCTAATGCCTGCACGGCTATCAAAGGACACTGCCCAAAAAATAAATTGTTTGACGACCCATTAGCTGGGCAAACACAAGTGGCCAGCGCGGCAGCGCCACATGCCGACAGCCAGAAAAATCCCAGGCGATAAATATATGGCCAAGGAATAAACAAATATATTACCTTCCCTTGAGCCATCCGCAATTTGGTTTTCGTTATCGAAAGGATTATTGTGGGAACAAAAGTTTAAACACTAAACTAAACAACCGGCACAGTTCCTACAGGGAAATTAAACCATGTAAATATCGCAGCCGAAAATAATGACTTCGGCCGAGGAAATCACCAGGGCCATAAACCACACGCGGGTAATGTACACAAAAGGGATACCGCAGATGTGTGAAAATTCTGACGATCCTCGGCATATCTCCGGTCACAAGCTCACCAACATTCGCGTCTGTGTGTGTGGGTGCATCCACACAGTATTTCTACGAACAATCCGAAATCGTAGGACAAGTGAGGGTGCGATCTCCTGGCAAGGAGAAATCCCTTGGTAACGAGAGGACATCAAAGGAAAAGAGAATGGAAGAGAAAGGAAGAACAAACGGGTGAGTTTTCCATCCCCTGAAGAAAGTTTTGAGTTAGTATAGTTACAACATCCAAAAAGAAAAGATCTACAACGTTCGCGAAAACGGGGAGTATGTCGGCGCGAGTATTCGAAAACGGAGAGTGCTAAGATAAAACAATAAAAAAAAATTAAATTACAAACAAAAAGTGTTTGATTCGTATGGACAGTGTCGGCGGAGCACAAGCCGCAATCGTGAGAAAATCCGCCAAAGACTAATAAACTCCTTGAGTGCTGGGTGGTGGCTCGAGTAACCTATCCCAAAAAAGGGGAAAAGGTGTCTCCCAAAAAATTACCGGCGGATACGACTGTCTATGTTATCTAAGATGATGGGAAAGGTCATCAATGCCGAATTAATTAAGTATTTGGAGTGCAACGGACTTCGGATTCCGTGGCAGGTGGTCCACGGGAGATCTTTTGAGCCTTATACCCGATATATGGACATCTGCGATTGAGGGGCACGGCGATTCAAGAGCGGTCGTATTGTATATATGTTAAGTTAAACACGAACTATTGATTTTTACTTTTTTAAAAAGCACAGCTTTATTCAAACACAATCTCTAAGCAACTAACTACAGACTAAGTTACAATCTCATATTTATACTAGCTGCCATGCGACGTTGTCCCGGATGCTGGGTCGTAAAATATCATGATGGAATCATAGTGCAACATTGTGGTCATCACAGATGCTGCGTGATGATGAAGCATTGCTAGTGCGACAATGTCCATTGTGATGATCTGGTTCTATGATGATACGCACGGATGCGTGCGCAGATCAGTTTATGGGTTACGCGTGAACGCGTGCACAGATGTCTTTATGGAGTTAGTACGTGCTTATGGGTGGTAATATGTGCGCAGATGTTTTTATGGGGCAAGTGCGTCCCTATGGGTGGTCATACGCATGAATGCGTATGCAAATTGATTTCTGTTTAATGTGGATGCCTGTGTGGATTACAATGTATTTAATACAATGTATTTAATGATTAGCCGTGTGTTAACTTATATCCAAGGCTTTTTACTTCGTCTGGCACGGAGCATTGCAGGCAAGCTTCGTTCATACGAACTTTCCCAGTAGCTCTGCGACTGGACGAAGAGCTTCCTCGAAAATAGATCGATCTGGATTGTTCTGGAAGGCGAGTCTTCGGATCTGTATCCTGTTGATTCCGGGGTGCCTCAAGGTTCTATTTGGCTCCAACTTTATTTTTGCTTCTCATAAATGATTTGTTGGAGTCGATAACGTGTTCAGTTTCGTGGATGAGAGTGCGCTTATTTCTTCTCTTTCGAGTGATCGGCCGATTAGTGTATCAACATCGTATCAGCTAAGATGTAGCGAGATCGAATCTCTGGATCGGGATCTGGATGACGTCCTACAGTGGGGAAAGGAAAATCTCGTCGACTTCAATTTGTTGCAAAATAATGTTTGCACACAAAAATTTAAATAAATGTAATAATGGTGATCGATGATCGTCTTCCTAACCAGATACCACGATTGCTTCGTTTCCCTACAGCGATCCTATATCTCCCTACTATATTGCTCTCCAACAAGCAGCACTCAGAGATATCGTATGTAGATTTAAAGGCACACAAAAAAAAGAAAGTCACACGTTTTGTTGTTTGTTTATTTGTTAAAACTGTTTTTCTTTATTTATTTATGTTTTTGTTACTAAACTGGGTTCCTTTATGTTCTATGCACATATAAGTTTACAAATTTCAGTTCTTTATCTTAAATTCACTTTTGAACGATTTTTTGTGCCACACGTACAGGCTCTGGTGGCTAAAATTACACCAAACGTCGCATAACGATTTTAAAAACACACCACGCCAGGTTAAAATTCAATTTTCAAGTGAACTGTTCGCTCATTCCCGTCGTTTTATATGAGGAATATCAACTTGCCCCCACGCTAATATTTTTTGATTCGTCGAAATTGGTTTGGCTCTCGCGAACTTGACCCCCTTCAGCGAATAGGCGCAGGATGGTGGTAAATTTGCTGGGAAGGGTCACTGTACTTCAAATATGTGTGAAAATATTCAAGGTCCTCGTTAAGAGAATTTTGTAATTCGTTTTGATTTAAGAATTACGAAAATGCAAGATAGGGGATGAAAAGGATGGAAAATGTTTGTATGTTATATACAATGGAAAATTTTGACCATGAGAATTGCTTTTTAGGATAAGTTTAGGTTACGGAAAAATATTTTGCAATGAAAATGTTCTATTGAGGCATGGGAAAATGTTGCTTTTGTGTATGTTAGATGTGTGATTATGGGATAAGGACCCGAATTTGCGTAATTAATTTGGATAGCGTGCGGGGAGGGGGCGGCTGAACATTGCTAATTATGTATCGGGATCTGGATGAGGCCCTACAGTGGTGAAAGGAAAACCTCCTTGACTTCAATCCAACGAAGACATAATGTACTACATTCACAAAGAAAAGTGGATCATTGGTTCCACAGCTGATGATGAATGGCCAGGCCCTCGAATCTGGGGAAAACATGAAATTGGTCGGCGTCACGGTCTGTGGGAATGCATCGTGGTATAAATACATGTCAAACAACGTCAGGTCCTTTTTCTATCTTTTTAGAGCCAAGAAACATTTTACTCCGGCCCAACTTCTTCTCCTGTATAAATCCCAAATTAGACCCGCGCTCGAATATTGCTCTCATGTTTGGAGCTTGGCTCCTAAACATACCTTGAACCAACTTGAAAGCATACAGGGACGAGCTATCCGCCCGATTGGGACACGGCGCTGACGCCGGGAATATAGTCGTTATCACATCGAAGGCGCGTGGCTGACCTTTGTCTATCTTACATATATTATACCGGGTACTGTTCTGCGGAGATTCGTGATATTGGGCGGACCACAATTTGGTTTATATACGCTCCACAAGACAATCCGATGGAACGCACCACTTTGCGACGGCGCGAATATTTCTGCATCAGAACTCGTCCCGTTACAGAGCGGGAAAGCCGTGGAGATTTCTTCGCGCGCGAGTGTTTCCAGACCGCTACAAGCTGCAACTGTTTAAAAAGACCTGCGACAATTATTTTTAGACGGCGGTATTTTAGAGTGAGAGTGCTAATATTGAAATCTAAAATGGAGGTCTTGGAGTTTACACTTCGCAGCATTCGGGAGATGGGTTCGTTGGACTCATAAGCAGTGTGGTGGGAGTTAATGAAATGCACGGGAGGAATACATATGTTGTGAGGGTTTGTGTTGAATAGGGTCAAGTTGAGAAGATTGATGCAGTCAACCGAGCCAGACAGGTCAGTGAATTAATACAAAAAATGGGCTAGGACTCTGTGTTCTTCAGGGGGTTTCAGGTTAATTAATTTAAGGCAGTTGGTGTAAGTGTAAAGATTATTTCCTATCTCAATCCACGGAAAACAAAACGTAAGAACACAGTCGTTATCAACACGTCAAAGAGATAAGACGTATACCTGACAACAGGAAAAAGCAAAAGAAAAGAAAGAAAAAAAATAAATAAATAAATTCGTCGCGCGAGTATAAGTAAACAAGTGTGGATTACACAGTGTGGCCGCCACTGGGAGCGATTGTTTAAAAAATAAAAAAAAATAAAAATAAAAAAATAAAAAATTATGGAAACAAACAAAGTGCTAAAGAGCTCGTCGCCTTTCATGAAAAGGGGCCAAGCAGACCTGAAAGCGATGACACGGAGCCGACTCGAGCGACAGCCGAGTATTATAACAAAGCGGCACAAGCCAAATTCAGACGGCGAAAAAAATGCAAACGAATTGGTTGACCTTCACCCAAGTGAAATCGAATTACCTGCTGAGGAAGAAAACAATATCACAGGTACTGCAACAGATCCGGCGGAATTAGAAAAACTCCTTGCGGATATTGACACAAAAAAAGAGGAACTCAATAAACAAAGAGAAGCAATCCTCAAATTAAAAGACCTGGTGCAGCAACAACAAAGCCAAGAAAATACAACAGCACAACGGGAAAATCAGGAACAACATCAGGAAGCAAACAAAAGGCAGCAAACAAAGGAGATGCAGAAGCAGCAAACAAACCAGCACATCGTAACCAACAAAAAGGAAAAGGCGCCGCCTATAATACTTACGTCCATGGAAACAAAGGACGTTATAAAATTAGGTGAGTTAACTTACAAAAATTTCAAAACAAAAAAAATTAATAATTCTAAAATAAAATTAATGTGCGATGATATTGAAGGTTATCGCAAAGTAATGACTGCTTTGGGTAGGACAAAAAGCGAGTACTACACGTACACCCCGAAATCGGAGAAAATAATCTCCATGCTCCTAAAAGGCGTTGATCCATGTTTTTCCCCTGAGGAGGTATTAGAGGAATTAAAAAATGTCGAAACCGACAATTTAAAATTTACAGGTGTGAAACCCTTCTCTACCGCCAACTCCAGAAAACACAATTGCAAATTGCCTTTCTTTATTGTATCACTGAGTCCCAACAGTAAAGTTGATGCTCTCCGATACATCAAACACCTCAACCACCAAACAATAAGTTGGGAAAAAATTAGAAAAATCGATCGCGTATTGCAGTGTATGCGTTGTCAACGCTTCGGGCACGCGGCATCAAACTGCCACGTGCAATTCAGATGCGTAAAGTGCCTCTCCGATCATATCATTGGTGAATGCCCCTTGGGCAAGGAACAGCTTCCAGATAGGAAAACACAGTCCTGTGTCCTCTGTAAAAATACAGGTCACACTGCAAATTTTAGAGGATGTCCTAAACTTCAACAAATGAAATTAAAATTGGAATCCAAGAAGAAACAAGTTGAAGAAGAGAAAAAAATGAAAACTCGTTCTTACAACAATTTCGTGGCTCCTTGTGTGTCATATGCCGGTGCTCCTAAGCAACCAGCATCCATGGAACACACATACAGTAAAGGGAAAATGCCCACACCAGCGGCATATTCAGAAATAATGACAATGTTATTAACCATGCAAGGACAATTTGCCGAATTTCAAAGAACACTGACTGAACAAAGAGCACGAATAGATACTCTCTATTCAACCCTGTTCTCAAATAACTCTCCACATCAAAATCTTCAACCCTCCGTCTGAACTTAACCTAAAAATTATAGCTGTGAATGTAAATTCACTAATCCACATCGAAAGAAGGGATAATTTCGGCAATCTGCTCCAAGTCGAATGCCCAGATGTGCTCTTGGCTAGCGAAACTAAGCTAAACCATAGGCACAAAATGGGCTACAAAAATTATAACATAATTAGACGAGATCGACCACACTCTAATCGAGGGGGTGGGGTCGCTATCTTAGTTAAGAAAGGTCTTCGCCATAAGGTCGTTTACAGCACGGAAGTACACAAATTGCAGGTGCTAGAGGCATGCATTATAGACATTCCTCTAAAAAGTCAAATGCATCTATATATAGTCGCTGCTTACGCTCCTGAATCTGTTCAAGGTACCCAATTTATCTGTGAAATCGATACGCTTTTCCGAAGTCTCAAGTTAGATTCGGATCACAATTACTTTTTAATGGCAGGTGATTTTAACGCCAAGCACCGTGCCTGGGGCAATCTGACCTCGAACACCAGAGGCAATGCCTTGTTTGATTGGTGGCAAACAAATGCGATCGAGCATAAACTAGAATTGTACGCTACAAGTACACCGTCTTATCCAAGAGGTAACTCCTTCCTGGATTTACTTATGACAGATGATCGAATTCAGTTACCAGATACCGAGGTAACTACTCGAAATTGTCTTCGCACAATTGAGTACGATAGTGATCATTACGGACTTGGAGCCGTAATACACGTGCCAAACGAGTACCATCTACTTGAGCAGTACGACCAGGTACACTCTTTCGATTTCCGAAAAGCACATTGGTCGCGTTTCGATCGCATAGTAAAAAGAGAAATACGCAACATTGGCATAGACCCACCGACTAATAGAAACCTCCGTAATGATGAAATCGATCATTACCTCCTAACTATGAACGATATTGTTACTAACACAATGAATCGTTCCATCCCCAAAGTAGCTCATATGGATGGCTATACCCACCGATACAGAAATGCAACTATCGATGCTTTGTACATGCAAAAGAGCACCCTGCTCTCAAAGCTGAAATTGTGCTATAGGCAGTTCAGTGACCCAAATAGCAATGAAATCAAAACAATCAAGTCCTTGATTAAAAATCTTCAAAAACGGATCCGGGATAATTACCGAGCAGTAATAAATGAGGAGTGGAGCAACAGAATTCGAGCTGTCCAAGCAAACGGACCGAACATGTTTTCACAAATCAAGAAAATATGTCGAAGAAAAGATCACAATGACATTCCCTGTCTCCGAATTCCACGGACTCCCGAGAATTGTCAGATAATGCTGAACGCAGGACTCACCTTAGAGCACATCAACTCCAATGATGAAGTAATAGTAGTCGAAGATCCGCAAAAAAAGCGAATTCAATTGGAGCCTGTTTCGAAGCAGTGTACAGAGTTAACGAATCAGTTCATGGTAACACTGAAATTGAAAGCAATGCCCGTCAAAGACATTGCTCGCTGCGCAATCAACTTCACAACTGGCGATCCGAAAACCGTAGTTTCATCACATTCGGCGAAAATAATAGGGCGGATTCTCCCGTCAGAAATGAAAATACAAATATGTTTGTGCGCAAGGATGAACTTAGAAACATACTTAGCTCAATAAAAAACAAGAAATCATCTGGAATAGATAGCATTCCAAATGTGGTTCTAAGGCATTTGCCTCGCGAAGCAGTGAACATATACACTACTTTGTTTAACAACACTCTAAACAATGCACACTATCCAACCCATTGGAAGACTGCAGTAGTCCACCCTATCCCCAAAAAGGGTAAAGAGAAGAGCAATCCAGCTAATCTGCGCTCGATTAGCCTGCTTCCCAACATCAGCAAGGTATTCGAAAAAATTATAAACAAAGCACTGATAGGTTGGTGTGATGAAAACGATATCATCCCCAACAACCAGTTTGGCTTTCGAGCGCGACATGATGCAGTTCATGCAGCGACGAAACTTGTTTCCGATATACAGTGGAACAAGGCAAAGCGACAATGTACAGGGGCCTGCTTGGTTGACTTTGAAAAGGCTTTCGACACCGTATGGTTAGAAGGACTTGTCTATAAGTTAACAAACCTGGGTATGCCGCAATATCTGTTATACATCATTTATGATATGATAATGGACAAACAGTTTGTGGTGAAATGCGGGGACATACTCTCCAACAAGACCTTCCAAATTAAAAATGGCCTACAGCAGGGAGCTGTGAATTCTCCCATTCTATTCAATATTTACACTAATGATCTAGTGAGTTCTCTCGAAAACGCCATTGCGTACGCCGATGACATAGTGGTGTACAGAACAGGAGGAAAAATAGACGTCATCAATAGGCACCCTCAAGATGACTTCAACAAAATAAAACAATTTTGCGACGACTGGAAATTAAAGATTAATTTCCAGAAGACCGAGACTATCCTTTTCAGAACGCTCCTATCCAGGGCCTCGAGGGATACAAAATACAACTGGAAACACTTTTCTATTGTAGGTAACAATAACCTTCCACTGCAAGTGAAAACTGTAGTTAAATACCTTGGTATCTGGCTAGACCAGTATTTATATTTTGACAAGCACGTAGCAGCGTCTCTCTCCGCAGCTAAAAGCGCATATTCTATGACAAGAAGTCTATTCCGGAGTAGTCATCTTGACCCCAGAGTCAAAATAATTTCGTACTCGGCATTCATCCGACCAGTTTTGATTTATGGCTGTCCAGTATGGTATAATATATCTCCACTTTATGTGGAGAAGTTTCGTGTGCTCGAACGGCAGTGTTTGCGTTCCTGCCTCGGACTTTATAGAACACCAGAGTCGCAATACAAAAAATTCTATCCCAACAAAATCCTGTATAACAAATCAGGGTTAAATAGGATAGACAACTTCATAATTAAAATTATTCGTGGTCACACAGCAAGGGCAATGTGCAGTGACAATAATCTTATCTCGGGAGCATTCTATCCCAACGATACGTATCTGGAGAATACCCAATTTATTCCCCCAGAAGCGTTCCCTTTCTTGGATCAAAAAGGCCTTATCCAAGAGGTGCATGGAGTCCCGATTATTTACCACGCTTTTCGTGGTGCCAGGGACAAACGAATTCTCCATGATAGTGATATCTCCAATGCCCCTGACCGCATGCGTTTTAGCACGGCGATCAGTGAAAGAGATAAATCACCCACAGATCGAACATCTCCCAAATGGTGGTGGCTTCTCAACGAGGAGAGGACTTCACTTCCTCAGATATAGTATGCCTCTCAAGAGCAACGCTCTCCTTCCTCTTGTCCCCCCTCCCCCTGTCGGCCTTTCCCAATTACTTTTGTGTAGCTATTTTATTTTATTTTTTATTTTTTATTTTATGTTTTATTCGTTTCGTTTTGAAGTTTTTGTTTGTTATAATAATAAAATATTAAAAAAAAAAAAAAAAAAAAAAATGGTAAAATAATAATATATCCATATAGTCGAACAAGGTGGAGTTGGAGTTGACATTTCTCAGCGAGCGCGGTGCGAGAGGGGCCCATTTAAACCATAAGAGGTACGGTAAGGGGGTAAATAGAGAAGGTGGGGATTATGTGTATTACGGGGGTTTGTGGTCAGAGTAATTAAGGTAAGGAGGTAGGCGCAGATGGCCGACCCGGAAAGGAGCCGATGAATGAATAGTATGTCCACCCAGAGCCCTGCTCTCCTCCATGCTTCTGTGGTTCATTAATTTAAGGCGGGAAATAAACGGGGGCAAGATTAAGGAGTTTTGCCATCCTAGTCCACGGAGAGCGAACCGTAGGAAGTGACGTTAAATACTTTCAATTCTATATGTTGTGAAAAGGGACTATACCTGGTTGGAAATTCTCGCAGTGGACCGGACGAAGGTAAGGTAAGAGGATCGAGTTACGTCGGGGTTGGAGAATTCCTTAGACCAGTGTTTCACGACCCGGGGGCAGTGTTGGCTTTCCGGATAGTCTCGTTATGTGTGAGAGGAAGTCAAGCTACCCTGTCGCAAAGGATCCCACTGTCTCGAATAGATTGGACAATGGCCAGGGGTTGGCTATGAAGAGAAACGGTTATATATTGGCATTTGGCGAAGTTAAGTACAAAGCGTTTTTTTCCACATCAAGTCGAGAAGTTGTCAAGGTCTGATTGGAGCAGTGTAGAATCAAGTGGTGACGCGATGATTTTATATAACTTAGTGTCATTAGTATAAAGAGAAGCAATATGCTTAATGACCTTATCAATGTCATTAGTTGCAAGTATAAATAGGAGAGGGCCCAGATGGCTTCCATGAAGGACCTCAGAGGCAGAAAGGATGGGAAGGAAGGATTTCAGCAGTTCGAGTTCGAAACCGAGAATGGATAATTTGAAGAGGATAACAGTGTTGGAGATATTGTCAAGTGCTTAACTGAGGTGACTGCAGACCATGTCAACCTCATTCCCGTGCTCTAGTGTTGAGAGTGTGAAAGACGTGAACTCGACCAGATTGGTTATAGTTGATCGGCTATTAGAAAATCATTTTGCCTTAGTGAAATTAAAGATTTACAACGGAAACTAAGAGATTCGTATATAATGTTTTCGAGAATCTTGGGTAAATGGGAGTGTTTGGCAATGGGACGGTAGTGTGCGACATCGTTTTTGGTTCCCTTGTTTTGGATGGGGTTGATGAAGGAAGTTTTCCCAATGTGAGGGAATACAACTTAAAAGAGTAAAAGACTGAACATCATTTAGAGGAGATCACGATAGTGTACGTAGAAGGGCTGCGAAAGGTAGGCCAAAGCCAGGGTGTGAGTATGGATGCGGGTATATATAACTAGTGTCCTCGCAAAAAACACAAGTTTGAGTGGAAGCCTTGAATGCCTGTTGGGTCCGATGGTCGCGATGTGTAACGGACACTGAGCGTGGCTTCGCGATTTGTTATGGTCGGGTACTCTCCACTTGAGCACGTCTTTTTAGGAAGTCGATGAACATTTTTATGGTGGCTTGCTCTATGCTGCAACTACAGTCATATGTATATATATATATACATTCATATATATATATATATATATGATATATATATATATATATATATATATATGATATATATATATATATATATATATATATATATATATATATATATATATATATATATATGTATATATATTGTGAGAGTATAGGCGGAGAAAGTGGCAGGGTCAGGAGAGGTAATAGAGGAGACGAAGTTTAAGAGCGGGAGAGGTGGGATCGAAATCAAAGAAGGCTATGAATATGGGATGAGTAGTAAGGAGAACAGACCCGACTAGCATATTCAAGGATGGGACGAACAAAGGCCATGTGGAGCGATCGGAAAACGTAGGGATTAGAGAATTCTTTTGATCAGCGTTTCACAAAACCAAGAGTAGAGTTGGCCTGGAAGATGTCATCAAAATGTGGGATGAAGTTAATCTCCCTATCACATAAGATGCCGAGGTTACGAATCAATAGTACAGGTGATATCTGTTGGTTTTGTAAGAAATAGCAACGTCGCGGGGGGGGGGGGGGGGGGGGGCAGTTGGGTTTGGCACTAATTTGAAAACCTGTCGAGATTCATTTGGAGAAGAGAGGAGTCGACAGAAGAGCGGATCGTCTTGAAAAGTTTAGTGTCGTCCGCATAGAGAGAGAGATGTAGAAGTGCTTGATACCAGAGTCTATGTCGGTAATAGTATGGATAAATAGCAGGAGTCCAAGACGTCTACCCTGGAGAGCCCTCGACGTAGGAGAAAACCGATCGAGAAGGGTGAATCTAAATCTGATGTCATCAATCATTTCAATCAATCAATCAGTCATTGAATCCAATGGCATCAATATGTGGGATGAAGTTAAGCCCCCTATTACATAACATGACAAAGTCGCGAATCGGTGATACAAGTGATATCTGTTGGTTGAGTAGGAAAGGGGCACCTCGCGGTTAAGGGGAATGTCAATATTAAGTTCGAGGCAGCTGTTTTTGCACCATGTTGAAAAGCTGTCGAGGTCCATTTGGAGTCGCGAGGAGATCGGATCTCTTGAAGAGTTTAGTGTCGTCCGCGTAGAGAGAGATGTGGGGTGGAGATGGAGTCTTTGCCGTTACAAGTAAGGATAAATAGGAAGTGGTAAGAAAAGGACTGGAAAGGGTGGTGGATCTAAATCTAAAACGGTAGGTTGAATCTTTAAGATAGGTGATGGCGAGTGGTCCCAAAAGAAGGTCATGAGGAGAATGCTTTCAAAAAGCTTGGATACATGGCAAATTGTCGCAATAGGATGATAATTCGTGACCACACTTCTTTTGTATAAGGGTGGTGAAGTAGATTTTCCAAATGTTGCGGAATACACCTTGTGCGGGGGGTAAATAGAAAGAATAGAAGAAGAATAGGTAATAGATAGCCGCCTCAATGGCTGAGTTGGTAAGGAGGTTGTGTCTTGTGTTTGATTGTTCAAACCCAGGTTCAACTGACGATTCTTGCTATTGTGCAGTTCGGTACAATTACTGAGTGGTGGGTAGGGTCCCGAAGCCCAGTCACCTGATGAAATATCACCCCTTTAAGCTATAGGCTTCGTTAATGGTTGGGAGAACTTTTGAATACATTTCGGAGCTTGTCTGATGGACCCAGTCGAGAAAAAAAAATAATAGAATCTCAGGGCGCTGACTCAGCGCTATAGGTTCGTCTTTTCTGTGAGAAGTAAATTTAAAAAAAATACATTTTTTAGCCAAATTGCAGGGATAGCATCAGGGGCCCAGGTGAATTCATCGTTGAGTTGGAGTAATTATTTTCTGACGAGTGCGGATGAATGGCATCGGGTGTAAGTGGGCCGAAGGAGAAATGTGGTAAATAATCGTACTAAGAAGAATCGGAGCCAAAGGAGTCATTGGTGAAAGATTGTTTGAAATAAATAGTGAAGGGCTTTATGGAAACAAGTGTGTAGCAACGATGGCGAAGAGAAAGCGATTCGATCGGCGTTATGGTGATAGGAATCACTTAAAGATAGAACCAAAGCCTCAACACATTAGACGACTGCTGTGTACACAAATCAATTGTTATTCTCAAGTGCACTCAACTGGTGTGGAATTGCTATGTTAATTGCTATGGAATACGGCTCTGATGGCTATGCTTGGTGTTGCTCTTCACTATTGGTTTGTGTATTGTTTTGTGTGTATCTATTAGTTGACAGATGCTAGACTCAGCTAGCCGACATCGCAGAAGAGTAATTTGAACAATTTTTTTTTTTTTTTTTTCAAAACTGTATTTATTTGACCAAAAATGTATAGTTACAATAAGTAATACAGCTAACTTATAATAGATTTGTTACATATTAAGTGTTTACATGTTATTTGTTAACATTTTTCAAACAATTCTTTTTATATGTGCTTAAGATTTACTGGGAATTATATATATTGGTAATTTTGTTTTTCCTGGAAAAGGTCAGAAAAAACCAGTAACTCTGTTTATTTTAACTTAGCCTACTTAAAATTACTTAACATAACTTAATCTAACTTAATCTAATCTTATATACAATTTACAATATTTTATATTGCAATGATAGTGACAATTCGAATTTGACTTAAAAATAATATTTACAACTTTTAGTTATGGATGTGGGATTTCTTGTTGTGATTGAGGGTAGTAAGGGATAGGATCAGGTATGTTCTTGAAGGAGGTGGGGGCCATTCGGTTCTGTGTTAAAAGTGGTGGAGAATGGTTGGATGTTGCTGTATTTGAAATGATTGGGTGCCAGTTCGGTGTTGTGGTGCACGACCTCATTTAGATCGTTAACCAGTCTGCCTGAGGTGAAGAAGGTCCTGATTTGGAGACAATTACGGTAGTGAGTTCCCGTATTGGAGGAGGGTGATGGTAGGTCTGTTATTATCGGGTTGGGATTGTTAGGAAGGTTTTCTATGAAATTTATCGACAGTTCTAGGATCCGTCTGTGTGGGGCGAAGTCTTGGTGCCGACGTACGACACGGGGTTCAACTCCGTCCCCACAACTTCCACTAAATGTTCCACAGTACACTGTCCATCAGAAGTAAATGCAAAATGAAAACATTTGCGGCTTGTTGTCGTTTGTAATTAATAACTTTATTGTTGTATCCATTAAATGGTTTCTTTTTATTCAGTTAAATTTAAACAAACACGGTACGAACATTGATTTTGATTAAACTGGTTTTAAATTACACTAACTCCGACTCGGGGTAAATAAAAGGCGTCTCCGCTGCGCTACGGGGAGCGGGAGGAGAACTGACGAATATTATCGTCCAATTTGAACAACCGGATTCCAGTTTTATAGTCGGATAAAGAAGAAATTATTCCAACGTTAGGAACGAAAAATAACAAAATCGTCTTTATTATGATTTTCAAAATAAATTTGGATTATTTAGTAGAATTTTTCAAGTGTGAGTCTACTCGTAATATTTTGCCAGAGAATGCTGATAATAGTTGTCAAACAGTGAGCATTGTAACACAGTTTGATTCGCCGATAACCCTTCAGCAAATTCTCTTCAAGGAAAGAAAAAAATACACTTCATGGTGCTATAGAGCTCTAGGGTTAGTTTTATATTTTGTTTATATCAACCTAAGCTAAATGCTGCAATAGCGCCTATGATAATCCTTATCTTCTCATTATCACATCAGTGAATTTAATCTTGTCTAAATTTTACAGGTTATATGTGTTTCGTCAAATTAAACACTACAAGATATTGGTTTGCGGTGGTGACGGAACTATTGGTTGGGTGCTGCAATGTTTGGATAACGTTGGTCAAGATTCGGAATGTTCTAGCCCACCATGCGCAATTGTACCACTGGGCACAGGTAAATCATTAGACTAAGTAGAAAAATTAAAAATTGTTTATTTTTAAACAAGATATTTTCTTTTTTTTTTCGTAGTTATAAAAATTGTGTCAGAAAAGTGTTAAATTGTCAGTTAAAAACAAACTGCCATTAATCGAAGTAGTTTTTCCTTTGATTTTAAAATTATATCAATTACAAATTTTCAGTTTTATTATACTAAATTTTAAACATGATTTATTTTATTGCAAATCCCAATATAGTTGATAACCATACTTTCGGTACCCAATTCCTCCTGCGAAATAGTTACATTTTACATTTGAAAAAAGTGTTGTACTAGTAATATTGCTAAAATCAAGAAACATTAACCAACATGTTTTTTTTTTCATTTCTGCAACATTTTTTATTTTAGTTTTATATTCTTAGATTTTAAATTATATGCTAGACATAAAAAACTTAAATTCTAGCTTAATTATCTTATATTATAACTTATTGGTTCTATGCAGACGCTCTAAGCAAAACATTACATGACTATTGTGTAGTTTGCCTTTCGGGGACAGAACTTTGACAATTTATGACAACTTGTTTGACAAAGAAAAATTAGGAAAACTTTGTGTCAATTTTTCTTTTAATTTTAAATTTAACTTTTTTTTTAAAACTTAACTTAAATCTTATACTACCCTCATTTGAGAATAGCTAAGTCTGTGTAAGCTGGCTGATGATGCAATTATTCTGCCGACATTGGTATTCGGGTCTCTATTTGCCATTCAACCACCAGAACTCTTGGTGCTGTTTCGACACAAAGTTTTCCAAATTTTTCTTTGTCATTCAAATTATCATAAATACTGCCACAAACAAAGTTCTGTCGCCGAAAAGGAAATTATACAATTGTTATGTAATGTTTAGCTTAGAGCGTCTGCGTAGGACCAGTAAGTTATAACGTAATATAATTAAGTTCGAATTTAAGCATTTTTTGTCTAGCACAAATTAAGAAACTAAGAAGATAAAGAGAAAATAAAAAAATGTTGTAAAAATTAAATGAAAATGACTGTTGGTGCTGTTTAATATTATCCTCCTGGTCTCTGTGGGAGATAGCCCTACTGAAACATAATAGCTCTGCTTCGGTGCGCGTGTCTTCCCGGTGGTAGCAGAATCGCCCGTCTACGGATGCTCTACTTACATGATAGATCAGCGGAATTCCGGATCCATCCTGTATAAGCCCTTTCATGTCCAAATCGAGGAACGCCTCTGGTGAAACAAAGCTGATGCGACGCATGCTCTCATAGATCAACGTATTTAGATAAACATCATCATCATCGGCACTATAACCGGGTTCCGCTCTAGGCCTTATTTAACAAATCTCTCCACCGGTCCCGAGATCGAGCCGATTTCATCCAGTTTGGCACTCCCACGCTCTGGACGTCCTGGTCTACGCCATCCTTCTATCACAGACAAGGTCTGTCGCACTGTCTCCTTTCATACATCCTGCCACAAAGGACTTTCCGGACAGGATCCTCATCGCTCATTCGAGCTAGGTGCCCCGCCCACCGGAGTCTACCGAGCTTGATTTTTCTTACAACATTAACTTTAAGGTAGATCGTGTACAACTCATGGTTGTAGTGTCTCCAGAATTGTCCTCCCACACATACGGGGCTAACTATTCGCCTTAAAACCTTCCTCCCGAACGCGGCTAAGAGTTCAGAGTGCCTTTTATTGAGCTCCCAGGTCTCAGATATATGAGTGCTGGTAAGACCGTGGTCTTGTACAGTAGCAGCTTGGATGTTCTGGATAAATTTAGGGATTTAAAGAGCCTTGGTAGACCATAGTAGGCCTTGTTGGATTTGATCAGCCGTCCGCGTATTTCTGCTTCCATATTGTTATCCGTTCATACTATTGACCCAAGGTAGTTAAAGGATTGCAGTACTTCAAATTCATGCTCCACTACCGTGATAGTTTGGCCAACGTTAGATCTTCTCTTCGCAGAAGTTGCCACCATGTACTTAGTTTTCCCCTCATTAATGTGCTGTCTCAGTTTTCGTGTCGCCTGCTCGATCTGAGTGAAGTAGTCCTGTACAGCCGAATCGGATCTACTGATGATGTCTATGTCATCTGCGTGGGCAAGTATCTGGCTGGAATTGACGACAATAATCCCTCTAGTTGTAATTCCCCAGTCGCGAATTGCTTTCTCCAACGCCAAGTTGAAGAGGAGGCAGGCCAGACCGTCACATTGTCGGAGTCCATTAAATATGTTTACTGGTTTGGACAGTAATTTCGATATTTTTACTTGACTAGTTACGTTGGTCATGGTAAACCTACAAAGTCGTATCAATTTGTTTGGAATGCCGAACTCTCCCATGAGATTATATTGTTTTCATTTTGATCTTAGCCATAAGGCCGAGAAGCGATGCATTATACAGTTCTACCCTCGCTATACTGTCGTAGGCGGCCTTAAAGTCTATAAATAAATGATATCATGGCATCTTAAATTCCGGACATTTTTCCACCGCCTGCCTAAGGGTGAATATCTCATCAATCGCTGATTTACCTGGGATGAAGCCACTTTGATATTGACCAATGATGATTTAGCGTATGAGGCTATCCGATCTTGTAGGATAGAGGAGAGTATCTTATAGGCGGTACTCAGCAATGTTATACCCCATATAGTTGCTCCACAGTGTGATATCGCCCTCCTTATGTATGGAGTAAATTATTCCGCGTCGCCAATCATCTGGCATCTCCTCTTGCTCCCATACGTGCACCACGATCTCATGAATTGTGTGATGTAACGCTGTCCCTCCTTGTTCGATCAGCTAAGCTGGTATGCCGTCAGCTCCTGGGGCTTTATTTCATTTGACCTGTCTTATGGCTTTAATGTTTTCTCGATGCTTGCTGGCGGCAGCATTTGGTCTTAATCTTGGATTGGTGGAGCCTCCAATTCGTTTGTGAGCTGACCATTTAGCAATTCAATAAAGTGCAGTTCCCATAGCTCCAGAATGCCTCTACGATCGGTAATCTGACTACCCTCTTTTGTCCTGGCAGTAAGTGCAGTGGGGTGTGCACCGCATAATACTGCGGATTATTTGGTAGAACTTCCACGCCTGGTGCGGACGTCGGCCTCTACTTTTCTCTATTTCACAGACTATATTCTCTCCCGGGCACGTTTCCTTTGTCTGTGGAGTCTTTCTTCAAATCTTCTGAGCTCTTTGTATTTCTCCTGATGTACCCGTGTCCTATGAGACTGCTGCATTGCCCGGTATGCAGAATTTTTAACATCAGTCGCTAGTTTGCACTCATTATCAAACCAGTCGCTACGACTACTGCCTAAGATGGTGTTGGCAGTACTAATGACAGTATTCTTAAGGCGTGTCCATTTCTATTCTACGCCCGGCATTCTGGCACCGGGACTTACTCTCCCTCCGTCGAGCTCTCCTCTGGGCGAGTCCTAGCGCATGTCCAAAGGTGTTTTTTTTTCTTTTTTTTTTTTTTTAGAATTATTTAGAATAAGTAAGAAGATAATATGGTGGTGTTACTAGAAATCTCATTGCGTAAGGCAGCCGTTTTGATTCGAACCTGATCCGCGGATGCAATACGTCTCCGTAAGGCAATCCGTGCTCGGAAAACTATATCAACAAGATAGTGATCCAAATCGACGTTGGCACCTCGGTACGCTCGTACCGTCATCAGGCTCAAGCAGTGGCGGCGATCTATCAACACGTGGTCAATTTGGTTGCGAGTGGCTCCATCAGGTGATACCCAGGTGGCTTTGTGGATATCTTTACGCGGAAACCTGGTACTTGCAACCACCAACTTTTTTGATGCTACCAGTTCGATGACTCGTAGTCCATTGTCATTAGTGTTCTCATGCAAACTATGGGAATCTGCTTGGTGCATGAAAACCGGCTCCCGACCTAATTTGGCATTCAAATCCCCAAGAACGATTTTCACATCGTATTTTGGCCAGGCATTGAGGTCCCGTTCGACGTTCTCGTAGTATTCTTCCTTTTCGTCGTCAGGGGACTCCTTTGTAGGTCCGTGAATGTTTATGAGGCTTATGTTCTTAAACTTGCCTGGCACGCGAAGAGTGCGAAACCTTTCGTTTATTGCATTAAAGCCGATAATGGCAGGTTTCGGTTTTTGGCAGACTAGAAAGCCTACCCCGAGAACATGGTGTTTTGCATGGCAGCTGTAATAAATGTCATACTCGTTTCTTTGAATAACACCACCCCCGTCCATCTTATTTCTTGCAGTGCTGTTATGTCAGCCTTATAATCGGACAGGGCATCGGCTAGCTGCTGTGCAGCTCGAGCTGTGTATAGTGAGCAGACGTTCCATGAGAACATTTTTAAACTGTTTATTTCGTTTCCGTGGTCGTCGTCGTATATCCGGTCCACATCCGAGGCTTGTTAAATTTTCCATAATAATTTGTTTTTCCTGGCAAGGTTATTAGTCCTGCGTCAATCTTTCTCAAGACTAGTTAGATAATAAGCCCCGAAAATTAGGTCATTGGACGAGCTTATTACTCTCGCAATATGTCCTCTGATTAATTTAATCATAAAATTATCATCATCATTATCGGCACTACAACCGGGAACCGGTCTTGGCCTTATTTAGCAAGTCCTGAGGCTTGTTTAATTTTCCATAATGATTTGTTTTTTTTTTTTTCGGGCAAGGTCATTAGTCTCGCGCCAGAGGCTCCCCGACGGGGAATCGAACCTCGGTCTCCCGCGTGACAGGCGGGTATACTAAGCAGTATACTATCGAGGAGCAATCATAAAATTATACACCCTATTTATGTTGGCTTCATTATATAAAGTCTCATTTGAATAATACTATACTTTACGGTGTTCGATATAATCTCAGACAAGTTCTGAGACACTTCCTTTCGAACACCCGCATCTTTTCCATCAAATTTGGACCTATGTTAAATCATACTGGGCAACCGTATATGAGCATTGGCCTGATTAGCGTCATGTAGCATATAACTTTTACCCTGCTGTCTAATTGGCTACTGTGAAATAACCTCGTTGTCATAGCAAAAGTTTTCCTCGGTTTGGCCAAAGCAGCCTCTACATGTCTGTTGAAATACAGGTATTGATCTGCCCAGATGGCCAGGTATTTACCTACACTCTAGGTTTCCAGTTTGCCTCCATGCGGTCCCACGATAACTAACTTTTGCCAGTTTTTCCTTGTGTCGTTCGTGGCTTTATATAATGTGGTTCTAAATAGAATGGCTTGACATTTCTGGAAGTTGATCTTAAGTTTCCAGTCGTCGCAAGAGGCTAACAAACAAAACTATTTATGATCTCAACTTTAAGAGCTGTTCTGTAAATTATGAGATCGTCTGCGTACGCAACAGCTTGCCGAGGTGCATCGAATAAGCCACTAATGTAAATGTTAAAAAAAATCGGAGAAAGTAGTGCTCCCTGTTGGAAGCCATTCTTGATATTATACGTTTTATTAGAGGTCACTTTGTGGTGGTTCTTTAATACATTCCCAAAGAACCGCCCATCCTCTTAAATTAACCACCTTCTTCTTTCCATGCAAACCCATAGTACTTACCTGCAATTAAGGGCAGCGTAAGCTCCCCTGCAGCATCATACCTAAAAGGAAAACCTACCCGACGGCATCCACACATTCTGAATTTCCCTGGTTCATATTCTCCTATCGGCTCAGCCTGTCTTCAATTATGATAAACAAACGCTGGCCAGCGTATTGTTGACATAGCTGTGGCCGATATTCTTTCCATAGTTCACAATTGTATACCGCGCCTATACTCTTAGGTTCGCAACACTTGCGACAATTCCCTTTCATCGGTTATCAAGCGATCATGGAATTTGGGCATGGAAATGATCATTGTTTAGACAATCTTACCCATGCCATGCCCTATGATCACCAACAGCAAAGCAAAGAAAACACCCAGTACCTCATTCCATTTGTTTTGTTTGCCAACCACTGGTCCATGGTTCCCCTGGGGGAGACGTTAGCCTGCACATCTGCAGGTCAAATCCCTCACCACCATGAATAATTTCCCGCCTTGGCGGCTAAAACAAACAAACCCCAATTCTTCGGTTGACCTATCGTCATCGAAGAAATAATAGTCTGCATCGGCATGATCGTGAACACCTAAGTAAACACGATAATGTTCCTATGTAGCATCGGCTAAACCATGAACAAGTGCAGGATTGTTTCTTATCGGTTTTTCAGAAAAAGGGGCATCGTACATTGACCTGTAAGGATATATGAAAAATCCATCTTTATGGCGGCTGGTGGAAGTTGATCTCGACGAACATCGAAGAGTCAAATTTCTACCGTCCAACGGCGCAGACATAAAAAGGTCGTCGCGATCCAGAGTTAGATTATTACACGCGAGGAGGATAGTCGGGAACCTTAAGTTACATCTTTTTAACGTTTGGTAAGAATTGTTTCATCAATTAAAGTGGTTTGGTTGAGTCGCGATAAATCGTCGCCAGTAAATTAATATCCCATTGTCGGAAATCGTCGCCGCACGCGCAAGTAAATATAGTAAGGTTAAAAGCCTAGAGTTAAGGTTATACAATTAAAAGACTGAATCGATGTCACTGTGTGCCGCCTCAGAACATTGATTAATAAAGTGTAACAACCATATACGATTAAACAACTGTGTGTGTCGTTATTTTTAAATACATCTATGGACCAATTTTTCTGCGTTTACTTGGAGAATTAATTTAGTGCTTCCAATAGAGTTGTGAGGTATTACACTGAACCTGCGTCCATGTCAATGCCTAGTCTAGATACCCACAACTTTTGACCACGAGAGACCAGTTTAGCAGCGCACGTGTGGTTTCATGACCCGTTTTAAAGCCAAACTGGTTATTCGGAATAATGTTGTCGTCTACCCATTTTAGCAGAGCTTTGTTAATAGTCTTTTCAAATACTTTACTGATGCTTGGGAGTAAACTTATCGAACGCATGTTCATTGGGTTTTACAGTCTTTGCCCTTTTTTCGGGATGGGCTGTATGATTGCCGTTTTCCAACGCGCGGGAAATTATGCATTATTCAATGCGTTGTTAAACAGGACCGTGTATATATCTGTTTCCATCGTGGAGAGGTTCTTGAGTACGATGTTAGGTACTCCATCCATTCCCACTGACTTTTTGCTTCTCAATGAGTCGACGATACCCTGGATTTCTTCCCTCGTAATTATTATTATAGGCTATTAGCCCTACCATTGGCATTAATGTCATTTGGCCGATTATTGTCACTGAATTCGGTAAAACCGGGATTCTGCGATTGCCAAAGTGAAATTTCATTTCCGAGGTGCAGGTGATTCAGTAGAGCTCTGTCCTCCAAGTAGTCGTGATTTCGGTGAATGGTTCCCTTCACTTTGTACATTTCCTGAAAGACTGTGGGGGACGGTATAGAGAACCCCCACACAGCTCCCACAGCGTTCACTTTTTCCACAGGGTCTTCTATCACGAAGAGCTCACTATTGAGGATAGCGTTCTGTGTCTCTATGCCGATGTTGATTAGTAGATGCTTGTTTACGTCGGTACGTGGAATTTGGAGACACTGAATCTTGTTTTGGTTATTTCTCCTCAATATTTTATTTATTTGTGGCAACATATCCGAGTTATTAGTTTTTATATCTCGAACTCTGTTGTTGCAATAGAAATTTGTGTTAACCAACATGTGATTTATTCGAAATGTTGTTTTGATTCTAGAATTAGTATTAATTAACCAAACTCAATAATACTATTAAAAGCAATTTTGAAAATGTCACATTTAAATGTATTCACAAGCTTGTTGTGAAGGGTTACTTTTTTTCTTACCCTTCCTCATACTTCCTTTTCTACAGTAGAACAAACGTGAATAGTTAGTCTAGTTTTTGTGCTCGCAATGACGGCGGTAAGTTATTTTGATATTGCAAATGATTCAAAATGTTGCGATAAGCACTTTCTCAACTAGATACTTGACTCACTACTGATTGGCATACGGGTTTTTAAAATACAATTATCAATCTGAGCGTATTGTAGACAAAGGGGTACTAACATTTTAATGAGCGTTGAGTATTTATGTTTTTTTTTACTTCATTTAGCTAAGGCTTTTGTGGTTGCTTCAATAATATAAACTTTTAAAAAATCTGTAAAGTTAGATTAAGCGTTTCATCGTAAATTGCATATATTAGTAAATATTTAACAATTTCAAATAAGTACCAGATTTGTTTTTTTTTTAAGATATACATACACTATTTCTGTTAGTGTTCTTCGGCAGTCAATTTTGCCTATGATGAATTATGACTATGTAAAGTCACGGTATTAATACTGAAGTAGTGAAAAGCATGATACGATGCCACATTGGAAAAGATTAGATTCAAAGCACCAACGCATTCTAGCAATCCTAACCGTGATCTTACGCAAGCTGTAATTGCTAAATTAATGCTCTGATGTATGGTACTGATGAGCTTTTCGATTCTCTGCTAGTGCTCTTTTTACCACTGGTTGCGTGCGTGTAATCGAATGTAATCGCCATAAAACCTCATCAATTTTTAACACACAACAAAAATAATAAAATCATGTTAATTTTTTCTAGGTAATGATTTAGCACGTGTCCTTTGTTGGGGCTCTGGCTATACGGGTGGCGAAGATCCTTTGAATTTACTTCGTGATGTTATCGAAGCTGAAGAGATTCGCTTGGATCGTTGGACTGTAGTTTTTCATCCCGAAGACAAACCCGATGAAGCAGCGCTTAAAGCGCCCTCGAATTCCACTGGTAAGAAGAAGAAGGCTCATCAAGCACATCTATCGCAACAAAATCAGCATCATCAATTACCAGCCAGTGATGTATCAGGTCATTTGTTGTTCAAAATTATTTTTAAGCTCAAACCAAATGCAAGTTTAAACGAACTTAAGAAACTTAATTCTGATTAAAACATAAATGCTACATCGAAATTGCATTTTTCAGCGATTCATCTATGTACATATTTTTAATCAATTAAGTGTCTAAATGTTGTGTGTAGAAATTTTGTTACGCAATCATTTAAATGTATTTTGTTGTTGTTAATTTTCATTTTTGTTTTTTGTTGATTATATAAAATTTGATGTTTGATTGCAAACCTTCGTGATTTTGCACATAAAACATGTATCAAAAATTCTACATACATGTAACACTTAAAAGCAAAGTATTCTCTTGAACCGATATTTATCAGTCAATGTGATGTAACATCAAAAAAGTTGAATAGATACTCATGTGGTATGGTACGTGATTATGCTGCAAGTTTGATGTGAACAACTACAATACTTTGCTATAAATGTGCATGTTAAATTTATAATTGATGTGATATTATGGTTATTGATGTATTAGGTATTTATTGTTGTTATTATAATTATCATCTGGCAAGGTAAGATGTGCTATAATATAAATGAATTTACACAGAACAATTGCTAATTATTATTGCATGCATTTTTTGTCCCTTTATTTTTTGTATATGTACTATTTTCAGTTTAATATATTTTAAAAATATTTTATGGCGCATGGCTAATAACCTTGCTCGTATAAACAAATTATTATGGAAAATTTAACAAGCGTCGAGACTTGCTAAATAAGGCCAAGACCGGATCCCGGTTGTGGTGCCGATGATGATGATGATATTTTAAATTAAAGAAATGGTTATTGTAGGTTTCACGCGGGAGAATATGGGGTATAAAGTGCTTGTATTTAAATATTAACTTATATAACTAGGGGCCAATAACTTCTCCTCCCGCGCCCTTAGTAAAACATGTGGTCACGTGAGAGATCGAATTTTTTTTTTTATTCCACTCTTGTTAAATTGTACAAAGTCAAGTATAAAATTGTGTATTATAGAGCTTGTCAATTATACTTTCAATTCTATGTATGTCGTGTTCTGTAAATCATATTTTTACTATTACGCACTTTATAAAAAAATCACGAAACAAATTAACATCAGAATTAATAACATGAATATATTAGTTTCTTGTTTCAATATCTCAATTCCCTTAAAGATGGTTGTGTTAAAATTTAAAAATAAAGTAAAATTTGGGCCCAACTTGACAAAATAAAAAAAAAACAAGAATGGGTACTAACTTTTGGCCCCCGCTCAGCTGGGTGTGGGTAATAATCGGACGGCGCAAAAAAATAGAGCTTTTAAGCAATGGCGCTCCAAACCCACCGATGTTGACAGAGCGAATTTTGTTAGAATAAGAAACGCGTGCAACCAGGCTATTGATACCGTGAAGAAGACTTACACCTACAGAGTGACTAAAAAACTCCTTCAGTGCCCGACTGGTTCGCGTTCCTTCTGGTCAATGGCAAAAGCTGTCAGCAGTAACTTCGCGTCCTCCTCTTTCCCTCCGTTGGTGACAGACAGCGAGACATTAGTCACAAAGTCAAAGGATAAAGCTGATATGTTCACGAATTTATTTTCCGCGAATTCAAACCTCGATCCCGGTCTTTTGGGGCCACCTGTGATCGCGCCGGTATGATCTTCCATAAGGGATGAGAGGTTTCGCTCGCGTACTATTCAACGCATTCTACGTGAGCTGGATTGTAGGAAGGCCACCGGCCCGGACGGAATACCAGCAATAGTCCTTAAGAACTGTGCTCCAGAACTATCGCCGGTTCTTGGCAGACTCTTCCGCTTATCTTATGCACGAGGGACCTTTCCTGCCTGCTGGGAAATCGCCCAAATTCAGCCAATCCCAAAGATGGTAAAAACGTGTGTCCCACAAAATTACCGTCCGATAGCATTACTGTCTATGTTATCTAAGGTGATGGAAAAAGTCATAAATACAGAGTTCATTAAGTATTTGGAGTGCCACGGACTTCTGAATGATCGTCAATACGGATTCCGTGGTCCACGGTCGACCTTTTGACCCTTATAACCGATATATGGACATCTGTTATTGAGCGGCATGGTGAGTCAAGGGCGGTCGGATTGGATATCTCCAAGGCTTTTGACCGCGTCTGGCACGGGGCATTGCTGAGCAAACTTCGTTCATATGGACTTTCCTAGCAGCTTTGCGAGTGGACGAAGAGCTTCCCCGAAAATCGATCGATCTGGGTTGTTCGTGGACGGCGAGTTTCGGATCTGCATCCTGTTAATTCGGGGGTGCCCCAGGGTTCTATTTTGACTCCAACCTTGTTTTTGCTTCACGTAAATGATTTGTTGAAGACAACGGATAACAAAGTGTTCAGTTTTGCGGATGATAGTGTGGGGTTAACTTTTCGTTGTGTGCCGGCACGGGTACGGGTTCACTAAAAGCCCACGGAGTACTGCTGCGAACCGTTCACAAAAAATGATAAATGAAACACACTGATTTTGTTGGAAATTTATTTTATTGCTTTCCCTTCGTTGTTTTATAATACATAAATTAACGTCTTAGTGGGCACTTCAACAATGGCAAGAGTCTAGTCTTGAATTTAGTTTACTTTCAATACCATATTTGATTAGAATTGTTTAAAAATCTTAATGAATCACTTGTGACTAATAAAATATAAAATTTATCTACCAAACAATTGAATCAAGACTATCTGCTCGTTCTTTTCTTTTAATTAAATGTTTGTTAATTTACTTGAATTTGGTACTAAAGCAAAAATTAAGCTGCACAGTATTTACTCCGATGTTGATTAACTTATTTTTCCAAACGAATAAACTCAACGAATTCTTTCCGCTATACTTTAAACGACTTTTGTTGCCCGGTTGACACTCGACGGTGGTAGGGAAATGCGACCCGACTTCAATGGTGGTTTAGTTACAACTTTGGGGTGTGCGCACGGTAGCTAGGGGTGAGTTTTCTTTTCTCGAGAGAAACGTGAAGTCTCTCTTTGTGGTGACCAATTGGAGAGGATCTCTCTGGGTTGATGAAACTCTACAGTGGATGAAACTCGACTCCTGTACTCAAGGATTAACCTCGAGAGACTCGTGGTAATTCCACTCTCAGCTAAGGGCGAGTTTTCTTTTCTCGAGAGAAACGGGAAGTCTCTCTTTGTGGTGACCAATTGGAGAGGATCTCTCTGGGTTGATCTTAGCTAGTGTGCTAGTTGATCCATTGTTTACTCATGCTACGAGGTCATGGCTAAACGAAACTGAGAACAGGGAATAGAATAAAGGGCATCATAGAAGACGTGCGTGCAGCTGTGTAAATAGACTGCAAGCGATTAGGAAAACTGGTGCTAAAAACAATTAAGATACACAATGGTGATTGCGCACAGTATCTTTGCTGGCGGAAATGGTCGAATTCTTTGTGTGTATATTTGCAAGCTGGAGAATTCGGTTTTTGGTGGCTAGACGTGATATGCGCAAACTACTTTTGTCGGTTGGACAAAAGGTTGCCGTGACTGTGGATAGGCCAGGAAAATGTGCTGCGCACGTGTGTGGTAGGGTACGCTGGCTGACATGGGCGCCGATAAGGTTTCCTAATTTATGATGATGCTTGTATGTAAAGAATTCTTTTCAGAGGTAGTGATGGTGCATTAAATACATGAAATTATGTTCTTGGGGGTGAATGTTTGCAGGTTGGCGAAGGGAGTTGGGGTCGGTATTGTGGGTGGTTCTTTGCGTAGCTTGAAAGAACCCCCACAATAGTATGCTTGTTTCCTCCTTTTCGAATGTTCGGCCGATTGGAGCATCAACACCGCACCACCTGAGATGTAGCCAGATTGACTCTCTGAATCAGGATCTGGGTAAGGTTCTGCAGTGGGGAAAAGCTGATCTCGTCGACATCATAAAGAAAAATGGATCATCGGTTCCAGAGCTGATGATGAATGGCCAGGCCCTCGCCTCGAATCTGGGGAAAGCTTTAAATTGCTCGGCGTCACGGTCTGTGCGAATGTATCGTGGCATAAACAAGTGTCGAACATCTCCAGATTCACCTCAGGAAAATTGAGTTATCTTTTTTGAGTCAAGAAATATTTTACTCCGCCTCAACTTCTTCTCCCGTATAAATCCCAAATTTGACCCGCGCTCGAATATTGCTCTCATTTTTGGAGCTCGGCTCCTAAACATACTCTCGACCTACTTGAGAGCATACAGAGACGAGCCGTCCGCCTGATCGGAGACTCGGCGCTGACGTCGGGACTACAGCCGGTATCACATCGAAGGCGCGTAGCCGACCTCTGTCTGTTTTACAGATATTATCACGGGTACTGTTCTTCGGAAATTCGTGGTATTGATCCACACAATTCGGCTTATATGCGCCCCACAAGACAATCCGACAGATCGCACCAGTTTGCGGTTTATCTCCCGACGGCGCGAACATCCCTGCATCAGAACTCGTTCCGTTACAGAGCAAGGAAACTGTGGAACTGCCTTCCTACGCGAGTGCTCCCGGAGCGTTACAACCTGCAGCTGTTCAAGAGGAACTGCAACAGTTATTTGGTGGCATCTCGATCGTAATCGACCATCGGGGAGCGGTAAAGACAACAAAGGAATTTAATAGAATTCCGCAGCACGACCCCTAACCACATGATGTCGATAGAACCACACGTCTCCATCCTTTGGCAAGCCAGATCGGACCACCTGACTGCGTCTGCACCCCATCTTTAAAACGGAATGTCGTATCCTATGCAACGCAGACCTGGGTCTCGGTTAGGGCAAGGTTACCAGTGTTTAGTTCCAATCGCCGTGCTTCCTCGCCACGACCGAGGGAAGAACGTGGACGCTATTTTAACGAGACGTCTTAACACTTAATGGCAGCTTTTAATTACACATTTAGCGGCACCATAAGGGAGGGAGTAAGATAGAAATGGTCTGTAAAAATGAGTTAATGGTCGATTTACTTATTGCATAGTTAGTATTGTATTTTCAGATTTTTCACATAAATAGCAATATTTAATTCAAATGTAATCAACACAAAATAGTTTTGTTTAGTTAAAACAATATATAAAGAAACGTTACATAACATAACACTTAACACAAAACGTGCGCAACCTCCTGTGGTTTAAATTCGACTGCCTCTACGAAAGTACAAACTTTCTCTTTTTCATTTTCTTCTTCGAGAGGTTTCTAACTCATGAACGAAGTCAAGCTGCTACCGTTAGCTTGATTATAGGTTTTTCGTTTGTGCGACAATAATATTTTATTTTGTTGGATTTCTTTTCAGAATCGTCACATAGGGTATTTACTATATTTACTTGGTGACGATTTTGGGTTCATCATATTAAGCAAACGCTATTGCAGCTGGTATGTACATAGCGTAACGATTTTTTGGAAATCGTTTAGGCAAGTGTGATGATGGATGGGATATGTATATTGGGATATGGGGTATGTATATTTGGAAAAATGCTCGATTTGATTTCAGAATCGCCACTTTGAGTATTTACTATATTTACTTGGTGACGATTCTGGGGTCGTTGTATTAAGCAATCGCTATGTATTATTATATGAGAAATCGTCATAGGGTATTTACTATATTTACTTGGTGACGATTTTGGGTTCATCATATTAAGCAAACGCTATTGCAGCTGGTATGTACATAGCGTAACGATTTTTTGGAAATCGTTTAGGAAAGTGTGATGATGGATGGGGTATGTATATTTGGAAAAATGCTCGATTTGACTTCAGAATCGCTACTTTGAGTATTTACTATATTTACTTGGTGCCGATTCTGGGGTCGTTGTATTAAGCAATCGCTATGTATTATTATATGAGAAATCGTTTGGATTAATTGGGTTTTATAAGAAAACGTATATATGGGAAATGTGTATATTATATGAGAATATGGGTTTTTGTATATTGTTATTGGGTAATGATGGAATATATATATTATATGGGGAATGTGTATATTATATGGGAAATGGGTTTTGATTAATTGTGTGGTGATGGGTTATGTATATTGGGATTGTGGGAGGATGGTAGGGCTTCCGGAGCACTACACCAGGTTTCGCTGTTTGCAAATATTTGTGGACGGCGTTTACATTCGTATTGGTGAAACCGATGCCCGTGGTGTTACAAAATGCCGTACCTGATTACGCGATGACGAATTTCTTAAAGTTCGGCTGTTTGTCAAAATATTTGCATGATGTTTCCTTTGACATAGTTCCCCCGGAGATCCGAATAAGGAAGAAGTTTACCTCTGGCATTCTTAATGACAGAAGGTACCATCATGATTTATCTCCGTGTCACTTCGGGCCATCAGCCATACATCCGAAACATAGTCCCAGATTTCTCCTGACGGTATGTACAGCTTGACGGAGTGGTATCTCACTTTGGGACCAATTACCATCTAAACCAACCTTTCCTCGAACCGGTCTATCAGCCAAGCTCCGAAAGATGGCCGGGGATTTCTCCCGGCCATTTCACGTAGCCTACAGCTTGATGGACCCCATCTACCACTCGGCCTTTAGTCGCCAGTTACGGCAACCTGGCCTAGCTGTGAGTATATTCTAACGCCCTACTCAACGCAGCAATTCCTATATACATGATAAATTATCAAACCAATGTTTTACGGAAATTGGTCCTTTCGGAAATATAATATTGCACTTGGAAAGTTGTTATTATTATATCCCGACGATTTGACAGGCCACAGTACTTACACTGGAAGCCGGGCTAGCTGTGAGTATATTCTAACGCCCTACTCACAAGGCTGTATTCTTCCACATATAATTTTTTTACACATATATCTTGTATAATCTTATATAATAATTGTGTTTTCCTGTTCGCCCGACTCGACTTTTTCTCTCAACGACTCACCTCCACACATTTGGATCCCGTCAGCCGAAAAAAAAAAAACGGTTCCTCTCTTTTGTTTTTATCCAACGTTATCAGACTGAGAAACCCAGATCATACGATGTGATCGCTATATCGCATAATCTGTTCAACGGCGATTGATCTCGAGTTTATCTGAGATATCATCGCCGGTGTAATAACTGGGCGTTTGTACGCGCCAATTTGAATTTATGTGTTAATTTTGTAATGTCAAAATATGAATGTTTATGTTTTGTGTTTAATATTTTATTTGCATGTAAAAATGAATGATTGTTATATATGTTATATATTTAATTCAAAATGTAAATTGTAAATGAATGTTTTCTGTGTAAACTAATGTTTAATGTGCATTATATGTTTAATTTTAATTGTTGTTTGTCAGCGGGGCAAAGGTGGTGGGGGAGCTACTACGTAACAGTTATTAGGCAGAATAATGTATCTTAAAAACTCGATTCATGCATGTTATGGGGGTTTTTGGGTAAGTGTATCGTGGGATTTGACGTGGCATTGTGGTAGTATGTTAGTTGTTGCGCCAACACAGGTACGGGTCCACTAAACATTCCACTGAATTTCGCCTGAAGGGTGTCTCGAAAATCACTTCCCAGTTAGCAAAACACGTCTCAGTTTTATTATATATAACATGGCTTATAAAGTAGACACAGTGTTCATTCGATTAAATTCAGGTAAGCACCGTGTTTCAAGTTTGCTTATATCCAGTTCAATTAAACGTTAAAATAGTTTACACAGACAACACGGTATTGATTTGATTAAATTAAAGTAACCACTGTGTTTCAAATTTGCTTGTGTACAGTTCCAATAAACATTAAGATAGTTCACACAGACAACACGGTATTGATTTGATTAAATTAAAGTAACCACTGTGTTTCAATTTGCTTGTGTACAGTTCCAATAAACATTAAGATAGTTTACACAGACAACACGATATTGATTTGATTAAATTAAAGTAACCATTGCGTTTCAAATTTGCTTATGTACAGTTCCAATAAACATTAACATAGTTTACACGGACAACACGGTATTGAATTGATTAAATTAATTCTTATTAAATGCTCGACATTCCAACGTATCCTCCAGACAACACGGCATTGAATTGATTAAGGTATGAGCGCACACCACGGGTAATGAAATCTGACTCACTCCATAGGAAGTCATCAAAAGGCAAGGAACCCCGAAAGAAACTGGAAGGGAGGCGGAGTTACACGATTAACTTGAAGTAGTTAATCGTGATTGGACCGGACGGAATAGGCATACATTACGCATGTGTGCGTATGCCATGCATACGATCGTTCGGCGACCGTGGATGGAGGGCAACATCGCTAGTGCATTTTCCAAGAATGTAAATACTAGCATCTGGGGTGTGAAAGACCCAAACCGATGATTTGGTCATCCTAATGGGAGGCCATAAATCATCATTTCGGTTGCCGATGATTAAACATTGCAACGAACATAGGGTGCAGCCATTGCCAGATGTTGAAAGTAAACATTTTCTGGCTGCATCTTGATCGCTGCTTGATTGCGGTCTCTGAACGTGGGGACCGATAATTGGAAGCCAGCGATTGCTGGTAATCGGGGACATGTTTGGTTTGCGTCAGCAGAAACCTTGTCGGCGATAGCAAATCAATGGGACCAAAAGGCCGCATGCGAGAAGTGCCATGGGCAAACAAATAAACGAGTCAACAAGGAACTCTTTGTTGATGTTGTTTCCATAGCATAAGGCTATGGAAACAAGCTGCCCTGGCAGAACGTATGCCTAAAGATAGGATTTCAGATGCCATGGCAATGTGACGATTTTGCCGTGGACTTATGCTTTTTTTTAGGAAATGATGTACGCCTCGGGGGTGAATTTTCGATGCCACGGTAAGGTGATAAGCTTTGCCGTGGGCTTAATGTTTCTTAGGGAATGATGTACGTCTCGGGGGTGAATTTTCGATGCCACGGTAAGGTGATAAGCTTTGCCGTGGGCTTAATGTTTTTAGGAAATTATGTCTGGCCGAGGGTGAGTTTTCGATGCCACGGCAAGGTGATAAGCTTTGCCGTGGATTTAATGTTTTCAGGGGTGGTGCTGGAGAAAAAGGGGTTTGGAAGGAAAACCCCTACAGAATAGGTAAGCTGCCTAACAGAAATTCAAAACAGTTATCCGATTGGTAACCGTATTAATTCCAGCGATTTGGCTGGGGGTAAATGCCGTAGCAAGGTTACGCAACCTTGCTGAAGTTCGACCGAGAGGTAAGTCGTTCGCCTGGAATAGTGGGGATCGAGCGATGCATGGCTCTTCGGGCCCTGAAAAGCCCCACAGCATGTTAGACACTCAATAAAACAAAAATCCTAGAGATGATTTGCTGAGAACTTAATGCGAATTTTGGTAGACAGCTGACGTCGGTTTTATATAAATTTTGCCCAAGTAATTCTCACCATCTGCGCAGGGTACTTTCATATTTTCAGCCTAATAATAATAACAGAGTAATTTCTTATTGTTTTTTAAAATATCTTCATTTAAGATCTACGCATTTTTGCACGTGTTTCAACCTGTTGTTAAAGCAATTTTTTCATTCTACTTGAAATAACTCCAAAACCTGGCTTTCGAAAACATCATTTATTTTTTTTTTTTAAATTTAGACTTCTCTCGGGAGAGACGAACCTATAGCCCGGGCGGGCGCCCCGAGATGCCACCAAATAACTGTTGCAGTTCTTTTTGAACAGTTGCAGGTTGTAACGCTCCGGGAACACTCGCGTGGGAAGGGAGTTCCACAGCTCTCCCGCTCTGTAAAGGAACGAGTTCTGATGCAGGGATGTTGGCGCCGTCTAGAGATGAACCACAAACGGGTGCGATCCGTCGGATTGTCTTGTGGATCGCATATAAACCGAATTGCGTGGAACAATACCACGAATCTCCGAAGAACAGCACCCGTGATAATATCTGTAAAACAGACAGAGGTCGGCTACGCGCCTTTGATGTGATAGCGACTGTAGCCCGACATCAGCGCCGAGTCCCTGATCAGGCGGATCGCTCGTCTCTGTATGCTCTCAAGTAGGTCGAGGGTATGTTTAGGAGCCGAGCTCCAAACATAAGAGCATTATTCGAGCGCGGGTCTAATTTGGGATTTATATAGGAGAAGAAGTTGAGCCGGAGTAAAATATTTCTTGGCTCTAAAAAGATAGCTCCGTTTTCCTGAGGCTGACCTGGCGATGCTCGACACGTGTTTATGCCACTATACATTCCCACAGACCGTCATGCCGAGCAATTTCAAGCTTTCCTCAGCCTCGAGGGCCCGGCCATTCATCATCAGCTGTGGAACCGATGACCCACTTTTCTTTGTGAATGTTGTATATTGTGTCTTTACTGCATTGAAGTCGACGAGATTGGCCCTTCACCATTGCAGGACCCTGTGGGGGTTCTTTAAGGCTCACCTGAAAAAACACCCATCGTCCTAACCCAACTCCCCTTTCCCGACCTACAATAAATTACCGATCAAAGCCTCATACCTGAAACATAAGGATTGTGTAATCATTCCGATCACAAGATCAGGTCCCACGGTATTATGGGGGTGGATTATTGTACCAGACATGGGCACTATTTCAACTCAACACCCAAACACTTACCATTGGTTTCTCTGAAATTTTGCCACGAAATAAATCAACTCCAAATAAGCGAAAGAAATAAATAGGCACGCAAGTATTTCGTTATCAAGTGTTCTTTATTTTTATCCACAAGTTCACAATGTTAATATCACTTAATCCTTTGCGATGACGCCTGCACTCCTTCAGGATCGTTGAACGTTTTAACACACTTAAAAAGAACAACAGAAAGTTCACTTAAAAAGAACAAAACGAATTTCTTGACTTATTGACCGAAAGGAAAAACGGCAATACAACTCGAGTATTTTAACGGTGGAAAACGAAACTGGCTACCTCGCACACGTACGCTCCATAGCGGGCTGGTAAAAAAGGGGAACTCTAATCGAATGCGACTGTCCGCTGCGGTAATAGGAATCTGACTCTGGTGATTGCGATGAGTTTCCACGCATGTCATCGCAGGGGAAAACAATCTTTCCAGATAGGGTGCATGTCTTTTCCTCTGCAAGAAAGACACACGAAACACTCGCTGGGCGCAGGAAAGGAAAAACAAACATGCAGCTGGTCAAATATGATGATCGGTGCACGGGCTGGCTGTATCGCCACCGTACGATAGGGGATCGATTTTTGATTGACGTTAAGTCAACATAGCTTCGCTGCGACGGCAAAGGCTACTAGATTTGGGTGCATGTTTATTTTATGCATTGGATAATGCACACGAATGCTGACATGCAGGCAAAAATAATTTCTTCTGTTTACGTAGAGTACACAGAAACATTTCGTTTACAATAGCCAGCGTGAGACAACGAATCATTAGACATGATCATGGGTATGATTGTCTAACGTCAATCATATTCGTGCCCAAATCCCATGATCGGTAGATAACCGATAAAGGAAATTGGTCGCAACTGTAGCGAACCTTGGGATTGGGGCAATATTCACTCATGAACCATAGCAAGAATACCGGCTACAGCTGTGTCAATAATTACGCTGGGCAGCGAGTATTTATCTTTTATAATTGCTGACAAGCCAAGCCGATTGCCTGGCACGGTTCATGTAATATGAATGAAATAACTTGTTTGATGTGCATGCCTGCTGGAGTTTTGCTTTCAGGTGAAAGTTATTTGAAAGAAAGCTTACACTGCTCGAATGCAGGTAAGTATAGTGGTTTATGGAGTGAGGGAAAAGTAGGTTCTTTTAAAGAAATGGATGGTTCTTTAGGAAGGTTTTAAAGAACTGCCACAGTATCATTCCCTTAAACAACTCTCGTACCATTAACCAAGCCAAACAAACGCATATCTTAGCGTTTGACCCCCGAAATAGCGTTTCTGTTGACATAATACTCAGAAATCTAATTCTGCATCAACGAATCGCTAGCATGAACATAGCAACCTTTTTCGGCAGCTATACTAGCGACCATCTATTTGCACAGTTGACATATTTGAATTCAAATATCGTTACTCACTTTTTGTTGTCGTTTTTCCTTATTCGACTGCAGCCGATATATGAAATACTGTTTTTCCCCATGTGCAGGTCCTCTTCCTGTCTGTATGCATCTCGAATTGTGATATCCGCGCGAAAAAACATCTAGAATCGTCACAGAGTCAGATCTTACCCATAGAACGACGCACACGTATCGGGGACGTTGCGTGAGTCAAAATGCATCCCCAGTTAGAGAAAGTACGCACCACCGGAGTCGTGAGTCTAAAATCGAAGAATAACCGTGAGGGTTGAGTTTGTTTTATTTGGTAGTCATAATTTTTGGGAACGGCGGACAAAAATGAAAGTCGAGGTATTTGTGACAAAAATAAGAATTGAGAAATCTTGCTAAAACAATACGTGCGAGTCCTTCGGTGTCTCGAATATATCCAAGTTTACAAATTAACATGTTCCCTGTGCCGTCACCCATATAATAACAAACCTATGATCACCAGACCATTCGAAAACAATTAATGTGCAAAGAGAAAATTGTATAATAATCAATAAAAGTCCACAGTTTAATCCGTGTGTTTCATTTGTTTCTGTTTTCTCGGGTGAACTTTGTTTCTTTTTCGCAGCGTGTAGTAGGTGGTGTTTGTATTGAATCCGCGCCCATGTTGATGCACAAGTACAAACCGCCACAACCCTATCTAGATCCTGATTCAGAGAGTCAATCTGACTACATCTCAGCTGATGCGACGTAGATGCACCAATCGGCCGAACACTCGAAAATAAGGAAACAAGCGTTTCAATGGCATTTTCTGTCGACGATTATCTTTGTCCATACAATTTGTTTTTGACGTTTGTGGTTCATCTCCCGACAGCGCGAACATCCCTGTATCAGAACTCGTTCCGTTACAGAGCGGGGAAGCTGTGGAACTGCCTTCCCACGCGGGTGTTCCCGGAGCATTACAACCTGCAACTGTTCAAAAAGAACTTCAACAGTTATTTGATGGCATCTCGGGGCGCCCACTCGACGCTATAGGTTCGCCTCTCCCGAGAGAAGTCTAATAAAAAAAAAAAAAAAAAAAATACTTTGCGGGTTGCAATATCAAAGCTGTGGGACAGATGACCAATTAATGGGATCTTGGAATTTTTGAATACTCTATTATTAGACCAGATGGTGAGAGCTCGGACTGTCTTGTTGAATAATGATCCAACGACGCTTGTTTGCTTATATTATTTTACATATGTTTGTATACCATTCAGAATTGGGTATTCTAGTTTCCTGTAAAGAAAACGGAGAAGATCAACTTTTGTTAAATTTGCTTCGTCTCGAAACACACATACGTTTGGACCATTATTACCTAATTAACTTTAGTATTTCTTGAGCATTTATTTGGATCAATCTACATACACACATATTTTTGAAGTTTAGTTAAATTATGTATGATCCAAATTTTTTCACGGCTAAACGATCATGCGATATTTTGTATATGCTCGTGGAACTAATGCTTACGGTTGTCTCACTCTCACAGTATGTCACGTCACGATCTTTCACTATTAGTTTTTGCACAGCATTCAAATTTTCTCACGCAACTACCAAATTTGCATGATCTTCACGACTTTAGTCAATAAACGAACGGCGGCCAGGACTAAGCTCGTTGTATCAACTATTCACAGTGGCAGAAGAAGAGCTTACGACCAAACATGACAATAGATTGATCGGTGCCATTCATGTCGAAAGTCAGAATAAATCATCTCATGAGCAATTTCAAGAATTAATTCCGTTTTTTCATTGAGAATAAATTTAGAAGTAACTGTAAACAACAAAATTTACTCTCAAATAACAAACCGTAGTGAAGAAGGTTATGGTCAAAAATGTCCAATTTTCGAGTGGGTCAGATGAACCCGGCAGAATACTAAGTGCCGCCAGGACTCAAAATATAAATATCGGCCCTCGCATTCGTATAGCGCAGAACTCCATATCAATGCATTGGTGGTAAGATGGCCTTAAATATGGCCGCCCGGTATTATAAAGGTTGTCTGGCGCCAGATTTATGCTTTTAAAATTGAATAAAAAACGAACTACTTGAATGAGATTTTTTTTTAATCACATCCTTTATTGGATATGAATAGTACAATCTTAGCAATTTAATTTAATACTAGGTTTAAATTGTACTTAATTTAGTTTAATTTAAGTAAAACGTGTAAGGGTTTACTGGACCAGTGTTCAGCTCCCAACTCGATTTTAGTATGTTAGATTTTAACATGTTAATTCATTAGGTTTCGTCCGTTTTAGCCGTCTCAATTCGTGGGTAATATCCAAGAACTGAATAGCTTCCACGTTGGTATTATTATGTAGGCGTCTTTCGTGTTTGACAGCATATTCTTGGATAACTTCATAAATCCATTTGATCTCTATGTCATCATGAATTTCCTGATTTGTCACAAAACGGTAGGCTTCGTTGAATTACATCTCTCTTGGATTGCTTTGTACAGCCCCATAATTGGATTCCATATATCCAGATCGGCTTGATGATAGATTTGTAGCAAAATCACTTAGTTATGTGCCGGCATTGGCTCGGGTTAACTAGGATTCCCTAACAAGTTACGGTCTGCTATTGTTCACGTCTAATCAAAGTGCCACTTCACTAAATTGGCTGAGTACACTTGTCAACTCTTGATCCATTTACTCTTAATTTCCTTTCGTCCTTTAAGTCTTATATATCCCTTTACACTGAAACTCGGTCAGTGATAACACATACGCTTTTGTACAGCGGATCCTGATGGGATTTGTCCTCTAAACACTTGATTGATACCCAGCGAGATTTGCTGCGCGGGAGATACATTTCTTACTTACACGTTACGGTTTAGGTAATGTACTTACCACACACCAAATAATCCTTACAGGAGCCCTTGGACGTCCTGTTGCTTAATGTCACTTTTTATGTACCAGCAAAATAAAACACTAAATGTTAACTTGGTATCTTCACGATACCGGTTATTGAGTTATTACTAGTTCTATGGTGCACATATAATAGAGAAGTTTGACAGTACTTTTTCTTTAATTAGATGTATTTACACGAGATTTACACAGAATTTCGAGTTTAGTGGTCAAGAAGGCTATTTCGAATACAAGATTTAATGGGCGCGGGAAACTCTTGCACTAATGCAGCGACTACAACTCCACTCGGGGCGTGCGTACTCCACAATGTATCAGACTCGACTAAAATGACCCGATCTCAGTTGTGGTGAGTTGGGCGGTGTGGTGAACAAGGCAAAGAAATTTTCCTTTTTGGGATCGACCAATAGGAGTGGATCTCCGGTACACAGATCCTAACGAGGGTGTGTCCACTTACGCGCGGATCACTTGGTTTGCTCGTGACGCGAGATCTTGTATGTAATGTACGAACCGTGATAATGTAATGTACGAACCGTGGGCATGGAAATTCACATGAAGGAGCATCTTTGGAAGAAGTGTTTGCAACTGTTTAAATATGGTGATTAGGATGCGATTGGGATGATTACACAATGACGGTTGTGTATACATCCACGTCGATTGTGTATACATCCACGTCGGTTGTGTATTGCATCCATAGCGAGTCAAGGGTCGAATTAGAGAGTGAGTATTTACACTGGAAAATAATTCGGCTCTTGGCAGCTAGGCGCGAGCTGCCCTATGCTTTGTTGGTTGATTACAAGCCGCCCTGAGTACAGATAAACGATGAAAATCTGTTGCGCACGTGTGGGACAGAAAACGCAGGCAGACAGGGGTTCCGATGATTGTTTCCATAGTTTATTGCGGTTACCTAGTACGGCAACCGAAATATTTTCTTTTTCAGAACAATGCTGAGATGCATTGATGGAAAAATGGTATAACGTATTAAATGCGTGAATGTCCTTGATGGGAAAAATGCTTGAGGGTGTTGGATGCGATAGCATAATCGGAAAACGATGAGATCGGTGGGAGAATGCTTGAGGTTGTTAATGCACTTGCATAAGCGAAAAACTATGAGATCTCTAGAGCTTTAGGGCAGAAAGATTTGGGGGTAAGTGGAAAAGGCAAGTAGTGGCGTTAGTAGAAATGACATAGATTGATAGATCAATCTTTTACAATAGAGATTGAGTTGAGAGTGATTCCCGATTAACCAATACATCTGTCTACGTTTCAGCCTTATTTGTTCAGCGTTTTGTTTCACTTGATGTCTCCAGTGTAGTCTGCTATCCAAATGTATACGGAGATATTTCGCCGAATCTGCTTTGGGAACTGGAATTCCGTTGAGATATGTAGAAATATTGTTATCTGATCGTCGCAATATAAATGTTACGTGAATAGATTTCATCTCGTTGAGTTTAATTTTCCAATCAGCGTTCCATTGACTAATTTCGTTGAGTGCCTGTTGCAATTGTTGTGTAGCTTTTTTTTTTTTGATTATCGTCAGCTGATATTATAACTGTATCATCTGCAAAGGTGCCTATGAATGTGCTCTTGGATGTCTGCTGTGTATAGCAAGTATAGGAAAGGTCCCGGGACACTTCCTTGTGGTTCGCCTGCTTCTATTGGATAGAAGCTAGAGTGAGCTCCGTCGTGTGTTACTTTTAATGTTCTATCAGACAAGTATGATTCGAGTAGTTGACAATAGTTTGCTAGTAACAGTTTACTCATTTTATATATAAGATCTTCATGCCATACTCTGTCGAATGCGTGGGAGACTTCAAGAAAGACAGCTGGGTAATATTTCTTTTCTTCGAAAGCCTTTTCTATTGCTGTGGTCACGCGGTAAACCTGTTCAATAGTTGAGTGTTTATTCCTAAAGCCAAATTGAAAGTCTGGAATATTGATGAATGGCTTGAGTCGCTTGAGGAGTATTTTCTCAAATAGTTTTAAAATGAATGACATTAGCGATATGGATCTATAACACGTTACTTCTTTTGATGATTTCTCTGGTCTCAAAAGCATTATTGTCTGGGCTGTTTTGAATGAATTTGGAATGTACCTTAGTCGAAAACAAGCATTAAACAAATGTGTTAGCATAATGACAGCTTTTCGAGGTAATTCCTTGTACAAACCAGGTGATATTTCATCGATGCCTGGTGCTTTTTTGTGGTTCAAACTTTTGTCGATTTCTTGGGCAATTTCTGGGGCCACTGATTTGATTGTTTGCTCAGTTTGATACCTGGGTGAAGGATCAATACTACGGTGGATGCTGTGTGGTTTGAACACTGAAGCCAGGTGTTGTGCAAATATTTCAACTTTATCTTCAGTTCTGCGTACCCACTGTCCCTGCGCATCATTTATAGGTGGCACTTTGATAAGGGGACGTTTAAATTTACGTGTTGCCTTACAGAGAGAGTAATCCGTATCCGCTGACGGACAAAGTACACTTAGATACTCATCTATACAACTCTGTTTATGGTGTTGAATATTTTTTTATCGTTAGGGTGTCTGGATCTGTGCCAGGTTTGTTTAGCCCTGCGCCTGTCTTTGATTAGATCTCTAATCTCAATAGGGTAGGTGGTTGCTGGTTCTGGTTTATCACTTGGCACCGGAGTTGCTGTTGCGGCTGCGCTTTTCAATGTTTCGATAAATTATTGTACTTGTTCCAATTCTTCACAATCTTGAAGTTTAACGTTTAATTCAAACTGATTGTCAAGCTCTTTTCGGAATTTTTCCCAATCTGTGCATTTGTTTGTATGATTTAGTTTTCGGTTCTTTCTGGGAACAGCTGCATTCAATCTTAGTAGTACTGGAGTCTGGTCAGAGGTTAAATCAATTAAACTATCCATTTCAATATAATTCGATGACACTCCTTTCGAAATAAAGAAATCGATCAGGTCAGGAGTTTTGTTGCTATTAGTAGGCCAGTATGTTGGTGAACAAGACGAATGAAATTCGCACATTGCTTCTTTGATAGTTGTAAGCAATTCTTTTTCCTTGCCTGGTTTTACTGGTAGGCGGCGTCTCGATTATGTTGCGAGCACGGATCGCCTTATTCAATCAGTGGACTGTATTATTTTGTTTTTTATTGTTTACTTTATTGTTTTGGTAGAACCAGAATCTGTTAAGATCTCTTATTACCTCTGCACTGAACTGAACTGAACTGAACTGAACTGAAATGGTTGCACTCAAAAAAAAAAAAAATTGTGGCGAGAAGGCCGAATTTAGCGAGACAAGGACATATGTGTCCTTCATCTTGTCTCTGACTTCTGGTCATCTTGCGATAACCAGAATCACCCACATCCGTGAGGATGTTAGGCTCGGTCTCGCGATCTCTGAAAAGAAAAGAGAAAAAAGGGGGGTATCCAAGGATAGTGTGGACAGTGTTAGTCCGGGTGTTCTCTAACTACTTTTATAGAGGGATGGTGGGAAAGAAATCGTACAAGACCGGTAGGTCTTGGGTGCGGTAGTGAACGCAGATCACGTCTTTGGCGTCTGATAATCTGCGCTTTGGTCGGTGTGTATGTGTGTGTGTTTGTGCTGTCTTCTATTGTGCGTTCGTGTGTGTGGTTTGTGAATAGTAGACCCTATGGGATGGGTCCAGGAATCCTCTATTATGGAGGGGTATGTTGTTGGGAAGGGTGCTTTCTTCAGTTTTGTACTGAAGAAGAAATTGTGGGGGTTTGATCCGAAGAGATCGAGAGAGAGAAGGGTCAAGAACGCAAGAGTCCCGTACAAGTAGGTTCTCGCTGTTCTGAATGTTTTCGAGGTACTTATATGCTAATTGAAGCAAGTACTCGTCGATAGGGGTAATGGAGGAGTCTTCGTATAGGTGAGAGTTGGGGTAATGACGACCGTCAGGCCTTCTAGAATGATTGGTGCATCTTCTGAGGAGTTTCCTTTCGAAAACCCGAAGTCTTTCCATTTGGGCCGAAGATATGCAGGACCATATGGGAAAGGCGTACGATATTCCAGATCGGATTAGCTGCTTATAGCAGAGAAGCTTAACTTTGGTGTCAACTTTGTTCCTCTATTTCAAGATGTTGTGCAGTTGCTTAGACCGACCGAGGCCCCTTTGGAAAATGTGGGTCACATGTTTGATGAAATTCATTTTTGGGGTATAAGTGACCCCAAGATATTTCATCTTGTCCTGTGGTCTAATCGTAGTATCTCCCATTTTTATTCGAATATTCTGTGAGTATCGAGAAGCAGGTTGGGAGTGTTTACTACTCAGAATTATGGCTACTGCTTTGGATGGATTAAGTCGGATTTTCCATCGACTGTAATACTGATACAGTTCGTCCAAGTGACGGTTGAGTCGATTTGTTGCGAGGTTAGGGCCTTTGGTTGACGTGTACACCAGGACGTCATCCGCGTAGCATATCTGATTTACTCTCCCGTCCACAGGGCGGGGAGTATCGGAGGTGTAAATATTGAATAAGATGGGGCCTAGAATGGAGCCCTGTGGTACGCCTGCAGCGGCGTGAAAAGTTCGGGAAAGCTTTCCATTCACTCTAACTTGGAAGGTTCTGTTTCGAACGAACTGGTAGATGATACTACATAGCGTTCTACTGAGGCCAGTATTTAATAGTTTAAAAGCGAGACCTTCGATCCAAGTCGTATCAAAAGCTTTTTCAATGTCTAGGCTTACCGCAACGGTGGGTTCCTTATTAAAGAGCCGCACGCAGACGTGGTTTTGAAATAAATTGAGAGCCATAGTGGTGCTGTGCGCTCTTCGAAATCCGAATTGGAAATCAGGTATTAGGTGCCTGGCACTGACAAAGTTATTTAGCTTCTCGTATATGTATTTTTCATATATTTTGCTGATGCAAGTGAGAAGCGAGATAGGGCGAAAGCTTGAGGGGTGATACGTTGGTTTCCCAACTTTAGCTATTGGACAAATGATAGCGTGTCTCCAAGCTTGGGGAAAGTACCCCATGTTGTAATCATGGTTGAACAGAATGGAGAGCTTTATAAAGAATAAGGCAGAAAGCCTTCGCAACGAGTGGTATGACATGTTGTCGATACCAGGTGACTTCTTAGGGTGTCGAGATTTAACCAGGCTCTGTAGGGAACTGGTTGCACTCTCCAACTGCCGCTGCTTTTATCCTCTTTTTTGTCCCCGTTCTCTTGTTTGCGTATTGTCACGAGAACCAAAGAGCGAATGGTATAAATTGCCGATCTACGGTGTGCCAGTCAGCAGTCGTGTGCTGCTCCATCCTTGGCTTCGTATGTAACGTCGCCAACACCTGGAGTAATCAACCTTGACCCCCAAGCAGTGTGCTTGACATTAAAATCTCCACTAATTGTAAACTTTGGTCCGAGCTTCTTGAAGATATCCGTGAATTGTTGTTTTGAGATTGTGTGTCTAGGTGGGCAATATACAGCACCTACATTTAAATCACTTCCATTAAGGATAATAGTAACAACGGAAGCTTGAATAAAAATTTCTTTTATTTCTTCTTGTTGGAAGTGATGTATATTTTGTTTTATTATCAGAGCTGTACCTCCACGGGCACGGTCGCTGGGGTGCGTAGTCCAATAGGTCATTAACCCCTGATTTTTATGAAGCTCATATGAGAAAAGTGTGTTTCTGATATCAACGCAATATCTATGTTGTGCTCTCTTATAAATATATCTAGTTCTTGAGCCCTTTGGTTGAGCCCATTTGCATTCCAAGTGATTATTCGTAGGAGCCAATTACTCATTGTCTTTATTTTTTGGATTTCTTGGTCGGTAGTTTTTGAAAATTTTCAAGTTTACCTACCCTTTCTATTAGCTGGTTGATGCTTTTTTTGATGTCGTCCTGGAATACACTGAGCATATTCATCATATCCATGATGCTAGGGTGGTTATTGACAGGTTGTTGTGTGCTTTTATTATCTGCTTCCTCATTTAGTTTATTATTCATTCCTGTGTTGCTAGTACTAATTGTGGTTGGCCCAGCTCGCACTGAATTTTTTGATTGTAGTCTTTGAGTGACTGTAGTATTCTTTGGATGCTGTGCTTTTAGTTTCTTTTGATACACTGTGTATCCCTTGTAACTAGCTGGATGGCTATTCTCGTGGCAAAGCGCACATGTTGCTATGCTGTTGCGTTGTTTCGAGCATTGGGTTGTGTGGTGGGGCCCAGCACACTTAACACATCTTGGATTACAGTTACAGACATTTTTTATAAGACCAAGCTGTTGGCAATTATTACATTGATCTGATCTTTTTGGGTTCAATCGACACTTTGCACCATCATAATTCTTGGATTTCATAAACTGATTTGTTATTCTCTTTTTGAACTATATCGACCTAAAACAATGGAAAGGCTTTAAAGATTTTTTCCCCATTATTTGACGTGGTGCTTTTTCTGATTTTTGTTACCTTTACCACTTTATGATTTAGTGAGTATAATTCATTTGCAATCATATCTATGGACATTGAAGGTGGAAGTCCTCTGATTACGAATCTAAATAGTCTCTCACTTTTTAGTTGGTAGGTATGATACTCTAAGTCTTGGGTTCTTACATCCGTCTTAAGGGATTGTAAATTCTCTTTAACTGCTCTGTATGCATTTTCTGTTTCGCATGTTATTTTTATGTCATTATTAGATAATGCTTTGAATTGAATTTTGTCTTTCACTACAGACAAAATAGCATTTCTAAATGCATGAAAATCCCTTATATTCTTCACATTGATTGGTGGTGGCAGGGAATTTTCCTTTCTTTGGTAACCTCATTTGTTGATTCACGAACTGACGTGTTATTGTTTACAGTTGGTATTGTATTTTGTTTATGACTGTTGTCAGTTTTTCTTTTTTTATAAACTACACCTCTTCATCGTCTGTAAGGTATTCTGTTGGCAAAGGGATAGTGGCACATACCTGCAATTGGATTTGGTTTTCCATTGTGTTGATTCTGTTAAGCATTTGATTTATCATCGCTTGTTGTTGTTGGCACATAGCTGCTTGTTGTTGGTATGCTGCTGCTAGCTGTTCATACGTCATAATGTTGCCGTTATTCGTATTACTTAGCAGGATATTTTGTTGGTTGAGTGATGTAGTGTCCATTATTACTATTATGTATTATTTTACACGTTTTTTGTATTGTTTTTTACACGTTTTTTGTTGTTATTTTTTACACTTTTTTTTTTGGGTTTACACTATTCACTTATCACTATTGATAGAGAACCCGCGTACGCGTTTATTTACTTTCAGTTTTGTTTTTTTGTGTGTGTATTTAATGTGTGGTGAGGAGCGCAATATAAAACGTCTGTGCCGTTCAAACGTCAAGTGAACACTTGCCTCTCGAATATGCGAAACTTTTCCATGTAGGCTGGGGAAACGTTAAACCATACCGGGCAACCATACACTAATATTGGACGGATAAATACTGTGTACGGAATTATTTTAACTTTGTGATCTAGGAGACTATTTCGGAACAAACTTCTTGTCATTGCATATGCAATTTCTCAGTTGACTATCATGGGGTGTGGTTCAGTCTGAGCTCGTAAAAATATTACTATAAATAAACGTACATTTATTAGTTATTTTAAAATTAACTATCCTGTGTGTAAACAAAAAATAGACCGGAGTTGTGTTACAAAACTTAAGTTCTGCCCTCACTAAATTACTCTACCTAATTCAAATTCATGTGGACCTGATGTCATATCAAATAATATACTTAGGAAAACAGCATGTTTTTTACTGGACGTCCTATCTAATCTTTTTAAGCGTTGCGTGGCTGATGGGGTCTTCCCAAACAGTCTTAAATGTGCAGACTTCATTCCTCTTTTCAAGAAGGGCTCTCCTGCTGGGGTTGGGAACTACAAACCCATCTCACTGCTGTCTGTCTTTAGTAAAATGATTGAGAAACTTATAAAAACGAGAATAGTGAAATTTTTTGAAAAAAAAACAGATTTTTTAGTCCAGCACAGTTTGGTTTTCTTATAGATAAAACCACTGAGGATGCACTCCTGCAATTTTGTTCTGAAATAATGTTACACCTCGATGGAAAGAAATGTACGCCTGGCCCATTTATCGACATTGCCAAAGCGTTTGACATGGTCAACCATACGTATTTATTAAGGAAATTAGAAAAAGCAAGATTTCGAGGTTTCATGCTTGACTGGTTTCGATCGTGTCTTAAAAACAAGGTCCCAACGAGTGAAGATAAATGATGTCAGGAGTGGTGAAAGTATTCTTAACCTCAACGTTCCACAGGGCTCCGTTCTGGGCCCTGTCCTTTTTTTGTTCTACATTAATTCACTGTTCACTCTTGATTTCAAGTGCTCACCTACAGCTTTTGCTGATGATATTGCCTTCTACTATGGGTTCGGCTGCCCGTTAGATTTGATCTCTGATGTTAACTGGGATTTGAATTTGTTGAGACACTGGTTTGCTGAACATAATTTGGTAATCAGTTCCAAAACGAAATTTATGTCCTTCAGCTTATCTCCTGCACCCAACCTGAAAGCCGTACTGCATTTCCATGCTCCGGAATATCGTAGACTTAATTTTACAAACTACTGCTGTTTAAGCCGTTTCTCTTCTCCCCCTTTTTGTTACAGTCGAACCTGTAGTGATTAATACTTTCCTATCGAGAGTGTAAATGAATTTAAATATCTAGGACTTACACTCGACTCTAGAATGGGCTTTTCATGTCACCCTGATATACTGAGAAAATATTTCCGATGCACTCTTCGCCATTTTTATTGTTTACGTAATGTCTGTTCCACTAAGCTTTTGAGGATAATTTGTTATGGTTCATTCCATTCCAAGCCACAATATGGAAAATAAAATAAACCACTGTTAATCCTGCAGAAATTAGTTCATAGAAAAATTTGTGGACAGCCTACCAGGCACCCGTCCTTTCCTTTGTTCAGGGTCCTGAAAATTCCTCCTGTAAGACACTTGTATTGTTTTAAAGTCTTAAAGATATTCTTCTTGAGGTCTGAAAATCTTAATTTTCGTTTAATCTCCCGATATAACCTTAGGGGTAATTATTTATTTATGTTAACTGTTCCCAAATTCCGTACTACGGCATATCGTGATTTCTTTACTGTGCTGTCACTTCGATTGTTCAATGAGTTACCTACATCAGTATGGACACTAGCAAGACCTGGTGCATTTGTAAAAGGAGGTTCTTGAGGGTGGGTTGTGGTTAAGCTGGTATTGTGCCAAAACACGGGCACCGGTTGTATCAACTTTCCATCGACAGAGAAAGCAATCACCACACCGCTGGTAAAAAAATTGTCAATGCTGCACCGAGGGAAGCAACGAAACGATTGAACAAAATAAAACACTTTATAACGTTAGTATATTATAAACTTTTATTTGACTACTTTTAGGGAGAGTCTGACACTTTTTATAAACGAATTCTCACACAATTAAACGCGGATTAAATGTACACAATGCACTGGTCTTTCGTTGTCTCAACTTATATAATACGTTCTTTGGGTTAAAGTATTCATCAACAACAAAACAAAAACATTTAAAAGAATCCAATGGTTGAACATTAACTTAAAAAGATTAATCGCCGCACGAATCCATAAATTTGTATTTCAATTGATCGCTCACGACTCCTCGCGATGACATAACTCCTCCGCTAACGAAATTCTGACTGGTTATTGGATGTCTCTTTACAGACATCCAACGAAAACGAACCTAAAGGATTCGCCGCCAACGGCGAAGGTCCAAACAAAAGGAAACAGGGGAAAACTCATGTAGCAGATCGAATCCGCTGCTACATATTTGGGCAAGATAAACTGCCGCCATACGCAAGGGCTAGATTCTTTGATTGACGTGAGTCAGTAAAACCCTTGCCGAAGGCAGGAATCTATTTTGGAAAAATGAATCAAACATTGGGTATGGCCGTTGTTAGATCATCTAAAATAAACAAATTTCGGTCGTATGATTCGATGCATGTTATCTTAGGGATATGTTAATCCCGTTGAAGGTACTGTCAGGCGAAAGTATCCGCTTGAATGTTTACTTTGTGTAAACTAAAATTGGTGGCCATGACCGATGCTGGTGATCGTTCCAAGAAACGGCAACGGATCATAAAATCGGTCATGCTGAGATCCAAGCAAGTATGCGCGCCTGAAAGGCCAATGTTTAATTTGATCTTCTCTACTTTAGGAAAGATAGATCGTAGACATGCCGTTGGAAATCTGGCTTGCAGATATGCAAGCAACCCGAAATAATGTTAGGTCAATGAATGGGTACGAAAATAACACACGGAAAGATCAGCGTGTGTTGGTGGACATGTGCCGTCCATTGTTCGGTCGCGGAAGCTCGGCTGATGAATTGATGTCGTGGCAAGATGATAATCTTGCCATGAATTATGCTTTCAAGAATGACCATGGGGAAGAGGTTTGGAAAAGCCCCCAAAAAAGGTAAGCTGCCTAATATAAATTTATGTCGGTTATCCTTGGGGATAACCGAATTAATTCCAGCAACTTGGTTGGCGGTTAAGGCCGTAGCAAGGTTGGATTATCTTGCTGAAGATTTGACTTCCAGGTAAGTCCCAATGCTGGGAATGGTGGGGATCGAGCGATGCGTGGCTCCTCGGGCCCTGAAAAGCCGCACAGGGTAAATGGGATTGAGCGGGTGTGATCTGAAGAAGTTTGGATACTTCGCGACGGTTTTGTGGTCGAAAAAGGGGGGGGGGGGCTAAGACTTGGTGGGGGAGCGGCCAGTTTTGTTATGATTAGGGGGTTTTTTGCAGGCGGATAAGATTTTGTGTTAAGGGTGTTTAAGTGGTTGGAATATGGGGGAGGAAATAGGTTATAGTTTGGCTTAGGAGAGGACAGGACTTCTTTACGGACAGATAAGGAGGAGGGTTTAGAGTGAAGGGTGCTAAAATGGTTGGGAAATGGGGGAGGAGTTAGATTGTAGTTTTGCTTTTTTTTTATTATTAGAGTTCTCTCGGGAGAAGCGAACCTATAGCGCCGATTGGGCGCCCCGAGATGCTATAAATAACTGTTGCAGTTCTTTTTGAACAGTTGCAGGTTGTATCGCTCCGGGAACACTCGCTTTGTAACGGAACGAGTTCTGTTGCAGGGATAGGATTTCATGGATCTGGCCGTGTTTGGGAGCGATTTCGTTTTGGGGGCTGAATAGGGGGGAGAATCCGGCTATATTATTATTCTGCTAATTGTTCGAGTTCCTTATTTAAAAAACTGTTGGCCGAACGTTAACTTCAACTTCAGCCTTGTTCACGTATTTATTGTTCGAGTTCCTTATTTATACAACATATGCCCAAAGTATCACAACTAAGAATGAAAACGCTACTAAAGTCACTTTTTAACTTTACGATTATTTACTTCGTTACACATATTTTGATTGTCAAAAAATCGCACCATCACACTTTTTGTAAATATCCGGTAGAGCTGCACCGTTTATAATTTTGCATTTTGCCGTAGGTTATGTCATCAATTATCCACGAGGCAAAGTTTAGAAAAGTCAAAGCGCGAAGGTAGTTTAAAATGTTTTTAAGAAATTCCATCAGTGACATTTTCAAGCAAAGGAAGTAAGAGCTGAATACTGACACTGTAATAAAAACAAGGGGATATTTAGGCACTGCTTTTCCTTCGCACAATAAAAATGTCATGGTCGTGTTCTCTTGCCGTTTGGGTGAAGAACGACCACAAACTTTTCTTACTTCAATACCGTTCTGACATATGTATGTTGTATTAGTTATTGGCCTCGCTCCCAGGTAGCGTGTCTCCTGGTCCTGAATAGGATGAGCGGGATCTCTACTGACCGCTCCTGAGGGGACCCATTGCGGTCGCCGGCGTCCTTCCTCAAACCTGAGGGAAGAGTAGCGACCGATCTTTGTCGATTCTAGTGCCGCAAACTTCTGAGGGCAACCGCCAGCGGCTTTTGCTGGCTTCCGTGGGGCAAGTGATCTTCAGCATCAGCGACAATCTGTGAAGAAAAACGAAAGGGGGAGAGCCACAGCTCTACTTACCATATCAGAATAAAACTCCGTTTTATTTAGGCGTATGGGGTCCTATTATTCTTCTGATTGTCTCCTGCAGCACTTCCTCCAGGGACCATGTATATCAACTGTCCCCGGAGATCTTTTTTTTTTTTTCAAAACTGTATTTATTGACCATAATTAGAATTTGTACAATTAAGTAATACAGTGACTTAGAATTAATTTCGTAACAATTGCTTACATGTAATTATTATAATAATTTATACATTTTCCAAACAATATTTTATGGGATACAAGATAGATGTGTGTTTATAAATTTAATAGTATTATCTTCCTGGAAAAGGTCAGAAAACCAGGAATTTGTTTTTTCAACTTTACTTAATCTAAACTTAATCTTAATTATATAAATAACTTAACCTAATTTAGTCTGATTACAGTATGATTTTCCTAAAGCCATAAACAAAGTTTTATAATTAATGGGATATATGTTCTGAATTAAAGGACGTAGAATGAGGTCAGTTATGGGTTAGAGGTAGAGTATTTCTCTCCGGTTGTTCGTTGGAAAAGCGTAGGATGTTGGAAAATGGTTGGACGTTACAGTATTTGAACTGGTTAGGGGTAACTTCGGTGTTGTGGTATATGATCTCGTTTGAATCATTTACCAGTCTGCCTGAGGCGAAGATAGCTCTGGTGTGGAGACAGTTGGGATAGTTAGTTCTGATATCTAGAGGGGTCTCTAAGAGCGAGGTTATTATGGGATTGGGATTATTTTGTAGGTTTTCGATAAATTTGATAGACAGTTCGAGGAATCGTCTATCGAGGCGCTCAATACCAGCGGTATTGTAGAGTTCGACGTTACTATAGTACTTATAGGAGTTAGGACGACGATGTAATCCAGAGACATACCTAAAGCATTTTCTTTCGAATACTCGCAACTTCTCCATTTGGGAGGGAGTGATATGGTACACAATGGGCACGCGTACGTGAGTGTGGGCCTGATAATTTGTTTGTAAATGAGCAGTTTGACTTTGTGAGAGAGACTATTAGGTTTCCACATTACTCTTCTACAGAGATTAAGCTGAATTGTGGCTTTTTTAAGGGAATTTTTAATGTGGGAGGAAAAAGACCAGTTATTAGAAAAAGTTATTCCCAGATATTTTAGGGTTTTGGAGGGTTTTATCAGAGTGTTGTTCAGTTGAACCTTAATTTGGTTGTGGCAGCGTCTAGTGTTGTTTGTACAGCGCTCGTTTTTGCCCTTGAACACTATGAGCTGCGTTTTATTTGGATTAAGGTGGATTTTCCACTTATTAAAGTATGTTGATAGGTTAGGGAGGAAGTTGTTAATGTGGTTTCTTGCAGCCTTAACAAATTTGCTGCTAGAGTAAATTAATGTATCATCAGCATAATTCAGCATCACAACATTAGGAGATACGGGTTGAGGAATATCCGCGGTATATAACAGATATAAAATTGGCCCTAAAATAGAGCCTTGGGGAACACCCGCGGTTATGGTGTGGGTTCCTGAGACGGAAGAATTTATTCTCACAACGAATTTTCTGGCAGAAAGATATGAGGCTAAGAGCTTTGTTGTGTGAGAGTTTAGGCTAAATATGGAGTGCGGTTTGTACAGAAGCCCTGAGATCCAGACGCAATCAAACGCCTTAGAAATATCGAGAGATATACACACAGTAGGACTTTGGTTTTGGAGACCAGTTGTAACATCGTGTGTAAGTTTTAGTAGAGCATGACATGTGGATTGTCGCTTACGAAATCCGAACTGAGAGTTAGGGATGAGGGCATTCTCATTGGCAAATGAGAGAAGATTTTGGTAGATCTTGCGTTCCAGTATCTTACTTAGTGTACTTAATAGGGATATTGGACGATAATTGCAAGGGCTATTACTACTACCGGGCTTCTTAATAGGAATTACTACCGCAGTTTTCCACTTCTCTGGGAAGTGCGATGCATTAATTATATGATTAAGAAGAATGAGGATGGGAAGTAGATTCGGTGGGCGTAGCCTTTTAAATAGAACACGTGGGATTCCATCTAATCCAGTTGACTTTTTGTTATTTCCTGATCTTACGATCTCGGATAATTCGTCCGCAGTTAGAAAATTTGTAGTGTCTAAGGGGTGTGAAGCTATGTTTGTGTTGTTGAATTCACCGATGAAAGGAGTAAAAGATGGGAATAATCTGTTTGAGATGTATTCGTTTACTGTGTTCTCGAAGCCAGGAGTTGAGAAAGAATTATTTTGCTCATGGATCTTTGCAAAGTGTTCTGCGAGGCAATTTGCTATGTCCGAATCGGACTGGGCAATATTATTGCTGATCGGGTTAATGAGATGGTCAATTCGGGGTTTATATTTACGACCAGTTAATTGGCTGATGTTTTTGAAAAGATCCCGATTTGGTTTGATATTTTTAAGTGTGGAGATGTAGTTTTCATCTGCGAATTTTTTCAACTGCTCATTTATCAGAGTGGATAGGAGTTGGATTTGGCTTTTAATAAAGGGGCAGTATCTTGTATAAAGTTTACGGCGGAGCTGCTTTTTAAGGCGCAATAATTTGGTTAGGATGATGGGCAAAGGCTTTCCTAAATAGTTATGAGGAATGGTTGTCGAGGTGTTTTTGCTGAGAGCCTCCTTAAGAATTTGCTCTATTCTTAAAGATGCTTGATCGATTTCAGTAGGGAGTAAGTTAGATGCTTCAGGGATATACAAGTCAGAGAAACTTATCGCTATGTCCCTATTGACTTTTCTCCAATTTGTTTTGGTGAAGTTTGGGACAGAGTTTGACGAGTATAGTGGATCGAGAGAGGGGATTTGGATCGTGTTGTGAACGGAACCATGATCAGAAGGAAATATAAAGGAGACTGTAGGCGGACCCGCTGAATAAACATCGTCGGACTTGAGGAAGAAATCGATTGTTGACCTGGCTGATCTAGAGACACGAGTTGGCTGTAATGGGGAGTCAATGTAAGTATATGGATAAGACTGGAGGAGGGCTAGCAATTGGCGACCATATTTGTTGCATTTATTATCATTGAATGCTGTGTGACGAGCATTCCAGTCTCCTCCGATTATAAATGGAGCGGGAACGGACTGTTGGATAATCTGCGAAATGTCAGTATCTGGGAAATGTGGTTGTCGTGAAGGGTGAATATAAATGGATGCTAAGACGAGCACTTTATTGTTCTCACAGAAAAGTTTTACTGCTGTGTATTCAATGCTGGATACACAGGTGAATCTAATTTCACTGAATTGAAATTTTTTGTGAATTAATATGCCGGTACCTCCATGAGATCCATTAGTTCTGGGGTTAGAAACTAAAGTATAATTGGGAATTGAAACTCGGGAATGTGGGTTGAGCCAGGTCTCTGAAAGGAAGAGGATATCTGGGGAAAACTTTTCAACAAACAACCGGCGGTGTTGCTTACGTATGTTAGAGTAAATGGATTCTGTGTTGAGGGAGATAATGGTTAGTTTAGAGAGAGCTGGAAAGAATATGGGAAGTTATTAGTGAAAGAATCTGACCTTTTTTCTCTATTTCTGACATCTTCCTCAGCGAAGGTAGCATGGCTTGTAAGCTTTGGATGTATCCCATGATGTCCAGATTGAAGTTTTCGGTATTGTTGTTAGGGGGAGTGGTAGTGTTGAGGTTTCCTCTTGCTGCATCCGCGTACGATATTCCGGGTCGGGTTGACTTTGTTTCCTGCAATACTGTTGGTTTCGTTGTTGTTGTTGTTGATTTTATAGTTGTTGCTAATTTCCGTCTATCCAAAAGTTTTAGCTTCTGAGGGCATTGGGAAAAATTTGCCGGATGAGGGCCTCCGCAGTTACAGCATTTAACTGTGATCTTTTTGTTGGTAATGGATCCATCAGCGTTGACGGTTTGTATTGTTTCAGGTTCCAGGCCTTGTGGATTTACCTTGCATTCCTCGAGCTCGTGTTCCTCTGCGCATCTGCCGCAACGTCTTTGCTGGTGGCATGAGACCGCCAAGTGTCCTGATTGTTGGCATCGCTTACAATGAAGAATTTCTTGTTTGTGGGGCTCTTCGATTGCGATTTTTTGGGTAAACAAATATTTAATTTGTTTAAGTTGCTTGATGTCCTGATTATGTAGGATTTGTATGATCCGGAGGTTTTTTACGTTGTTTGTCTTCATGTACGGTGTTTGGAAGTAGTCCAGCTTATTGATCTTTATTTGTGGACATATCCTAGCGATTTCCAGGCCCACTTCTTCGTTGGTCCATTCGGGATCGATGTACCTTATAATAAAGGTAGCTGGTTTGCTGTTCGGATGCTGGAAGGTGAAGAACTGATATTGCTCCTCCAACAGTTTTTTAACTGCCCTATCATGATCGAGTAATGATCTGACTGTTATTGAAGTCCTAGATCCTTTTGCATTGGTGCTAAAATTCCGGTGACCCAGGACATTTTGCAGGGTTTGAATTAGTGCTTTGGTGCTGCTCGGGCTTCTGATGTAGATTGGCGGTGGTCTTTCGTTTTTGTGCTGGGCAGGCAGGGGACTCGGTGCTGGCTTGGCTTGTTTGGTAGATTCCTTATCGGCTGATGATTGTTGTTTGGGTGGAGATTTTTTATGGTTTAAGCTGGGAGAAGGCGTCGTCTCCATACAGGCATCGTCGGTGTTTTGGGTGGGTTGCTTTAGGGAGTGAATTTCCTCCCGGAGTTGTTTCACCTCTGCTGAAAGCTGTTTGATGTATTCCACGGCTTCGTGGAATTTTTGTTCGTAGTCCATGTGTTTTCCTGGATTTTCCAATTTTGTGGTCTTCTTAGATGAGTTTTGAAGAGTTTCAATGGCTCTTCTCTTCCGTTCCAATAGATATTCCCGGGTAGCGCTCGGGTCGTTGTCTGGCATCTGTGAAGACAGATTTCGACTACGGCATCCAGCGAAAATTACGTGTTTTTTTTTTTTTTTTTTTTGTAATTATAATTTGTCGCAATGCTCGCAATATATCACATAAGGTTCGATGTGAACGCGGTCGATCGTCAACGACTTAACGTCTACGAATTCAATTTTTTTTTTTTTTTTCAATCTTGGTTGTACACGAGCACACGATCAGTATGTGTGACTGCAGGAACGTTCCGAAGTGAAGTGCCCCCGGAGATCGCGATGCATCTTCCTTATAAATAAAAACAAATGGAGATTTTGTATCTTGAAACGAACGTTTCAGATGGAAAATCTCGGTTTCGGGTGTGGTGTTCAATGTGCTCATTAAGGTAATGCTTCGGTTTTATGAGTTCTCATAAAACTATTATGCATAATTAGGATATGCATTGGAATTTGGGTTTTTTGTTTTTGTTATCCGTCTGGCTTATACAGATAAGAGTTTGTGTGTTCTTCGGATGGGTAACACAAGATCCGTAGGAATTAGGTATTGGTTTTTGAATTGGTGCATTTACAAGTAATAAAACATCTGGCATGTGAAGATATGCATTAGGATGTTTATGATTGCTCGAATTGTGTGTCGGCGGAAAATAGATATGCCTTTGTTTAGACACATGCACGTTTCGGCTTCGGATCTTTTAGGAATATAAATTGAATTGAATTCAATGTTGATTTGGGTGTTGGGATTTGTATGTGTAGGAAGGAGATGTTTTCTATAGGGTAAGGAAATTGTAGGGCTTTCCGGAGAACTACATGTACTTAAATACCGAGCGATATGGCTTTCATCAGAGAGTTTAAACATGAGTTTTGTCAACTAAAACAAATTATTAGCAATAAGTAATAATAATTTTAGAACAGTTATCGATCAACACTTTCTTGCTTGTTAATAAATATTTCATCCAGGAAATAAAATATTATTTTAAAATCCCTAAATACTCCGCAATATAGTAATTTATTAAGCAACACATCTGTTATTATAATATGCTTACTGCACAATTTCGTTTGGTAGAGTTCACGTTAAAGTTTACATTTGTAAATAAGAGAATATTTAAAATTAAAAGTAAAAACCTTAATGGAAATTTAATTCAATTTGTGTCTTTGTTACTTAATTAACAACATTTGATATGCTTTTGACAGGAGGTGGTGCTCAGAGTGAAGACAATTCTCAAATATTTGTCATGAACAATTACTTTGGGATCGGAGTCGATGCTGACTTGTGCTTAGATTTTCACAATGCTCGAGAGGAGAATCCAAATAAATTCAACTCACGTTTACATAATAAGAGTTACTACGTTAAAATGGGGCTTCGAAAGATTGTTGGCCGCAAGACCGTCAAAGAATTGCACAAGGAATTGCGTTTAGAGGTCGATGGAAAAGTTGTGGAATTGCCGCCAGTTGAAGGAATTATTATTTTAAATATTTTAAGGTAAACTCTTGCAAAATTCGTTTATTTTGTACTTTAAAACTATGTTTCACATTGTAAATTCCTTTTTTTTTTTTGTAGCTGGGGAAGTGGAGCTAACCCATGGGGACCGGATAAAGATGATCAATTTACAACACCAAATCATTATGATGGGGTACTTGAAATCGTTGGCGTCACTGGTGTTGTTCATCTAGGTCAAATACAATCCGGCATACGTACTGCTATGAGGATAGCTCAGGTAAGTAAAATATTGAATGGTTGGACATATATTATTTCATGGTAGTTTAGGACTTGTTTTTAACAGGAATCTTATGTGCTTTGTGATCCAAATAGGAATATACAATTTAAAGTCGTCCTCTTAATGTTTAAGGGTTGGCTTCTCTTATGAGTTGTTTGCTGGGAGCGTAGATTCAAAGGTTCCTCAGTAGCAGAGAGATGGTGTAGTCCTGGGTGTGTTTTCCTCTGGGACTCCTCTGCTGAGGAATCGAGTAATCCCGTATACGAAACCCAACCTTCGGAGGAAACACCTCGAACACGCTAGACCTCTGTTCTCGAATGAGAAATAGTCAGATGAACTTACACATCGTGAAGACGATTACCTGACGTGCACCAGTGCTAGCTTGCATCATATCTTCATAAATTCACGTGACATACAAATGCCAACACGCATTTGGGACAAAAAAAATGGATGACGATACGTCACCAAAATGGGCGAACCTTAACCATCCCAAACCCCTTTAATCTGGCCATGGATGCAAGCCAAGCAGCACTCAGAACCATGTTATCTCAATGCGGAATAGGAAAAAAGCCGTCTATTGCCTATGGCAGTCGCACCTGGAATACGGTGAAAGAGGTATTTAACCGGATCGTGTCGGCAGTTCAGACCTTGTACTGTTATTCACAAAGTCGTAGACGCACGGTACACTCTGCCATCAAAATAGGGGAAAAGATCGGCGCTAATTCACAATACCCATCTCAAGCTCTATGACAGACTAGGGAGTGCAAGGTGGTCAGACAAATAGTGGTGGTCTAATCCCCCTTTTCTTGCCAAATTATCTATACTTTAGGACGAACCCATAAGGAAGAGAAGGAACAAAAACAAAATATCTTTGCCTCGGTCCTCTAATTTGTATTTTTTATTTTCATTTACATTTTTTTTTTCAAACAACCAACCACCAAAAGCAGCAACAGCAATAAAAAAGCCACCAAAACTGTACCTCCCGATTCGATCCCACTGGTTCAATCTTCGGCGTATCATTCCTCTTCCAAGAACGACACGCATCTTTTTGAGAGGGGGGGGGGCGGCGTTACGTAACTCCCCCACCACCTTTATCCCACCAAGAAAACATGAAATATTAAACATAAACCCATAACCTATAAAACATGAATACATTTTTCATTTTACGCACGATAAAAATACATAGTACACAAAACATGAATTTTCACATTTTTAAACTACTAAACAATTTAAACATTAAACACCTAGCACATATTATATTCGGGGAGCCCCTGGCGCAAGACTAATGACCTTGCCCAGAAAAAATAAATCATTATGGAAAATTTAACAAGCCTCAGGACTTGCAAAATAAGGCCAAGATCGGTTCCCGGTTGTAGTGCCGATGATGATGATGACATATTATATTAAACAATTCACATTTTAAATTAAATATATAATACATATAACATTTAATTACGTAGAAAACATTTACCTACATTTCACATTTTAAACTCACATGTCAAATATAAAACATAGAACATATATTGCAACATCTCCCGCTTCTCGTATCCTTTTATCATGACAACTTATCCCAAATCTCACCATCGCACGTCAACTTGTCCTACAACTTCCGCAAAGCTAACTTTCGCCCATTAAATGACCATCTTAGCAGAATCGCATTTCGTTTTGATCACCTAGAGGTAGAGAAGCTACTGCCACTCTCTATAAGGAAACCTACAAAGCCATTTCCCTATATGTCCCTTATTCTCGACATAGGACATCGGTTTCATCGCCTCCATAGTACAACGGCAAACTCTGCACTCTTCGGAACAAGATGAATAATTTGTGGAGCATTTTCCTAAGAACACACCCTTCCCTGGACAACTCCAACTTTCTCGGTTCGTTTTATAAACTCGCCGAGCTTTAGAATTCCCTCTACTACAATTATCTTACAAAAACACAAAACAACCTGGTCAATGACACCAAATATTTTTCCCACTTTATTAAGTACAAACGTAAATCTGACGCCTATCCCAACTCCCTTTCCTTTGACACGATTACTTCAACCGACCCACAAACTACTGCCAATCTTTTCACTTCTTTCTTTAAAAAAAAGCCCTTTACGGACAACTCTTTCGAGCCTAACCCGTCTTACTTCAAAGACCTGCCCGAATTCTCCCTTAGCCCCTTCATCTCTCAAATTATTCAGCATCACCTAGTTGAAGAAAAATTAAACTTGCTTAAAGACGGGTTCATCCCTGAACCTGATGGACTTCCGGCTGTCTTTTTAAAAAAATGTTACTTTTCTCTTTATCTCCCGCTCAAAGATCTTCAGGCGCAAGGCTGATAACCTTGCTTGAAAAAACAAATTATTATGGGAACAACCCTCGAGGCTTTCGAAATAAGGCCAAGACCGGATCCCGGTTGTAGTGCCGATGATGATGATGATGATGATGATCAACGATCTTCAATTTATCCCTTACACAAGGTGTCTTTCCAAATATTTGGAAACCCTCTTTTGCAGCCCCATACATAAGAAGGGGCCTAAAAAGGGTATTAGTAACTACCGTCCCATCGCCAAACTGTCACATATTTCAAAACTGTTCAAATGCATTCTTTACAACGCATTATGTTTCCGCTGCAAATCCATCATGTCATCTTACCAGTATGGTTTCCTTGTGGGTAGGCCGACCACTACCAATCTAGTTAAATTCTCATCCCACACTATCCGTGCCTTAGACAATGGCAATGAAGTCGATGTAATCACAACCGATTTCAGAAAGTCCTTCGACAAAATTTCCACAATCTCGTCCTCTTTAAGGGTATATTCTCATCAGTAAGGCCGAAAAATAGGCTATTTTCATGTTTTTTTTTTTTTTTTTTTAGGAAAGTAATAAATCTAGACACGCGATTTTTCAGGTATATTAATTGTACTTTTAAGTAGCTTTTAAAAAATTATCAATTAATTTCATGATAACCCCGAGGTAGGGGCACGTTGCGCCGTAGACCGCTGCGAAATAAAGGACCTCGATGGCGACTATCCTACAGGTCATAAGATTTATCTGAAACAAAAAATCGAAAAAGTTTACTGGTTAATATGCGTGTGGTTATGGCATGAACCACGAAAAATGAAATCTATCCAAAAATAACAAAATGGCGGCGTTTTGAAATTTATGTGCGCTTTTAATGCATGTTTTCGTCCTTTTTTTGTTTATAAAAAAATCAATTTACAACGTATCGGCATAATTATGGTTCATGCGTTCAATTACGCGTATTTAAAAAAAATATTAATATTCGTTGAAAATTGACTCAGTTATCACAGTCGCCAGCTCGAAAAACGTTGTTTTCCAGAAAACGCGTTTAAAGTTTTAAGTGTAGTTATTTCTTGCTTTGACTCAGTCGGCTCGGAGGCTCATAACTTTTTAACCGTTACGAATTTCGATTTTTCCTTTTAACATGATATTCTAGACAGTTATAGCTATCGAATCCCGTAAAAAAAAGTTGACCAAAATTTGACCCAACTGATGAGAAGGTACCCTTAAGCTATTTTCCCTTGATTTTGAACTCCTAGTGATTAAGTGGATTTCTTTCTAACTTACCGATCGAACCTGCCGTGTCAGATTTAGATCCACCCTCTTAAATCCTTTACTTCCCACGTCTGGGGCTCCCCAGGATAGTCATCTTGGACCCTTCATTCTTACTATTAATGATACAGTCTCCAGTATCAAGCACTCCTCAGTTCGTAAGTCTATTTGTAAGTTTATATGTTAGAACCACTTGTACTAAGCGAAATAAACTGAGGATTCTGCTCTTCACTTCACCACATAAAACACAGATTAGAACTGGCGCATACAAACGCCGAGTTATTACATCGGCGATAGGATCGATCATCGCCATTGATTGGGTCACAACGGTTACATCGGATGACCTAGTTTTCTCGTTGGGTTAACGGTGGGCAAGAAAAGCAATAAAAACAACCGTGTGGTTTCGCATCAGTGGGTGACAAGAGTGGAGATTTAGATTTGGTGTCGACAGTTGATAAAAAAAAAGAAGTGCTCGCGAGATAGTTACATAGTAACGAGAATTGACGGACCGAATTTAATCACATTTTAGTTAACATCTAAATTCATGGACTCTCTATTTCGGTTAATACATACAAACAAATGTGCAAATTAAATTGTAAGATTTATCTACTGCCCAAGTGACATAAAAAAAATAATAAATTAATGGAATTATACTCAATAATCTCCGGTATCCTCGCTGACTTCAGGCGGTCTTCATCCAATATTCCTACTATTGGGTTGGTTGTCATAAACATTGGAATCAATTTACAAATAGATTTTGTGCTTAGTGTTCCAAAATCCTTTCACCGGTTAAAGCGGTTGTTTGTGCCTATTAGCCATGATGTGTTTGATAGGAAGGCTCCATCACATGATTTCTGATTTAAACAGAGAATTTTGGCCTACTTCTCCTTGTCGGTCGGGAGAAGGGGGGGTGGGGTGACTGGCATTGAATTCTCGACTCCCATTTCAGCTTTTGCTGACAGGACCCTAAATTGTGGCATTGTTGGCCACAGAAGTCGCAAATCTGCCTTATGTACAGAATCCTTTTTCCTACGTTTAATCGCCAGTAATCACGGATGTCGTAATTTATTTGCGGGCAAAGTATACAACAGAGTGTGTTTTTCCTTTTCACACAATCCTCATAAGTATGCCCTCTTTTGTTGCAGTAACTGCAGGTTATCTTGCTGATGGGGCATCCTGCGTCAATGATATTCTGGGAGGATCTGCTTTCATTTCCCCTTCAGTTTACCTGTATGTTTGTTCGGCTTTCGGTGTTTGTCCCCGTGTAGTGCTCTGAAAAGCCTTACCATCTCTTCCCCCCACACATTCAAAAATGCATTATCCCGATCCAGCAAAATTCACGATAAACGAATAAAATGTTCGTTTATCGCCCTTGCACCCAATCCTCATAATCCTTAACTTAAATTCAAAAATCCATTGTCCTGATCCAGCAAAATTCGCGATAAAGGAATCAAATGTTCACTTATCGCCCTCCGCCCAACTCCCCATAACCCTTAACTCAGATTCACAAATATATTCTCCCGATAAAACAAAATTTCTGGTAAACGAATCAAAAATTCGTTTAGCATCCATACACCTGTGGCGTTTCTAACAGATACACACATAATACACAAGCAAATAATGAAGAACACCGAACGAAAATCTAATAAGAAATTGTATCAGAGCCGTATACCATAGCGATAACATAACAAATCCACATTAGTTGAGTGTACTTGAGTTTAGAAATCGAATTCGTACACACGACGGTGGCCTGATGGGTTGCGCTTTGGTTCAATATTAGTGATTCTAACTATCATCGCGTCAGTTCGAATCACACGTGCTTCACTATCATCCCAAACGCTATACACCCAATTTCCAATAATCCCCAAACCAAAAACAAACACATGGTATGTTGAATCAGATGTTCAATTACCATACTCATATTCCAGATTTCCGAGAATTCGCGTAACCGAATTCTTATCAGAATATCCTAACGATTAACTCCAGCCGAACTGATTTTTTCGAGATTTTGCTTACATTTCGATCCCTTCGCGATGTAAAATCCCGATTTGGTTTTATTTATAAAGGGGATGCATCGTGATCTCGGGCGTTGAGTATCTGAAGAGCAAGCATCCCTGGAGGTTGTGCCCCAGGAGAGCTATTAATTTGTATCCATTAAAATTAAGCCAGTGAATTCAATAAAAGTAGTTTAACCTAGTAAAAGTAATGATCGCACAAGTTTGTGGTTCATCTCCCGACGGTGCGAACATCCCTGCATCAGAACTCGTTCCGTTACAGAGCGGGTACCTGTGGAACTCCCTTCCCGCGCGAGTGTTCCCAGAGCGTTGCAACTGGTAACTGTTCAAGAGGAACTGCAACCATTTTTGGTGACATCTCGGGGCGCCCACTCGGCGCTATAGGCTCGCCTCTCCCGATGGAAGTGTAATAAAAAAAAGAAAAAAAAGTGCATTCTGTTGAGTTTTGGCTGCATCGGCACAGGTGAGACAGACGGGAACAGGTGAGACTAGAGTCGTGGAAAAACATTCTTTCTACCTTTGCCGTTACTGGGCATCAACTGTCCCACGGAAGTCAGCGGAACCGCTGGGTTTCTGAGCACAAGGACACTATTCTCCAAACAACGATCGGTCGCTACTCTTCCCGATTCACTCCGGGGAAGCACGGTGACGAGAGCAACGGACGAACTTGGGAGATCTTTAAAGAGATCTAGTTCATAAAGAACAAAAATAACATTCCCCCAAATGACGCTACTACAAAATATTAGTGGCCGCGGTGGGATATCCAACATGCCCTACCGAAGAGACTGAAGATCAACTGGGATATCCAACATCCCCTACGTACACTATAGTACATATTATGTTAAGATAGAAGATAAGGAACAGTTCTAATAAGTTCCAGACTCGGGATTGGTATTGGCTGTTTGTTAGGCTCTGTTACGCCCAGAAGTGTCCAGATAATTCAGAATAACTAATTTCGTAGGAGTTGGTGCGGAAGTTTCGTCATACATAAAATTTGGCATACTGGATTTTGCCTTGTTGGTTGAGTAACAAATCCTTTTAAAATGCTAGCAAGTGTAGGAATTAATTAATTTAGGTCTTGTTTAGAGGTTGTTAAACGCCATACGGTTGTGATAGGGAAAAATCAGATAGAAAAAGAAATCACAGTCGGCGTTTTGGTTTTTGATTTAATAGTTTAAAGTTAATAATAATAATTTTAAATATTATTACATTCTGTTGGCAGGGAGGACACATCAAAATTCATTTATTCTCCGATATGCCTGTGCAAGTTGATGGTGAGCCATGGGTACAAAGTCCCGGAGATGTGGTTGTCCTCAAATCCGCTCTAAAGGTAAGTTTTTGATACTATTACATGCTTACTGCAAAACAAACAACACAAATCATAACAAAGAAACCCACACAAAACACTGTTTCAAAATTGTTTTACAACCATTTTGTATTCAAATAAAACTGCTTTTTTTGCTCAACAACCATGTTCCACTTAAAACTAATTAGAAACCGGAACTGTAGCTCAAATAACCCTGCTAAGTAGGTAGCAAAGAGCATGCTTAGGCTAATACGCAACTAAGATATCGAACTTCTTGCACGTGCAATTTGCAAAATATAATTTACGTTTTTTGTTTGTCGGTTATTTTTGACGTTTAGTTTTGTTAAATTTTGTTTGAGTTGCAATTTCAAGCTCGACAAAAAAATTACATAAGCAAATAATTATTCCCTATGACCTTTTCCTCACGCACTATTTAAAAAAAAACTTAATGTAAACAATTTATCAACAAAACAAAAAACTTTCTTAGCAAAATATATAAAAAACAAAAAAGGGAACTAAAATAGAGAAAGTTTTAAGCAATAACTAATATCTGTTCAAGTCATAAATATGTGTACACTGTTTATATTTGCTAATTGTATTGTGCATTCAATGTCGAAAAGATTATATGTTATTATTGGTAATTAACGTAAAGAGGGGGTAAACTGAGATTGTGGGCAAGGAGGAATTTAGGGCAGCTAAGAGGGAACCCTCTTTTATATCCATAGTTACCTTAGCCGTGATAAGATCGTTTCGTCATCTCTATGCAAAAAGAAAAGACACTAACCAAAGAGTACTACATAAAAATAAAGAAAATTTTCGAACAGGACAGGCCAATACGTACGTAAATTTTAAAAGAGATAATAAATAATTAAAAGAATTAATTTGAAATTATTGTTGTGCAATAAGTTAAAGCTGCGACCAAGGTTAAATAAATAAATAAATAAAGTATCAACAATTAAATGCGAACATTTGTCAATGCTAGGTTCAGGGCAGACTTTACGTTCGCAAGCAAATGTCCTTGCGATCTCTTATCTCTCCAGAGGTGAGTGATGGTCTACTAATGGACCCATGCACGTCCGTTGAAGAATAAATGTTACGTGAGTATGCTAAAAAGTAATGCACATATGTTTGTGGCGCGCGAACAAAAACAAAATAGCAAGGTCGGACAATAAGTATATTAAAGTACAACTCTTAAGCTTCAAAATCATATATTTATTTTTCAACATAGTCACCGTTGAAACTAATACATTTCTTCCAACGTACACAATTTTTTTTTACGTCTCTCAAAAATTCCTCAGACTTTATTTCGAATCCAGGACTTGACAGCAGCCTCACCTCAACGTCCGAGGTATAATGATTACCCTTGCAGCCTCTCTTATGTAGAGGAGAAAAATAAAAATGACATGGTGCGAGATCAGGGGAGTAATGAGAGTGTCGAATCGGTTCAAACTTCAAAAGTTGCTCTCAACATTCCAATCGACTCTGTTTGTACTCGTCTGTGAGGCGGCGTAGAACCTTTCGTGCACAGATTTTATGGCGTTCCAATTGTTCAATAATGGACCCGAAACGTTCCTTAGATATTCCAATATGATTTTGAATAATTCGCCGGTCATTTTGAATAAAATCGTTAACGAGTCTGCGATGATTATTGTATGTGGCAATGATAGGATGTCCGCTGCGTATTCCACCAACAACTATGGCTTTTCCAGGCTCGTAGCCGTGAAATTTCAATCCAGTGATTTACGGCAGACCTTTCAACAGCATCGTCACCACAAACAGTTTTTAAACGATGATGAATTTCAGTAGGAGTCAGTTAAAAATACGAGAGCTGGTCAATAAATCTTTACAAAATGAGGACGATTTTCTTTTATTTTCTCATGTAGTTGACCTAATAATGACGCATAATACTGTCCAGTTATCGTCTAGCTCTTTTTTAAATAGTCAATGAAGATAATACCACGTGCATCCCAAAACACAGTAGCCGTTTATGTTGTCGACGTAACATACGAGGCAGAGGACGGCACTCACACGACTAACCTCCCGAGCCCGCTGTTTGTGTAAATATCAGACTCGGGCCCGAACAAACGAACAGGGACGTGACTAGCCTATATAAAAATAGGCGGGTCCGGTGTGAATGAGACATTCCAGGAATAGGATTCCCATTGCAAAGATATCGTTGTTATTATTATTATTATAATTATTTATTGGCCTGTGGGAACCCGGAAGTTCATGACCTCACCGACTCGACTCCGCCATCGTTCCCCGTCCTGTGCACACTCCTTCCACGCTTGACCATCTGATCCGATCTCCTCAAGGTCAAACCTAACATTGTCCTCCCATCTACGTCGCGGCCGTCCTACTGGTCTCTTTCGCGTTAGTCTACCGTCAAGAATTCTACGCACAGTCCTATCGTTGCCCATTCGCGCTACATGTCCGGTCCATCTTAATCTTCGCGACTTGATTACTCTCACTAATGGAGGTTTGGGGTATAGCTCCTCCAATTCGGCAAAGAGATCATTGTACAGACTGAAATAACTAAAATCAATAATCAAAAAATTGACAAAATAAACTAAACTAAATCATCATCATCATCGGCACTACAACCGGGATTCGATCTTGGCCTTAATTAGCAAGTTTCGAGACTTGTAAAATTTTCCATAATAATTTATTTTTACGGGCAAGGTTATTAGCCTAAACTAAATACAGTTCACTAATTTATAGGCGATCGCGACGCTACCGAGATTACACATACCCTTTCCAGCTGATTTCACCGTCTTTTTTTGGAGCGCGTTTACCTTTAACAATCCACTGCTCTGACTATTCTTTTGTCTCGGGAGTGTAGTGGTGTATCCATGTTTCATCTACAGTTACTAATCTGCACAGAAACTCATCTGGGTTGCAACGCATGCGCTCCAAAAGTTCTCAGCTGAGAGCAAATGCGGCATTCATCGCGAAGATATTTTTGTTCATACCCAACTTATCATGCAAAATTGAGACCTAAAACAAATTGAAAATTGACAGATACCTAGTGAGGAATGATGCTTACTGAAAAGAGATCATTATCATCGTATGCGTTTCTAAGAACTCGTACGATAACAACTATTTAACTCATGTTGCGCCACCATGTATTATGTTTTTAATCCTTTTCTTCCCATCTGATTCTATTTGCTCTTTTTTTTTTTGGCTTTTCTTTTAAGAATATTATTCTTTATTATATATATCTTTTTCTTTTAAGAATATTATTGAAATACGAGAGTAGGCTGAAATGTAATGCCCACGTATTTGCAGAATGCGACTGAAAATGACCTTCAGAATCATGCCCGGCGGCAATTCATTCCTTCTTATTACGTATGCCCAGTCTCGAGGTCAAGCGTTCACCCAGCGTCTTTCGAGAGCGGGAAGTAGGGTGGCGTATTCTAGTGCTATGCCAACACAACTTAAATAGTTGTTATCGTACGAGGGTAGGTCAATAAGTCCTTAGAAACGCCCACTATGACGCTCGTAGCACCATAGAAGGCCGTTGCATATGAATGTTATATGAAATATATAAAAGACTAAAAGAAAATTAAATAGAAAGAAATATAAGAAATATAATACTAAAGGCCGAGTGGTAGGTGGGGTTCCAGCGCCCTGTCGCCCGGTTAAATACCACACAATCAAGCTATAGGCTCCGTGAAATAGTTGGGAGAAATCTCTGGCCATCTTTCGGAGCTTGGCTGATGGACTGGTCGGAAAAAAAAGTTGGTTGAGGCGGTATGTCGGTGTCAAGGTGAGATATACGCTATACAATCCGCGATATCGTAGGGAGACATTTCGACCATGTTTCGGATGTATGGCTAATGGCCCCGACTTACACGGAGATAAGTCATGATGGTACTGTTGTATTTTGGTTTGGTTGCTTCTCTTGTGTGTTTTTTTTCTCTCTTTTCTTCTTGTAAAAAAATTTTTATTTTTCTTCTTATAACGGGATTCCGTTATCTGGGAATCCCACCGCTGCCACCAGTGTTGTACGTCCGACGCCGTGCTTCCTCTTTCGAGGGAAGAGCGTGGACCTTTTATTTTTAATCTATTAATATTAATTAAAACTCAGGATTCTTCTTTTACTCTTCTTTGAGTTTTCTTTGTTGTTTTTCTTATTTTTATTTAATCTTGGTTTTTAATTCCACAATTGGCAAAGAATACAAAAGTTCGATTGCTTACCAGAATGTTCTGATTCTTATTTTCTCCAAATTACGAATTTAATAATTTTAATTCTTTATTTCTATTCTAATAACTTCTTCTATATTAATCTATTCTTTTTCTCTCTGTATCTTTTTCTCTGAACTGTATATTCTTTTCTGAACTTCTTTTTTGTCTGAACTGAACTGTCCGAACTGAATTTTTTCTATTTCTCTTTCTTCTCCGTGACTTTTTACATGAATGAAATCTGGACGAAAATCAAAGTTACTATGTTTTGAATGAATAAAAAGGTGCAGGTTATTAAGTGTGCTGTAACTGGTAATATTGTGAATGTTTATGAATGGTATGTATTAAGTGAGAATGTAATATATGTTAACTGAAGTTTTTAAGGATGTGTTAGGAGATTCAGTGTTAAATTTAATAAGGGTAGTATTCTGGAATACAACAGTACCTTCTGAGATAAAGAATTCCGGAGGTAAACTAGTTTCCCATTCGGCTATCCGGGGTGATGATGTCGGGGGGAACATTATGCAAATATTATGATGAATAACCGAACTTTAAGAAATTCGTCATCGCATCATCCGGCTTGCTCTCGAGGCTCTGTCGACGTTCGACTGGTAGCGGCGTTTTGTAACACCAGGGGCATCGGTTTCACCATAACCAATGTAAACATCGCCCACCAATATTTGCGAATAGCGAAACCTGATATTCTTGCCCTAAATGAGATCCAGGTCGATTCGCCAACTGATTCGACCTCTCTTCATTGCTCGGGATACGACTTCCATTCGAGATTCCGTTTTAAGGGTGGGGTCTGCGTCTTTACGCGGTCCGTTCTGGATTGCCAGACGATGAAGGCGTTGGAAGCCAATAACATGGACATCATATGGTTGAGGGTCGTGCTGCAAACACTTACATCCTGTTAAATTTTTTCGTTGTCTTTACCGCTCCCCGAATGACGATCGACCGGCGAAATTTTTCGAACATCTTTCGCGTACCGTCGAGTGGATACAAATCAACCACCCAGCTTCTGAAATTATCGTCCTTGACGATTTCAAAGTGCACAATTCCGGCTGGCCGGTACATTCTAACAGAACCGATGAGGCTGGGAGGCTGGCGGAGATGTTCGCTGTTAGCCACAATTTGACTCAACTCGTGGAGGAACCTATGCGAGTGTCGGATACACGAGATGATTATGGGAATACCCTGGAGCTGTTTTTGACATCCGAGCCGACCACTTATACTATCGAGATTGTTGCACCATTGGGAAACTCGGACCACTGCTTAGTATCTGTCGTGCAACCACTTGCATTTCAAGCGAATAACCGACCTAATCAGCTTCGCCATGTGTGAAGGTCTGGCGCTGCTAACTGGGACGATTTGCGAGATTTCTTCGTATCGTTTCCGCGGTGGTTAGAAGGACTTGTGCTTTTGAGACTCCGATTTTAATGCATCCACGGAGTCGGTCACGGACATTATTGTTCTCGGGATAGGGATCTGCACGGATTGCCTAAAAAGTTTCCGACCTAACTAAGATACACGAATTTTGTTTTTATTTATTTTAATTTTTTTACATTGTCTCCTTGTAACTCTACACACTTCTCTCAGCGACACTCTCATCTCTCTATCCTGTCCAAATAGTACTCGGCGTTTTCCTCTGCAAAATAACTGTCCACGAAGGTGATTGCCTCCTCATTTGACGAAAATCTCTGTCCTCCAAGCGCAATTTTTATATTAGGGAACAAAAAGAAGTCCTTGGGGCTAGATCTGGTGAGAAAGGAGGATGGTCAAGCAGTTCAAAGCGTAATTCGTGGACTTTCGCCATGGCAACCGCTGAGGTGTGAGACGGCGCGTTGTCTTGGTGAAAGGGGATTTTATTGTTCTGCAAATGTGGCCGTTTTTCCGCAATTTCTGCCTTCATTTGGTCAAGTACTGATGCGTAGTATGCTCCTGTAATGGTTTTTCCTTTTTGAAGATAATCGATTAAGATAACTCCATGACTATCCCAAAAAACAGTCGCGATCTCTTTCCCAGCCGAAAAAAAAAACAGTTTTTGCTTTTTTGGAGGCATTTCCCCCTATGCAGTCCTTTGTTTTGACTGTACTTTTGTTTCGGGCATATAATGGTGTATCCAAGTTTCATCGACAGTAATTAATCGGCGTCAAAACTCGGATTTATTGCGCCTAAACTGCGCCAACAGAGCGTTGGAAATGTTTATTCGAACATGCTTTTGGTCTAACGTGAGCAAACGCGGCACCCAACACGCGGACAGCTTTCTCATGCCTAAATCTTGATTTAATATGTGACAAACGCATTCTTTGGACCTTTTCATAATAATTTGTTTTTCCGGGCAAGGTTATTAGCCGTGTGCTAACCTTTCTCAGGATATCGCTGCATGCATTGGTTCACTACTTGCCGGGTGCCAAAGTAGCTATGCAGGGGTGTCACGTGGAGATAGCATGTCAACTTGGATTGAACAGGGACAAGGATCGTCCTGGCCTTCGCCGGGTTGAAAGTAGAGACTTTGCCCTGTTCGCTTCCACTCCCCCGAAGGACCTTTCCTGCGTGGTGGAAAATCGCTCGAGTTCAGCCAATCCCAAAAACGGGAAAAAAGTGTCTCCCACAAAATTACCATCCGATAACATAACTGTCTGTAAGGTAATGGACTGTGTCTAAGGTAATGGAAAATGTCATCAATCCGGAGTTAATGACGTATTTTGAGTGCAACGGACTTCGGAATGATCGTCAATACAGATTCCTTGGCAGGCGGTCCACAGGAGACCCCTTGACCCTTATGACCGATATATGAACATCTGCGGGTGATTCAAGAGCGGTCGCATTGGATAACTCCAAGGCTTCTGACCGCGTCTGGCACGGGGCTTTGTTGAGCAAACTTCGTTCATATGGACTTTCCCAGCAGCTCTGCGACTGGAGGAAGAGCTTGCTCGAAGATGGGTCGATCCGGATTATTGTGGACGGCGAGTGTTCGGACCTGTATCCTGTAGATTCCGAAGTCACTCAAGGCTCTATATTGGCTTCAACCTTGCTTTTGCTTCACATAAATGATTTGTTGGAGTCGATGGATAACTGGGTGTTCAGTTTCGCGAATGGTAGTACGCTTGTGGTGACTCTAACAGATACACACCCAATTCACAAGCAAAAATAGTGAAGAGCACCGAACGAAAAATCGAACAAGAAAACACATAAGAGCCGTATACCATAGCGATAACAAAATTCTAAACACGGTCAGTAGCCTGATGGGTAACGCTTAGTTACAATTTTTGGTGATTCAAACTGTCATAGCGTCAGTTCGAATCACACGTTCTTCTTCACTATTATTTCAAACGCTATACGCTTGTTTCGAGTGATCGGCCGATTAGTGCATCAGCGTCGCACCAGCCAGATCGACTTTCTGAATTGGGATCTGGATAGAGTCCTGCAGTGGGGAAGCTCAATCTCGTCGACTTCAATGCAACGAAAACACAATATACAACATTCACAAAGAAAAGTGAATCATCGGTTCCACAGCTTATGATGAATGGCCAGGCCCTCGGATCTGGGGAAAGCTTGAAATTGTTCGGCGTCACGGTCTGTGGGAATATATCGTGGCATAAACACGTGTCTAACATCGCCAGGTCCGCCTAAGGAAAATGAGTTATTTAGAGCCAAGAAATATTTAACTGCAGCTTAACTTCCTCTCCTGCATAAAAATTCCAAATTAGACCCGCGCTCGAATATTGCTCTCATGTTTGGAGCTCTGCTCCTAAAACATTCCTTCGACCTACTTGAGAACATTCAGTGACGAGCGAGCCGCCTAATTGGGGACACGGCGCTGATGTCGAAAGTACTGTCGTTGTCACATCGCTCACTTATATCTGTTTTACAAATATTATCACGGGGACTATTCTTCGGAGAGTTGTGATTCCGCGTAATTCGGCTTTTATGCGCTCTACGAGACAATCTGACCGATCGCACCAGTTCACGGTTCGTCTCCCGATTGGCGCAAACATCCCTGCGTCAGAGCTTATTCCGTTACGGAGCGGGAAAGCTGTTGAATTCCGTCCCCGCATAGGTGTTCTCGGAGCGTTACAACCTGCAACTGTTCAAAAAGAACTGCAACCGTTATGGGGTGGCATCTCGGGGCCCTATAGATTCGCCTCTCCCGAGAGAAGTGTATTAAAAAAAAAACAAAGTCTGTTATGATCCGATTGTCTTGAAATTTGACACATTATAATTTGAAAGTTGGTACTTTCTAAAAATGATACAGACTTAAAGGCTATATGTGTGGACTAGTCTCGGGAGTTATTGAATAATGTGTTAATACTACATTTTCAAATGATCGGCCACATGACGCATAAGCGTTGCCCCAACTCAGGTGCAATCAGATCGAGTGCCTAAATCATAATCGAAACAAAAGCCTATAATGGAAAAAGGCCATTCGTTCCGATATCAATCCGGAGAAGAAGCAGTACAGGACATTTACAAAAATGATAACAATGCCTAATGTAAGCATACATACGATCAGTGCGAAGGTAACTTCAGATAAACAGATCGCGAATGTCGTATATTCCGGCCCCAAAAACTAACTTTTATTTTTAGAGCTAGAAGGTATTTTACTTATTCCTAAAATAAATAGATCATAAGAATTTTGTCGTGACTACTACTGTAGAAAAGAGGGTAAAGTGACTATACATTTAATATGTAGATCCCCTATAAATATCAATAAGCATATTTAATAGGAGTACAAGTGTTTTTTGTCAAATTCAACTCAAATTGCTTGCTAAGAAACTCCTAACTGTTCTGCAAGCTGTTCCGAAATTTGACATGGATTTTCATCCGGTAAAACTTGAAGTTCTTCGCCGTCAAATTTTTTTACTGCACCTGGACGTGGAGGGTCTTCACGACTAAAATTGCCTTCATGAATTCTTGCAAACCACTCTTTTACTGTTGAATGACACAGAATGTTCACCCAAACTTAATTAATCAATTCGATAGCTTGAACAGCATTTTTTTCCTTTTGGAAATAGAATAGATGCAATGTCCTAATTGTCGCTTATCGATATCCATCTCTTACAGAACATGGAACGACAGCTTGTAAATGCCAAAAACTTAGTCATAAAAACAGCAGTGACTAAGTCACATATATCCAAACTGGCGAGCGAATTGTATGCGTTCAAGTATGTTATTAATGCAACTAACTTCACAGCTAAGTTTTTACTTGCACAACTATTATATATTAATTTTATATGACCAGTTTTTTTTTTTTTTTATTAGACTTCTCTGGGGAGAGGTCGAGTTGGCGCCCCTAGATGCCATCAAATAACTGTTGCAGTTCTTTTTGAACAGTTGAATACCTCCGGGAACACTCGCGCGGGAAGGAAGTTCCACAGCTTCCCCGCTCTGTAACGGAACGAGTTCTGATGCAGGGATGTTCGCGCCGTCGGGAGATGAACCACAAACGGGTACTATCCGTCGGATTGTCTTGTGGAGCGCATTTAACCGAATTGCGTGGAACAATACCAAGAATCTCCGAAAAACAGCACCCGTGATAATATCTGTAAAACAGACAGAGGTCGGCTACGCGCCTTCGATGTGATAGCGACTGTAGTCCCGACGTCAGCGCCGAGTCCCCGATCAGTCGGATCGTTCGTCTCTGTATGCTCTCAAGTAGGTTGAGGGTATGTTTAGGAGCCGAGCTTCAAATATAAGAGCAATATTCGAGCGCGGTTCTAATTTGGGATTTATATAGGAGAAAAAGTTGGGCCGGAGTAAAATATTTCTTGGTTCTAAAAAGATAGCTCAGTTTCCCTGAGGCTGACCTGGCGATGCTCGTCAAGTGTTTATGCCATGATACATTCCCACACACCGTGACGCCGAGCAATTCCAAACTTTCCCCAGTCTCGGGGGCCCGGCCATTCATCATCAGCTGTGGAACCGATGATCCACATTTCTTTGTGAATGTTGTATACAGACCGCCCCTGACTCACCATTCCGTTCAATCGCAGATGTCCATATATCGGTTATAAGTGTCAAAAGACGGTAATTTGTGGGAGACACTTTTTTCCCGTCTTTGGGATTGGCTGAACTCGAGCGATTTTCCAGCAGGTTGGAAATGTCCTCCGTGCATAAGATAAGCGGAAGAGTCTGCCAAGAACCGGCGATAGTTTTGAAACACAGTTCTTAAGGACTATTGGTGGTATTCGGTCAGGGCCGGTTGCATTCCTACAATCCAGTTCAGGTAGAATGCGTTGAATGGTGCGCGGACGAAATCTCACATCCCGCATTGAAGACTGTACCGGCGAACTCACAGGTGGCTCCAAAAGGCCGGGATCGAGGTTTGAATTCGCGGAAAATAAATTCGCGAACACATTAGCTTTATCTTTTGAATTCGTGACTAACGTCCCGCTGTCTGTCACCAACGGAGGGAAAGAGGAGGATGTGAAGTTACCGCTGACAGCTTTTGCCATTGACCAGAAGGAGCGGGAACCAGTTGGGCACCGAAGGAGCTTATTGATCACCCTGTCGTTGTGAGCCTTCTTCGCGGTATCACTCGCCTGGTTGCACGCGTTTCTGATTCTAACAAAATTCGTTCTGTTAACATCGGTGGGATTGGAGCGCCATTGCTTAAAAGCTCTATTTTTTGCCACTGTAATCAGCTCGCATTTTTGGTCAAACCAAGGTTTATCAGACGAACTTCGTTTGATGGAATGTGGAATATACATCTCCATCCCCAGAAGAATAATCTCTGATACCGACTCCGCGCAAGCGTTAACATGGGAGTTTCCGAAGCACACCTCGGACCATGGAAAGGATGTGAAGAAATCTCGCAAATCGTCCCAGTTAGCGGCCTCATACTTCCATACATGGCGAAGCTGCCTAGGCCAGTTATTCGCTTGATATGCAAGTGCTTGCGCGACAGATACCAAGCAGTGATCTGAGTTTCCCTGGGGCACAGAAACCTCTACGGCATAAATAGTCGGTTCGGATGTCAAAAACAGGTCCATGGTGTTCGCATAATCGCCTCGGACATCCGGCACTCGCGTTGGCTTCTCCACGAGTTGAGTCAAGTTGTGACTAACAGCAAACACCTCCGCCAGCCTCCCAGCCTCATCAGTTCTGTTAGAATGTAATAACCAGCCGGAATTGTGCACATTAAAATCGCCAAGAACAACAATTTCAGAAGCTGGGCGGTTGATCTGTGGCGGTTCCGCCAAACCCCACGGTTCGCCTTCCTGAAAAAAACCCCAATAACTGCTACCCAGTCTGCATAAGCTTTCGCTAATGCAATCGCATTAGCACTTTAAATGCCTCACGCATTAAAGCAATCCAAGTTATGTAACCTAAAAGTACATGTAAGAGAATTCTTACTTGCATTCATTTATTTGACTTCAAAATTCCTCTTAAGAATTCTATTCCACAGCATATCCCTGAAAAGAAAACAATTCAGTTCACATATCATATAACCATCCCAACCAGGGATAATGATCATTGCGTCGCCTATTCCCAGCTTCATCATGTGTACAACAAATCCCTTTTCATACACATTGGCCGGCGACCTTTTCTCACCACAATAAACAACCCAAGCAGCTGCATATAATTAGCGCAATAGACGCTGAAACTAATTCTCTTAGCACGCAATGTGCAAACAAAAGACCGCTGTCCTTCATCAGGCATTCTGGCGATACGCAAATAATTCAATACCTACCCTTACTAGCGATGCCATAAACATCATTTCCCAGTAACTTAGTTAAAACCAATTAACATATTTCCACATCGTATCGTCGTCTTTTTGTTTAGCCGCGACGCGCATGTATACAAAGATCCCATTAGCATCCGACGAGTTCGGCTTTATTTGCTTCACCGAAATCGTATTTCGTGAATGCACGTATGCCCTTTCATTGTTTCAGATTCCTTATCATGGCTTCGACCCATGAAAAGAACCGACGTACACAAATACATGTGTACAATGACGATCTCCTCTATGAGATCCGGTTATCACCACAGTGAAAGCGAATACACCAAAAATTTCCCTTGCTAATCGAATCATCTCTGCACGAGATGATTATCGTGGAGTCAATTTACACCACCGACCACGCTGGTCGTGCGACTCGAGCAGTCCGTAGCGCTGCGGACGCAATATTACCCACAGTCGTGTGTGTGCACCAAATTAAAATTTGTAAGGTCAAGCATAGTACAATAAGTTAAGTTAAATATAAGAACCTTTTATCACTCGTTAAATAAATAAACCTTTTCTAATAAATAAGAAGTGCGTGCCAATGATTTACTTCTTGTGGACCGTGTGTTTCGGACAATTTTTTCTCTTCCTGGTTGTAGAGGTTGTGTCGTCACCATCGGTTTGTGTTTTTCTGGAATACCTTCCCGCGGCTGAACAATACGGTCGACGGTGGGGATGGAAGTGAATCGAGTATCCGTGTTGGTACAATACTTCCTCCCCACAGATCTGTATCCAGTCGACGGTATGTGAAAGATGTTCGAAAAATGTCGCCGGTTGATCCTCATTCGGGGAGCGGTAAAGACAACAAAGAAATTTAACGGAATTCCTCAGCACGACCCTTAACCATATGATGTCCATATTATTGTGTTCCAACGCCTCCATCCTCTGGCACCCAGATCGGACCGCGCGAAGACGCAGACTCCGCCTTTAAAACGGAATCTCGAATGTAAGTCGTATCCTGGCCAACGAAGATATGTGGAATCAGTTGACGAATCGGCCTGGGTGTCAGTTAGGGCAAGGATATCAGGTTTCGTTGTTTGCAAATATTGGTGGACGGCGTTTACATTCGTATTGGTGAAACCGATGCCCCTGATGTTACAAAATGCCGTCACAAGTCGAACGTGTGCAGAGCCTCGAGAGCGAACTCGGTTATGCGATAACGAACCTCTTAAAGTTCCATTATTTATCATGATATCTGCATGATGTTCCCCCTGACTACAGTGCTTACCTCTTTTTGTCAACTGGCTACTTAAAATTAAATTAAATCAACAACAACAAAAAAATGATAATAATAAAGAAACATAAATGAAAAAGGTTTTGTGTACAACTAGATTTGTTACAACTATAAATGTTGCATATTAGTAACTAATATACATGCACTTTGTTGATGACTTTAATTAAAAGTCATCAACAAAGCATACGAAGGTGTTACACTAATATTTATGACTTGTCTTTACGAATTAATTATGTACATACAAATTATCAAATTTCACATAGTTTTAAATAACAAATTGATTTAAGCGCATTACATTTTACATGAGTTTAAGTGATAGTTGTAGAACATTCGTTATTTGGATTAAATTACAACAAATGTGCATTATGACATTGTTGTAAGAACTTATTTTCATCATCTGAAAGCAAAGAGGATTTTTAAGAGTTTCAAAACATACCCTTTTTTTAGATAAACAAGTGCAATACAATAGACTGAAGACCTCAGTATTGTACAGTGTGTAGAGATAATTTAGATAGTTGAAAAAAGATATTTGAGTTTATTATTGTAACCTTTACATCAACGATTAACCATCTACTATTTAATTTTGCTCTTTCATTCATTATCGATCAGTTACCTCTCCACTTCTCTCATTTATACAATAAACATAATTATTCAATTATGTGAACATTTTTCAAAGCTGTGTCATCGTAGGGAGGTAATTACAAATATGTATTTAACTGTGCGCAATGTATCTCAAAACTCTCCGGTCCGTATATCCGAAAATAGAAATAAAAGAATTGCTTAAAGTCAGTTAAGTTTATTTAAAATACATTCCTACCGACTCAATCAATGCAACGATTTTGAATTATCTGCGGATCGCATAGAGTAACTCATGCATTACTTTGGTGTAACTGAAGTTGTCGGCTTGTAAGGAGACGAAATTTGAGAGCGGGAGAGATGAGACTGAAGTCAAAGGAGGTGGGGTAAGAGCATTTGCGAAATAGGTTCATTAGGTCAAGGCGTACATTCGTCCCAAAATGGAGTTCAACTCCCGTGTTTGGTCAGGCGCAACCAAACCTGCGATACACGTACTCGATAGGATGGAAAAACGAGCAGTGAAAGTTATTGGGGACCCAGCTGTAAGTCCTTCAATTTCGTTGCTAGAACATAAGCGCAACGTATCATGCTTGTCTCTTTTCTATAGGTATTACCATGATCGTTGCTCAACTGAACTTGCTGAATGTGTTCCGCCCCTTCAGACATTTTCCCGCGATACCCGTCAATCTGTGAATGCGCATCAGCTCATTCTATAGGTATTACCACTCAAAGGAACTTGGTTAATGTGTTCCGCTGTAGTGGTATTAGTTGTTGTTACTATTGGTCTCGCTCCCAGGTAGCGTGTCTCCTTGTCCTGAAAAGGATGAGGGATCTCTTAATGGCCGCTCCTGAGAGGACCTGATGTGATCGCCGCCGTGCTTCCTCAAACCTTAAGGGAAGAGCAACGACCAACTCGTTCATGGGACATCGTTTCTAGAATAGTGTCCCACGCCGTGCAACCTGGCGCCCCCTGGTGATGTCCGAAATCGTGGACGCTGTAAGGATTTAGTTTGTGGGCTTGCCACCACTCTACTCACCGGTTCCTTTTCCTGGTTGGAAGTCGTCTCTGGTGCTGGAGCAGCCAACATTTTGTAACGAAGGCACAATTCCAAATAAGACAAATGCTTTTGATATAGTAAATTCACTTTTATTTCATTTACTTGAAAAAAGAACGATTCCCTATGATATTAGCGGTCCTTCGGCACTTCCGCCGGGGACTATGTACAATAATTGAATGCTTCGTAGTCCTTTGGCACTTCCGCCGGGGACTAGGTACATGAATGAAATGTCGAGATCGCGATACATCACCTTTTAAACGGCATCAAATCGAGATTTGTATCTTGAAAACGAACGTTTCAGATGGAAAATCTCGATTTTCGATACATTTCGTGTGATGCTCAATATTTGTTTTAGATAAGAATTCAGTTTTCTGAATTCTCATTAAACTATTTGCATATGAGGATTTGTACTAGAATTTGGGTTTTGTTTGTTTGTGGCAAATTTGAACATCTGGTTCGATTTGCGATGGATTTGGTTTATTTAATTTACGAGGGATTTTACCAGATTGAAATGTATTTCTGGATTTTGAATTTAGATTATGCCGTGGGGCAAATGCAAAGCGATAAACGAATATTTGATTCGTTTATTGCGAATTTTGGATTTAGTTTAGGTTTTTTGATTAAATTATGCCGTGGGGCAAATGCAAAGCGATAAACGAATATTTGATTCGTTTATTGCGAATTTTGGATTTAGTTTAGGTTTTTCAGGATTTTGATTAGTTTTAATGTTTTGGTGTAGGATTACTGTGATTAGGATGGATGAATGGGGGGAAATGGGCTTTTTAGATCAAGCGCCTACAAGCATTTTCCCGTGGTACCCGTCGATCTGTGAACATGCATCAGTTCACATTGAAAGCCAACTTCAGGCGCACAAATAAACATAGAGAGTCATACTTTAGCCGAACCACACAAATGCTATACCTGATTATGTGTTTCGTCGTCGTTGTAATATCCATGCATTCAAGACCAATATACATCGATACCTCCTTTCCTTATGCACTTCCTCTCCTTCCACTCGCACTGTGCTCTGACATTTAAGGGTACTCCAAAATCCCCTATTGTGCGCGGGTTAGTGTAAAAAAAAAAGTCAAATACAACGAGGGTCCAAGGCACCGCCAAGATATTTTTGTTTTTCTATTGCGTCGTTAAAAGCGATTTTTGATATCCTTAAATATCAGTGGACATTGTGGATGACAAAAAAAGGAAGATTACCAAATATCGATTCACTTCGGTCTGGAATGCCTGAAGACCGATTTCCTTTGGACTCAAGAATGACTCCCTGTATTGTCCGTTGAATAGTTTTTGAATACATACTATTTGGAAGTAGAAACGCCATGTGTGGATGTCCAAATATTTATATTAGTACAATAGGTCACTATGGGGAGCCTTCGATGATTGTACGAGTAAGGAGGTTGTGACTGCGCATGCACCGGTTCAACTAAACAATGTGCATTAGTGTAGAGGTGTTACGCGCGGCTTCCGCCATCCCCATCGTTTGTTTAAAAAAAATGTATGGACGAACGCTCACCAACGCCCCCCCCCCCCCCCCCCCACCGTTGGCAAACAAGCTGTTGGAAGCATGAAGGACACCCCAATGCCTTCTTATTTCAAATTGGGTCCGCAACCATGTCCTAACGGGCTATGTTGGGCACGGCCGGGGTCTTCGACCTCGTATCGAAGGCGGTCCCCATATTTTCGGGACAGGAAGGTCCAGATACAGCCGAGAAACTCTCTTTGTTTCTCAAGGGCTGCAGGAGGACCTTGGATGGTCTGGCGGTGGAAGAGGAACATACCTTCCTCCGGTTGCTACCCTCTAGGCTGGGCGGCGAGGCCTATCGTATGTTCGAGGAGCGGCCACCCACGAACTTTTTTGAAGCGGAGCAGCGTCTCAGAGAGGCCTTTGAACCCAGAGTGTCGTATGAGGAGTTCCAGTACTTCCGTCGTTATTCCCGCCTCGAAGCATTACGGTCTCTCCACGAAACTAAAGCAACTCCTGGGGATGTTTCCACATTCGCTCCCAACATGAATCCTCTCTGTGGTCTGGTGTACCAAGTTGGTAAATTGATCTACAGATCTTGGGACCTCCGATAATGTTCCGGTTCTCCGGACAAATTGTTAAACGCACGTCGTTTCAGGAAAGTTTCAAATTTTGTTTCTTTACTTGTGCAATTTTTATTTAATCAACTTTCACTTTTACAATTTCGTTTCTTGACTTGTACAATTTTTATTTAATCAATCCGACTCTTGACTTCTTCTACTCAAAAACAAAAACGGAACAAAACATGCTGTTCTTTCTACAGCTAAGCTCACTAAAAAAAAAACTTTTCTCTCTCTATATCTCCATCCACTCCGAAAAGATCCAGTTTCCACACGATCCACAATCGAACAAAAGTACGTTCGTACATTCAACATGTGGATCGTGTGTTTTTTCACCACCTTACCATCCACTATTTTATTATATTTAAAACTAAACAAACGATGGGGATGGCGGAAGCCGCACGTAACAGAGGTTAGCCAATTATCATCATCATCATCATCATCATCATCATCATCATCATCATCATCATCGGCACTACAACCGGGGTCCAGTCTTTGCCTTCTTTGGCAAGTCTCTCCACCGGTCCCGATTTCGACCCGATGTCATACAATTTGGCACTCCCAGGGTCTGGGTGTCCTGGTCTACGCCACCTCTCCATCCACAAGGTCTGCCGCGCTGTCCCCTTCCATATATCCTGGCCAATTATCACATAACTTAAATTAGTAAAATTCTGTCAAATTAAAATTTCACAAAGTGTTCCTCGTACACAATGGTTGCGCAATTAGTTAGTTAGAAATGGGAGGGGGTAATTATCAATGTTAATTATGTAACACAGTTTATAGATGTCATTCTTTTTTTTTCACTTTTTTTAAAAAATGCAATCCACACCACACTAATAGACTCCTAGAGACTATACATGGTGTTTACATTGATCCTTAACCAGAGATTTGCAAGAAATATAGTTCTATTGTATTATTTGAAAAAAGAATGTATATATAAAATCGTAATGCGCTTATTAAAAAAATATGATTAATGTTTTTATTTGCATTAAGAGAACAGAAAATAAAATCATGGTATTGAATTTGGTTGGCCTTCTTGTAGCAAATTAATTCATCAATATTCTCATAATATGTTGTGAGTAAATGTAAAGTTTTCAATAAAACAAAAATATAAAGACAACTATTTAGGAAGGACACCCAAATTCAATCTTATAGAATAGACATTTTTGAACAAGTCGAAAACAAAATCCTAATCGTACTTAACCTCAGGCAACAATGCTGAAGAAAACTAAAAGCAAACGGCGTCTCACCGAACCACACATTTCACCGGCGATTCTCGCCATAGCATCATCTTCACAAGCAGCTCAATCAGCAACATCTCAACAAACACCAGAAGATGGGGATCGTGATAAGGAACCCTATGGCACATAGAGATCTCGTCCGTCTGGTCCTAGTTTTCTTTTTTCCTGTTTCCTTTAAACCGACTATATACACTCGCAAACAATATAAATTCGGAAAAACAAAATGCACTTTTATCTACACAACTAACACGCCATTAAAACACTAGCATTTATTAATCAAACATTTTACTTATCCTTGATTCATGTATCCTTTCGTCTACACATATGTATTTAAAATCACACTTCAAAACGTGAGACAAGTTTATATTTCAATTTGTTTATTTTTCAATTATCACAAAAATTGTTAAATATTAAAGTTAATTAGAATTTGAAAATTTGAGGATTCATAGACTAAACATAGAAACGGATATATTTAGCATTACAAAATTGCTTGTTATGTAAAAGTTTAATTCTTAAATTTGTATTCATTATCAGATTTTATAAAAAATACTTTCCATTGTCGTTTTTCATTTTTTGAAAAAAAAAAAAAAAACGGAATGCAATTTCATTCAGTATACTGTAAATTCAAAACAAACACATATGAAATAAGTAATACAACATCTAAGTAATAACACAAAAATAGTTAGTAAGCAAAAATTAAAAAGAGAAAGAACTACAGCAACTTTATAGAGCAGGATTCCGTACAACACTTTCACCCACATGCTTCCTCCAACAACAAAATATCAAAAACCTTCGCCAAAAATGCTTTTTCAATTAATTTTGAATACTTTTGTTTTAAGTTTTTTAATTTACGTTAACAGTGCAATCTAGTCTAGTAGTTTTCATATAGTTAATATGCCACAGCGAACGTTAACTTGTACTTATGTATTATATAATTCGCATTCATGCTTTTTTCTACATAAATACTTAATGTATTTAACGTACTTAATATTCCTATATAAATATATATTTAACGATTGAATGCGATATTTTTATAATTATTCAGCTAAAAATTATATCTTGTTCCTCAAGAAAGTTGTTACATATTTCACTGAAGGTGTTAATGTTTAATACTTTGACATTTATTCTAATTATTTAATGATTCTGTTTCTTGTTGATTAAAATATCGAACTCTTCTTAATCTTTCCAAAATTCTGTAAGCTTGTTATTTTTATGTTTAAACTTAAAACAAGCTTAAACGTTTCTTAAACTTAAAACTGGTGTTAAATTTTGTTTATACAAACAATTCAATTAAATATTTATTTCGTTATGGTTTTCCCCGTTTGTTATACAATTTTCTTTGTACAAAATATTTATATTCACTACACTCAACACTGTTTGTTCTCACATTTACAACAACAAAAATTGATTATAACTGTGTATATATATAAATATATTTTAAATAATTTTTCTATGACATCACATTTATTACATAACATGATATGATTAAAACGATAATAATGAATTATTACATTGGACCGGACGGTAGGCGACAATGTTAAAAAAGAACAAAGGCAAAATGAAGCGCCGCAACACAGAACCATCAATGATTATAGCTGGAGCTACTACACCACAAATGTCCTTAGCCTTACAACCAGCTGATGATTCTGACCAAACTAATAATACTGATTTCTGAATATGGTATAGTGAGCGATTAATTTAACGACCTTTTATAATGTTATGATATTGAAGAAAAAACAAAAAAGAGAGAAGAAAAAAACAAAGAAATTTCTGCAAATTTTCCTATATAATTTGTTATATGAATCCAATAAAACATATGAATTTTTTTCTTTGAATTGAAGGTCGTTTAGAATGAACTAAAACACATTACCGCTAATAGATTAACATTTTTAAGAATAACTAATGATAAAACGCATTTTTGTATTTTTAATACAACCAAAATAAAAATGTTGTTTTTTTTTTTTATTTATAAAATTTTACCTCAGTAATTTGATAACATTTCCAAACTCAATTATCTTAGATCGTTAAAATAGTTGCTCTCTATTTACAAAAAAACTAAATATTAAAATAAAATTTGCCATCTCGGGCAAGATTATATAAACGATAAAACATCAATTACCAAGTTACGACCAGCTCAATATAACTAGTATTTTTGTTTTTAAAAAACACTTCTTTTTTATATAAAGTCATATATATAAACATATATATATATATATATATAAATATAAATATATATATATATATATATGTATATATCTATATATATATATATTATATTATATATATATGTATATATATATATAGATGTATATATATGTTTATACATATATATGTATATATCTGTATGCATATTAACATATATATATATATATATATATATATATATATATATATAAATATATGTATATATGTATGTATGTATATATATATTATAAAAATCAAAAACTTATAAAATCCACCGAAACAATAATTGAACATAAAACAAAACCTCAACCGATTAAGAATATATTCATGTATAAATAATAATTACATGAGAAGACATCATCTTAATCCCGTTTATTAAAACGAAATCCAGCTAAACTTTTATATTATCAAAAATTAAATTACAATGATGAGAAGATTATGAGAAGGAAATCGATTTTGAAAAAATTCTTTCTTGAACGAACAATGACAGTAAATTCGTTGTACCTTAAAGATTGACCCACTAAGCACTAGCTCGTCTCTATATAAAACGCTAAACTTATAATTCGAAGTGCATGTATAGTTAAAAAAAGATGCCTTAATCTTTACGCCTGCGCATCATGTTTAAAATTTATTTTTTCAACAATTTATGTGTCAAATAAAAATCACTTGTTATAATTACATTTTCCGTTATATATACATATATATTATATTATATATAAAAAATTAAAAAACAATTATTGCAAAATATATTGTAAGAGAAAACAGTCAAGAGTTACTGTTCATGATACGACATAATATTTTATACTAGTTTAAGTTATTCAATTTTTTTTTTGTTTTTATTTTTGTACTAGATGTATTTCTTTTCCTTAATATAATTCTCTGTCTTATGCTTTCACCAAAAGTAAATGAAGACTATTTAAATAAAATAAATTTAGTACACATTAATAAATAGTCTTGGAAAAAAAACTAATTAAAAAAAATGATACGCTTAATAAATATCATAAGATATTTTTCTAAGATTGAATGTTACTCTAGAATTATAGCGGATGGATTGAATAAAAGATGGAGTATAATAACTTATTAATTTTAGACATAATATCAAAAGAGCTAAAAAAGTTTTATCTTGTTTGTTTTTATAAATAATTAGATGGAGATGTGACGATTTTCGCAACAAATGTTTAATATTAACGTTTTCAACATAATTTTTAACTTCTTTTCATCATCTTAAGGAAGGAAAATTTAAAAGATTATATATTCAAAAACTTAAAAAAGAAACAGCAACAAACTTGTAAGAAAAATTCTTTTTTTGAGAAGATAAAACAAATTAAAAATAAAAGAACAATGTTTATGGCAACAAAATTTAATAACCGCACATTTTGTGTCTTCATAAATTTAAAAATATGTATAAATTTAAAGAAAACAAAACAAAAAGATATAGATAAACCATCATACTTAACATTCATTTCAATATATACAAACAATTGATAATATTTTGCGTAAATTAATCTAAATACTGCATATATATAAATAATTATATATATACATAACAATTAGAACAAGCATTGCTTTTAAAACAAATAAAAGGCAATTTCGAAATTAAAATAAAATTCTCTGTCGTTGTTGTTGAAATAATGAATCCGTGAATGTTGTGGAAGATATTAACTTGTATCATGTTAATAGACAAGGCATATAAAAGAGGGAATCAAAAACCCTTCTAAGGACTGAAGTTATTTAACTAAACTAACCTAATCATAAAACATAAATATAAAACATATATATATATATATAAAACTTATAATAGCAAAACAAATTTTCTTCTTTAAATTAACATTCAATTCTTGGAATGTGTTTTTATGGCTGCGACAGAAAAGAGATAGTAAATGTTACTGATAGTTATCATGGTAAGAGTTAATAATCTTCAATAACAAAACGTAACACAATTGTAAAAATCGACAGGTGTAAGCGTCACTCAAACTCTTTCCCGGAATAAGAGTCTGAGTGTGCATTATACTTGATAACAAGCAAAAAAGCATTCTTAAAATGAATGACAAAAAAAAAAAATAAAAAACCAACTCATCTTAACCAGTTGTAAACGGGGGGCTCGGCGAATATTGTTGAAAACATCTCCGGAGAGTTTTCGTTTGGCGAAGATCGTACATTAGCTTATAGTAGTAGTATATGTGTATTTCATAGTAACTTTTTATTTTGTATTATCTCAACCAAACAATGTTTCGACATTATTCGCTATTAAATGTTTTATGACTGGTTGACAAATTTAATATAAACAATAATAAAAACCAAAACCTCAAAATAAAAAATATAAACAACAACAAAACAGTAATAATACTACCGAAATTACAAAAATAAAGATCAAAAATTGTCTTTAAAAATCATAATACAGATCATAAAAACAAAAACAAAATGAATACCATTCGATGTTAGTTTAAAATGAATTAAACAAAGCAAAACTTAAGTATACATATATAAAAATATTATATTATATGTATAACTTCTATAATATTTTAACTAATTACCATTATTATACCCCATAAATATGTGCTTAAAACTTGATGTAGTGCTTATATTTAAGGAATTACAGAAAAAAATTATTTAAAAACAAAACAAAGATTACGCATAAACTATTGATCTAAAATAAAAATCACTAATCAACCCAAAGTTAATTTTTAATATTGTTAAGTTTATAAAATGATACAACAAAAAAGAAAAAAAAACAAAATAATATATTTATTCCTCTTCATTAATTTACAACGTTACACACTTCATTATGATAGTAGTAGTAGAAATTTGAAAATGTCGTTCTGGTAAAATAAACCAATTTGAAGAGAAAAACACTGAGAGTCTTTGCATTAAAGATAAAGAGAAAAACGAACAATAAATCATTCCATAAGCACGTTACGCACACTAACAATTAATTAACAGAATAAATTCTGACAGTTGACCCGTAAAAATTCAATCGAATTTAAAACGAACATCCATTAAAGCCAATCAAATAGTTAAACAATAAATGATACTATTAAGAAAATGCGACAAATATAAGTGATAAATATTCTCATTAACTAAAACAAGAAAACATGTATATTTTAATACTAAACTCGGATATAATATAAATTGCAATTTCTGCATACAAAATTTAAGTAACCTTTTTCCTCCCAGTGTTAATGATTTTTCTCTTTTCTTTACATTACACTTAGCCTTCGCTAATGTAATTAAATAAAACATGCACTTACAAAAATTAATCAAATCATCTTTTCGTTTTTGGTAAGTGTTTAGTTGATGTGAATATTTATTCTTATAAACAAAAATGTAGGATACTCTGAATGAAAGTGAACTGACTAACTGTTGATACAAAACAAAAGCTAAATAAGGCTACACCCGAACATACATAAAAAATAAATAGTAAATAAAATGATTTTTCTAATCAAAAATAAAACCATCTATTAGAAAGAACAAAATAATAAAACGAAATAAGCAATTTTAAAAAGCATTTTACTAAAATACACATGAAAAAAGCATACATACTAAAAATGTGATTATTATTTATGAGAAAATAGAGAAAAGTTTTAAAGTGTATTAAATATAATTTGTCAAAATAGAAAATAATTACAAAGTAAATGTAACTATTAACAAATCTCATAATGGTTTTTATTTCGTGAACTTCGTTGTAATCACATTCCAGGGATTTAGTAATGCCCCGATTGAAGCGCTTGGAAAACAGAAATTATTGATTTCACAGATGCATATCTTTATTATTATTATTTTTATTATTATCTGGCAACGTGAAATGTCGTTTACGTTTATTGTTTGATACTGGCATAAAATGCAATTGAACATACACATCATTGTGTACACTTACTGGTCTACGAATTATGCCGCATCGGCGTGCGATCCAACCGAGCTTTTAATTTACCTTAACATCACGAGGGACTTCCAGTTTACCAACAAATAATATAACAGGTAAGAAATTCAAAGAAAGCATTACAAATTAAGTATCATGTATCCCAGTGAAGAAGAACCTGCGAGACAACTTTTAAGTCTAAGATTTTGATAGTTGTTGTGGCAATTTTTCCGAGTCCCATTCCAGAACTGTGCTGATTCAGAAAAAAATATTAATCTTTCTTGAAAACTGTATAAAATAATTAATTTTGAATTAAATAAAAACGATATAGGTGTATGTGCATATGATGCAATAAACTTGTTGCAAACCAAAAATATATTTACCAATTAACCTTTGGTTTGGGTACTCACGGTTTGCTTGTATATGTTTTAGTTTCATCCTATCGGGGTTTAACGCCTGGTTTTTTTTATTTTTTATTTTTTTTTTTATTACACTTCTCGCGGGAGAGGCGAACCTATAGCGCCGAGTGAGCGCCCCGAGATGCCATCAAATAACTGTTGCAGTTCTTTTTGAACAGTTGCAGGTTGTAACGCTCCGGGAACATTCGCGTGGGAAGGGAGTTCCACAGCTTCCCCGCTCTGTAACGGAACGAGTTCTGATACAGGGATGTTCGTGCTGTCGGGAGATGAACCACAAACGGGTGCGATCCGTCGGATTGTCTTGTGGAGCGCATATAGACCGAATTGCGTGGAACAATGCCAAGAATCTCCGAAGAACAGCACCCGTGATAATATCTGTAAAACAGACAGAGGTCGGCCATGCGCCTTCGATGTGATAGCGACTGCAGTCTCGACGTCAGCGCCGAGTCCCCGATCAGGCGGATCGCTCGTCTTTGTACGCTCTCAAGTAGGTCGAGGGTATGTTTAGGAGCCGAGCTCCAAACATGAGAACAATATTCGAGCGCGGGTCTAATTTGGGATTTATATAGGAGAAGAAGTTGGGCCGGAGTAAAGTATTTCTTGGCTCTAAAAAGATAACTCAGTTTTCCTGTGGCTGATCTGGCGATACCTTCCCCAGCCTCGACGGCCCGGCCACTCATCACCAGCTGTGGAACCGATGATCCAGTGTTCTTTGTGAATGTTGTATACTGGGTCTTCGTTGCGTTGAAGTCGACAAGATTGGCCTTTCCCCACTGCAGGACTTTATCTAGATCCTGGTTCAGAGAGTCAATCTGTCTACATCTCAGCTGGTGCGACGTTGATGTACCAATCGGCCGATCACTCGAAAAGGAGGAAACAAGCGTACTATCATCCGCAAAACTGAACACTTTGTTATCCGTTGTCTCCAACAAATCATTTATGTGAGCGAGGAAGCTGCTCGTCCAGTCGCAAAGCTGTTGGGAAAGTCCCTTCACTTTTAATGGGAAAGTCCTTATAAACGAAGTTTGCTCAACAATGCCCCGTGCCAGACGCGGTCAAAAGCCTTGGAGATATCTAATGCGACCGCCCTTGACTCACCATGCCGTTCAATCGCAGATGTCCATATATCGGTTATAAGTGTCAAAAGTATTGACGATCATTCAGAAGACCGTTGCACTCCAAATACTTAACCAACTCTGTATTGATGACTTTTTCCATTACCTTAGATAAAATAGACAGTAATGCTATCGGACGGTAATTTTGTGGGACACACTTTTTTACCATCTTTGGGATTGGCTGAATTTGAGCGATTTCCCAGCAGGCAGGAAAGGTCCCTCGTGCATAAGATAAGCGGAAGAGTCTGCCAAGAACCGGCGATAGTTCTGGAGCACAGTTCTTAAGGACTATTGCTGGTATTCCGTCCGGGCCGGTTGCCTTCCTACAATCCATTTCACGTAGAATGCGTTAAATAGTGCGCGGCCGAAATCTCACATCCCACATGGAAGACTGTACCGGCGAGATCACAGATGGCCCCAAAAGGCCGGGATCGAGGTTTGAATTCGCGGTGTTCGCATAATCGCCCCGGGCATCCGGCACTCGCGTTGGCTCCCCCACGAGTTGAGTCAAATTGTGGATTACAGCAGACATCTCCGCCAGCCTCTCAGCCTCGTCGGTTCTGTTAGAATGTAACAACCAGTCGGAATTGTGCACATTAAAATCGCCAAGGACAACAATTTCAGAAGCTGGGTGGTTGATTTGTATCCAGTCGACGGTATGTGAAAGATGTTCGAAAAATGTCGCCGGTCGATCGTCATTCGGGGAGCGGTAAAGACAACAGAGAAATTTAACGGAATTCCTCAGCACCACCCTCAACCATATGATGTCCATATTATTGGGCTCCAACGCCTCCATCCTCTGGCAAGCCAGATCGGACCGCGCGAAGACACAGACTCCACCCTTAAAACGGAATCTCGAATGTAAGTCGTATCCTGAGCAACGAAGATATGTCGAATCAGTTGACGAATCGACCTGGGTCTCAATTAGGACAAGGATATCAGGTTTCGTTGTTTGCAAATATTGGTGGACGGCGTTTGCATTCGTATTGGTGAAACCGATGCCGCTGATGTTACAAAATGCCGTCACCAGTCGAGCGTGGGCCGAGCCTCGAGAGCGAGCCCGGTTATGCGATGACGAACCTCTTAAAGTTTCATTATTTATCATGATATCTGCATGATGTTCCCCCTGACATATTCCCCCCGGAGATCCGAATGGGAGACTAGTTTACCTCCGGAATTCTTTATATCAGAAGGCACCATCATGACTTATCCCCGTGTCAGTCCGGGCCATCAGCCACACATCCGAAACACCGTCGAAGATTTCTCTCGGCGATATCGCGGAATGTACAGCGTGACGGGGTGGTATCTCACCTTGGGACCGACTACCACCTAACCAACCTTTTCTCGAACCGGTCCATCAGCCAAGCTCCGAAAGATGGCCAGGGATTTCTCCCGACCATTTCACGGAGCCTAAAGCTTGATGGGGTGGTATTTCACCGGGCGCACAGGGCGTTGGGACCCCGGCTACCACTCGGCCTTTAGTCGCCTCTTACGACAAGCTGGCCTAGCTGTGAGTATATTATAACGCCCTACTCACGGAGCTAAAGAACTAAGCTGGTTGTTGGGTTATTTGTTGTTTACGCTGAAAACTGACCGCACAAAATGTTTTACCGTCCGAGTTAAAACACAAAGAGTTTCTACCTTTTAAAGAGTTTTTATTCTTTTCTTAATATCGAAATAACTTCTCTTTTTTGTCTTTATTTTTATTTTCTTAATATCGAAATACGAGGGTGAATCAAATATTAGCGGTGATTTTACTTTTTTGCCAAGCAACAAGTTGCGAGCTAGATAATCTTGTGCGTGGCTGTTGTTTGGTTTATGAAGAGTGGGGGAACTCGCTTGGCCAGCGGTCGCGCTCGACTTTGTAATCAGTAGAGCCATGAGCGAGCAAGAGGTACATACTTCTGTTTGGACAACGGATTATTATAAACATTTTAACAAATGAAGGTGTTAAACTCTCGGAAATTTTTTCTCAATTGAAGGCACACTTTGGTGGTAATACCTGCCTCAAAATCGTGTGTATACGTGTTCCAAAAAAATTAAAAGTAGGCGAGAACGTATCGAAAACGAAAACCAAGATCGACGCCCAAGGACAAGTCATACATATGCCAACATCCGTGCCGTTCGAGAGCTTATTGAAAGTGATCGCCGCTTAAATGTGAATGCAGCTTACTACTGTTATTACCATCGGCTAAAGCCTTCTTTATGACAAAACCAGGCTTCACACCGCGTCCTTCACAAGGGATTGGACGAAATAGGCTGGGAAGCCCTCTAACAAAATCATTTCACTGTTATCTCATACTATAATCACAACATTTCTTATCTTCTATAAGTCTGAGTGATAGGAAATCAAGAAACTCCAGAGAATGAGAGACAGCAAGATCATCTTTTGACTCCCTTTGTTTAAGATAACAGTTAAGTATAAATAAGTCAATCTAAAAAGTTGTTCCCGAAAAGCAAAAGCATCAATACGTGCTGAAATAAAAAGGCATCGCCTCCAAAAAAAATATTTTTTAAATTTAATTTTTGTCCCGAGACCGGCCAATAACTCGCGCACTAAGTGAAATAAGAAAGGTAGTGTTTGCACTTGTTGTGTTAACGTGTGTGTACCGCTGGCTCCGACATAAGCAGCGAAGAGGAAATAAAAATAAAGAATAGAATATTAAAAGCCAAAATAAGCCTATTAAAACCTCTTCGTGCACCAAACCGAAATTAAAAGCGGCAAAAAAATTAAAGAGACCGAAATAAATAACATAATGATGACTCGCATCAAAGCTGCAGACCTTCTGCCAGAACAACAGCACATGCAGGCGGAGAATGCATTCCCTTCTACCCCCATCTACCGCGGGAATTTTTCTAATAACACATTCGCTTATCTGGCTGCTTCTGAATCAGAGGACGAAGAAGGAGAAATAAATGAGTTAGAAACGAAACTGACTATAGCAAATGCGCTACAAGAGGAAAGAAGGAGAAAGAAAAAAATTAAAGCGCTGGAACATCAACAAACCAAACAAGGAAGGCCGAAGGCCAACATCAGCAACAAAATTCAAACTCTGAACAAAGGCCAGATGAAGAAAGGAAGCACATCAGCCAAAAGGACAACAGCAGCAAACGAGCAAAAAAACTAAAATGCCACCAATGAATACAGTAGACGTCGATTGTAAAGAATTGGCATGCCTGTGTTAGTTGGCTGTAGGAAGTAATAATTTAGTGATTAAAAAACCACTATTCTTACACGCCGAAATAACTTTAAAATATTACAGTTTTATAAAGGGCGTCGACCCCGACTCTTTTGAAAATGCTGCGAGAACTAAAGTACGATGACTGTTACAGGTCCTACACCCGAACCCTCACCCGCAATGAGGAGAACCGGAAGCTACCCATCTTCCTGGTACAGATAACCCCATATAGTAAAATTGGTGGTCTACGGAAAATAACAGTCCTGGACCACCAAAGTGTAACACGGGACAAACTAAAAAAAGGCAGAAACATACTTCAATGCGTCCGCTGCCAAAGGTTTGAGCATGCAGTTGCGAACTGTGAAATGCAGCATCGTTGCGTGAAATTCGGTCAGGATCATAATGCAGAGGAGTGCCCTTTGAATAAAGAAAGGGTGGAAAACAAAACCTGTTTAAAGTGTGCAGTATGTCGGAATGAGGGACACCCCGATAACTACCGAAGTTGTCCTAAATCCCGAGAATTAACGTCGAAGGGTGTGACTCAGCAAAGAAAAAGTGAGACAAAACGCACAAGATCAATGACTGTAACCCCTCAGCGGTTACGCACAAGTAAGGACAGGCGGGCGAACCACAACACAGGTTCCACACAGATGACACACCTGCAAAGTCAAATAAATGAGATCTACTCACACCTGACCAGTCTAAATAAAAATATATAATATATGATATAAACCCGCTAACCAAAAGATCATTTAAAGCTCTTGTCGTAAATGTAAATTCACTTATAAAAACTAAGAGAGGAGCCACTCTTTTCAACCTGTTGCAAGACCAAAACCCCGATATGCTTCTGGCTGGGGAAACTAACTTAAACCAGAGGCATAAACTTTGGCACAAAAACTACGATATTATACGAAGAGATCGACCTAACTCCTCACGAGGAGGAGGAGTCGCCATCTTTATTAGAAAATGACTCCATCACAAAGTCATATATAATGGAGAAGTGCGCAGATTCCGGGTGCTGGAAGCCTGCATCGTACGCATACCCTTTCAGCAAGGAAGGAGTTTGTATGCGATTACGGTCTATGCACCTACATGACCTCTTTATAGCAGACCTCGAGACACTCTTTCGATGCTTACAATTGCACTTGGACAAAAACTATTTTATCCTAGGTGGAGATATGAACGCCAAGCATAAAAATATGGGAAATTATATATCTAATGCCAGAGGAAATCAGTTGGCCGGTTGGATAGACCAGTATCATAAAGAATATGGAATTGACCTGCTAGCTACGGAATATCCATCCTTCCCTAGAGGTAGATCGTTCTTAGATATCTTGTTTATTGACTCACGACTGATACTACTTAACACAAACAGTCGAAACAGAAACTGTTTACGGAGAATTGACTTCGACAGTGACCACTGTACATTCGCGGCAGTAATAGAGCTTCTGAACGATCTGAAAAAAAAAAACTGCAGGAGTTCATGACCCCGCAACCCTACTCCAACATCAAGCAGCTTACACAGATTTAGCTTTTCTAGGATTAGGGTAGAATAAGTTTTAAGTTATATCAAATTAGGTTTTTAAGCAATTGTAGTGTTGCAAGCAGCCCTACCATTTTCCTCCCACATACACATTTACCCACCTACAAAAATTACATCCAAAAATTCCATCCATATACCCAAATCAACATTGAATTCAATGTCAAGCAAATCGGACCAAAGGTTCAATTCTCGAACATTAAATTCAATTCCTAAAATGCAAAACGCATAATGCATATCTTCACATGTATGGTATGTGCAATTAACACTTTTTAAAACCTAGAACCCAAAACCCAAAATGAACACGTGTCTAAATAAAAGCATGGTTATTTGATCCGCCGGCACACAATTCAGACAATCCATATATGGGTGTATAAGTATGTGTGCCGGCGTACGCCACGGGTTCACTATCACCCGTAGTGTTACCCCGGAGATTGTCACCAATGTGGGGTAAAAATGTTGGGTTCGGCTTTGTTATTAATGGAGCTGAAGATCAATTCGTGGAATGCAACTGCCGTGGGTGCTGTTCTACAGTTTGAAACATTTTACTTCTGTAAACAATCGCTGCTTCGGGACACACTGATTTTACTGAGCATCTTGTCGGTGGGCTTTTCTATATCACTATAATCGAGTCTATCGTAATGCAATGAAACGACACATCATTAATAAAGGCGGACCACTGACGAAGAGGTGGCGAAAGGATAGATGGCAGTGAATTTCAATGGCGAGCAACGCACTTCCCGATTGTGGTCAGTCCAAAACTAGTCGAAGGATATTAAAACACACTTTTCATTCCCTTCAACACAACACATCCTTTCAATAAATGTTTTATTCCAGTATAATTATCAGCCATTTTATTCACAATAAAAATAAAAAACAATACACAGCGCAGACGTTATCAAACGCACAACACTACGCGTCGCAACTCAAGTCGACGTTTTTCGTGGAGAACACGACCTGCCTCCACGGAATCTGTTTTTAGATTCATTTATTCCTTTGAAACGACAGAATACCAAATTCCATCGTTTCGGCGACCAATAAGGGATGATTCTCCACATTGGTCACAGGACATGGGCGCGAAAACATACACGATGACCAAATCGTTGTTCATGCAGTGTGTCGCCCAGTGTGCGAGCCATGGACATGCAATTGAATAAACAACCGAAAACCCGCAGCTGTGCAAGTCATCGGTAAAAGGGTATCTGTGTGTTTACATGATCAGCAACCGCGTACATCATTTACGCTGATCAGGCACATACCGGTGGCCTCTCGCAAGAGTCGAACTCTCATGTGTATATTTACATTGACGAGAATTCGGTTTGTTTCGACAGCCAGTGGTGAGGTATGCTATTGCAGATTGAAAGTTCGACCGATGAGTCTGCTGCTATGGCTTGCCATGCACGTGTGTGGGGTGCTTTCCTTTTGTGTGCATGGGCAAGTTCGAGGATTTATGTCGGTTACGTATTGTCGTAACCGAATTGAATTTTAGGAACATGATTATAGGATGCTAATGCCTTTGCTTGTCGATCGGTTTACCGACCGATGTGCTTGTAGGTAAAAATGAAAGAAGGTATATCTGTGGCATGTGTGTGGTGGAATTCGTTCGGAGACATGTGCAACGAAATGGTTCGGGTCATGTTGGTTGCTTGGTGGTGCAACCAAATTGCTTTTAAGGAACATGGTGCGTTTCATGCGACCATGCCCTTGTGGAAAATACTTATTTGTTGCTGATGGATTTTGCATCAGCGAAAATTATAATTATAAAGTATTTCAGGTGATAGTTTGCGCAAACGATGGAAAGGTGAGTAAATGCTTTCCTGGTTTTTGGTGCTCTAGGAAGCTGTTTCCAACAAAGGGCGAGTTAGAATAGAAAACCACCTCTCAGAACCATTTGAAATCCGGGACGGACTAAAGCAGGGAGATGGTCTATCACCGTGTCTCTTTAACCTTGTGCTCGAGTATGTCATCAGAAAGGTACAAGACGACAACATGGCCGGATCATCCCTGAACGGGGTCACACAAGTGCTCGCATATGCGGATGACATCGCCGTTCTGGGCGATAATCTAGAGACTGTTAGTAAAAACTGTGAAATCATCATGCAAGCGGCAGAAGAGGTGGGCCTAGAAATAAATGAAGACAAAACAAAATACATGATTACGGCGAGAGCAGGTGGGTCTCAGAGAACACATATAGACGTCAGAGGTAAGATCTTTGAAAAAGTTAAAGAATTTAAATATCTGGGAACGATACTGACGGCCAGTAACGAAATGTCGAAGGAAATTAACAAGAGACTGCATTCCGGCAACGCGAGTTGGCACGCAGTCAGTAAACTGCTGAAATCCAGACTGCTATCACGTAACATAAAGCTCCGTGTCTATAGAACCATAATCATGCCAATTGTTCTATATGGATGCGAAACATGGGCTCTCACAAAACGGGAAGAAAACAAATTCCGTCTATTCGAGAATAAAGTTTTGAGAGGCATCTTTGGAGGTAAATATGACGAGGAGGCAGGACAATGGAGGAGACTCCATAACCACGAATTGGAAGAACTATATCGCAAACCTACAATAGTGAGAGTAATCAAGTCGCGAAGATTAAGATGGGCCGGACACGTGGCGCGAATGGGGAACGATAGGACCGTGCATAGAATTCTTGACGGTAGATCAACGGGAAAGAGACCGGTAGGACGGCCGCGACGGAGATGGGAGGACAATGTTAGGTTTGACCTTGAGGAGATCGGATCGAATGGTGAAGCGTGGAAGGAGAGTGCCCAGGACAGGGAAGGATGGCGAAGCCAAGTCGGTGAGGTCATGAACTTCCGGGTTCCTACAGGCCAATAAATAATAATAATAATAATAATAAGGAAGCTGTTTCCTATGATTGATGGGAAGGTAAGTAATGGCGTTCAATGGAACCGCCACACATACATCATAATGCATATCTCCACATCCCAGATGTTTTATGACTTACAAATAGACCAATATTCCCAGATTCTAATTTCAAACCCAATTCCCACGGATCTTGTGTTACCCATCTGAAGTGCACGCAAACTCTTGTTTGCATTAGCCAGATGGATAACACAAACAAAACCCCAGAAAGGATCGGTGATAAGTGGCGATGCGTCCGGATTGCGAAAATATAACAAAATGATACAGATGGAGTCAGAATCGATAATCGAATCGACAAGTAGTAGAGAGTAAGAAAAGAGTAAGAGTACGTCACGTACGGAAGGAGAAGAGCTCCTCAAAAGTTATTATATATTACATGTTATTATATATTATATCGTAAATCCGATTATTAAACACATCCTTTTTGCTAAAGCAACAATTGCTTTGGAGTTTTAACTTCTGTTCGAAAAGAATGTTCGTTGGTCGCAGTATTTGCTAAAACAGTGATTTGGTTGTTTCTCTCTAGTTTAATGAAAGTGACTTGTAAAAAACAGTATTTATTTTCTCGCGTGTATTGCGTTGCCTATGAATCGTGCAGCAGCACCTTCGATGGTAGGCGGAAAGACAAATACATACGAGTTCGACACATCAATAAAGGACAACAACGGTAGCCCACTCTTCCCGGGGAACCGGAAGTACGATGGTGTACCAGAAATATTATACAATTACCAAAAAAGTAAGTAAATTGATATTAAGTTTTAAAAAAGGAGCAAAATTGACAACTTTTTTTTTAGTTTTTCTTTGTTATTAAAATAAACATAATTAAGAAGCAAACAAAGTTCTGCCGTCGAAAGGCAAATTGTACAATAGACATGTAAAGTTTAGCTTCGACTGTGCGATGGACCAGTAGGTTATAATATAAGATAATTAACCTAGAATTTAGGCATTTTTTGTCTAGCCTGTAATTTATAATCTAAGAAAAAAACGGAAATAATAAATGTTGGAAAATGATGATACCACCAATTTGCAATCCATCAACAGTCATCAAATAGGGTCTCAGGATGTTGACTTGGCGCTACAGGTTTGCTTTTCCGGAAAAAAAACACAAACTTACTAGTATCTTCAGAAGCCTACCACATCCTAATTCGCATAATAAAACGGATTAGCACTGTTCAAAACTAGGTAAATCATGTTGGAACCCGAAAAAAAACAGCAGATTGAGCCACATGATAAAATAAAACTTTCTATAACACTGTAAGATAAAGAAAGTCTAAAAGACCGCTGGTACGATAGATCACAATTTATTTTTAAATATCATTATCCCTCAATTAATTCCTTCTTGGATTAATATCTTCGAGTGTAAAACACCTTAACACATACGAGATTTCTATTCAATTGAGCTTTTCACTCATCTATAAAAACTATGTTTTGATAAGTAAGAAATTGTGCAAAGCTACTTTACACTTTACGAACATTACCGCTATCCAAAATATGATTAAGATTTCATATTTTAAAAGTTACCATTCTAAAATCTAGATTTACTTCGTTTCGATTGCAATAGATCCACAAATTTCAGTATAGAGATCGACTTTTTTCTCTGCTCCTCATCTTTGAGATTACTTTTAACAGTACCAGTGGTCACAGGTACACCGGTGACAGGGGTGTGTAAACCATTGCTCTGTATCTCACACTTTTCCAGCAGCTGTCCATTCAAATACTTCAACGATGGCAACATGCTAACTATGTACTCTCTGTTCTGCTGATCCATTTGTCCACGTGATCGCGTGCCAGGATTCCCCATTAGAGATAGCTGCTCCAAATTCGGGCACTGACTCTGGATTCGATGAATCCAGTGATCAATATGTGTGATGTCGCAATTGTTGATCCTAAATATGGGTATGAGTATTTTGTCTGAAATCTAAAGCCGACTTACCATAGTATCCTTAAGCTGGGAATGAACGGTAATGAATTAACATTCAAATTATAGTTTCTGTCCAAAATCAACGTATGCAAATTAGGGAAGCCGCCCAAAAAAGTTAATCCCTGAAAACTATTATAACTCAAATCCAGACAACTTGTTTTAGCTGCGTATTTCTCGGTGATCGGCTTCGGTATCAATTGTAAGTTCTCGTAGGCCAGAGAGATGCGACCATTATCTTCAAGCATGTTGTTGTCTGCGAAATAATCTTGGACCGATGTCGTGCTGGTAAAATGTGGAAAGCCAACGTCCCAATCGAAATCATCTAGTAAACTGTCGTTCGATTTCGACCGCACATAGTCCTTAAGTTTTGAATAAATATTTTCATTGGAGGTGCTGGCAAAAAAAGGAAAGAAATCAAAACAAAACCAATATAAATCAAAAAAATAAAAAAATAAAATATTATTTGATAATCCGAACTTTATCAAATGAAATACATCAGCGAAGCTGGTCAATTATAGCAGCGGTGTAAGGCCATCATCGTTCTGCAACATTGTATCTCACCTATTCCTGGTGTTGTTGGTTGTATTTTGGTATTTGTTGGACATTTTAATTGTTAGAAATACAGCAATTAGTTGCACAAATTAGAGGTAAAGTTCCTTATTAAGGTGATAATTTGAAATTAATGACCAATGCACTCTATAATAAAAAGATCCACGAACTTGCTTTAGTGCGCGTTGTTATCACACTGAAGTTTTGTTGTCCCTAGAGATGATAGAAAAGTGTGGATGTTATATAAATAAAACAAAAATAAAAACAAAAATAAAAACAAAACAAGAAACAAGAAAAAAAATGATGACAATACCCGCCATGGAGATATAGTTTGAATGTTGTATTATTATGCCATGTTATCTCGTACAATGAGAATAATGTAACTTGAGATAATGCAGCACATCGACAGATACCGGTCCCTTATTTTTGGATTATGCACTTGAGATGGTATAGTATTGTCGTGCGCAAAGAACGATCTTGGTACCCAAGGAAAACACCTTTTGGGATAGGCCTCAATAAGCCGAGAAAAGCCGAAGTTCATTATCTCTCCGAAGATTGATATTTATACAGTAGCGAAAGTCATTGACCGCTTGGTAAGGCTGGCGGGAGCATTTCCAATGTAATTAATTATTATTAATTGTAAAGTTGTGTAAGAAAATCAAATCTTACTTTGTTCTGAGGATAAATGTTTATAATTACTGGCAAAAGACAATACAATAAAATGTTTGCTTCTATTGGTCAGAAGTGTTATATAAAGTAGCACAATAAATATATATATTGTTACAATATCACGGGGGAAAATGATTAATTAAAAATCAATATTCCTACTAGTTGCAAGCTTTGTTAAATAAAAGTGTTACGAGATGTTTAAAGTGCGTTCAGGAAAATAAAATATCATTTAAATTTGAATTAACTTTTTATGTTTTCAATACAACACATATTTTATTCGAAATAACCAGATAACTATATTGGATATTAAAGTACGTGGTTAATAATGGAACAGTATGTCAGATAAGTGACCACCCTTGTGGGTCTTCGAGCCTTCAATGTTTATGATTTATCAACACTTGTTCAACTAATTGGGCTTCAATTATTTCAATTTGAGTGATGTGCTGAATTAACTTTTCCTTCAGAAGTTGAATGGTGTGAGGATTATCTTCATAAATGTTGGTCTTTAAAAAAGTCTACTAAAGGTCTACTGATTGCATAATTTTTTTTTTTTTTTTTGGTTTTTGTTTTATCTCCACATTTATTACCAATTCAATTATAGATTTTACTTAAGACTAAATGTTAAATTCTATTTTACAAATATCATTCTTACATTAACTTACTGGCTCTTCGCAAGCACAGTAAATTATATATTATCAATCTTTTGATTGACACCGCCTCTCGAACACCCGAAACGTCTCCATGGCGAATTGGAATATGTTACACTGTGGGGGTTCTCTATATTACACGGAGAACCAATCCACAATTTCAACCCAATTTCGCCCGCTAACCGCGCATCACCTCAACCCCAATCCCTTCCGTCGGCCTATTTCACCTGAAAAAGGTATACCCCAAAGACCGCATAACCTGAATTCATTATTTATGCAGATAATGCATAATTGAATTCAGCCCTTTCTTTCCATACGGCAACTCTATTGCATAAACTACATGAGATTTACACCAGAAATCACAATTTCATGTTTGGTTAGCAACAGCAAAGTCTGGGCAAGCGATGTTGCTATATAGCGAAATCGCTGGGGTAATTTCAGATTCCTTGAGTTTGGTTCTCACGCTCATATTTCCCAAGCCATCGCGACGTCTCTTTGACTTTCCCCAGACACACTATTCGCTGGGAATCAATTAACTCAATGGTCAGGTAAATAGCACAAAACTATTTTTCATCCCATTCCATTTTCCCATTTCATTCCATTTCAATCCAATAACCAAGCTGGGTGATTCGGTCAGCATTAATTTTGCGGTCGTTGCATGCAAAAAGCAAAAGCATCCCCGGGATCATCGCGCTCTTCGTTTCGGTTCTCGCATTCTCTCTAGTCCATTGACTATTGAATTAACCCACAAGAGTTTACTCACCTCGATGGGCGGGGGAAATGAGAGAGCGCTGATGAGAGTGCGATTTCGATTGGTTGATCGTTTGATAGAACCAGCAGTCGTGATTCATGCCCTGCTGAGTTAAGTTGTTATTCATCCCTCGTCGTGTACACACACGTTTCTAAAGTCAAATTCCATCCCTCGCGGAGTTGAGTCGTTTTCCATCCCAAGTCGAGTATTCTTTCGCAAAAAGTCAATTTTCATCCCTGGAAGGAGTCAGTTGAGAGCAGTGTTCTAAAGTGTCGTTGTTTTGTGTTGAACCGTTTTATTATTTGACAAGAGTAGACTCGGAACTCATTGTGCACATACAGTCTTTCATTGAGAGCAATTAAAGAAAAATTATATACATATTCCTGTGTTTTAGTAACTCGTGATGTATCAGTTAATTCAAAATAAGAAGAACTAAAACGGAACAATAAAACTATTTAGTGACTAAGTTGTAAAAAAATAGACTTGTATATACATTAAATATTAATAAAATCTGAATGTAGTGTCTGAATGAATAATTGAGAACAATTAACATGTAAATACATATTCCTGTGTTTTAGTAACTTGTGATGTATCAGTTAATTGAAAATTAGAAGAACTAAAACGGAGCAATAAACCTGTTTAGTGACTAAGTTGTAAAAAAAAAATAGACTTGTATATACTGTAGCGAGCTTAGGGTTCGCTGGATTAATTATTTTTAATAAATAAGAGCCGTTAAATCGATTCTCTTTGCAAACACTTTATTCGTCCGTTAATAACAACCGTTACTTGATATTTCGCTTCTTTCTTATCGCGTCTTTGACTGCTTACTTCACTGCTTACTGCATACTTCTTACTTATCTTCCTGCTGTCCGTGCGACGTCTTTATACCGTTTCTTCATTCTGATTCGGCGTTTCGTTTTCGTCCGTTCCATAGCTTCAAATTTTCTACTGCTCATAGTCTCCAGTTTTCTAGTACCTTCTAGAATATTCTGGTACTTTGTTTTGGACTTTCTAGAATATTCTAGTACTGATTGTCATATGCGTCACAATACATTAAATATTAATAAAATCTGAATGTAGTGTCTGAGTGAATAAATGTGATCATTCCCTCCTTTGTTTAAGAAGTTTTAAATAAAAAGAACAGTCAATACAACAACAACCCCAGTGTATTTTGTTTTTTTCTCTCTTCCTTCGTGCTGGATTTTCTGTGAACAATTTTCAACGTCGATGGGTGTTAAGTGAATCAGTGCCCGTGTAGGCATCATAACTTTAAACCCCCAGAATATCATACACTAAATTTGCGCAAGGCTAATAACCTTGCCCGGAAAAACAAATTATTATAGAAAATTTAACAAGCCACAGACTTGTTAAATAAAGCCAAGACCGGATCCCGGTTGTAGTGCTGATGATGATGATGATACCATACACTAATACTGGTCGGATTAATGCTGAGTATGAAATTATTTTCACCTTGGGATCCAGCAGACTACTACGGAAGAGTCTTCGTGTCATTGCATATGCGTTTTTAGCTGCTGTATGCTTATCAAAGTAAAGATATTGATCAAGCCAGATTCCAAGGTATCGGACTACAGTTTTTACTTGTAGAGGAAGATTATTACTTCCTGCAATAGAAAATGTTTTCCAATTCCGTTTTGTATCCCCTGATGCACTGGACAGCGGCATTCTGAAAAGGATAGTCTCTGTTTTTTGGAAATCTATTTTTAATTTACAGTCGAAAAAACGTTTGATTTTGTTGAAATCATCTTGCAGAAGTCTGTTGATGACATCAATCTTTTCTCCAGATCTATCCACCACAATGTCATCGGCATACGCAATTGCATGGTTGAGAGGACTCACTAGATCACTAGTGTAAATGTTAAATAAAATGGGAGAATTCACTGCTCCCTGTTGTAAGCAATTTTTGATGTGGAAGGTCTTGTTAGAGATTATATCTCCACATTTCACCACAAATTGCTTACCCATTATTAAATCGTAGATAGTGTATAATAAATATTCGGGCGTACCTAGATTTAATAACTTATATACAAGCTATAGCGTTTGGAATGATAGTGAAGAACGTGTGATTCGAACTGACGCTATGACAGTTAGAATCACCAAAACTTGAACCTAAGCGTTACCCATCAGGCTACTGGCCGTGTTGAGAATTTGATTTTTAAATTCGACTTTACTCCACTGTGAATTGTTATGTTATCGCTATGGTTTACGGCTCTGATGTATTTTCTTTTTTCGATTTTCGTTCGGTGTGCTTCACTATTTTGCTTGTGAATTGTGTCTCCTCCCTCCTCAGTAACTTCCTTACGATCAGCTTCGGTGCGAACGACGGAGTGAACTATGCGGAAGTCATGATCGTGTGTGAAGTTATGTTTACTACTGGAAGTGTGTGCTGTGTGTACAGATCACGTCGTAGTCACCAATTATAGCGGATTTTGTGGAATGTCTTAATAGTGTCCGCCGAACACTGTTCACCGAAAAACGAAACAACACCGGAGCGGATTTAACACAAATGAAACGCAGATAAGTTGTTTCCTGGAGCGTTATTTACAACTCTTATTTCAACTTTATTAAATACTGTTTCTTTTTTAACACATAAACTGCTGTTACAAAATGTTCGTTTAATATCGCATTTAGTCAAAAAAAGGTAGTGATTGTACAGGATGCCGCAAAATTAATCACCCTATCGAAAGATGTTATAATTTTTGCAAATGGCGTCGTACGTCAATCATATTTGACATTTGTGAACTAGATAGCTGTAGTATACAAAGAGACAAGCAATGGAGCGCTATACCCCGCAAGAGCGTGGTATAGTTGTGTCGATTTTTCTGAGGACGATTTTGTGTCGCAAATCATCATGAACGACGACACGCATTTCCGCTTAAGCGTTTACGTCAATAAGCAAAATCCTCATTTCTGGAACACTGGAAATCTGCGTGTGATGCACGAAGAGCCATTACATCCACTTAAAACCACTGTGTGGTGCGGCGTTCACGCAGGAGAAGGGATTGGGCCGTATTTTATTGAGGATGCCATCGGCAATACGGTCACTGTTACTGGCAAACGCTACAGGGCCATGATAAACGACTTCTTACTGCCGGAATTCGATGAACGAAGCTTTGTAAACATGTGGTTTCAACAAGACGGTACATCCGCTCACACAGCACGAGCCACAATGGATATTGTGAAGAAAGCGTTTCCTGGTCGTGTTATCTCCCGTTTTGGGCGAATTGACATGGCCAGCAAGATCGCCCGATTTAACCAACCCAGACTTCTTTCTTTGGGGCTACTTGAAGTTTATGGGTTTATGCCAACAAACCCCAGACAATCGCAGCCCTTAAGGAGAATATTCGACAGGAATTTGAACAGTTACCACCGGAAATCTTGCGGGAAGTCATGGAATATGCAATAAAACGGGTACAAATTTGTATCAACACTGGCGGCGGCCACTTGACGGATATCCTCTTTTCCACTTAACAGAAAAAATTCTAAAGGTCCAAATGAAAATTTCCATCACTCAAAATCATTTTTTTTAATTATGAATAAAGTAATTCGGAAACAAAATTGGATGATTAATTTTGCGCCACCTTATAGTTGTGCTTTTGGCAGTGAGTTGTGTGAGTATTTTAGCGAAAGTGGACAAAATTAAGTATCGAGTTGTCATTAAATTTTTGTTTTTGAAAGGCAATGCGCCTATGCAAATCAAAGATGAGTTGGACTCTGTCTATGGGGACTCTGCACCATCGTTTACCAGTGAAATTTTGGGCCGCTGAATCTAATCGCGGCCATGAGAGCTTGGGCGACGATGAACGTTCGGGACGTCCAAAAACTGCAACAACTGACGATAAGATCGCTAAAGTTCATCAAATTGTGCTAGACGACCGCCGAATTGAAGTGAGAAATATAGCAGAGGCTATGAAAATGTCTAAAGAGCGTGTTTATCACATATTAAATCAAGATTTAGGCATGAGAAAGCTGTCCGCGCGTTCGGTGCCGCGTTTGCTCACGTTAGACCAAAAACGTGTTCGAATGAACATTTCCAACGCTCTGTTGGCGCAGTTTAGACGCAATAAATTCGAGTTTTGGCACCGATTAATTACTGTCGATGATACTTGGATACACCATTATACGCCCGAAACAAAAATACAGTAAAAATAATGGACTGCAAAGGGGAAACCGGCTCAAAAAAAAACAAAAACTGTTTTTTCGGCTGGGAAAGTGATGGCGACTGTTTTCTTGGGATAGTTATGGAGTTATATTAATCGATTATCTTCAAAAAGGGCAAGGCATTACAGGAGCCTACTACGCATCATTACTTGACCAACTGAAGGCAGAAATTGCGGAAAAACGGCCACATTTGCAGAAAAAGAATATCCTCTTTCACAAAGACAACGCGCCGTCTCACACCTCAGCGGTTGCCATGGCGAAAATCCACAAATTGTTGTTTGAATTGCTTGACCATCCTCCTTATTCACCCGATCTAGCCCCAAGCGACTTCTTTTTATTCCCTAATATAAAAATTGCGCTCGGAGGACAGAGGTTTTCATCAAATGAAGAAGCAATCACCATTGGGAACAATTATTTAGCAGAGGAAAATGTCGAGTACTATTTGGACGGGTTAGAGAGATGGGTGCATCGCTGGAAGAAGTGTGTAGAGTTACAAGGAGACTATGTATAAAATTAAAATAAATTTTAAGAAAAAATGTCTTGTATCTTTGTTAGGTCAGAAACTTTTCAGCCCACCCTATATATGTGTATATGTATATATATGTATATATACATATATATATGTATGTATTATATATATATATATATATATATATATATATATATATATATAAAATAAAAAAAGAGCTCGGTCTCTTTGGGGGCGGCATGCGAGACAGTTACATTCACTCAGACTGCGACACAAAGCAAATGGTTTCATTCCGTTTGATAATGTAGGTTACTATTTCTATTATATTTCCCAAAATGGCAAGGCTAGGAGTGCAAGGTAATATCTAACGTTTTCATTAAAGATTTGACCACATTTTCACCCAAATCACTGTAACCGATAATTCTTTCATTAGCAGTTACTTGAAAATGAAAGCTATAAAGAAAAATACAATTGGCAGAAGGACACTTTCCTGGACTAATTTTTTACAGCTTTCCATCCGGATTATCTCAACAAGATTCCATCGATGAACTTAAATTGATTTTTGGTAATGAAGCACCGCACATAACTACTGTTTATTGCTGGTTCAATGAATTCAATCTTGACCTTGAAATGGCCCTAAATTACGCATTTAAATTTCAAAATGTTATATGATAATATTTATACAATAATTAATAATTTTTCGCTAATAAAATTACGAACATCTGAATGGCCCCATTCGTGGTTACTTGTCAATATAAGAACATTGATAAGTAAAATGCTAAAATGAGAAAAAACTATAACATGGCCACGTCAATCATCAAGATCTTTATAGAATTTTCGATGGCGTCGGATTTTTTCGTTATTCTCTGCATATAAGTCAAGTTTCCTATGTGTCAGTCGTTGCAGAAAACCGAAATAACCATTTAATTCATAATCATTCCAAGGAAATAATTATTTATACAAAAGCCTGACTTTTATTTTGTGTTTGCCGGTGACCACACGAAGAAACTTTCAAAACGGCAGTTTGCTAATCGACGAATGCCGTGAAGGTCTTCGAAAATTGGTTGTTGTACCTGAATCCATCGATCCTGTGTTTGAACGATTAATGCAAGATCAACATGATACACATTGTAAAATTGAGGCGTTTCTACGTGTTAGTATGTGTTGATTATCCGGCTCGAAGGACCAAAAGATTAGTGGTCCGGCTCAAATGACCAATTTGTTGATCATCCGGCTAGATGGATCACATGTTTGTGCTATTCTAGTTAGAGACGGGCGGCTACTCTCAATGGGTTCGCAATAACCTTAACAGCGTAGTCGACTATATTTCTCCCAGCGACGGCTGATCAAAACGGATATCTGAAAAAAAGCACGCCAAGCTGTGGAATTTCTTACCTACGCAAGTGTTTCTGGAGCGTTACAATCTCCAACTGTTCAAAAAGAACTGCAACATCGCGATGCGCCGATATGTTCGCCTCTCCCGAGAAAAGTGTAATACAAAAAAAAAAAAAAAAAAAAGCCAAATGTAGAGCATTTCGTTAGGAACGTTAAATCCTAACGCCGATTGTACCGCGTGAGTTATGTCGGAGTCAGCGACCGCCAACACAACGATCCCGGACGTAATCCTAAGAAGCGATTTCCGGCCAGCAAGCAAACTGCAACGTAGTCTTGCGAAACTGTAAAGTGCACCTTTCCCAGGACTGAACTTGACACGCCGTGAGGTGCAATGGTCTCCCACCGTATCAAGGTTAGTGTGGGTAACGCGGTGGGGTTTCTCTATATTGCATGGAGAACCAACCCACAATTCGAACCCCAATGTCCGCTTTATTTCGACCGCTAACAGCGCGACAACCCAATCCTATTTCCTACCGTCGGCTATTTCACCTGCAATAGATAAATCCATAAAAGAAGACTGGCTGGAAGTCATTAATCTATTCGGTTAATGCACAATTGCATTCAGTGTTTTCTTGCCATACGGCAATACTATGGCATTAACCCATGAGATTTCCACCGGAAATTTCAAAGTCATTTCGGGTAGCAACAACAAGTCGAAGCAAACGACGCCGTCGCATCATAGCGAAACCGCTGGGGAATTTATCAAAATATTTAATTAGTTGTCATGATAAATTACCCGAGCCAATTTGGCGTCACTTCGGCTTTTCATCAGATCATCCATTCGCTTGCGATCAATGATCTCTTTTTGCAGGTGAATTCCACCACCTAAATTTTCCTCTCCTCTGAAATTCTGTCTTTACATGGTTCAATGCGGTCTAACTACACCATAGCCGTACCACTGGGTCAGTAGGTCATGTCAGTAGCTGCATTTGATACCAGCACACACAACCAAAGCTACCCCGAGATCACAGCACATCGTGTTTCTGTTCTCTCATTCTCCATGTCCGTCAATTACCCAATTGACTGAAGTTACCACACTTCAACGAGCGAAGCTGAGAGAGCATAGGCGTGGTCTCTTTTGGTTGTCCTGTGTGTAAAGTGAAATACAGAATTTCACCCTTAATTCATCAGTCAGATCTCAACCACCATCGCGTATAGCCACGCTGCGGCTCAGGCAAAGAGTAGGGTGTAAAATTATCGCGAAAGTTTTCACGGTTTTTAACAAATTCTCACTGGGCCTGACCCTTCAAATTGAACTATTACTTAGTTGCCACCAACACGTTTTACATCGTAATTATTTTTGAAACAAGTGCAAATTAGCACCGGAATACCCTTTAGCCGTAGTGAAAATAAAGAACAAATAAAAAAAAAACTAATTGAACAACTAAACCTCGGTGCAGTTTCATTTATTTAATCTCTTCTCGTGGACTTCCTGAGGATCATTTTCGCGCAGCAACATCGTTGGGGACACAAGTGAATCCTGTGCCATACTTTGGTACCAACTTCTACCCCCACAGCGCCATTTTTCAGTTTTAGTTTTCGGACTTAGAGCCAGTTCGTCTTAAAACTCAGGAGTGTGAATATCGATCGAATCCGTATTTTGTTTGTCGCAACTTGTTATTATTATTAAAATTAGTTCTGTTAGTATATCTAATAAGTGTTAGAATAATAAAAGATGATTTTTACAAGTGGTTATAATTAACTTTGTAAAAAGACAACGAGCTGAAGACTCCACTTAACTCGTTCCACAGGCTCAATATACCGTAGCAAAACGCCTTTCGCTAAATCTATACGAAGAGGAATAAGCCTTGAGCACCCATTACCACTGGTGGGGGGAAGTGCTCTGGGGTACGTGTAAGGTAAAGAAGTCCGGTTGAACGCCCCTTACCACTGGCGGGAGGAAGCATTCTGGAGCATTCTTGCAGCAAAGAAAGGAAAAAAATTTTTTTTTGTTATTAGACTTCTCTCGGGAAAGGCGAACCTAAAGCGTCGAGTGGGCGCCCCGAGATGCCATCAAATAACTGTTGCAGTTCTTTTTGAACAGTTGCGGGTTGTAACGCTCCGGGAACACTCGCGTGGGAAGGGAGTTCCACAGCTTCCCCGCTCTGTAACGGAACGAGTTCTGATATAGGGATGTTCGCACCGTCGGAAGATGAACCACAAACGGGTGCGATCCGTCGGATTGTCTTGTGGAGCGCATATAAACCGGATTCCGTGGAACAATGCCAAGAATCTCCGAAGAACAGCACCCGTGATAATATCTGTAAAACAGACAGAGGTCGGCCACGCGCCTTCGATGTGATAGCGACTGTAGTCCCGACGTCAGCGCCGAGTCCCCGATCAGGCGGATCGCCCGTCTCTGTACGCTCTCAAGTAGGTCGAGGGTATCTTTAGGAGCCGAGATCCAAACATGAGAGCAATATTCGAGCGCGGGTCTAATTTGGGATTTATATAGGAGAGGAAGTTGGGCCGGAGTAAAATATTTCTTGGCTCTAAAAAGATAACTCAGTTTTCCTGAGGTTGATCTGGCGATACCCGATACGTGTTTCTGCCATGATACATTCCCACAGACCGTGACGCCGAGCAATTTCAAACTTTCCCCAGCCTCGAGGGCCCGGCCACTCGTCATCAGCTGTGGAACCGATGATCCAGTTTTCTTTGTGAATGTTGTATACTGGGTCTTCGTTGCGTTGAAGTCGACAAGATTGGCCTTTCCCCGCTGCAGGACTTTATCCAGATCCTGATTCAGAGAGTCAATCTGTCTACATCTCAGCTGGTGCGACGTTGATGCACCAATCGGCCGATCACTCGAAAAGGAGGAAACAAGCGTACTATCATCCGCAAAACAGAACACTTTGTTATCCGTTGTCTTCAACAAATCATTTATGTGAAGCAAGAACAAGGTTAAAGCCGAAATAGAACCTTGGGGCAATCCAAATTAACAGGATACAGATCCGAGCACTCGCCGTCCACAACAACCCGGATGGATCGATTCTCGAGGAAGCTCCTCGTCCAGTCGCAAAGCTGTTGGGAAAGTCCATATGAACGAAGTTTGCTCAGCAATGCTCCGTGCCAGACGCGGTCAAAAGCCTTGGAGATACCCAATGCGACCGCCCTTGACTCACCATGCCGTTCAATCGCAGATGTCCATATATCGGTTATAAGTGTCAAAAGGTCTCCTGTAGACCGCCTGCCATGGAATCCGTATTGACGATCATTCAGAAGACCGTTGCACTCCAAATACTTAACTAACTCTGTATTGATGACTTTTTCCATTACCTTAGATAAAATAGACAGTAATGCTATCGGACGGTAATTTTGTGGGAGACACTTTTTTCCCGTCTTTGGAATTGGCTGAACTCGAGCGATTTTGCAGCAGGCAGGAAAGGTCCTCCGTGCATAAGATAAGCGGAAGAGTCTGCCAAGAACCGGCGATAGTTCTGGAGCGCAGTTCTTAAGGACTATTGCTGGTATTCCGTCCGGGCCGGCTGCCTTCATACAATCCAGTTCACGTAGAATGCGTTGAATAGTGCGCGGACGAAATCTCACATCCCGCATGGAAGACTGTACCGGCGAGATCACAGGTGGCGCCAAAAGGCCGGGATCGAGGTTGGAATTCGCGGAAAATAAATTCACGAACACATTAGCTTTATCCTTTGGATTTGTGACTAACGTCCCGCTGTCTGTCACCAACAGAGGGAAAGAGGAGGATGCGAAGTTACTGCTGAAAGCTTTTGCCATTGACCAGAAGGAGCGCGAACCAGTTGGGCACCGAAGAAGATTATTGATCACCCTGTCGTTGTGAGCCTTCTTCGCGGTATCAATCGCCTGGTGGCACGCGTTTCTGATTCTAACAAAATTCGTTCTGTTAAAATCGGTGGGATTGGAGCGCCATTTCCAAACCAAGGTTTATTAGACGAACTTCGTTTGATGGAATGTGGAATATACATCTCCATCCCCAGAAGAATAATCTCTGATACCGACTCCGCGTAAGCGTTAACATCGGAGTTTCCGGAGCACACCTCCGACCATGGAAAGGATGTGAAGAAATCTCGCATATCGTCCCAGTTAGCAGCCCCATACTTCCATACATGGCGAAGCTGCCTAGGCCGGTTATTCGCTTGATATGCAAGTGCTTGCGCGACAGATACCAAGCAGTGATCTGAGTTCCCCAGTGGCGCAGAAACCTCCACGGTATAAATACTCGGTTCGGATGTCAAAAACAGATCCAGGGTGTTCGCATAATCGCCTCGGGCATCCGGCACTCGCGTTGGCTCCCCCACGAGTTGAGTCAAGTTGTGGCTTACAGCAAACATCTCCGCCAGCCTCCCAGCCTCGTCGGTTCTGTTAGAATGTAACAACCAGCCGGAATTGTGCACATTAAAATCGCCAAGGACAACAATTTCAGAAGCTGGGCGGTCGATCTGTATCCAGTCGCGGGCGAGTGAAAGATGTTCGAAAAATGTCGCCGGTCGATCGTCATTCGGGGAGCGGTAAAGACAACAAAGAAATTTAACGGAATTCCTCAGTACGACCCTCAACCATATGATGTCCATATTATTGGGTTCCAACGCCTCCATCCTCTGGCAAGCCAGATCGGACCGTGCGAAGACGCAGACTCCACCCTTAAAACGGAATCTCCAATGTAAGTCGTATCCTGAGCAACGAAGATATGTCGAATCAGTTGACGAATCGACCTGGGTCTCAGGCAAGGATATCAGGTTTCGTTGTTTGCAAATATTGGTGGACGGCGTTTACATTCGTATTGGTGAAACCGATGCCCCTGATGTTACAAAATGCCGTCACCAGTCGAGCGTGGGCCGAGCCTCGAGAGCTAGCCCGGTTATGCGATGACGAACCTCCATTATTTATCATGATATCTGCATGATGTTCCCCCTGACATAGTCCCCCCCGGAGATCCGAATGGGAGACTAGTTTACCTCCGGAATTCTTTATATCAGAAGGCACCATCATGACTTATCCCCGTGTCAGTCCGGGCCATCAGCCACACATCCGAAACACCGTCGAAGATTTCTCTCGGCGATATCGCGGAATGTACAGCGTGACGGGGTGGTATCTCACCTTGGGACCGACTACCACCTAACCAACCTGTCAAAAACAGATCCAGGGTGTTCGCATAACCGCCTCGGGGATCCGGCACTCACGTTGGCTCCCCCACGAGTTGAGTCAAATTGTGGATTACAGCAGACATCTCCGCCAGCCTCCCAGCCTCGTCGGTTCTGTTAGAATGTAACAACCAGTCGGAATTGTGCACATTAAAATCGCCAAGGACAACAATTTCAGAAGCTGGGTGGTTGATTTGTATCCAGTCGACGGTATGTGAAAGATGTTCGAAAAATGTCACCGGTCGACCGTCATTCGGGGAGCGGTAAAGACAACAAAGAAATTTAACGGAATTCCTCAGCACCACCCTCAACCATATGATGTCCATATTATTGGGTTCCAACGCCTCCATCCTCTGGCAAGCCAGATCGGACCGCGCGAAGACACAGACTCCACCCTTAAAACGGAATCTCGAATGTAAGTCGTATCCTGAGCAACGAAGATATGTCGAATCAGTTGACCAATCGACCTGGGTCTCAATTAGGACAAGGATATCAGGTTTCGTTGTTTGCAAATATTGGTGGACGGCGTTTACATTCGTATTGGTGAAACCGATGCCCCTGATGTTACAAAATGCCGTCACCAGTGGAGCGTGGGCCGAGCCTCGAGAGCGAGCCCGGTTATGCGATGACGAACCTCTTAAAGTTTCATTATTTATCATGATATCTGCATGATGTTCCCCCTGACATATTCCCCCCGGAGATCCGAATGGGAGACTAGTTTACCTCCGGAATTCTTTATATCAGAAGGCACCATCATGACTTATCCCCGTGTCAGTCCGGGCCATCAGCCACACATCCGAAACACCGTCGAAGATTTCTCTCGGCGATATCGCGGAATGTACAGCTTGACGGGGTGGTATCTCACCTTGGGACCGACTACCACCTAACCAACCTTTTCTCAAACCGGTCCATCAGCCAAGCTCCGAAAGATGGCCAGGGATTTCTCCCGACCATTTCACGGAGCCTAAAGCTTGATGGGGTGGTATTTCACCGGGCGCACAGGGCGTTGGGACCCCAGCTAACACTCGGCCTTTAGTCGCCTCTTACGACAAGCCGGCCTAGCTGTGAGTATATTCTAACGCCCTACTCACAGGGCCAGTGGATTGGGAGAACCGACTTCTCTCTAAAAATATAACAATTATTTCCTTTTCTAAATATGATTTATTTATAACAGCGAAAGTCCTATGCTATCCTTGTGCCCTGGAAGAGAACTCAAATTATTTACAAAAAAAATTGTGGCGAGAAGGCCGAATTTAGCGAGACAGGACATATGCGTCCTTCATCTTGTCTCTGACTTCTGGTCATCTTGCGATAACCAGAATCACCCACATCCGTGAGAATGTTGGGCTCGGTCTCGCGGCATCTGAAAAGAAAAGAAAAAAAGGGGGGTATCCAAGGATAGTGTGGACAGTGTTAGTCCAAGTGTTCTCTAACTACTTTTATAGAGGGATGGTGGGAAAAAAATCATACAAGACCGGTGGGTCATGGGTGCGGCAGTAAACGCAGATCACGTCTTTGGCGTCTGATAATCTGCTCTTTGGTCGGTGTGTATGTTTGTGTTTGTGCCGTCTTGTACTGTGCGTTCGTGTGTTTGGTTTGTTAATAGTAGACCCTATGGGATGGGTCCAGGAATCCTCTATTATAGAGGGGAATGTTGTTGGGAAGGGTGCTTTCTTCAGTTTTGCACTGAAGAAGAAATTGTGGGGGGTTGATCCGAAGAGATCGAGAGAGAGAAGGGTCAAGAACGCAAGAGTCCCGTACAAGTAGGTTCTCGCTGTTCTGAATGTTTTCGAGGTACTTATATGCTAATTGAAGCAAGTACTCGTCGATAGGGGAACAAATTATTTACAATTTTTCCTCTCCTTATATACTATTTGGTGGTGGTCCCAATGCGAAATTGTTGTGCACAATTATCTAATGCATAGTTGTTGTGCAGTGAGCGTCTGCGTCTGCCGCTACTGCGCCGCGACCATCTTTCTAGAAATCGACACTGTTATAATATTCAACGACAAAATTAAATTATAAGTACTCACAGTTCTTCACTGCGGTGGCTGTTGTTTCTCCTAAGTCAGACCGTCTGTTTGCTGGGGGCGTTGTGTTCTTGAACCACCAGTTGTTTGTTTACGATGATTACATCGTAAGTCACTTGGAAGTCTTTATCGTTTTATTATATCCCTCGCTTTCTTTTACGCGTTAATTCTAGTTTAATTGTTTTTTTCGCAATTATGATAACACAGCACTGAAATTATTTTGTCAAAGGCTTTGCGGCTTCTTTGGTGATGTTTACGGCGAATTGACGAATTTTTTTTTTTTCTTTCGCGTACTTTTTTTTTATTTTCCACAGTAGTTTTATTTTTTCTTTCAGTGTCTACTGTAATTTAGTTTATTATTGTTATTTGTTATTTGTAATCATTTATTTGCAGGAGATAGAGCGATGATTGGTATCTAACAATACAATGTTAATGCGCAATCGTTGAGCAGGTAGCAGCTGCCGTGTGTTGCTATTACGCCGGAAGCATCTTCCCGGGAATCGACACAATGTTGTTTTTTTTTATGCATGGGTATTGTATGATGTGTCGCCAACAGTATGACAAGCATACATAAGAAATTGCATGAACATTTGCCAGTTACAAAATTTGTTCGCTTTTAATCCGGGTTAATTTGAAAACCCCACATAACTTACCCAATTTCGGAGTGGCATGAATTCTACAATAAATGCTTCGAACGAACGTAAAAGTGTACTGATCATCATGGATAAAATCAATAAAGCAACCTTTTGGTCAATAAATGCACTTTCATCCCTTTTTGCTGAATAAAAATAGCAACCGCCATATTTATACTATTCCCATTATCAGATGTGTGTCAAACACCCTATACCCATGACCTTAAAATAAGAACAAATTGTTTTAATAATGTCCGCGCTAAGTTTTTATTACTTACAATACAATTAATTTAAAAATATATGTTACTTCATGGTTGTATCACATCGTCAATTATTTCTCGTTTTTGGCCTAGACGGCATTACATCTATCCAATGATTTATACGATAGATTGCATCTCATCGCAACCCCAAGAACCGATCCCATTTTTCTTTGAAAAATCTCTTCAATAAGTAGTTGTGATTTTTTACTCCGCTCAGCCCACTTTTTTTCCTTGTCGGTTATCTTAATTCCATCGAAATATTCTAGTTGAGGTAAAGACTTTACAACTTGTATGCGGTATGCGTTTTCGTCGTGTTCACTAACTCCATTTAGAACGGTTTGACCCACCGGATTACACATCATTGATAGGTTCTTTAGGGTTGGACATTTATTGCGTAACTGTTCTAACCATTCGTTAATATTGATCAAGTTGCAATTATTCAGCCTGAAATAAAATTGCTTGTTGATTTATTTACCTAAATTATCAAGATCAATGCCTTACCATAGAACTTCCAAGTTGCTGAGAGTCGGCAAAGTGCTTACGTCCAAATGAACATTCTTATCTAATATGAGCGTTTTCAAAGATGAAAATTGATGAAGAAAGAAGAGATTCGCAAATCTATTGTGACTCAAGTCAAGAATTTCAATTTGCTTAGCGACGTACTTAAGGATTGGGCGGGGAACATGATCTAGGGCCCCATAAGCAAGGGAGAGCCTGCGATTTTGTAATAAGGTAGCCAGCGTTCCTTCGGGGGGAGTAGCATCGGAGCTGAAATACAAAGTTTAAGGAATTATTAATTTATTGAAAGCGGCAGTTTTTGTTTGGGAAAATACGAGTGCAGTTTGATAAGTCGGAGACTTTTAGAATTTCTGACGTAGTAACTTTACATTAACAGCTATATATAGACCAGTGTCAAAGTTTGAGCAAGTTGCGTCAATTGGTTTATGTTTGACAGTCATTGAAAATGGAAAAAAGTTAATTTCGTGTGCTGATTAAGCATGTGGCGTCTCGCTCGCTTGGCATTTAACTGCCAACATCAATCGAAAGACGACGACAATCCAAAATTATATTAACACCTTAAGTGTTATAATCTCACGTCAAATCATCGTTCAATTCGTCTAGTTTTCGCTTGGCAACCGCCATTAATCAACCACGTGACCACGATGGCCCCGCCTACTTCCGTTCACCAAGGGACGCCTCCGTTAAGTTGCAGCCATTAAGGATTTCAACAGTGAAATTCCTTTACACTTCTTTCATTTCGTCGTCGTCCTCAACTCATAGCAGCCGCATTTTTTTGTATCGTTAATCACACTTAGTGTTGGGACAAACAATCTATCGCTCGTTTTTAATGTATTTTTTGTCAACCAGATTAAATCTACTTCACACTGCAGTATTTTCCTGTCAGTTTTTGTAAGAAGAAATCTTTGTCGTGTAAATTCTGTATAAGCAATAAATTCGTTTACAGTCCACAATATATATGCTTGCCGTGTTTGTTTTAAAATTTGATTTAACCAACTTTTTCCTTATAAAATGAATAAGTTCATACGGTAAACAAAGCATCGTCACCATCGGCACTACAACCGGGATCATTCCAAGGAAAACTGTTTACTTGCATACCACAAGGCAATTTTCATTCAATCTTCCAACGACGATTGTTTCCATAGACTAAAATTATTTTGGTACAGAACATGAAATACTTCCTTCCAACACAAATATTTCCAGACCACTGCAATTTACAACGTCTCAAAAACAACTACAGCAGCTTTCTAAAAGCATATTACGGCGTTGACCCAGTGCTAGATGTTCGTAGTGAAAAATGCAACTAAACACGTAGACGTACAAGAAAAACCGCCCCCCTCTAATTTTGCAATAATCAACAAGGTATACGTGTTTATCCGTCCACAATTGACATTCAATTCCAGGAGTTATACAAATAGCACTTAAGACCACACAAAATCGAGTAATAAATTCTATCCAGCCACCAGAACACTGGTGGCACCTATAGTGCTTGTCCCTGTTCTATGGATATCATTACAAACATTGCTCAACAGAGCTCTGAAGTTGCAATCCTCCACCCCAAGTATACGCCAACAAAAGCCCTCAATCAGAAAGTACTACCCAGTTTACACTAAAAGTCAATTTCAGATAGACGGATAAACACAGGGACGTGTTCTTCATTCGAACTACAAGAATGTGGAACGCTCTGTCACTATTTGAGATTCATCTGCATCAACTCCTTTTCCAATCCACTCCCCATTCTTTAGCCGGCACTGTGCATTTACATTTAAGGGTATCTCAAAAGTCATGTTTATACGCGCGTATTTTCAAAATCAATTTTAACACTGATAACTTATGTTCATCCCTCATATTTTGAGTAACAATATAAGTTAAGATATTTTAAGGACGTTTTAAGCTTTTTTGCTCTTAAAAGCATTAATACAAAATGTTTAAGACATCAACACCAGATATTAAAGAGTGTTGTGTTATCATTATTCCTCATACCGTATCGGAAGTAAGTCTAGTAAAAATATCCATTTGCACTTGATTACACACGGTCGATTATAACACAGTAGTTAATAAAACTTTAATATTTGATGTACATAACTTTTTTAAGTAAAAGGATTTTCAGGCACCACAATGTTGTATAATGTATGTCAAAAAAAAAGAATCTTGTTGGCAGTGAGTTGTCGTCGTTATAAGATGTTCTATTATAGTGTATTAAGACTCCGTTTATGGAAACCCCAATTAAATGTATTTATTGATAGCCATGTCTACATACCCATCTTTAGAGTTGCTGCTTTCCGTTTTCTCACTATCCATTTTAGCTAGATCTGTTGAATATCAGGAATTCAATATCCCACAATGTTGTTAAAATGATCTTTAGAAACCAACTGATCTGAAAACGGTGCTTCCTGACATTTATACCTCACTGCTCTAAGGTGCGACATACTTCTTACCTTTTCATTCTATTAGTACGCTACAATAGTATGCCATGCATTGCTTAATTAGGCTTCGGAAAGGTGTAATTGTGTCCTTAAAGAAGGAAATCATCGATTGATGAAACATACAAACCGCAGTATATTAGAGAGAGTAGACCGACTAAACTTTTGTTGTATAACATTGACCTGTACGCATTCCTCTGATAGACTAAATTTTTGTTGTATAACAACTGACCTGAACGCATAGTTCTGATAATGCGGTACAGTGCAAGTGAAGCAAAGTGGAAATAAATAAAAAAATATGACCCAATCAAACAGAGCAATTATCAACTACTTAACGTAATCACAGACAAATAGGCGCTCTGAGGCTGAGTCACCATCAAAAGATGATCATATCTTCCTAATTTAAAGCTATAAGACGAAGTACTGAATTTAATTTAAAAAAGAGCATCATGAAAACGACTACGTATTTTGAATAAAATGCGCTTTAGTGATTTTCAGACGGCTTATAATCTGTCGAACCATCGAGGCTCAATATTTTTGTTAAATGTTTTTGCTCATAGTTAATTGTTCTCCATTAGATATTTGTCTTAATCCAACGATAGTCCAAGTTAATTTTCGGCAAAACAGGCTCTTCAATTTCGCTACAATCACGAATACAATTCCTAAGATTATTATTCCACAATGATATTTTATACCCATAATACAATGACGTTTGTACAATTTTGGAACGCTCAGTGATATGACATTAAAGATTTTACATATATTATCCCAGACACACCTACTAAACAGGAAATATGATTAATCATATATTCCAATGTGTCATAGTAAAATCTGTGAACTGTGGATTCGAATTAAGGCTTTTCGAATTTGCGCCTGTAATCACGGACAATGGTGCGATTTGAGGCTGAGTCACCATCAGATTGATGTGATTATGTCTTCCTTAAAGCTATAGGAGAAAGTATCGAGTTTAATAACAGAAAAAGAGCCTCTTGTAATATTTATCTATGTGAATAAAATGATAAATGCAGCAAAGTATGGTTGTAGATATGGGTTTACTAATATTGACTCAGTGATTTTCTGCTGTATCCGGTTGGAACATAGGCCTACGTATTGGCTTGAATCAATTTCAAACATTTTATAGTCTCTTCAACCATTGAACCAACGATAGCCCAACTTAATTTTCGACAAAACAGGTTCTTCAATTCTACCTTCACCACCACGGTGCAATGTAGTGACTCGCGCCCAGGCTAAGAACCAACGGGAAAGCGAGGGATCGCCGGGACGTCCTAGCGACGACGATTCACCTCTAGCAGAGGACCCCATTCCCTCCTGCATGGATAAGGGAATGGAGATTGTGGCGGTTCTCCATACATCACGGAGAACCAACCCAGAACGCCAACCAAGCTTGACCGCTAACAGCGCGTCACCCTACCCTAACCTGCAATCCATCTCAAAACATGCAAAAGCAAATTCCAATCCGCAAGCGCATACATCCCAAACCTTGCAATAAAACATTTCCCAAGACTCCCAACAGAATACAATTCAATAGAATATATTCTAAATCATCTCTTACATCACCCCACATACAATTTTTCCCAAAATTGCTTCGGTCAATTATCTACTTAATTCATATTCCCTCTTTGAGACCAAGCAATCTTAATTTCCCCGAAATTCATATGCCGTAACAAAACGCATATTCAAATCCACAACGGAACATTAACCATCGCCACCAACAATACCAAGCCGCATACATTTCCCCGAAATGACTTCGGTTAATATCCTATCTAAACGATATTCCTTGCTTGCACCCAAGCAATTTCAATTTCCCGGTATACGCAACCAACGAATCCAACACAGCTTGTACGGCGAGGATTCGCTGGAACTGAATTCTTATGCGAGTATACCAACTCTTCTCGAAATTCCTCGGAAGTGACAGTAAGTTTATTTCTGCTATGAAATTTTTTCCATTTCATTAGTCAGTCTTTACCCAACCGCCACCGAGTGCGCATCACCCTCGACATTACCGTTAGTGGGTCGGGATTCGACCGCCACCGGGGCCCGGACGCATTTCGAGGAGTCGTCTTTTGTCAAACACCTGTTTTGTTCGCGTTAAGTTAAGAATCGACTTTCGGGCCAAAATTAAACAAAGCAACAGTGTATACATCTATGTTTAAGTGTTTCGGATCTAATTAAGCTAACCTGTTCCTCTATACTAAATGGATCGCCTTGTAAACATAGTGGTAATAACAAAAGAATAAAAGGACGCTTAACAACAAAACCTCCAGTGAGTTTTCATGTACGCTTGACCCCCTTTTGGTGAACAACGTTGGGCGAAACTTTCTATTGTTGGGGAATAGGAGTTAACCAGCGCCCATGCCGGCCCGCAACGACCCTTAACCCCACAAGATAACTGATCCCGAGGAGATCCAACACTTACTACGGGATTACCACGATCACGCTCTAGGTGTTCACCAAGGGGTGATCAAGACGTATAAGATACGTAGGCACTACTGGTGGAAGAATATGATGCGCGACATCAAGCACTACATTAAAGTATGCAAGATCTGTCAGCGCATGAAGTCTTCCCCAAACTTACGAATGGTAATCACCGACATTGCTAAGAGGCCTTTCGAAAAGGTCTATTTAGACATCGTGGGCCCCCTGGACCGTACCACAGAGAGCAATCAATATATACTCACGTTTCAGGACAATTTGTCTAAGTATATAGATTGCTATGCCCTGCCCAATGCAGAATCAGAGACGGTGGCTTCGGTCTTTTTCGGCCAAATAGTTGCAAGGTATGGTGTACCGACGCAACTAGTCACCGATCAGGGCAGCAATATCCTGAGCAGCGTGTTTAGAAGCGTGTGCAGGCTGCTCCGCATCAAAAAACTGCAAACCTCAGCGTACCATCCACAATGGAATGGTGCCTTGGAACGAGCCTATCGACCGCTCGTAGAATACCTACGCAGCATAGTGGGATCATTACCTGAGGGCGGCCACTTTCGTGTACAACACCAGCGTACACGAGAGTACCCGATTGACGCCGATGGATTGTCTCTTTGGTTTTACTCCGGAGGTTCCCTAGAACATCAAACAACCTTCGGAACCGGTCTACAACCATGAGAGCTTCCATAAGCTATTGAAGTACAAACTTCAAAAAACTTACGAAATAGCGAGGCGAAATCTGTTGATCTCAAAGCAGAGATCCAAAGGGTACCACGACCGGCAGTTGCGCCCGTTCACGTTTCATGTGGGCGATAGAGTTGTAGCGTTCTACGAACGCACAAGTCTACTCAGGTAAGGTTCCTATCTTCAAAGAACGTACTTACCTGAGAGCGTTGCACGCGCCCACAGACGCGTGCCCCAAAGCCCGCGATAGGGCCTGCAACTCGCAGCCAACGTTGAGACCGACACCAAAAAAGCAAGGAACTGAACGTTCCCAAAGCTTTTTAGGTCAAGCTCAACAATCATAACTCTTCATGCCTGAAACAAAGGCATAAACATCCATGCGTTCTAATCCTAAGAAAAAAAAACCAATTCCCAAAATGCCATACATGCTGCCTGCGCCCAGGAACATCTCATCGAACCGGCAATTCCGAAATTCGATACAAAAGAATTGCTACATCAAAGAATGAGCCGATCAACGGATGCACGTGCGGGTAATCTAACGCGAGGACCACCCAAATCCGTTGAACAACAGAAGGCAGCCACGACCTATCGCAATCGAATATATCTCAACGAGATATCCGATGATTTATGAGGAGTTAAGCCAACAAAGGCAATACTCCGGTCCCACGGCCACGCTAGAATTTCGCACCATTATAAAGATCTAATGGATTTCGATTCCGGGTACAAGTTCAAATAACACCCACCGACTGCACGTCAAAACAATCGCCGAATATCTCTGGTCTGGGCGCCAGATGTTCTGTGCAAACAGAAGGCTGTGGAAATGAAACTCTCTCAGCGATAATGATGATGTATGCAAGATGACCTTCCCCTTCCAGGAAACAAAAAATATCCCGTGGGAGGTGATAACATGCTGCTAACAGAAATTCGGAAGTTCTGTTAGCAGAGCAAATAGGGAATATTGTTTTTGGATAGATACAGATACCAGTTTTGAATCTGGGTATCGTGTGATGCAGGATATGGTTGAGGGCGGCAGAGTGATTTCGATCGTCAACGAGACGAAAGCTAGTTTTTTTACGAACATCCATATCGCGAGGTCGAATTTTGATTAAGCATCCGAGGAGGTCTAGAACTATAGAAAACTTCATCGAGGAATCCCAACGGGGAGATATTCGCGTGACGAGTGTGCATCGTTAGTGCTGCGTGTCTTCGTATGATAACTCTTGTAGATACAGATGACATTTTAAAATTTATATATACGCCACTACGTGCGGAATCAACAACGAATCTCGTGTCGCGATTGTAAGACAACAAAAAGGAAAAATTGTCCCTAAAAATAAAATTGCAAGAAACTATACCTTTTGTGTTTTGTGTTTTTGTGCATTTGCCCGTTGTTCCAGGTTGTTATTTGTGTGTGTTACAGTGTTCAGGCGGAACACCAGCGTCAACGTATATCATAGACAAATATCGCCAAAGAGTCTTGATGCGGGAAGTGAATAAAAGGGGGAAATTAGCGCCCTTATGGAGAGGTCCTTATGACGTTGTGGAAGTCAAAAACTCGGTGAACAGTGCGATAAAGGTAGGGAAGAGGACGGTGGTAGTCCATAACAATCGTCTGAAACCCTACTGGGAGTGAGCAAGTCCGGTATTTGGGAGCGCATTGGAGCGGGGCAGGTTCGCCTGTCGAGCGGCATCTTGAGTGCGATAAGTGGAGGTCTCCTCCATTTGTGTGAAGGAGATCCTACCCGGGTCGTGTGGGCGGTCGAACTCTCGGCTGCATTCCTTTGGAGGGTCGTTTGATGAGGTGGAGGTCTTTATGACTGGAGGTGATAGGTTTTCCCCGGTTCCTTGAGATGTTTGGTTGTGTTGTTCCCTGTTTCCAGGAGATGTTTGTCTTTGTTCATATATCATTTTTCATTTTCATTTTTCTAACAATATAATATACATATATACTAACATTTATTAATGATTCTTAGTTAAATTAAACAATAAAAAAGATCATTTTTCTAACAATATAATATACATATATCATCATCATCATCGGCACTACAACCGGGAACCGGTCTTGGCCTTATTTAGCAAGTTCTGGGGCTTGTTAAATTTTCCATAACGATTTGTTTTTTTCCGGGCAAGGTCATTAGTCTTGCGCCAGAGGCTCCCCGACGGGGAATCGAACCCCGGTCTCCCGCGTGACAGGCGGGTATACTAACCAGTATACTATTGAGGAGCAATATACATATATACTAACATTTATTAATAATTCTTAGTTAAATTAAACAATGAAAAATAACACTTCACTAACAATACAACACACATATATAAGTTTGTTCTAAAATGAAATTTTTGTTTGTTTGTTTTGTCTATTTGTGGAGCAGGATCAGGAGAGTAGAATTACAGTCGTAGTGTGTATTGGTCCTGTTGATGTGACCGTTTCTGCCTGCCCACCCTGCTGTGTTGTAGACCCCTTTGTGAATGTTTGTTGGGGGAGGATTTTCTTTTTATTCGTGTTTCCTTATCGCCCTGTGTGTGTTCTATGGCCCCCTGTGGGAATTGCGGCCCGACGTGGGAGCGACAACGGCGGCGGTGATGTTGGGTGGGGTACCTCTCGTCTTTTCTAGGGCGTGTCATTCCTCTTCTAAGAATGACGCGCACTCCCGTGAGGAGGGCCTCCCCTACCGCCGTGCCCCACCGAGATGGAGTGGAATTTAAATGGAAACACTTTTGTATTACATACATTGATTAAATTAGAGGCAGGAACGAATAAATCTAGATTAAATATATGAAGTTAATTATATAAGGAACATGAATGAACACGTTCCACAATGTTTGATTGGATGCGAGCAGATGCACGAACCTGCGTCGTTGAGTTGTGGTATTGTCGAGGGTTTCTTTTCGAAGAAGTGGTGAGATGGCTGGAGACAGGGAGAGAGAGAGTGTTGTAGCGTTCTACGAACGCACAATTCCGCGCAGGTAAGGTTCCCACCTTCAAAGAACTTACTTACCTGAGAGCGTTGCACGCGCCCACAGACGCGTGTCCCAAAGTCCCACCATAGGGCCTGCAACTCGCAGCCAACGTTGAGACCGACACCAAAAAGCAAGGAACTGAACGTCCTCAAAGCTTTTAATGCCAAGCTCAACATTCGTAAGTCATCATACCTGAAACAAAAAAGAAACATTCAATCCGCCTGCGCCCATGAACATTCCATTGAATCGGCAATTTCAAACGTCTATGCAATGCAAAGTAGCCGACCAACGATGCACGTGCGGGTAGCTGCCATAAAGACCACCAAGTCTATCGGCAAACATAAAGAAACGGCAACCGTAATTATCTCAACGAGATAATTCAAATTGTATGAGGTTGAAAACCTACAAGGAAACTACTCCGATCCCACGGTGTCTGTTTGTATTTCACACCCATTAGAAAGATCTAATGGATTTCGGGTGTATTGACAAAAGTCAAACAAAACCCATGAACCATGCATCCATGCAAATTGCAGGATATCTTTCGGCCTTAGCGCCAGATGTGTTATATAAATAAGGCGGCATACAATCGACAACCGTCGAACTTAATTTCGACCACCACCACTGATGGTGATAATGATGTTCGATGATGAGCGAGTTTCTTCTTTCAGGAATGAAAAATCACCCCTGGGACGTGATAACATGCTGCTAACAGAAATTCGGAAGTTCTGTTAGCAGAGCAATGAGGGAAATTTTTCCGTGTAGATACAGATACCAGTTTGGAATCTGGATATCTGTGTGGGCAGACAGACAGTCTAATTGGGATCGTCACCGGGACGAGAGGGCTAATCGAACAGCCATATCGCGAAGTCTGTTTGAGAGCACCCGAGGAGGTCGAGAGGAAGTTACGAGGACTAGAGGGCGTACGTGCGTTACCAGTTTAGAATCGGTGGCAATTTACTCACCACAGCATAACTAAAAGAGAAGTCCGAGTATCGTCAGTGTGTTGTCGAGCCTCGAGTTCACTTAAACTAAAGTGATTAGTTTGAATCCGGCCTAGTGCGCAACTTAGACACAAAATAAAAGTACAAAATAAAACAATTCTTCTCGTGGTTTAATTTGACATTGTTTTCGCTCCGTTCGTTTGTTTCGTTGTTTTGGGAGTAGTGTTCGGCGGAACACCCCAGTATCAACTAGAATACGCAATAAACAACCGCCAAAGTGTCTTTTAGAGTCAAAGAAAGAAGTAAGTCGAAAGGGAGTATGAAGTGAACCTCCGTCCAGGAAGTACGTGTTTTTTGTTTTAAAATAAGTTTAAGTTTAAATTCCACGAAGGAATGTTTGATTGTTTTAATAAGTAGTGTTTAATGAATTGTTTTAATTTTAACTAGTCCAAGGAGGACTCCCAATTATGTCTTTAAAACGAAATTAAAGTCTTTTTTGTTAGCCAACGGAGTACATGTGTTTCGTTTGAGCGTGTTTCATGTGACGAGGATTTGCATGAGTTTGGTGACCTCAATGTGGAGATTTTTGGCGCTGGAATTGGGGGTAAGCTTTGTGCCAAAATCAAATTGGATTTAGCTACAACGGATGCAACCGTACTTGGAAAATACCGAATGCACTTACCGCCATTGCAACGAGAAGCGGTTGTTCTACTGGGAGAAGTGACCCCGTTACCCGTGGTCACAGATAACGGCTTTCGGATAAAAAATTGAATACCATTGAAACTGGCAATACAGACTTTCCACAGAATAGGATTCCTAGTGAGAAAGTGTACAACAAAAACAATAGACTGACATTTTCGGACACACCATTGCTGCAGTGACTTATTTAACAAATTAACGCACTGGTATCTAAATTACAAGATTATACTCATGCAACACTGGAAAATGTATGTAATACTCCCAATCCATGTAATCACGGACCAATTTATAACCAACGGACCAATTTATGTAACACCCGCAAAAAGTTTATGTAACACTATATACAAAAGACAGGAAATTTTTACAGTACACTGGCGCTACTAAACATGAACCGCCTCACCTATTTATGTAACACTCACAAAAATTAATGTTAGAGATGTATTCAAGTTCCATGTACTAAATATTCCTTTGAAAAGTCGAAGGTATCCATATGTGATCTCTGCTTATGCTCCCGAATCTCCACAGTGTCTACAGTTTATCAATGAACTTGATACCCTTTTTCGAAGTCTCAAGTTAAACTCGGAAAATAATTATTATTTCTTTATGGCGGGAGATCTCAATTCTAAGCACAGTGTTTAGGGTAACCTTATCACAAACACAAGAGGCAATGTGTTGTTCGACTGGTGGCAAACAAACGCTATCGAACATAAACTAGAATTGTACGCTACAAGTACGCCGTCATATCCAAGAGGAAATTCCTTCTTGGATTTATTGTTGTTGGACTAGCGAATACAATTATTAGATACGGAACTAACTACTTGAAATTGTCTTCGTACAATTGAGGACGATAGCGATCATTACGGACTTGGTGCTGTAATACATGTCCCAAAGTGACAGAAATCTTCATAATGATGAAATTGATCATTATCTTTCGACGATGAACAACATTGTTCATCATCATCATCATCATCGGCACTACAACCGGGAACCGGTCTTGGCCTTATTTAGCAAGTCCTGAGGCTTGTTAAATTTTCCATAATGGTTTGTTTTTTTCCGGGCAAGATCATTAGTCTTGCGCCAGAGGCTCCCCGATGGGGAATCGAACCCCGGTCTCCCGCGTGACAGGCGGGTATACTAACCACTATACTATCAAGGAGCCGAACAACATTGTTACTAATACAATAAATCGTTCTATCCCAAAAGTGTCTCACTCCGAGAGCCATACAAGACGATACAGAAACGCAACGATCGACGAGCTGTATAGGCAAAAGACTATTCTGCTCTCTAAGTTAAAACTGCTCTACAGACAGTTCAGCGATCCAAACAGCCAGGAAATAAAAACAATTAAGTCACTAATTAAAAATCTTCAAAAACTGATCCGTGACAACTATAGATCAGTAATTAAAGAAGATTGGAACAAGAGAATTCAAGCCACCAAAGCTAGTGGACCGAATATGTTCCCTCAAATAAATAAAGTCTTTCGAAGCAAAAATTGTAATGACATGCGGTCTGCGATTTCCGCGGACTCCCGAGAATTGTCAAACTCTGCTGAACGCAGGGCTTACTCCAGAACACATCAACTCTAACGAAGAGTTCATAATAGTCGAGGATCCGCAAAAAATGCCGAACTCAATTGGTGCTTGTTTCGAAGCAGTGTACAGATTGAACGAATCGGCTCATTCTAACCTTGACCTGGAAAATAGGGCTCTCCAAAAACACATTTCGCTACGCAATGAACTTTACAATTGGCGTCTCTTAAGTCGAAGTTTCACTATCTTTAGTGAAAATAATAGAGCGGATTCGCCGCTTAGAAATCTAAACACTAGTATATTTGTACACAAGGATGAACTGACGGATATTCTTTGATAGATTAAGAGCAAAAAATCTTCTGGAATAGATAGTATTCCAAACATTGTTCTAAAGCATTTACCTCTGGAAGTAGTGAAGGTTGACACTATCTTGTTCAATAACGCTCTAAACAATGCATATTATCCAATCCAATGGATATCTGCAGTAGTCCATCCCATCCCCAAAAAGGGCAAGGACAGGAGCAATCCATCCAATCTTCGCTCGATTAGTTTGCTTCCGAACATCAGCAAGGTATTCGAGAAAATTATAAATAAAGCATTGACTAACTGGTGTGCGAGAAATGGTATTATTCCGAACAACCAGTTTGGTTTTCGATCGCAACATGACACAGTTCATGCTGCGACAAAACTTGTTTCCTACATACAGTGGAACAAGGCGAAGAGACAATGCACAGGGGCCTGTTTGGTTGACTTTGAAAAGGCTTTCGACACCTTATAGTTAGAAGGGCTGGTATATAAGTTATCAAATCTAGGTATGCCCCAATATTTACTATACATTATCTACGATATTGATAATGGGTGAACTATTTGTAGTGAAATGTGGAGATATAATCTCTAACAAGACTTTCCACATCAAAAACAACTTACAACAGGGAGCAGTGGATTCTCCCATTTTATTTAACATTTACACTAGACCAGTGGGTTCTCTCAAACATGCAATTGCGTATGCCGATGACATTGTGGTGTATAGATCTGGAGAAAAGATTGATGTCATCAACAGACTTCTGCAAGATGATTTCAACAAAATCAAACGTTTTTTCGACTGTGAATTAAAAATAAATTTCCAAAAAACAGAGACTATCCTTTTCACAATCCCGCTGTCCAGTGCATCAGGGGATACAAAACGGAATTGGAAAACATTTTCTATTGCAGGAAGTAATAATCTTCCTCTACAAGTAAAAACTGTAGTCCGATACCTTGGAATCTGGCTTGATCAATATCTTTACTTTGATAAGCATACAGCCGCTGCTCTTACAGCAGCTAAAAACGCATATGCAATGACACGAAGACTCTTCCGTAGTAGTCTGCTGGACCCCGAGGTGAAAATAATTTCATACTCCGCATTCATCCGACCAATATTGGTGTATGGCTGCCCGATATGGTACAACATATCCCCATTTTACATGGAGAAGTTTCGGGTGTTCGAGAGGCAGTGTTTGCGTTCCTGCCTCGGAATGTATAGAACCCCAGAGTCGCAGTATAAGAAATACTATCCCAATAAAGTCCTCTATGACAAATCAGGACTAAACAGAATAGATAACTTTATTATCAAGATTATTCGTGGTTACACAACAAGGGCAATGTGCAGTGAAAATGATCTCATTACGAGAGCATTCTATCCGAATGATATGTATATGGAGAGTACTCTCCAGAATGGGTTCATTCACCCAGAAGCGTTCCCTTTCTTGGATAAAAAAGGACTCGTCCAAGACAAAGTAGTCTATTATTTACCACGCTTTCCGTGGTGCCAGGGATAAACGAATTCTCCACGATAACGATATCTCTAATTTTCCAGATCGCCTGCGTTTTAGTATTGTGATCGGTGACAGAGATAAATCAATAAACGATCGATCCCATCCCAACTGGTGGTTCAGTGATGAAGAAAGGACTACACTTCCTTAAACATAGTATGCCTCTCAGTCGCACCGCTTTCCTACCCCCTATCCCCAATTCCCAATTATTGTTATTTTTTTTTTGTTTGTTTTTCATTTAATTTTAATTTTTTTTTTATTTATTTGTATTCTTTGTTTATGTTTGTCCGTTTTGTTTCATTTTTTATTTTTTATTTTGCTTGTCAAACCCCTATATATGTAATTAAAAAATAAATAAAAAAAATTATAAATAATAAATGACGTAGAAAAAAATAGAATACATTTTAAAAAGAAAACATCAATTATTGTGACATGTTCTAAAAACAAGTAATTGAATTGTTGAATAAATTAGGATATAAAACAAACAAAACAAAACGCTTTCGACCCTGCGAATATGAGACGAATAGGGAGGAGAACAAACCTGACTAGCATATTCAAGAAGGGGGCGAACAAAGGCTATATAGAGCGATCTGGAAACGTGAGGCTTAGAGAATTCTTTCGACCAGCATTTCACAAAATCAAGGACAGAGTTGGCCTTAAGAATAATGTCATCAATATGTGAGATGAAGTTAAGCTCCATATCCTTATTCGGACAGGTCTTTGAAGTAAAGCTCGGCGGATTTATAAAAGGAACCGCAAAAGTTGGAATAACCAGGGAAGGGCGTGTTCTTAGGAAAATGTTCCACAAATTATTCCTCTTGTTCCGAAGAGTGCAGAGTGTGCCGTTGTAACGTGGAGGCGATGAAACCGATGTCCTATGTCGAGAATAAGGGACATATAAGGGAATGCCATTGTATATCTCCTTATAGAGAGTGGCAGTAGCTTCTTCTACCTGTAGGCGATCAAAGCGAAATGCGATTCTGCTAAGATGCTCATTTAATAGGCGAAAGTTAGCTTTGGGGAAGCTGTAGGAAAAGTTGACGTGGGTTGGTGAGGTTAGGGATAAGCTGTCATGATAAAGGGATACGAGAAGCGGGGGGTGGTAATTGTCGATGGTAGAGAGGGCATGAGGACTAACCGCAACTGAGGAATTATAGGGGTCCGTTCTAAACACAAGGTCAAGTTGCCTCTTCATATGATTTGACACATTACTTATTTGACGGAAGCATGAATCTGTGAGACCGTCCATAAAAAGGCATTCCTTGGTACTAGTGGGGTTTCAGGTGTAAAAGGATTAATCATCTGACAACGTCTATAAAGATGCGGGAGGTTGAAATCGCCAATAACAACGATATCGTCAAGGGAAGTACTTAACTCGGTTAGATGATTAACCGCTGCTATTATCAGTTCGTATGACACGATTTGTTGCGAAGGAGGTATATAGAAACATATGATGTATAACGACTTTGGGCGTTGGTCAATATTGTTTGCAACATAGTCTAGATTGGGAGAAGAAATGAGGCGAGCTTATTTTGGATGGCAAGCAGCACACCACAGCAAGGTGAATCCGGACATATACCATCGTCATCACGAAAAACGTTAAAGGTGCAAGGGAATAGTTCTTGAGTGTGAATACTGAGGATAAAGTTGGTTTCGGTGAGCGTGTATATATCGAAAGGAAGGTATGAGCATTTCGCAGAATCGACTGCGTTTTAGAGCGGCGACATCTGACATTTTGATAGTATATAGTTAAGGAGAGGGTGTTGAAGGAGGAGGGGGGGGGGGGGACTAGACCTTATTGGAAAAGGTACATGCTAAGACTCACTCTGAACGCACATGGGCGAATTGTGGGTGCCACCAATACTCTGGTTGTCTTTGTCGTGGCATAGAAGCACGCCATGCGTTAGTTATGGCTTCATATATATATATATATATATATATATATATATATATATATATATATATATATATATATATATGAAGCCATAACTAACGCATGGCGTGCTTCTATGCCACGACAAAGACAATATATATATATATATATATATATATATATATATATATATATATATATATATATATATATATATATATATATATATATATATATATATATATATATATATATATATATATATATATATATATATATATATATATATATATATATATATATATATATATATATATATATATATATATATATATATATATATATATATATATATATATATATATATATATATATATATATATATATATATATATATATATATATATATATATATATATATATATATATATATATATATATATATATATATATATATATATATATATATATATATATATATATATATATATATATATATATATATATATATATATATATATATATATATATATATATATATATATATATATATATATATATATATATATATATATATATATATATATATATATATATATATATATATATATATATATATATATATATATATATATATATATATATATATATATATATATATATATATATATATATATATATATATATATATATATATATATGTATTGTGAGGGAGTGTTCGTCAAAGGAGGCCGGATTTGTGGAAAGACAAATCCTGGATTTTGCACCACGGCAATGTACCGTCTCACAAAGTTACCATTGTGAATGAGTTTTTCACCAAAACCTCAAGTAATATGATCGAACAATTACCAAATTCACCATATATGGCCCCATATGACTTTTTTTGGGTTTAAACACATTGTGAGTCAATCGAAACCATAAAAGAAAAATCGATGAAGGAACTAAAACCGATCCCCGCCACTGCCTAAAAAATGTGTATGGATGGTTGGATAAATTGTCGGCTTACGTGTATTACCCCGTAAGAGGCCCACTTTGAAGATGATAAAATAAATTTGGATGATTAATTTAAATTTGTTTTATTGAGAAATTCCCGGTAGACATTGGACAGAATGTATACACTAATGATTTAAGCAAATAAAATAAATCGATTCTTGAGCCGTCTATCGACTTGACGACCACGAAGCAATGACAAAAAAGATTGGGCTGGCTGCCATGGGAGGAAGAAAAAAAAATCAGTCGATACAGAACTAGGGGCAGGAAGAAGTCGGTCCCGTGTTGTTAAATCTGTTGGATCAGAACGTACTGCCAAGTCCTACTTAATCAAGGCAAGCAATGTTGTCATATTAAAATTGTAAAAACAAAAATTTCAATAAAGAATCAAAACTCACTTAAATAAAATCAAGACAAAAGGTGTTGCTACATCCGTTATACTAAATTTATTTCAACAAAGTTGTTAAATTCTACCAAAGTTATCGAACGAAAAATTGTAATAAAAATTAAAAACTTACCAAGACAGAGTGTTGATATGTCCGTTGAACTCCACTTGTTTGGACGAAGCCTAGGTACAAGAGTTCAATTATGTTTTTAATGCAACCAACTTCAGAGTCGAGTTTCTACTTGCACGCCAATTACAAGACTAATCCTACTTAGCGCGTATAATAGAAAGTCATCGCTCTGAAAGAATATTGTTTTACGACGCTATAGCGTTTGTGACGATAGTGAACTGTGTGATTCAAACTGACGCTACCCCGATAAGAATCACTAAGAATTGAGTCAACGCTTAATACATCAGGCCATTGCCGCGTGTAAGAATTCGATTTCTAAACTCAAGTACACTCAACTGTTGTGGAATTGTTATGTTATCGCTATGGTGTACGACTCTGGTGCTTTGCTTATTCGAATTTCCTTTCGGTGTTCTTCATTATTTGCTTGTATATCGTGTGTGTATCTGTTAGAAATGCCACACTACTCCATCCTCAGTAACTTTGTTACGATCAACTTCGTGTGCGAACGACGGGGCGAGGAGCGAACGAGCGAGAGAACATCGGAGCAGGCGAGTGTGCCGTTGCTCTATGCGGAAGTCGTGATCGAGTAGTAAAGTTCTGTTTACCTATGGGAGATTGTGTGTTGCGTGTATACAGATCACGTCGGGTTGTTGTGTTAACTAAGGATAATGAAGACAGTGTGTTTCGAACCGACGCTATCACGGTTAGAATCACTAAAAGATAGAACCAAAGCCAAAGAATATTGCTTTATGACACTATAGCATTTGCGACGATAGTGAAGAGTGTGTGATTCGAGCTGATGCAATCGCGGTAAGAATCACTAAGAATTGAATCAACGCTTAACACATCAGGCCACTGCCGCGTGTACGAATTCGATTTCCAAACTCAAGTACATTCGACTGATGTGGAATTGCTATGCTATTGCTTGGTATACGGCTGATGCATTTTCTTATTCGATTTTCGATCGGTGTTCTTCACTATTTACTTCTGCATTGTGTGTATCTGTTAGAAACGCCACAACACCATTGACACCACACCGTAAAAATATAAAATAGCAGCGGACGTTCTTCAGGGATCTGTACTGGTACGACTGTTATATAATATTATGTATGATGGTGTGCTCAGGACCAATGTGCTTGAAGGGACAGAAATCATTGAGTATGCAGATGATTTGGCGATTGTAGTTGTAGCTGCTAAATATCTAGATGATCTGAAGAAAATTTTCGCCTACACAATCTAGAGCGTTAAATGCTGGCTAGATATAACCGGGCTGAAACAAGCTGCACATGAGACGACGGGAATTTCAATAATCATCTAGAAGAAAGGTGACACCTTGATATACAAATAGAGGGACATACTATCACAGTGCATGCGGAATTCGTCAACAAACGAAAAGAGTTGAGGAATGTAATCCGCAAAAGTATTTATGACGCGTTCTGCTCCCTGAGGGATGAATTAAATAACAACGCATGGGACAGAGCCTACAGGATAGTCATGAAAAGACAACAGAACAACAGTAGTCAAATGCAAGAAAGTGAAACTGACATGGCAAGAATCACTGCTGTCCTCTTCCCACAGTGTGATGAGGTGCTGAGAGTGCAAGAGGAGTGGAGTATCACTGAAGAAGAGATACCTCCCATGACCACCGAAGAGGTGCTCTTGGCTGCAAGGGTTGTCAAAAAAAACAAGACCCCGGGACTAGATATCCCTAACGCTGTAGTGAAGACTGCTTTAATAAAAAAGCCGGAAGTCTTCAGCAGTCTCTTCACAACCTGCCTTCAAACAGGACAATTTCCCAAACGATGGAAAAAAAAGCCGCTTATGCTTATACCAAAAGGAGTCAAGAATCCAGAGGCGCCGTCGTCTTATCGCCCGTTGTGCATGTTGGACACAACCGGAAAACTGCTTGAACGAATAATTGCCACTCGCCTGGAATAATTCACTGAGAGGACATCGGGGCTCTCTGAATCGCAGTATGGGTTCCGGAAAGGTAGATCAACCGGTAAGGCACTATCTATGGTGTGCGATATCGCTCGTAATGCGATAGCTGGAGCACGATGGCCAGGTGGTACAAAGAAATATTGCGCGGTGTTGACGGTAGATGTTAAAAATGCGTTTAACTCGTTGAATTCGTTGGGCGATCTACAGGTCTCACCCTACTTGGTGCGTATACTAGCACACTATCTATCGGATAGAAGACTGCTCTATGGTACAGATGAGGCACCACAGGAATATAAAATAATAGCGGGTGTACCTCAGGGATCTGTATTAAGTCCGCTGTTATGGAATATAATGTATGATGGTGTGCTCGGGGTTAATGTACCACAAGGGGTTAGAATCATTGGGTACGCAGATGATTTGGCAATAGTGGCCGTAGCTAAACATCTAGATGACCTGGAGAATATTTGCTGCCAAGCAATCCAGAGCATTAAATGCTGCTAGATATAGCCGGACTGAAACTAGCTGGGCATAAGACGGGGGCAGTTTTAATAAGCAGTTGCAAAAAAGTTGAACGCCTTGATTTGGAAATAGAAGGACAAATAATCAGATCCAGTCCCTATATTAAATATCTTGGTGTTATACTCGACAGCAGGTTAAGCTTCAAGGAACACCTGAAGAAAACGAGTGAAAAAACGGCAAGAGTATGCAAAGCTTTGGCGAGACTGCTACCCAATGTTGGACGACCCCGGCTCCACATAAGGAAACTCATAACCAGTGTTAACACCTCCATTATAATGTATGCAGCTCACATATGGGCAGGAGCCGCACAGTATAAGTCGTACATGAAGGGAGTGAACTCAGCGTATAGGCTGGCATCACTAAGAGTGTGCTGGGCATTCCTAACGGTATCCGAAGATGCCATAAATATCGGGTTTCCCAATAGGGACTTGACTTTTTTCGGTAGTAAATTTTTATAATTTGCAGACGTTGTTCGTTTGTGTACTTAACCATGAGTTTACTGAATAAATTGACAGTGACAGTTCGATGATTAGTGAAAGGGTGCGTTCACAAATTAAATTCAAAGTTGTCAAGCCCCTATTGGAAAACCCGATATTTTGGCCGGGAGGACACCACCTGACATTGCAGCTAAAGAAAACGCTGCATTGCATAAAGTCTCCCAAGAGAACCGTTGGAGAATGCGGTCACAATTAGAGCTCTCAAGCCTAAGAGAATGGTAACGAAGGTGGGATTCTTCCACCAAAGGAAGATGGACCTGTGGCGACTCTAACAGATACACACACAATTCACAAGCAAAATAGTGAAGAGCACCGAACGAAAGATCGAACAAGAAAATACATCAGAGCCGTATACCATAGCGATAACAAAAATAATTCACATCAGTGGAGTATAGTCGAGTTTAAAAATCAAATTCTAAACACGGTCAGTAGCCTGATGGGTAACGCTTAGGTAAAAATGTTTGGTGATTCAAACAGTCATAGCGTCAGTTCGAATCACACGTTCTTCTTCACTATTATTTCAAACGCTATAGACCCACACCATGATACTTGATATAGAAACATGGGTGAAAAGAAAACATGGCGAGCGGAATTACTACTTGACTCAGCTGATATCAGGACATGGATGCTTTCGGTAATACTTGCACAAGTATAAGCATGTGAATCACCCAAACTGTTTGTATTGCGAAGGCAAAATAGAAAATGCGGAATACGTAGTCACAGAACGCGTGATATTCAGTAAACCAAGATTTTAATAAAGACTAAAGCTTCTCAGGCAAATCCAAGTCAAATAGGATTGTTAAATAGTGTATCAAAATAAAAGTATTTTAGACAGAATAAAGGTTCTTCCGTATTATTGACACCAACCGTAAATATCGCAGTGTTACACAAACGAATAACCTTGGAACTTTGTTGCCCATCCGCCACAATAGTACACTCATCAGTTGAATTTGAGCGCGCACAGCTATACACATGTTAAAACTGTCTTATACTCTCGGCTATAGACGATAAAGACAACTGCCACATTTTACCAGCTATTCACCATGGAAAATTTATTTTAATAATTTCGTTATATTTACGATAACATAACTACGCAATTATTTACTTCTAATTGTTTCATAGATTAACCAGTTGTTTTTATGTATTTCAAATAAAATAACACTAATAATAGAAGAAATAAATCCATTTACATATGCTCTTATAGAAAATACGTAACAAATACCTGCCCTTAAATATAAAAAGATACAAGATGCGGTTTTCGAAAATAAAATGGGAACACAAAGATTATCTAAGTTCTGTTGTTTTGGTTCAATATAAATTAATACAAACAAAATGCACCCCATTTTTTGTGTGCAACAAATTGCTGTCAATTGGATTTTATCTCCAAACTGCCGAATGCTGATTCTAGAGCTTGAATATATTTGGAATTATCTTTAATTTTAGATGTTTTCTTTGTTTTCGCTGAAACCTCATCCAGTGCCCACTGCGCTAATTTTTGTGCGTCCTTCCTTTTCGAAATGGCTGCTCGAGAATGTGCTATATAATTACAACACTGTAAGAAAGAAGACGTTTAACAATTTTTGATTGTTCTCAAATATATTTAAAACAAAAAATGTATTCATGCGAAATAATATAACAATATAAGTATACATATTCACACTTACTAAGTATAGTCCGTATAGTGCTCTTAAATTACTGCTGTTCAGCTTAATAGCATGGGCGTAGTAATTTTTTGCAATTTCTATGTTTTCCATGCCACCCTGCGGAGGAATGAAGATAACGATAATGATATAATTAATGTTGTTAGAATATAATCTGTGCGGATGTTTATTTATTTAATTATTATTTTTTTTTTTTTGCATTAAAACACTTACTGGTGAAGTTACTTAACAGCAATCTAGTAACTACTAAACACTAGTAAGCTATTTGATCCGGACTAATTTTATTACGGTTTAAGATCACAAAATACTTATCCTACGATTGACAATTTCCATTCTAAATTTTTTTGCCACCGGTTTATAGTCTATAATTAATCCCTATTAGCCATCTATAGTTAAACTAAACTTATTCGAATGGCTTCACTTGTTTTAGCCTCCTAACCAAGACATCATTATCCAGGAGATGGACAACCTCGATGGTGCTTTTCTGATGAAGTCGCTGTTCATGCCTTGAAGCGTACATCTTGATGACATTATCGACATTTTTTTTTAAACTAACGCGCGCACAAAAGGGGATTTTGAAGTACCCTTAAATGGCCGAGCACAGTGCGAGCGGATGAAGAGTAACTGGATAAGGAAAGGAGGTGTCGATGTATATTGGTCTTAAATGTCTGGACATCACAACGACGAGGATACACATGATCAGGCACAACATTCCGCATTCGTGTGGTTCAGTTGTTGCCAATTGACATAGGTGCCACTTTAGTGTGAAGTGTAGATAGTGAATTAAATTACCCTGGAACACAAGTGTTCGTGTTATTGTTCGGTTAAGCTATGTCCCTTGAGGATCGCTGCAGTCCGCCCGGTATCCCACATTCACCACAGTGCACCTCATCACCGTTGCATGTTCTTGCTATAAGCGTATCCCTCAGCACCATAGCAATGGCGGAATTACATCATCATCATCATCATCGGCACTACAACCGGGATCCGGTATTGGCCTTATTTAGCAAATCCCGAGGCTTGTTAAATTTTCCATAATAATTTGTTTTTCCGGGCAAGGTTATAAGCCTTGCGCCACGGCATTACATCATCCGTCATTAAATACTCTTCGATATCCGGTCAGTCTGTGTGGAAGAATAAACTACTCCAGTGCAAACGAACAAGCTTCCCCACCGCATCACCTTGCTCTACATCATCGTACCAAAGAGAAAGAAACTTATTCCGGCATGGGCGATAACGATCAAAACATCTATGTGACAGATGATGACGATAATACTCAACAACATCACCAGCGAGTGCCTCACCAGCGCCACAACCACTTGCTCTATAACCAATATCCTCAGCGATAGATTCGGACACCAGCAGAAGTTAACACAAACACCACTGCCGAATAAGCAACTACCTACAATGTCAAATAGCACCGTAGCGAACTTTTTTTTTTTTTTTTACACTAACGCGCGCACAAATGGGGATTTTGAAGTACCCTTAAATGTCAGAGCACAGTGCGACCGTGTGGAGAGGAAGTGGATAAGGAAAGGAGGTGTCGATGTATATTGGTCTTGAATGTCTGGACATCACAACGACGAGGAAACACATGATCAGGTACAACATTCCACATTCGTGTGGTTCGGCTAAAGAATGACTCTCTATGTTTATTTGTGCGCCTGAAGTTCACTTTCAACGTGAATTGATGCGCATTCACAGATTGACGGACACTCGGTTCATCTTCCCCCTCCATCATAAATGTTCCTCCAAGAAATTGTTCGCCGAATAAAAAAACGAAACGCCGCCACGTTTGTCCACAACTTTGAGTAAAACACCAGGGGAACAACGATTAAGGAAACACATCTAGGAACTGCCAGGCACTACAGCACGAAAAATTAAACACTGGTGATGTTGTTGAAGTAAATGTTCTTTTATTGGTTTAGATATATCCAAGTATTTTAATGCATTTATTTTGTTATATTCGTCATTATCTTTAAAATTGTGAAGGATAATTCGTAATTTTACATATTGAAGTCGTAAATTAATCCAATTGGACAATGAAATCACGCGTACACGTCCGATGTAATGAACCGACGACTTTGTATAACAAAACTGTTACTCACGCGACTCGCGGTTGACTTTCGCGTCCCCGTGCGCACCGACGAGCGGGAGCAAAACGACCGCGTCGGTCGGTGGATGGTAAAAGACTCAGCGATAAACGGCTCGTGCAGAGCCGACTCGCTAATGGGGTGAGTTGTCCCGAGAAAGAAAGTATCTCCACTAAGGATACGTTGTACCTATCAGATCTCGCAATGGTTATCGTGGTAGTATGTGTGCATGGGTGGTCGTAAAGATCATAATGTTCAACACTCGCGCGAAGGCGATGGATAAACGAAGCAGACAGGCGGTAAGGACAAAGGGACCGTGAAGATCGTTGGTAGTACACATGTATGTGTGTACATGGGTTCTTTCATGGGACAAAGCCACGAGAACAAATCTGAAACGACGAAAAGGGCATAGAGTGTATTCATGAGATGTGAGTTCGGTAAAGCAAACAAACCGAATCTCCTTGGATGATAATTGGTTTCCTATTTGCTCAAGCCGCAGCTGATGAGAAGCAGATCCCGAAATATGAGAAGACAAAGGGAACGTTTGGGTCTTTGTCTGAGATGTGCATTGCGGCTAAATAAATAAGCGGCAATGCAATATGGAAATGTGCTAATGGGTTTTAGCTAGATTACCGGGAAATGGTGTTTGTGGCATCGCTGGTAAGGGTAGGTATTGAATTCCTATTTGCATTTGCTTATGCTGTAGGATTTAATTGGTGCCAAGAGACGCGAGATGCGTATATTTGTTTTGGTCCCGGCTATGATGGTTGCATTGTATGTAAACCAAATCATTTTGTTTTCAGGAATTCGTCTAGGGGGATTTTGCCGAAGATGCCGAATTGGTTTTGAGATCCCTGATAAGTTAGGAAAGAATTCTTGTAGGGAATTTGTATGCGAAGAGATGCATGAAAGGTAAGGATTTTTTAACAGGGACTTTTAGATTATAAATTTGATAAGCTAGATGCGTAAAGCATTTAAGGTGCGAAAACTTATGCAGACTGGGATGAAGTTATGGGAGTTTTTCAGGTAAGTGGGCCGTGGGGTTTGGCGGAACCGCCACAAGGTCATTTGATTCCAGATATTTCGAAAGTTGACGGTTGATAAGTGATTCCATTACCATCGAGAGAACACAAGTTAATGCTATGGGATGATCTGTCGCCCTTTTTGGGAATTGCCCGAATGTTCGCTGACTTCCATTTATTTGGGAAACGACCAGTATAATAAGACAAACAGAAGAGTTTTCGCAGTGGTTTAGCGAGTGAAGCGGAACATCTCTTCAAGAGAATTGGGGTAATGCCATCCAGACCAGCGGATTTGTTTGAGTTTAGATCTTTAGGCAACAGTACGCGTTCGGAAGTGAATCTGGCTCATGGTGTGCTGTTTAAACTCAAGTTGAGGTGAAACTGATGTGGAATCAGGCAGCGTTGAGTTGGCTGCAAAATGTGCAGCAAGTAGATTCGCCTTCTCTATTGCACTCGTGACTGGTCTGTCATCGACTATAAGCGATGGAATGGATGAATAAACTGAGTTTTGAATGTTTTTCACGAATTTCCAGAAGCTTCTACTACCTGTGGGAGAGTATAGTATTTTTTGTCTCACTCTCTGGTCATGCAAGAACTTGGCGCGTTGATATACACATTGCAGTCATTTCTAGCTCTCGTAAATTTTTTCCGGTTTTCCTCAGTATTGTTTTTTTTATACAACCGGAAACAACTCTTTAGCCTTAATGACTTTGTGGCGTTTTTAACAGATACACACACAATATACAAGCAAATAATGAAGAACACCGAAAGGAAATTCGAATAAGCAAAGCATCAGAGCCGGATACCATTGCGATGACATAACAACTCCACATCAGTTGAGTGTACTTGAGTTTAAAAATCGAATTCGAACACGCGGCAGTAGCCCGATGCTTATATGCTTCACTTTTCACTCGTTTCATCGTATGTTCAAATCACTGTCTTCACTATCCTTGCTTAACGCAACAATCCAACGTGATCTGTATACACACAACATACAATCTCCCATAGGTAAACAGAACTTTACTATTCGATCACGACTTCCACATAGAGCACCGGCACATTCGCCTGCTCCGACGTCCTCTCGCTCGCTTGTTCCTCGATCCGTCGTTCGCACACGAAGTCGATCGTAACAAAGTTACTGAGGAGGGAGTAGCGTGGCGTTTCTAACAGATACACACACAATATACAAGCAAATAATGAAGAACACCGAAAGGAAAATCGAATAAGCAAAGCATCAGAGCCGTATACCATTGCGATGACATAACAATTCCACATCAGTTGAGTGTACTTGAGTTTAAAAATCGAATTCGAACATGCGGCAGTGGCCTGATGTGTTAATCATTGGTTCAATTTTTGGTGATTCTTCACTATCATCGCAAACGCTATACCTTCTCTGCACCCGGTTCGAACAACATATTTCTCGTGGGTTTGATACTCTTTACCCTGTGTGGAATAAAAGTTCACATGCCAAGTAGAATTGTGCCTGCCGATGTGTCCGCTATAGAGTCGTTATGGAGGAAAAATAACGACCAATTTAACCTTCCAAAAAAGTCGTTCAGACCTTCCCAGTTGGCTTTCTCGTAGAACCACACTGTTCTTTTGTGAGCTTTCTCATTAACGTTACTGTTGGTTAGAGGAAATTTAGCTGACACGACTCGGCTTCGCCATTGCTCCCTGTCCTGTGCGCTCTCTTTCCACGTTCGACCATCCGATCCGATTTCCTCGAGGTCCAATCTAACATTGTCCTCCCATCTCCGTCGCGGCCGTCCGGTCGGTCTCTTTCCCGTTAGTTTACCGTCAAGAATTCTATGCACGGTCCTATCATCGCCCATTCGCGCTACGTGTCCAGCCCATCTCAATCTTTGCGACTTAATTACTCTCACTATTGCAGGTTTGCGGTATAACTCCTCCAATTCGTGGTTGTGGAGTTTCCTCCATTGTCCTGACTCCTCGTCAAATTTACCGCCAAAGATACCCCTTAAAACTTTATTCTCGAATACGCGGAATTTGTTTTCTTTCCGTTTTGTGAGAGTCCATGTTTCGCATCCGTATAGAGCAATCGGCATGATTATGGTTCTATAGACACGGAGCTAACATGAAGTTTTAGCCACGAGAAATTAAATTCTGGGTTGGAACAGAGCAATATTGTGGCAGAAGCTGATAAGCAATATCATTTCGTATGTATGTGGCTATACCACGATGTGGAAAGAACAGTGACACTAAGTTATATCCAGGTAGATTAGAATCGGAAATATCTGTATTAGTTATTACCTGGGTGTCACCAAGTGCAAGGATAGTTGGTTTCTGGTTAGAAACGTGGGCAGACACAACAGTAGAGCCTATCCAATGATCAAATGGATAAGAGATTATCTTTCTGGCCGTTCAATCCAAGTGGTTCTTGATGGAGTCAAATCTGTCCCCCATCAAATTAATGCAGGTGTTCCCCAGGTTTCGGTACTCTCGCCCACTCTCTTCCTGAACTTTATAAATGATCTCTTGTCAATTACTCACAACCCAATTCACTCGTTTGCTGATGATAGCACGTTGAGTTTATCATACTCATACGAACACTCCCGTCCAAACTCTTCGAACGTCACTACCAATCAGCAACTTATGCTTGATACTTTGAATTCAGACCTCAACAAGATATATCAGTAAGAATTATCTAACCGAGTAGAATTCAATGCCTTAAAAACTCAGTGCTACCTCTTGTCGTCAAAGGCGAACCCCAAAGTAAATATACTGTCCATGAACGGCACTTGCATCGATGAAGCCAAAGAGCTATCAATCCTCGGCACTCGAAATAATTCGACTCTTAATTGTAATGACCACATATTTGAAGCTGCGAAAAGTGCAGCCAAATGTATGGGTTTCCTTAAGAGATGCAAAGGAAACTTCACTCCATTCAACCTGGCCACTATTTACAAGGCGTATATTCATCCAAAAATGGAGTTCAACTCCCATATTTGGTCAGGCGCATCCAAAACTGCACTACATGTGCTCCACAGGATGCGAATACGAGCTATGAAACTTATTGGGGACCCAGCCGTAAGTCGATCAATTCCGTCCTTAGAACACAGGCGTAACGTATCATGCCCATCTCTTTTCTGTAGGTATTACCATGATCGTTGCTCAACTGGACTTGCTGAATGTGTTCCGCCCCTTCAGACATTTTCCCGCGATACCCGTCAATCTGTGAATGCGCATCAGCTCATGTGGAAAGTGGACTTCAGGCGTACAAATAAACATTGTCATTCTTTAGCCGAACCACACGAAAGTGGAATGTTCTGCCTGATCATGTGTTTCCTGGCCGATGTGATGTCCAGACATTCAAGACCAATATACATCGACATCTCCTTTCCTTATCCACTACCTCTCCATCCACTCGCACTGTGCTCTGACATTTTAGGGTACTTTAAAATCCCGTTTTGTGCGCGCGTTAGTGTATATAAAAAAAAAATAAAAAAAAAATTTAAACCAAATCCGTTTGCTTACATGTCCATCTAACACATAATCATCCATCTCGACATAATCCTTAAGGTTACAATTTTGCTCTCGGATTTGTTAAACGTTGCTCGAAGGAAATTTCCAACACCTATAGACCCGATTCCCCTACATTTCCTTTGTCCGTCCTCTTCAAGAATATGCCAGTCAGGTCTGGTCACCTCATCATATAACTTATATACGCAGAATTAAGAGTATTCAACGCTTCTTACGTTTTTCGCTCCGTGGACTAAGATGGGAAAACCCTCTGTTTCTACTCGCTATACAAACCGACTCAAACTAATTAACATACGAACACTAGAAGAAGCCGTAATGAAGGTGATATTCTCTTCATCGTCCGTCTACTGGCAAGACGGTTGATCTTCTCAACTGTATACCCTTCAGTACCAACCACCGCAATTTACGCAATCCTCGCCTATTCTATTTACCAGCACACTACACTTCATAGAGCTCTAATGAGCCTATCTCCAGAATGCTACGAAATGCTAACTATAGGTCAACCTCTTTCCACTTTAATCTTAACACTTCTGCTGTCATCTCCTAATCACGCCCTCCTAACTCCTAATCCCTCCCCTCCACACCACACACAAATCCTCTTATAAATCTTAGTTTCCTCGTCTTATCCACGGTCTTTCCTTAACTTACGTCTATCCCTCAATCATCGTAATAAAATGTAAGGCCTTTATTTTTTCTTTTCCTTTTCCTTCCTTTCTTAGGTTAAGTGTAGGTAAATCATTTATACGTTTTATTGTAATGAATGTAATTTACCTAAATAAGCTTGTACTAAGCTAATAAATGGGACACTTACCCCAATAAATTAAATTAAATTAACCCTACTAGAAAAATGCTTTATAGTAATTTGTGTTGGCCCCCAGAAGATGGAGCCCAAACGTGAACTCATGTTAAATAGGTCACACTAAGTAATTCCAGTTTGAAATTGATATAAAGTATGAAGTAATGTTTCCATATTGAGTATTTCTTTTTAGACTTACCATCGTATATCGAATTTCACCTATTCTTTGATGAATCAGATGATTGTGGGGATTACTTAGCAGTACTTCCTCCATACAAAAATTTGCCTTTGCATAGTCTCGTTCAGCTAGGTACAAGTTACACAATTCATGCCAAGCCTCTTGATCGGACATAAATCTGGAAAATAATAAATAAGTGTTATTGAAGGAAGTGAAGTGCAATTGTTAAATTGTTAGTGTATAAACTTTACTTGTAAAACCCTTTTTTATTACTTTAAACTACGGTAACTAAATGTGCAATATAAAGTTTTACATACTGAAATTATTACTTTTTTATGCTTGTTACGAGGGTTGCCTTTTATATTTCGGGATTAGAGAACAAAACCAAATATTGATCATCGAAAATCACTTTATTGTTTTTCAAAATATTCCCCATAAAGATCTATACACTTTTGCATGCATTTGAACCAATTGTCGAAGCACTTTTGCCACCCTGATTGAGGTATCTCGAACACATGCATTCTGAATGCAGCAACCGCTTCTTCAGGTGTCGAAAAACGTTGACCTCTCAGTTTGTTTTTTACGTACGGGAATAAAAAGAAGCCATTCGGTGCCAAATGCAGTTGTCGCAGCCGATGTGTGAGAGCTCGCATTGTCGTGGTGAAGAGTGATCCGTCTTCGGCGGTTGGTTTTCCTGATTTCTTGGAAGACAACTGGCAAACAAATGGTTGTGTACCACTCAGAATTGACTGTTCTGCGTTGTTCTAGTGGCACGGTTGCGACATGTCCAGTTTTTCCGAAAAAACAGGCGACCATTTGCTTGGAAGTGCTTCGTGCGCGAACAACTTTTGTTGGATTTGGCTCATCTTGAAACACCCAGACAGTCTACTGCTGTTTACTTTCGGGCTCATACGCGTAAATCCACGATTCATCACCTGTCACGATGTCATAGACGTGTTTCGAAGCACCGCGACCGTATTTTTTGAGCATTTCTTTAGACCAATTGACACGAGCCTTTTGTTGGGCGATTGACAAATTATGTGGGATCCAACGCGAACAAATTTTTTTGACGGTCAAATGTTTATGCAATATTGAATGTATGCTGGTCCCACTAACGCCTAAGGTTGTCTCAATCTCACGATAGGTCACATGACGATCTTCCAATATCAGTTCGCGCACAGCATCAATGGTTTTCGGAACAACAACTGATTTTGGACGACCTTCACGAAATTCATTTGGAGTGAACTACGACCACGATTGAATTCACTATACCATCGATAAACACTGGTCCTTGATGGAGCTTCATCGCCAAAAATTGAATTAAGTTCATCCATGCACTGTTGCTGAGTTAATCCACGCCGAAAGTTGTAAAAAATAATCGCACGAAAATGTTGACGATTTAATTCCATTTTTGGGCCGAGATGAATCTTTTAAGTTACTGTAAACAACACAAATAGCGCTCGTATGTCAAAACGTTCTGAGTGCGTATAACCTCAAAAATGTCCAACTTTACGACAGAGCTGTCAATTGCCGGATTGCAACGCTAGGGTTGCCAAATCCCGAAACATAAAAGGCAACCCTCGTATTAATCGGAGAGATACCTGCGTCGTGTCGCGGTTAGAAAAATGTGCACGGATTGCTTTAATGTTTAAAATTATAAAGGAGGGCCACTGCGAAAGCACTTCCCTATTTATTATTACATTCGTCAATTCCCAAATAACTGACAGTAATAAAACATCAACCAATTCGCAAAGCGGGCGACCCTCATCTTCTTGTTTAGTTCGAATGTTAAGGTCACCGATTAACCGACATTTGTCGGAATATTTGGAAACAAACGACCTCCAACACGCATTTCATAGCACCTGGTACGCAAACCATTTGATGGCATACCTTATTTTTAAATGGAGCCACTTCAGACACTATTTCGACAAAGGGAGTTTATCTAACTGATCACCTGAGAAGATTTCGACAAAATTTGGCATCCAGTCCTATTGTTGAAATTACGTTTTTATGGATATTTTGTTATATGGATATGCAGTGGTGGAAAAAATAATAGAAACAAAGGTTTAGATAACGATCAACAATCAATAACTGCATACAATTTGGTTTTTCTTCGATACCAATTCTATACCGGAACCGTACCTAACAGTACTTTGATATAGTGCATCAATTTGCTCTTATCAGTTTTTTGTTTTTGCCTAGTAGTAAAAAATGCAAGCGAAACGGATATTTTGCCCGGAAAAAATAATAGAAACAAACCATCACCAGTCTTCAATCGTGATTGTGAAGTAAACTACTGGTTCGTCTTTATTGAAATCTGTAAATTTGTTAGACTTGTGTTTTAGTGTTTGTAAGAAGAAAAAAAAACAATAAAAATAAAATTTTGTGAAAATGGGTCGTGGAGTACATTGCACTAGTTCCGATCGCGACTTGATAAACAAATTAAGAAATGACGGGAAAACAATGGATGAAATAGCTAAGCTAATGAAGTACCTTAAGAAAAAATATTCACAGTTCTTCATTCAGGTACCAAAGTGGAAACCAGAAACAGAAGAAAAACGACCTCACGATCCGACAAACTGCTAATCCGACTATCCAAGACCAAGCCGTTTTTTTCTTCAACGGAATTAAAAAAATGACCTTAAATGCACCTTGTACGAGTCGCACAATTAGAAACAGACTAACAGAAGCGGGTCTTCCTGTAAAAAGTCCCAGAAAAGTTCCATACTTGAGCAAAACAAATATAAAGCAGAGACTCGTTTTTGCTAAAAAAAAAAAACACCTCCACCATGCGAATTGGAATAACATCTTATGGTCGGATAAAACCAAGATTAATTTGTTTGGTCCCGATGGAAAAATGTACGTCAGACGACCAATGAACTCAGAATTCGATCCAAAGTATACGGAAAAGACAGTGAAACATGGTGGAGGCAATTTAATGATTTGGGGGTGCTTTTCAGCATCTGGTGATGGTCCAATTTTCTTATAAAAGACAAAATGTGTGCTAAAGATTATGTAGAAATCTTAAACACCATTATGCTACCATTTTCTGAAGAGGACATACCTATTAAATGAGAGTTTATGCAGGATAATTACCCCAATCACACCTCAAAATTGGCTACAGAAAGGTTTCTTCAAAACAAAGTCGATGTTATGGCGTGGACATGGCAGTCCACTGATCTGAACCCAATACAACACCTACGGGGCATTCTTAAGCGAAAGATCGGAGACTGCACAGGCAAAAATAAGGAACAACTTTGGTCCAAAATAAAAGATGAATGGTACTCTATACCACCCGCGACTTGTACCAAACTAATCAATTCCATGGGACGAAGATGCGAAGCAGTCATTAAAAACAAAGGTGCAACAACTTAGTATTAAAAGGATATGAAACACTTTTACTGTAAATTAATTCTTTACAAAACACAAACAAAAAACTAATTTGTTTCTATTATTTTTTCCAGGCAAATCCATCGAAAACCGAAATCAATACTTTTTTCCACTATTTCTCGCTTTTTTTATTACAAATTTTGTATTTATTTTATGTATTACAGTGCACCACATCTATTAGTATACTTTTAACTCTTATTTTTCCCTAAATACATTTTTTCTTAACGATTAATGTCGAAGAACAAGCTTGTTTCTATTATTTTTTCCACCACTGTATATATGCCAATACTGGATGCTGATTCTATAAATGAGCTCCAAAATCTCAGTATTCATCGCTTCTGGGATATTCAATAAACGATACACATCCATTCTTAGAGTTATGGATAAATTTGATATAATTATTGGCACCTATACCAAAGTCTGGCGCAAGGCTAATAACCTCACTCGGAAAAACAAATTATTATGGACAATTTATCAAGTCTCGGATACCGGTGAAGAGACTTGCTAAATAAGGCCGATACCGGATCCCGGTTGTAGTGCCGATGATGATGATGATGATTCCAAAGCTTTCGCCGAAAACACCGATGAGGCGCGAATAACTCGACTGAACCGGATGAGTCTTTCGGAGACAAAAGCAGCTCGTACAGCCCAAAAACAGTAGCAGCTTAAAGAAAACCAGCTTTTCGAGGAAGCATAAGGTCTATTATATGCATCTGGGATCTCTGATTGATGGGTAAGTCACTAAAACTGATTAGTTTATCGTACTGAAACTTTTATCACGATTATCTCAAAACCGTATTTCAAAAACTGCTCGTATTGTAACTCGAAAAGTTATTGATCGATTTGACTGTAACTTTGTGAGGCTTTTTTCAATATCATTATCGGATGGATGTGCCTACAGTTTTAAAGATTTCGTGTAAATACACTCGTTTTTATATTTATACTTTTTTATCATTTCATTGGTTTTATCCTTACCGTGCATATATCAGAAATAGAAAGTAATTTTATTTTTTTGTTTCAGATCAATAGAAACAGAGTGACAAGTGCAGCACTTTTGGAGCTGGCGCCAGAGACTCCTGACGAAAAATTTTACTGAGCCACCACTTGGTAAAAACAAAATAATAATAAATAAATATATAAATAAGGTGTTTTTGTACTCTTGATAGTTCAGATAAAATGTTGTTAAAGGACCAAAATAATCATCATCATCATCGGCACTACAAACGGGATTTATTCTTGGGCTTATTTAGCAAGTTTCTCCCCTGGCCCCAATTTCTAGCCGATGTCATCCAGTTTGGCACTCCCAGGCTCTGGGCGTCCTGGTTCACGCCATCCCTCCATCGCAGACAAGGTCTGCCCCGCTGTCTCCTCCCATACATCCTGCCACAAAGGACTTTCCAGGCTGGCTCCTCTTCGCTCATTGGAGCTAGGTGTCCCGCCCACCGGAGTCTACCGAGCTTGATTTTGCTTACAATATTAGCTTCAAGGTAGATCGCGTACAAATCATGGTTGTAGCATCTCCGGAATCGTCCTCCCTCACATACAGGGCCGACAATTCTCCTTAAGACCTTCCTCTCGAACGCGGCTAAGAGTTCAGAGTGCCTTTTATTGAGCACCCAGGCCTCGGATCCATACATGAGTACTGGTAAGACCATGGTCTTGTACAGTAGTAGCTTGGATGTTCTGGATAAATTTCGGGATTTAAAGAGCCTTGATTAACCATAGTAGGCTTTGTTGGATTTGATCAGCCGTCCGCGTATTTCTTCCTCCATATTGTTATCGGCTGATTGACCCAAGGTAGTTAAAGGATTGCAGTACTTCAAATGCATGCTCCGCTACCCTGATAGTTTGACCAACGTTAGGTCTTCTTTTCGCAGAAGTTGCCACCATGTACTTAGTTTTCCACTCCATAATGTCCAGTCCCAGTTTTTGTGCCGCCTGCTCGATCTGGGTGAAGGATTCCTGTACAGCTGATTCGGATCTACCGATGATGTCGATGTTATCTGCGTAGGCAAGTATCTGTCTAGACTTGGTGACAATAGTCCCTCTAGTTGTGACGCCAGAGTCACGGATTGCTTTCTCCAACGCCAGGTTGAAGAGGAGGCAGGCCAGACCGTCCCCGTGTCGAAGTCCACTAAAGATGTTTACTGATTTCGACAGTAATTCCGATATTTTCACTTGACTAGTTACGTTGGTCATTGTCAACCTACAAAGTCGTGTCAAATTGTTTGGAATGCCGAACTCTCCCATGAAATTATATAGTTTCCATTTTGATCTTAGCCATAAGGCCGAGAAGCGATGCATTATACAGTTCTACCCTCGCTATGCTGTCGTAGGCGGCCTTAAAGTGTATAAATGTATGATATAATGGGATTTTCAATTCCGGACATTTTTCCATCGCCTGCTTAAGGGTGAATGTCTGATCAATCGCTGATTTGCCTGGGATGAAGCCACACTGATATTGACCAAATACGACTTTAGCGTATTGGGCTGTCCAATCTTGTAGGATAGCGGAGAGTATCTTATAGGCGACACTCAGCAATGTTATACTCCTATAGTTGCTGCAGTGTGATATATCCTTTTTTTATGTATGGGGCAAATTATTCCACGACGCCAATCTTCCGGCATCTCCTCTTGCTCCCACCACACTTCCTACGGCTGTAATGAACCAATTCCACGAATGCTAAGGCGACCAAACTCTTACCCTACCTATTTCGATTTCTACCTCACTTCTATTGCACTCAAACGTCGTCTTCTCTTTTTTTCGGATCTTCCGAGCTCTTTGTATTTCTCCTCACGTACCCGCGTCCTATGAGACTGCGGCATTGTCCGGTATGCAGCGTTCTTACGTTCAGTCGCTAGTTTGCACTCATCATCAAACCAGTCGCTCCGATCTCTACGACTACTGCCTAAGATGGAGTTGGCAGTACATTTCTCTTCTACGCCTGGCATTCTGGCACCAGGACTTACTCACCCTCCATCCAGCTCTTCGAGGGCGAGTCTTAACGCATGATCAAAGGTGTTACTAGTGTTCTCATTGCGTAAGGCAGCCGTGTTGATCCGAACCTGATCCGCGGATGCAATACGTCTGCGTAAAGCAATCCACGTTCGGAAAACTATACCAACAAGATAGTGATCCGAGTCGACGTTGGCACATCGATACGTTCGTACTGTCATCAGACTCAAGGAGTGGCGGCGATCTCTCCACACGTGGTCAACTGGGTTGCGAGTGGCTCCATCAGCTGATACACAGGTGGCTTTGTGGATGTCTTTACGCTGAAACCTGGTGTTCGCAACGACCAAATTCTTTGATACTGCCGGTCCGATGACTCGTGTTCTCATGCAAACTATGGGAACCTGCTTAGTGCCTGAAAACTGGCTCCCGACCGATTTTCGCATTCAAATCACCAAAAGTCATTTTCACATTGTATCTTGGGCAAGCATTGAGGGCTCGTAGAATTGTTGTCTTTCGTTGTCAGGGGACTTCTCTGTAGGTCTGTGAAGGTTTGTGAGGCTTATGTTCTTAAACTTGCGTCGAACGCGAAGAGTGCATAGCCTTTCGTCTATTGCATTAAATCCGATAATGGCAGGCTTCCGATTTTGGCTGACTAGAAAGCCTAATAAATGTCATACTCGTTTTTTTGAATAACACCACTCCCCGTCCATCTGTTTGCTTGTAATGCTGTTATTTCAACATTATATTCGGTCAGGATATCGGCTAGTTGCTGTGCAGCTCGAGCTCTGTATAGTGAGCGGATGTTCCATAAGAAAATTCTCAAATCGTTTAGCCATTTTCGTTTCTGTGGTCGTCGTCGTGTATCCGAGGCTTGTTAAATTATCCATAATAATTTGTTTTTCCAGGGAAGGTTATTAGCCTTTCGCCAATCTTTCTCAGGATGTCTCTGCATGCATTGGTTCACTACTTGGCGAGTGCCAAAGCAGCTATCCAAGGGTGTCACGTGGAGACTGCATGTCAAGTTGGATTGAACAGGGACAAGGATCGTCCTGGTCTTCGCCGGGTTGAAAGCACTCAGTGACTTTGCCCTGTTCGCTCGCAGCCCCCGATTAATACGATTATTTTATTACCTTTAAAAACAGTGAAAAAATTACTCATTTTGGGGCATCTAAAGTGTTCCACTCTATTTCTCATTTACAAATGACCTTTACTTCGTAAAAACCAGTCCACAGGAGGACGCAATACCTAATCAAAGAAGGAAGCCACTAGATCTACTATTCGATCTGATTACATCTCAGCTGGTGCGACGTTGATGGACTAATCGACCGATCACTTGAAAAAAAAGTAAACAAGCGTACTATCATCTGCGAAACTGAACACCCTGTTATCCGTCGTGTCATACAAGTCATTTATGTGAAGCAAAAACAAGGTTGGAGCCAAGATAGAACCTTGAGGTACCCCGGATGTCCGTATATCGGTTACAAGGGTCAAAAGGTCTCCCGTGGAGCCCTGCCACGAGATCCGTATTGCGATGATTCAGAAGTCCGTTGCATTCTTAATATTTATCAACTCGGCTATTGGGCGGTAAATTTATGGGGGATGGTTTTTCCCCTTCTTTGGGATTGGCTGAACTCGAGCAATTTTCTAGGTAGGAAATGTCCTCTATGCATAAAATAAGCCAAAGAGTTTGCCAAGAACCGGCGACAGTTCTGGAGCACAGTTCTGAAGATAGTATTTCATCTGGGCAGGCTGGTTTCTTACAGTCCAGTCCATGGAAAATGCATTAAATAGATCGTGGGCGGAACTTCACATCCAGCTTTGAAGACTCCACCTGCGCGATCATAGGTGGCTCGAAAAGACTAGCACCGAACAATTGAATTCGCAGAAAATAAATTCCCGACAACATTGCTTTTGTCTTTTGAATTGGTGACTAATGCCCCGCTGCCCGTCACTAATGAAGGAAAAGGGGATTAAGCGAAATTGCTGGTGATGGCCTTTGCTATTGACCAGAAGAGACGTGAACTAATTGGACACCTACGGCGGTTCTACGAACCCGACAAAACACTTTAAGGTAAATCCCTTAGCTCGCCCGTGCAGACTTTCGTCCTCAAACGCATGTGCTCTCTTACACGTGGGTTGCATGATTCACCAAACTCCTTATGCCTACACGGCGACAGAAAAATCACATTTTTCTGAAACGAATTCGTTGGAAATGCATTAGCTGAAAAATGCATTAACCAACGCGACAAAAACGCCACATGGCCAAGTATTGGACAATACTGGTAATCTCCTCTGGAGCCAGTCGCAATTCGGGTTTTCCATCGCGAAAAGATCACTGTAGATACAAGCTCAAAGACGGTAATTATTTTTAACATGTACCCTACCGTAGAAACAATTAACTGTAAGTGTCGCAGCCGAAAATAATGATCGCGGCCAGGTAAAATATCCTGGATATTTTCCTGGCACCAGGAAAAACACGAAAAGTTACCACCGAGGTAGAAAAGGTCATCAGGTACGGAGGAAAGAGAGAACAACTTGACGAATCTTTTCTCGGTGGGAATTTTTGCCGTCACGAGATGTATTATTTAGTACGATATTAACCTCAACGAGAGGAAGATCTCCCCAGCGACGAAGTAAAAAAAGAAGAAAAGGTGAGTCGAGCACGAACCAAGGCGAGTGCGGTAAAAGAGTCGCGAGTTTAGTTAGGAAAACGAAAAATGTAATAAAAAAAAAACATATATATATAAAAGGAAATAAATAAAAAAATCGAAAGCGAGTAAAAACGTCCTTATTTCTTTTCTGTGTGGACTATGTTCGTCGGAACATATTGAATAAATCCACCAAACACTCAAGGAGTTTATTGGTCACTTTGTCATTGTAAACCTTCTTCGCCTCTCCCGAGAGGTCTAATAAAAAAAAAATCGCCTGGTAGTACGCATTTCTGACCCTGACAAAATTCGTTCTATTAACCTCCGTGGGGTTGGAGCGCCGTTGACTAAAACTCTATTTTTGACGCTGTAATCTGCTCGCATTTTTTATCAAACCAAGGCTTATAAGATGAATTTCGTTTGATGGAATGCGGAATGTAAATCTCCATCCCGAGAAGAAAAATCTCGCCCACTGACTCCGCGCATGCGTTAACATCGGAGTCTCCAAAGCACATCTCCGATCACGGTTAGCAGGCCTATACCTCTATACATGGTGAAGATGCTTAGGTCGGTTATTTGAAATGCAAATGGTTGCGCAACGGGTACCAAGCAGTGGTCTGAGTTTCCCAGTGGCGCCATCGCTTCCACGATATAAATGCCCGGCTCGGATGTCACAACAAATGCAGGACATTCGCATAATCACTTCGGGTATCCCGCACTTGAGTCAAATTACGGCTAACAGCGAACATCTCTGCTCGGTTCTGTTAGAATGTACCAACCAGTCGGAGTTGTGTATCAAGTCGACGGTACGTGATAGATGTTCGAAAAGTGTCGCTGGTCGAACGTCGCCCGGGAAGCTGTAAAAACAACAAATAAATTTAACAGGATTCCTCAGCATGACCTTCAACGACATGATGTCCAAGTTATTGAGCCCTAACGCCTCTATCCGTTGATAAGCCAGATCGGATCGCGTGAAGGCGCTGACTTTTTTGTTTTTTTTTTTTATTAGACTTTTCTCGAGAGAGGCGAACCCATAGCGCCGAGTGGGCGCCCCGAGATGCCATCAAATAACTGTTGCAGTTCTTTTTGAACAGTTGCAGGTTGAAACGCTCCGGGAACACTCGCGTGGGAAGGGAGTTCCACAGCTTCTCCATTCTGTAACGAAACTAGTTCTGATGCAGGGATGTTCGCGCCGTCGGGAGATGAACCACAAACGGGTGGGATCCGTCGAATTGTTTTGTGGAGCGCATATAAGCCGAATTGCGTGGAACAATACCAAGAATCTCCGAAGAACAGTACCCGTGATAATATCTGTAAAACAGACAGAGGTCGGCTACGCGCCTTCGATGTGATAGCGACTGTAGTCCCGACGTCAGCGCCGAGTCCCCGATCAGGCGGATCGGTCGTCTCTGTATGCTCTCAAGTAGGTCGAGGGTATGTTTAGGAGCAGAGCTCCAAACATTCGAGCGCGGGTCTAATTTGGGATTTATATAGGAGAAGAAGTTGGGGCGGAGTAAAATATTTCTTGGATCTAAAAAGATAGCTCCGTTTTTCTGAGGCTGACCTGGCGATGCTCGTCACGTGTTTATGCCATGATACATTCCCACAGACCGTGACGCCGAACAATTTCAGACTTTCCCCAGCCTCGGGGGCCCGGCCATTCATCATCAGCTTTGGAACCGATGATCCACTTTTCTTCGTGAATGTTGTATATTGTGCCTTCGTTGCATTGAAGTCGACAAGATTGGCCCTTCCCCACTGCAGGACCCTATCTAGATCCTGATTCAGAGAGTCAATCTGTCTACATCTCAGCTGATGCGACGCAGATGCACCAATCGGCCGAACACTCGAATAGGAGGAAACAAGCGTACTATCATCCGCAAAACTGAACATTTTGTTATCCGTTGCCTTCAACAAATCATTTCTATGAAGCAAGAACAAGATTGGAGCCAAAATAGAACCTTGAGGCAGCCCCGAATTAACAGGACACAGATCCGAACACTCGCCGTCCACAACAACCCGGATCGATCGATTCTCGAGGAAGCTCCTCGTCCAGTCGCAAAGCTGTTGGGAAAGTCCATATGAACGAAGTTTGCTCAGCAATGCCCTGTGCCAGACGCGGTCAAAAGATGTGCATATATCAGTTATAAGTGTCAAAAGGTCTGCCGTGGACCGCCTGCCACGGAATCCGTATTGACGATCATTCACAAGACCGTTGCACTCCAAATACTTAACTAACTCTGTATTGATGACTTTTTCCATCACCTTAGATAACATAGACAGTAATGCTATCGGCCGGTAATTTTGTGGGAGACACTTTTTCCTATCTTTGGGATTGGCTGAACTCGAGCGATTTTCCAGCAGGCAGGAAAGGTCCTCCGTGCATAAGATAAGCGGAAGAATCTGCCAAGAACCGTGGATAGTTCTGGGGCACAGTTCTTAAGGACTATTGCTGGTATTCCATCCGGGCCGGTTGCCTTGGTACAATCCAGTTCACGTAGAATGCGTTGAATAGTGCGCGGACGAAATCTCACATCCCGCATGGAAGACCGTACCGGCGCGGTCACAGGTGGTTCCAAGAGGCTGGGATCGAGGTTTAAATTCGCGGAAAATAAATTCGCGAACACATTAGCTTTATTCTTTGAATTCGTGACTAACGTCCCGCTGTCTGCCACCAACGGAGGGAAAGAGGAGGATGCGCAGTTACTGCTGAAAGCTTTTGCCATTGACCAGAAGGAGCGCGAACCAGTTGGGCAGTGAAGGAGCTTTTGATCACCCGGTCGTTGTGAGCCTTCTTCACGGTATCACTCGCCTGGTTGCACGCGTTTCTGATCCTACAAAATTCGTTCTGTTAACATCGGTGGGATTGGAGCGCCATTGCTTAAAAACTGTATTTTTTTGCCGCTGTAATCAGCTCGCATTTTTTATCAAACCAAAGTTTATCAGACGAACTTCGTTTGATGGAATGTGGAATATACATCTCCATACCCAGAAGAATAATCTCTGATACCGACTCCGCGCAAGCGTTAACATCGGAGTTTCCGAAGCACACCTCGGACCATGGAAAGGATGCGAAGCAATCTCGCAAATCGCCCCAGTTAGCCCCTTCCATACATGGCGAAGCTGCCTAGGCCGGTTATTCGCTTGATATGCAAGTGCTTGCGCGACAGATACCAAGCAGTGATCTGAGTTTCCCAGTGGCGTAGAAACCTCTACGGTATAACTACTTGGTTCGGGTGTCAAAGACAGATCCAGGGTGTTCGCATAATCGCCTCAGGCATCCGGCACTCACGGAGATTCCTCCACGAGTTGAGTCAAGTTGTGGCTAACAGCAAACATCTCCGCCTGCCTCCCAGCCGAAATTGTGCACATTAAAATCGCCAAGGACAACTATTTCAGAAGCTGGGTGGTTGATCTGTATACAGTCGACGGTATGTGATAGATGTTCGAAAAATGTCCCCGATCGAACGTCATTCAGGGAGTGGTAAAGACAACAAAGAAATTTAACGGAATTCCTCAGCATGACCCGCAACCATATGATGTCCATATTATTGGGTTCCAACGCCTCCATCCTCTGGCAAGCCAGATTCGACTGCGCAAAGACGCAGACTCCATCCTTAAAACGGAATCTCGAATGTAAGTCGTATGCTGAGCAACGAAGATATGTCAAATTAGTTGACGAATCGACCTGGGTCTCAGTTAGGGCAAGGATATCAAGTTTCGCTGTTTGCAAATATTGATGGGCGGCATTTACATTCGTGTTAATGAAAACGATGCCCTTGATATTACAAAATGCCGGCACTAGCCGAGCTTCAACAGTGCCTCGGGAAAGAACCCGATAACGGGATGACGAATTTCTTAAAGTTTAGTTACTTATCAAAACATTTACATCATGTTCCCCTGACTTCGGAAAGGGAAACTAGTTTACTCTGGTATTCTTTATCTCAGAAGCTAAAATCATGTCTTATCTCCATGTCCCCCAAATGTGGGAAACAATTCAAGACCATACAATGTAGGTAATGGTCTTTTCATTCAGACGATCCGTTTTCATGATGTCATGTATACCATCCGGCTTCAACACAAAGTCGCAGAAATGTACGAAATTAGCTTAAGTGTACAAGAGTTAAAAAAAGGTTCATACAGCTTCGATATTTTGTCAGAAACTAATTTATAAAATATAGCCTGTTTCAACGTCTTACGAAATCACGATGTACAATTATAATTCAACTTTCATCAACAACGCCAACTATCGTCAAACACAGGGCCTTGTTGACCGTCCCTCGTATTTACGTGAATTTACCAGCAAATTAAGATTTAAAATATCTAAAGACGAAAACAAAAGGGGAAATATTCATTCTGTGTGCGCACAGAAAAGAGAAAAAGTCAATGTGGATATAGTCCACAATGGAAATTGTCTTTAAAGTTGCTCCAGAAAATCTTACGTGTCAAAACTGGCGATATTTTAAGATTCCCATTTAAAAAACAAATATTCAATACACTGTGCAGAATCTTGTCAAGCACGACAACCAGAGAATTAACGGATGACAGAGACACTGCTTCCTTAAGATGACCAACCAGAACATATGCCTCCTTATTAATATATTCATTCAAAGATAACTTACATTTTCAAGTAATCGCACAATTCTTTGATAGCTTCGGTTCTGTTCCCCTTTGCCTTGAGAATAGCAATTTTTCTTTTTCTCGGCGCTGCATTGGTTTCTTCTTTTTTAATTATGTCGTCTAACATCTCCAGCGCTTGACCGTAGCGTTCCTGAGCTTCTAGTCGCATCGCCTTTAGTTTTTGTACTCGTAAACTCCCAGGAAACTCTGATGATAATTGTTTTATGCACTCAGTGGCAATGTCGAATCGCGAAGTATCTAATGCAGCAATAATAACTTGCTCCAAAATGAAATGCCTTTCAGTTCCAGTCTTTCGGATTTTGTCTTCCAATACTGCAATCCACAACTGAATAACGTCGTCACTCCGGCGCTCGCAATCCTCACGCCACTTACGAAAAAGATCCCGGACATCTGAAATAATTTGTTTCAAACAATTTGAAATATTTAGATTGAATTCAGCAGAAAAAAATTCAGTTCAATCCACAGATGACAGATTAATATTCTCATTGGTCTGACGAGGTAAATATTTTCGTGATGTTAATTTTCCTACACACCTGTCCATTCCATTTCTTCGTAGTTTAAAGCCATGGTTAATATTTAGTGAAAATAGAAATCTACCTTAATAGCAAATGCTCATTTGTTTAATTAATTTAAGTTAAATGGAAATTAAGCGAGGAAAAATAAAAATTTAATTCAACTTAAAGTTCTTCGAGATGTGGAAAATAATTTGACAGATAATGTCATAGTGTGACCATGCAAGTACGAAATTAATTAGCGTTTGAAACAGAATAGATTTTTGAACTTTCGGTGACAGTGGAAGTAGTAGATTGAGCCATATTTATTATTGGGTATATGTCAAAATTATATGTAAGCAATCGTTACGTAACGTTTAATTGTTCTTGAAAATTAGCCATTTATATCTGCGCCCTGTTTGAATTTATGTCCTATGTTGTATTCCAGAATACTACCCTTTATTAAATTTAACACTGAATCTCCTTACACATCCTTAAAAACTTCCCTTAACATATATTACATTCTCACTTAATACATACCATTCATAAACATTCACAATATTGCCAGTTACAGCACATTTAATAATTTGCCCCTTTTTATTTCAAAACAGAGCACTTTGATTTTCGTTCAAATTTTATTCAATTTAAAAGTCACAGAAACTAAAGGAATACTTTGAGAAAATTTGTTTTGTTCATGTTATAATTTACAGTAAATTAGAACACAATGTTCTATAAGTAGAGAAAAAATTCAATAGTAAAATCAGTTTGAGTTAGAATCAGTTCAGATCCAGTTTAGTTTTGAGAGTCGAGAAGAAAGAGTTTGAGTTCACAGTTTTGAGAAATAGATTAAAAAGTTTGAGATTAGAGAGTTTAAAACAGAGCTGTAAATAGAATAAGAATAGAATAAACCGAAAGAAGAAATAAAGAAATTTACAAAGAAGAAGAAAAACGAATTATCATTTATTCGAAAAAGAAGACAGACAGAAGACGTCTTACCATCCTCTATTAAAGAAAAGGTCCACGCTCTTCCCTCGAAAGAGGAAGCACGGCGCCGGACGTCAACACCTAGATTACAACATTAGATATCAATTAATCGTAATCAATACCAACCGTGTGAGAATCATTCTGAAATTCTTCTTTTTTTTTTTTTTTGGTTTGTTAGAATTAAAGGGGCTACACCCCACTTATTAGCTTAGAGCAAGCTTACGAAACGATTCTGAGATCTAACTTATGAACTATTTTAATTAATAACTTAACTACGATGGTAAAGCATAGGACAGGAGACGAAAAGAAATTAGAGAGAGATATTCAAGAGGCGGGGCTTAACAGTGATAGTGATAATGTTGAAGTCGAAGACGGATGACTTGAGGTTGACACTTCATAGCATTCGGGAGATGGGTTCGTCGGAGCCGTAAACGATATAGTGGGTGAAGGTACACCGGGCCAGAATTACGTATGTTGTGCGAGTTTATGTTAAAAGAACTTGAGTTGAGAGGATTGGAACAGTCGATGCAGCCAGAGAGAACTTGGTGAACGAATAGAATATTAGACAAGATTCCGCGTTTCAAGGTTAATTAATTTGAGGCGATTAGTGTAAGGGAAAAGGATTATGGGTTTTCCCATCCTAATCCACGCCGAGCGAAACGTAAGAAACGACGTTGAATAATCTCGATTCTGCGAATGTATGTCTGCCGCTACGTGGTCTATACCTAACTAGTGTTACGGACCTCGTGCCCTTGACCGCGCCCAACAACTAATCCACGAATTCCCACCTCTGACGGTAAATTAGAAATATCGTCAAGTAGCTAATTTGCATAAACTACTTTATACAAATTCTACTTGGCAGGGAAAATAATAATAAAAGGGGTTGGCGCCGAATAAAAAAAAAATAGAAAAACGTCAACGCCAAAAAGATGAGTTCAGTTTTGGATCAGGATTAAGAACAAACAGACAAAAAACAAAAATCAGTGCGAAAATAAAATTGCGAAAGAATTTCTGACATCCATCGCGAGTGCAACACCCATACACACTAACAGCGCGAGTGACTACATATCCACCAACCAAATAAAATGACAAACAAGCCGAACAGGGGGATCAAGACTCAACACCCCCTTCAACGGGAATACCTGCAGCATCGACCGACGAAAAGGCCCGACAACGCCCTAACGTAAGTCGTTTCATATTTCCATTTCAAATTAACTTGTTATTTTTCATAACCATTTTCGTTTAACTCTTCCACTTTAATTTAAATTGTTAAATTACCACAACACTACAAAATTCGAGCAGTGGGAGGACAAATGAAATGTATAGCGGTTAGAGGATTCTTTAGACCATCGTTTTACAAACCAGGGGGTTGAGTAGACCTTGAGAATCATCTCGTCAATATTTGAAAGGAAATTACTTTTTTTTTATCACATAAAAGACCAAGGTCTTCCCTACGTCTTCTTTTAGACGAGTTGGTGTGTTCTTGATGATTTGTTCCCTTATGGTAGTGTCGGCTCATCACACCTACACCTACCGGGTTTTTTGTGGGATTGTTTTTTGTGTATCGATCATTCATTTCGTGGGAACACTCAGGGGTCTCAGATAGTCCGCCATATCAGAGCCCCTCTTTGATATGGTAAGGTCTGCTTACTGCTTTGATTCGACCCGGTGTCAGAGAGGCGCCGCTGTAATACACCCGGCATACCGATGGCTGGAAACCATCCAATTGGCACGGTGACGCGTAAAACCCTGGATTAGGGGTGGTAGATCTTTGTGTGGTACTCCTCGCTAGTCCATCTGTGTTGGAGTTATAAATGACTCGGGCTCGTTGATCCTCAATAAATAACAGTTTAGAGTTAGCAATGAATTGAAATGTTAATTTAATTTGCGAAATGAAAATTTGTCGATTGACACGGAATACACATGATAAAATTGGATCAAAAATTCGAGGCACGTTTTTCTATATCTTTTACTTACTCTTGCGTTTGAATCAGGCAGTTGATTGACAGATGGGATCAGTGCCAACTTCAAGTCCAAGAACTGTGTGAAGTTCGCACAGGCTGACGGTTGTGTTGGGCAAGACCAGCTGTCAATTGATCAATTCTCAACAGTCTGACATGGGTGGCCCTACTAGAAGCATATGCTTCCGTCAGCATATCCTGAGTGATTCATCGTAGTTTAAGTCCCCGCACCACGTCAAGGTTTCTACCAAGCAGGGAGACTGCACAGGACAGGGAACGATGGCGGAGTCGAGTCGGTGAGGTCATGAACTTCCGGGTTCCTACAGGCCAATAAATAATAATAATAATAATAAATAAAATACCAAGGTCGCTGTTCGATTGGACGATGGTGAGGATTTGATTAAGACGAGAGTATGGACGAGAAGGAAGAGATATGAGTTTTCGTGAGAAGGTTATAGACTAATATTTAGCTATATTAATCTGTAAACTGTTTTTGCGACACCAAACCGAGAAGTCGTCAAGATTTGCTGGAAAAAATACAGAATCAAGGGGTGACACGATAGTCTTATAGAATTTTGTGTTGTCAGTATAGAGAGACACACAGGAGTGCTTGATTTTTTTTTACACGAACGCGCGGTCAAAAGGGTGATTTTGAAATACCCTTAAATGTCATAACACGCTACAAGCTGAAGAAGAGGATGTAGATAAGGAAAGGAGGTATCGATGTGCATTGGTCTTGAATGCCTTAAGTATTTCGAGTGCAACGGACTTCTGAATGATCTTCAATACGGACTCCGTGGCAGGCGGTTCACGGGAGACCTTTTGGCACTTATAACCGATATTTGGAGATCCATGATTGAGCGGCATGGTGAGTCAAGGGCGTTCGCATTGGATATCTCCAAGGCTTTTGACCGCGTCTGGCATGGGGCATTGCTGAGTAATCTTCGTACATATGGACTTTCCCGGCAGCTTTGCGACTGGACGAAGAGCTTCCACGAAAATTGATCGATCCGAGTTGTTGTAAACGGCGAGTGTTCGGATCTATATCCTGTTAATTCGGGGGTGCTCCAAGGTTCTATTTTGGCTCTGTTGCGGATTGGCAATTAAATGTGCTGGAATGTACTGGAGAAATCTAGTACATTCGCACGTATACCAGTTGCGCAGCAGCTGGCACCAACAATTGGCAGTTATGCCAATTCGTCAGTCTGCAATCAACCTTCGCGCCGCTCACACCGCCAAACGGACCCATAAAACATTCCCAGTCGTTGCCATCCGCAAAATACCATTCATTGTGCATAATAGCGTTCCTTAAGCAGTAAAGAACAACTTGACATTACAATAGAGAACAACGTGTTATTATTTGATTGGTTCCAGTTCAATTGATGACGTGCTCTTCTACATTGGCCGCGCTGCTCTCTCTCCTTTGCGACAGCCATTGTTCGTTGTGAACGTCCATCGGCGGCTAACGAAACACATACCACTTCAACCTAACATTTTCTGGTCCTTCGAAACGGATCCAGTGCCTAATTGGATTTTCATCATCGCCGCCCAGTTCGTGGCACATCGACAACTGCCAGTCACCTCGACACAAATCAAGGACGACTGAAATTACTAGGGATAACGACTGTCAAACATCCCTTCTTAATGAGGACATCAACATTGATCTAAACAACACATCAGAACCGGTTGACAGTACCGACAAACCCGGCTTATTAACATGAAGAAGGGAACAGTCGATGCAGCTATTGTCAAGAAGAATTCCAAGAATATTGCAGTTGACTTTTCAGCGAAGTGTTCCACTCCCACAAGCCAAGTAAGTCAAATAAAACGACTCTTAAACGCCAGTGCTATCCATGAGTTAGGTTTAAACTTAATATTTGATTCCGACGAATGCCAAAAGGCAAAAGACAAATTCGAATTTTCCGATGTAGTAGACGACAGCCGAGAGAGACCAGGTGCAGTGGTTGCTGGGTTTAATGATAATAATGACAAAGAAGCTTTGGTAGACAACCCGTCCGATGAGTTGCTTAACAGTGCCGAAATTACTCCGATCTTGTTAGAGGGGATTGGATGGGATCTCATTTTACAAGCTAACGACTCAACTTCATGTCTTCTCGACAGTAAGGAAATGAAACCGGCGAAGGAGTCGGCAGCAACTGGACAAAGATCTGATGGATTGGAAACTGAAGAACTGAAGACTGTGGTTGCCAAGGTTGAAAGCAACGTTAGTGGAGTTGCTCCAGGTTCTGAAGCAGAACGTCTGACTACACACCACCAAGAAGATGCCGCACCGCTACAACCAGCCGAAAGAACAAATCGCCGACCCGACCACTCTATAGGAAAGGGAGAAACCGATCTACCGAAGCTGCGCCCAGTGCCGAAGCGAATGCTGGCAAAGACATCAACGAAGCAACACAACGGTTCCCCGACGACATTCCTCGGTCGGCGGAACACCAAAGATCTCGACCGACGACATTCCTTGCTTGGAAGAGATCATACGCTGTTTGACACTATGCGTAACGGTGGCGACAATGGTGACGACAGTGGTGACGGCGGCGACGGCGACAACGATGACAACGGTTCCCCGACGACATTCCTCGGTCGGAAGAGATAACAAATCATCGGAAACCTCTGTTGCCGCGAACCAACCTATCGATGAGCAAATGCCGTTTGAAGAACTCATCGCCGCTCAGTTCGCGGCACAGGGTCGCATCTCTGGCACCTTCCTCAACCTGCAAGACAAGGGACCACCAAGTCTGAAAGCAATCGAAACCACCAAATATGCACTCCGCGCCGAATGGGAAACCTTCTCCAAGCGGCACCACGACATCTTCGTCACGGCGACACCGGACTATCTACAGCACACATACTTCGCGGAGGATTGTTTCGGCGAAACCGAAGAAATATACCTGGAGGAACAGACGAAGCTCCTCGAGGCTCAGTACGCGCTCAAGTCAGCCTTCCCAACCATGGTCAACAGCACCAATCGCCTTCACCCTAGCGAGCTGCCCCCAGTGCAGCTGCCAATGGCCGACATCAAGCCATCAGAAATGGAACCGCACCCCAGAACATTGGATAGGAGTGAGCAGGCCGCCGACCAGAGTGCCGCCTGCCCAAAGCCCAACTTATTCAAGGTGCCGATGATCGACCAGCCGAGGTCCCCACAGAAGACGATGGCGCGCACGCATTGTGGAGCACAACATGAGATGGCCGTTCCTCGTGGGTTGCGAACTTACAACTCCGACCCAGAGGAACTGGCTACCATCACGCGGACACCAGAGCAAGCAGTGGGCACGGCGTACATAGGATCCGTGTCAGATCCAACGTCAATGCCTTCCACGAATTCGACTGTTCTAGCAACAGTAGCCGGCCCGATGCACAAAACACTGTCGACACCCGTAAAGCAACAGGGCGCTTGCACATTCTGCAGGGCCTCACACACCATTTACGCTTGCGAGGGCTTCCGATCACTCACACCTGGCCGTCGGAAGTCCTTCGCACACAAAGGAAACCTGTGCACCAACTGCTTGGGTCGCCACCGCCTGCGCGACTGCCACTCCAGCAAGACGTGCCGTCGATGCCAGCGAAGACATCACACCCTGCTGTATGTCCGGTCCACCGCCATCGCCGGGACAACATCACCGTCGCAACGAGCCAAAGGATCTGCCCCCCGGATCGACCGTCATGAAGGGGCCTACGCACACACCATCAGCACCCCTTCACAGCATTCCGCGTTGCTGCCAACAGCCAGAGTTATCGTGGCGTCGGAGACCGAACAGAGGATTGAAGTTCGTGCTCTGCTGGACCCCTGCTCCAGCGGCACCTTCATTTCAACATGACTAGCCCGAAGGTTGCACCTCCGATGTCAAGCATCACCTGTCCCCACCTACGGTGTCGGGGGCACTCGTGGCCTTGCCACAAGGGCTCAAACCGCCATCAACATCACTCCTCGCCTCCACGGCTCGAGCCAATGGACACTAAGGCCCTTCATCCTGTTAGGGCTCCCAGAGTATACACCACCACCACAATCAGCGACAAGGGATCTCTCGTTCGTGGCGGATCTGGAACTTGCAGATCCGAACATCGCCTCCGCCGGCAAGGTGGACATCATCCTTGGGGCAGACGTGTACCCCAACATCATCGTCGAAGGTCTCAGGAAGGACCAACGTTCCGGCCTCATCGCGCAGGCCACTGAACTGGGGTGGATGCCAACGGGCGCAGCACCCACCATATCATCAAGCCTAAAGGTGACAAGGCCTGTGACCAGCCATCATGTGGCTATTCCTCGTGGGTTGCGAATTTACAACTCCGACCCAGAGGAACTGGCCGACCCTACGGCTGATGATCGCAGCTCCCATCAGAAGACCAAAAGGAGGTCTCGCCGGCGGCGGCCCCAGAGGCCACCTACGAGGCCCATGCAACTACCAGCCACCGATCACTTGCGCGAACCCAACTACAATACACACCCCCCGCCCGCTGAACCATTGCAGGGGCAAGAGGCAATCGAGGAACCAGGAGCTTACCCACTCGAACACTTCAAGGCATCCCACCACACCCAGGATACCACGTGGTCAAGCTCCTGCCCAGGTCCAAAGCTGCCCAGGCCAACCGCTACCACCTGTAGCCACCACAGCAGGACCAGGGGCGCGCAATGCCCCGCTTGGCGGGCGGCGCTCCCCAGCAACAGCGGTCTCTCGAACTTCAGCAAGAAAGCACGCCCCTCTGTGCATCCACAGAGGCTGCAATGCGACGACCCCGGGGGGCACTTGGCCCGTGACTGCCATTCCGCCAGGACACGCGGACAGTGCCAGGGTAGACACCGCACCCGACTCCACGTTACTGCCTTACACGCCAGCGGCCGCATCCCGCCGGTTACTAACTTCGGACGCGCGCCAACGGGCGCATCACCTTGCACCACCACTGGCCTCGACATAGCGAGGCCCATCACCAGTCATCACGTGGTCATTGATCGTGAGTTGCGACCTTACAACTCTAACTCAGATCAACTGGCCGGTCCCGCGACCACAAGAGGCAACGGACATCAACGATGGGAAAGAGGTTCCTGTCGCCATCGATCATACGGGCCATCCCAGACCCTCAAGCCTCCAGCGCTCCCCAGGGCGCGCGGCCCCCTCTCAACCGATCATCCACGTGAAAGTGGACAGCCGACCAAGACCAACCACCACCAGCAGACCGCACAATCCCGGCCCCTAGCCACCGTCCCCTGGAACAAAATGATTCGCCAATGATTGGCGAAGGCGGGCGGAATGTTGCGGATTGGCAATTAAATGTGCTGGAATGTACTGGAGAAATCTAGTACATTCGCACGTATACCATTTGCGCAGCAGCTGGCACCAACTGGCCATCATTGTCACCAAAATGATGTCATAGCGTCGTTTTTTGAATTGGCAGTTATGCCAATTCGTCAGTCTGCAATCAACCTTGGCGCCGCTCACACCGTCAGACGGACCCATACAACATTCCCAGTCGTTGCCATTGGCAAAATACCATTCATAGTGTATAATAGCGTTCCTTAAGCAGTAAAGAACAACTTTACATTACAATAGAGAACAACGTGTTATTATTTGATTGGTTCCAGTTCTATTGGTGACGTGCTCTTCTACATTGACCGCGCTGCTCTCTCTCTCCTTTCCGACAGCCATTGTTCGTTGTGACCGTCCATCGGCGGCCAACGAAACGCGTACCGCTTCAACCTAACAGGCTCCAACCTTGTTCTTGCTTCACATAAATGATTTGTTGGAGACAACGGATAACAAAGTGTTCAGTTTTGCGAATGATAGTAGGTTTGTTTCCTCCTATTCGAGTGTTACGGCCGATTGGTGCATCTGCGTCGCATCAGCTGAGATGTAGACAGATTGACTCTCTGAATCAGGATCTGGATAAGGTCCTGCAGTGGAGAAGGGCCAATCTAGCCGACTTCAATACAGCGAAGACACAATACACAACATTCACAAAGAAAAGTGGATCATCGGTTCCACAGCTGATGATGAATGGCCGGGCCCTCGAGGCTGGGGAAAGTTTGAAATTGTTCTGCGTCAAGGCCTGTGGGAATGTATTATAGCATAAACACGTGACGAGCATCGCCAGATCAGCCTCGGGAAAACGGAGCTATCTTTTTAGAGCCGAGAAATATTTTACTCCGGCCCAACTTCTTCTCTTGTATAAATCTCAAATTAGAGCCACGCTCAAATATTGCTCTCATGTTTGGAGCTCGGCTCCTAAATATACCCTCGACCTACTTGAGAACATACGCCTGATCGAGGAGTCAGCGTTGACATCGGGACTACAGCCGCTATCATATCCAAGGCACGTAGCTGACCTCTGTTGTGTTTTACAGATATTATCACGGGTACTGTTCTTCGGAGGTTCGTAGTTTGTTCCACGTAATTCGGCTTATATGGGCTCCACAAATAATCCGATGGATCGCACTAGTTTGCGGTTCTTCTCCCGACGGCGTGAACATCCCTGCATCAGAACTCTTTTCCTTACAGAGCGGGGAAGCTGTGGAACTCCCTTCCCACGCAAGTGTTCCCGGAGCGTTACAACCTGCAACTGTTCAAGAAGAACTGCAACCGTTATTTGGTGGCATCTCGGGGCGCCCACTCGGCGCTATAGGTTCGCCTCTTCCGATAGAAGTGTAACAATAAAAAAAAAAAAAAAAAAAAAAAAGTTGAGTCGGATATATTCATCATTGTAGTATACCACGAGATTCACACACTAATTACATCGCTTAAGTAGCGAGTTGAGACATTCTCCTGTACACGCGGTCGTGGTCTGATGCGTTGTGTTTTAGTTCTAACTTTTTCGTAGCTTTAGTTCAAATCCCGATCGTCTCTACTTTGTGCTAAAAGGTCACCACAACAGTTGTAGGACTGAATTCGTAAAAAATAAATCACGAAAACATTGCTTTTTTTCCTTTGAGTTCGTAGTTAGTGTCCCGCTGCTAACAGCGGAAAGGATAAACTACTGAAATTGTGGCTAACAGCCTCTACCAGAAGCGACGTGAATTAGTGAGGTACTCGAGTAGATTGGTTACTTTGTCATTGTGAACGTTGTTCGAGGGCTTAATTTTTTGGTTGCAAGTATTTCTGATCCTGACAACATTCGTTTTGATGATCTCCTTGGGAATAGCCGTTTAAAAGCCTAACTTTTATGCTACATTTATATGTTCAAAATTTTTACAATGTTGCGAGTTTTCATTTACAAAATTGATACATTGATAAAATACGGAATTCGAAACTGTTGCAGGCGACGATTGGCGGACAAACCGGAGTGTAGCGATATTGACATTTGTTGCGGATTGGCAATTGGATGTGCTGGGATGTGCTGGAGAAATCTAGTACATTTGTACTGTATACCAGTTACGCAGCAGCTGTCACGGTCCAGCTGGCCGATTGTCACCAACGATGGGGTCAGCAGCGTCCCTTTTTTGAATTGACAGTTATGCCCAGTAGTCAGTCTACCAGCTATTATCGCGCGCACACCTTCCGAGTCATTGTTGCTTATCCAATATAAATTATGAAATAAATTAACTCAATCTCATGTAGAGAAATTGAATTGTTGTGGGTTGTTACTAAATTGTAAACAAAGTCGCATCCGACTTAAACAATAAAAACCTAAAGATCCACCTCGAGTTTCACCTTTGGTTTTCTTGTGCTCTCGTTTTGCTGCCAGTTTCATCGGGTTCCTCTCCACACGGGAACAGCGGACAACTTCAAACATTCCCGTCACATTTTCTGGTCCTTTGAGCCGTATCCAGTGCTTAATGGATCTACTCATCGCAGCCCAGTTCGCGGCGCAACAACAATTATAACAATGGACAACAATAACGCAAACAGTAGTACCATTGGTAATCAATCAAATTCTGAGTGTAATCCGGTAAATGATGTCGAAACGGAGTTCACAAATGAAACATTTGACCTCATCGAAACATCACAACTAGTGCTTGAATCAAGACAGGAGGACGTAAACAAAATATCTCCTCAACTGGCGGCTTAGGGTGAAAGTATCGCCATCGATAATAAGAGTTCAACTCAAGGAACCGAATCAGCCATTGAAAGCTAGTTTCATCGGGTTCCTCTCTACACGGGAACAGTGGACAACTTCAAACATTCCCGTCACAACATTATTGTAAATAAAGGCATTAAATAATGACACCAGTTAATTTGAGGCCACCCTTAAGAATGGATTATAAGAACAATAAAATATATGATATATAGACAAAACATTTTTAAATTGAATATTCACTGAAAACACTATTCCAATTGTTTCATTTTTTGCAATTGATTACATTGTAATAATAAACTATAAATAAGTAAATAAATAGAATAGTATAACACTCATCCCATTAAGAAAATATGGTTTTAACCTTTACTGAGTGGTCACAAAAAGGGCCAACTTCAACTTGGTTCATTTTCCCGCCAAATTTCCTCATTCTAGAGTTGCGTTGTTGAAGCACCGAATTGGGATTTTGTTATTGCAGCATAATTTAAATCCTGTTCAGAATGCATGAGACTGAACAATATATTCGTGATATACAGCGAGAATACCTCGACTTCCTCGATGATGAAGTAAGTTATTTTTCCATTTAAACTGTTGCTTAACGCTAACTTTACTCACAGGAGGATCAAAGTATTTACGCCAGTTCCGTGAAGGAAATGATCACAGAGAAAATCAAGCGTTTGATAGTGAATGTGAATGATTTGAAACGAAAGAACGCTCAACGTGCTCTTGGATTACTAAACAACGCTTCTGATGAGCAACTGGCGTTCGGAAGGGCGCTGAAGGAATATGTAGGATCAATCGATCCTAGTTATGCGAAATTACATGAAGACTTTTTTGTGGGATTCGAGGGATGTTTCGGCAATCGACATGTTACTCCGCGATCATTGACATCAAGGTAAATTGTCTATTTGACCGTACAGCCTGAAAATAACTTTGATTTTCTAGATTCTTGGGTAACTTGGTGTGTGTTGAAGGCATCGTGACAAAAGTCTCGTTGATCCGACCAAAAGTAGTTCGTAGCGTTCATTTTTGTCCAGCCACCAAGAAGGTCATGGAGCGAAAGTATACAGACTTAACATCCTTTGAAGCGGTGCCATCTAGTGCGGTTTACCCGACAAAGGATGACGATGGAAATCTGCTGGAGACCGAATATGGTCTGTCGATCTACAAAGACCACCAGAGTTTGACCATTCAAGAAATGCCTGAGAAAGCACCTGCGGGCCAATTGCCTAGATCAGTGGATATAATTTGTGATGATGATTTGGTTGACAAATGCAAGCCTGGGGATCGAGTACAAATTGTGGGAAATTACAGATGCCTACCAGGGAAACAAGGTGGTTACACGTCCGGCACATTCAAGACGGTCCTGTTGGCCAACAACATCTCACAATTGAACAAGGATAGTAATTTAAACATCAGCAGGGAGGATGTGATGCTGTGTAAAAAATTCGCGAAGAAAAGTGACATTTTTGAGCTGCTCTCGAAAAGTTTGGCTCCTTCGATTCACGGACACGAATATGTAAAGAAGGCTATACTGTGTTTGTTATTAGGAGGTGTTGAGAAGAATCTTCCAAATGGAACCCGACTGAGGGGAGATATTAACGTTTTACTTATTGGAGATCCCAGTGTGGCTAAATCTCAGTTGTTGAGGTATGTGCTGAATACAGCACCTCGTGCCATTCCTACAACAGGACGAGGATCAACTGGCGTGGGTTTAACTGCCGCTGTTACTACAGATCAGGAGACTGGTGAGCGCAGACTAGAAGCTGGCGCCATGGTACTGGCAGATCGTGGAGTTGTATGTATTGATGAGTTCGACAAAATGAGCGACATGGATCGAACGGCTATTCATGAAGTTATGGAACAAGGACGAGTAACCATCTCTAAAGCTGGAATACACGCTTCCTTAAATGCTCGGTGCTCAGTGTTAGCTGCAGCTAATCCTGTTTACGGAAGAGTGAGAAATAATAATAAGTTATGAGAATAATTTGGCTGAGGTTTGAATTTTCAGTATGACCAGTACAAAACACCAATGGAAAACATCGGATTACAGGACTCGTTACTCTCCCGTTTTGACTTGCTTTTTGTTATGTTGGATGTGGTTAGCAACGATATGGATAATTTGATTGCGGATCACGTTGTCCGTATGCATCGTTACAGGTAAATGTCGCTTTAAACTAAATATAAAATGGGAACCTTCGAGGAAGTGTCGGCACGGAGGCTGAAACATATGGTTCAAGGCACAATTGTGCGGTATTAGGTTGTACATTTGTTACCGATGTTTATGTAATAGGGACGCGCTAAATGGATTATCAATGCTCTTATAGTATAAAAGCAAGCACGAAAGAGAAACGGAACGAGAGATGGACAAGAAAGAAGAGAAAATATTGTTAACTAGAAAGAAGTGATTCAATTGGGTATACGTGCAAAAAAGGAAATTCGTTTAATTGGAGTGTTATCAAATACGCTTGCATATGTTTTCTGGAAAATTCACTCAGGCTAATAAATAGTTACCCACGACAGTAGGTGAACGAATTTAAACAACAGTAAAACCAGAAATCTCGTTCCTCGCTTTTTGCTGTGGCTACAACCGTCAATGAGGCAGCACGCTCGCTCTTATTTCAAAAACATCGGATTTCAGTGTTTCACTCGGGAAACGAAACCTGTGATGTTCTCTGCTCGGAATTGTCGCATCTCTGAGAGCTTTTCATATACGTCTTCGTATGAAACTGTGGTAACAGCGCGTTCCGGAGTTATTGTTCATACTCACAGAACAACGCTGGGGTCGCCTCATTAAAAATTCTGTAGGCTTCCCCGCCTAACTGCATGGGCAACCACTGCATGAATTTCCTCTCCTCCCTTTCGGACAAACATCTCAGGGTCCTTTTACAAGTATCTATGAACTTCTCCAGCTCCATAGCTACTGTAGGATCCTGTGAACCATTCTATACTGGCACTGATGTTCGTACCAGCTCCATGATCTGGCTAATACCGAGCCTGTCCATGGGTTCGTCCGGTTCAAGAGAGGAGGAAACTAAATTGTTATATTTAAGTTATAACAATTGTTTTATATACAAAACTCGCCCAAACCTTCCTCAGCTTAGTCGATTGGTTGGTTTACACCTCGAGTCGCGATTTTAATTATGTAACAAATACAAGATACTCAATTGTACTTATCGTTTCGCGCAAGCAGTTTTCTGTGGAATTCGAAGTGAAGAAACGAATCTCCACACACGCGTCCGATTACATGGGTTAAGCGCGGTTAGAAAGGAAATTTACACGTGAGTGAAGTGCAGTGCGTGCGTAACTTTTTATACGTCCTTTTTCTTAATTCTTCGCACCTCTGTTACAATCTTTAAAGATCAAGACTCTAGAGTGATTTCTTATCATTGGTGGGTTTTGCGGTATGAGAATGGCGTAATGTTCGTAACGTAAAGGATGCTATCTGAGTTTCGGCACGTATTCAATGGTGCAGATGCTACAAAGGCATACCTATAGCGATCGATTGTGTGCATCTATAGCTCATCGAATTCTTATGGGGTATTGGTTTTCTATCCGGAGTGGTTACATAACACGAGAGTTACGCGTCTCCCAATACAACATTCGCTGTTTTATATGGAATCTTGTCATTTTCCTAACTACAAACCAACATTCTTCGTGCACTGACTCAGACCTTTATCTTGGCATTTTCTGAGAGAATTATATAAAAAAATCCTTGCACTTAGCGACACCCAGATAATAAGTAATAGCAGTATTTCGGAGTTCATTCTGCCTGTTTATTTAGTTGTTCTGTTTTTGCCATTTCACGTCGCAGATAACAGCGGCAAAAATAGAGCTTTTAAACTATGGCGCTACAATCCCACCGAGGTTAACAGAACAAATTTTGTTAGAATCAGAAACGCGTGCAACCAGGGGATTGATACTGCGAGGAAGGCTTATAGCGTTTGAAATAATAGTGAAGAAGAACGTGTGATTCGAACTGACGCTATGACAGTTTGAATCACCAAAAATTGTACCTAAGCGTTACCCACCAGGCTACTGGCCGATTTTAGTATTTGATTTTTAAACTTGACTATACTCCACTGATGTGAATTGTTATGTTATCGCTTGGTATACGGCTCTGATGTATTTTCTTATTCGATTTTTCGTTGGGTGCTCTTCACTATTTTGCTTGTGAATTGTGTGTGTATCTGTTAGAGTCGCCACAGGCTTACAATGACAGAGTGACCAATAAATTTCTTGAGTGGGCAACTGGTTCGCGTCGCTTCTGGTCAATATCAAGGGCTGTCAGCAGTAACTTTGCTTCCTCCTCTTTTCCTCCGTTAGTGATGGAGAGCGGGACGTTAGTCACTGATTCCAAAGATAAAGTTAATTTGTTCGCGAGTTTTTTTTTGCGCGAATTCAAACCTCGATGATGGTCCTTTGAAGCCACCTGTGTTCGCCACCGGTATGGTCTTCGATGTGGGATGTGAGGTTCCGCCCGCTTACTATTCAATGCATTCTACGTGGACTGGACTGTAAGAAGGCAACCTGCCCGGACGGAATACCAGCAATAGTCCTTAAGAACTGTCCTGCAGATCTATCGTCGTGTCTTGGCAGACTCTTCCGCTTATCTTTTGCACGGATGACATTTCCTACCTGCTGGAAAATCGCTCGAGTTCAGTCCATCCCAAAGAGGGAGAAAAAGTGTCTTCCAAAAACTTACCGACCGATAGCATTACTGTCTATGTTGTCTAAAGTGATGAAAACGGTTGTAGTGATCCTAAATCACTACTCCCATCAAATCCCCATTATTATCCATAAACCCAATCACCTTCCCCAAGTGAGTCATCATCACCATCATCATCATCGGCACTACAACCGGGATCCGGTCTTGGCTTTATTTAGCAAATCTCTCCACCGGTCCCGATTTCGAGCTGCTATCCTCCAGATTGGCACTCACAGGCTCTGGGCGTCCTGGTCTACGCCATCCCTCCATCGCAGACAAGGTCTCCCGCACTGTCTCCTTCCATACATCCTGCCACAAAGGACTTTCCGGGCTGGCTCCTCTTCGCTCATTCGAGCTAAGTGTCCCGCCTACCGGAGTCTACCGACCTTGATTTTGCTTACAATATTAGCTTCAAGGTAGATCGCGTACAAATCATGGTTGTACCGTCTCCGGAATCGTCCTCCCTCACATACGGGGCCAACAGTTCTCCTTAAGACCTTCCTCTCGAACACGGCTAAGAGTTCAGAGTCCCTTTAATTGAGCACCCAGGTTTCGGATCCATACATGAGTACTGGTAAGACCATGGTCTTGCACAGTAGTAGCTTGGATGTTCTGGATAAATTTTGCGATTTAAAGAGCCTTGATAGACCATAGTAGGCTTTGTTGGATTTGATCAGCCGTCCGCGTATTTCTTCCTCCATATTGTTATCGGCTGATACTATTGACCCAAGGTAGTTAAATGATTGCAGTACTTCAAATTCGTGCTCCACTACCCTGATAGTTTGACCAACGTTAGGTCTTCTCTTCGCAGAAGTTGCCACCATGTACTTAGTTTTCCCCTCCATAATGTCCAGTCCCAGTTTTTGTGCCGCCTGCTCGATCTGGGTGAAAGAGTACTATACAGCCGATTCGGATCTACCGATGATGTCGATGTCATCTTCGTAGGCAAGTATCTGGCTAGACTTGGTGACAATAGTCCCTCTAGTTGTGAGGCCAGAATCACGGATTGCTTTCTCCAACGCCAGGTTGAAGAGGAGGCAGGCCAGACCGTCCCCGTGTCGAAGTCCATTAAAGATGTTTACTGGTTGGGACAGTAATTCCGATATTTTCACTTGACTAGTTACGTTGGCCATTGTCAACCTACAAAGTCGTGTCAAATTGTTTGGAATGCCGAACTCTCTAATGAAATTATATAGTTTCCATTTTGATCTTAGCCATAAGGCCGAGAAGCGATGCATTATACAGTTCTACCCTCGGTATGCTGTCGTAGGCGGCCTTAAAGTGTATAAATAGATGATATAATGGGATCTTAAATTCCGGACATTTTTCCATCGCCTGCTTAAGGGTGAATATCTGATCAATCGCTGATTTGCCTGGGATGAAGCCACACTGATATTGACCAATGACTTTAGCGTATGGCGCTATCCGATCTTGTTGGATAGAGGAGAGTATTTTAGAGGCGGTACTCAGCAATGTTATACCCCTATAGTTGCTGCACATTGTGATATTTCCTTTCTTATGTATGGGGCAATTTATTCCACGACGCCAATCTTCCGGCATCTCCTCCTGCTCCCATACGTACACCACGATTTTATGAATTGCCTTGCCTGATCTAACACTGTCCCTCCTTGCTTGATCAGCTCAGCTGGTAAGCCATCAGCTTCGGGTGCTTTATTTGATGTGAACTGTCTTATGGCTTTTAATGTTTACTTGGTAGTGGCAACATTTGGTTTTGAGCTTGCATTGGTGGAGCCTCCAATTCTTCTGTGAGCTGACCATTTAGCAGTTCAATGAAGTGCACTTCCCATCGCTCCAGAATGTCTTCAGGATCGGTGATCAGATTACCTTCTTTATCCTTGCAGTAAGTGCAGCGTGGCGTGTACCGCCTCACACTGCGGATTATTTGATAGAACTTCCGCGCCTGGTGCGGACCTGGCTCTTTACATTTTTCTATTTTACCGACTAGATTTTTTCCCAGGCAATTTTCTTTTGTTTGTGGAGTCCTTTATCAGATCTGCTGAGCTCTTTGTCTTTCTCCTCGCGTACCCGCGTCCTATGAGACTGCCTCATTGTCCGGTTCTTACGTTCAGTCGGTAGTTTGCACTCATCATCAAACCAGTCGCTCCGATCCTTACGACTACTGCCTAAGATGGAGTTAGCAGTACTAATGACAGTATTCTTAAGGCGTGCCCATTTCTCTTCTACGCCCGGCATTCTGGCCCCAGGACTTACTCTCTCTCTCTCTCCGTCGAGCTCTTCGAGGGCGAGTCTTAGCGCATGACCAAAGGTGTTACTGGAATTCTCATTGCGTAAGGCAGCCGTGTTTATTCGAACCTGATCCGCGGATGCAATACGTCTCCTTAACGCAATCCGCGCTCGGAAAACTATATCAACAAGATAGTGCTCCATCTCGACTATGGAATCTGCGTAGTGCCTGAAAACCGGTTCCCGACCTATTTTAACATTCAAATCATCAAGAAAGATTTTCACATCGTATCTTGGGCAGATATTAAGGGCCCGTTCGACGTTTTCGTAGAATTGTTCTTTTTCGTCGTCAGGGAACTCCTCTGTAGGTCTGTGAACGTTTATAAGACTTATGTTCCTAAACTTTGCCTCGCACGCGTAGAGTTTATTGCATTAAATCCGATAATGGGAGGCCTCGGTTTTTGGCTGACTAGAAAGCCTACCCCGAGCACATGGTGTTTTGCGTGACAGCGTGAATAACCACTCCCCGTCCATCTTATTTCTTGTAATGCTGTTATGTCAGCCCCGTATTCGTACAGGGCATCGACTAGCTGCTGTGCAGCTCGAGCTCTGTATAGTCGGCCGACGTTCCATGAGAAAATTCTCAAATCGTTTAGCCATTTTTGTTTCTGTGGTCGTCGTCGTGTATCCGGTCCATATCCGAGGCTTCTTAAATTTGCCATAATAGTTTTTTTTTTTTTTTTGCCGGGCAAGGTTGTTAGCCTTGCGCTAACCTTTCTCAGGATGTCGCTGCATGCATTGGTTCACTACTTGGCGGGTGCCACGAGACTGCATGTCATTTTGGATTGAACAGGGACAAGCATCGTCCGGGCCTTCACCGGGTTGAAAGCAATCAGTAACTTTGCCCTGTATGTTCGCTCCCACTCCCCCAATCACACCCTTTACTACTTCGGAAAACGGTATATGGCATACACGCCCCCACACATAAATTGTGTTACTCCATGCATTTTTTGAGTAATAACAGTTGTACACGGGATGTCTTCACAAGATTCAAGAGAACTCTATTGTCAAAATTATATTTCTACAAAGTTGTCAAAATTAAATTTAATGCACAAATGACTGTTTTTGATCGCTTAATTCACCCGAGCCTGTATTGTTTTAAATTTGCGTCCTTAGACTATTTCTCAAGTGTCTAACGTCTTCGCTATCATTACAGCCTCCTACGTGTAGTTGAAGTTCGTCACGTTTTCTGACTCCCAGAGGTTTTCTAATTCATTCATTTTTAATATTGGATGGAGTTTTGTTTCAGCTTCCTGATAAATAATGTAATTTCAATTCCTTAATTATTTTTAATCTCTCTTAGAAACCCCAATGAAAGCGATGGCGAAGTTCTATCCATGGGCAGCAGCTACGCCGACTCACTTTACTTCGGCGGAAACTCGGATGAGGTAATTGCTCAAAGTTCATCAATTCAAATTAAATTTCACCAATTTCTAATTACTTCCAGAAAAAGGAAACCGAACTATATGAGAAGTACGACGCACTTCTTCATGGCAAATCTCGAAAGCGGCACGACAAAATTCTTTCCGTCGACTTCATGCGAAAATATATTCATATTGCCAAGTGTCTAAAGCCCAAACTTTCTGAACAGGCCTGTGAGGCTATCGCAAATGAATATTCCCGTCTACGTTCCCAAGATAATATCGAATCGGACGTGGCTAGAACACAACCCGTTACGGCGCGTACTTTGGAGACTTTAATTCGTCTTTCGACGGCCCACGCCCGGGCACGGTTGGCTAAAACTGTAACGGCAGATGATGCCCAAGCAGCTATCGAATTGGTTCAATTTGCATATTTCAAAAAAGTTCTTTTAAAAGACAAGAAAAAGCGTGCCCGGGACGACGGTGAATCTGGAGATGAAGATGGGGAGGAAACCGAGGAATCACAGTCGACACGTAGGAAACGAGCCAGAAGAGAATCACAACCTGGACCAAGTAACGCAGATGAAGATGATGATATTGTGAACCCTACACCGGATGCAGGTGACTTAACTCGTCGTGATACTAGACGGGCGACAACAGGAACACAATCTACTTCAACACCAACCACACTGGAAAATTCTGAATCAACCATTGCCCCGACGCCAGCTTTTATTGCAGAGGATCGTCTTCACATTTTCAAAAATAACCTGCAAAAAATATTCCGAGAGGCTAGAGAACAAAGTTTGGCGTTGACCCGAATAACAACCACAATCAATCAAAATAACGATGCTCCATTCAGTGCAGGTGAAATTGAAGCGGCAATCCATAAGATGACCGACGACAATCAGATCATGCTTGCGGATGGAATTGTTTTTCTTATATAGAGGTTTTTTGTCCCCATACATTAAGAGTGTTTCGTTTGTTACAAGTATAATAAAGAGTAGAATGTCAATCGAAGTGGATGTTTGCTGAAGCGCTTTCGCGATCATGTAAATGTAGATTTTTGGCGGTATTGTCATGTACCGCCAACACTAATTGAAAGTCCATTACTTTACCAGATTCTAAACATACATTAATTATAAATTTACACACAACTAAACACAATGTAGTGGCCGTAAGCAGTATAGCACGGCATCCGTTGAGTGAGTGAGAATTCTGAATGATCAGTGGAGCTTTGCTGCTGCTTTCGTTCTCAATTTACAAATCTCAAGTTGTTGAGTAACTACGAGTGGATCCGTTCAGGATGTGTCAGCTTAAAAACACGGTATAATACAGTATTCTAAAGGCGTCACAGTTTAAAGACGCTACAGATTCCGTCGTGGTTGTTACTTTTATATTGGGTTTGCGGGCTGGATCTTCCGCTTTATTGCCGTCTCATTTGATATCCTTCCTTGACAACTTCATTTATGTAATTTACTCTAATGAAGTTCTGGCCTTTGCGTTGTACTAAATCTTCCTGATAAATTTTTTGAAAAGACTTCTTTTTACAGTTCTGGATTGTCAAAAAATTATTGCGGATATTGTAGTGAGATGTTAATATCAAATATCTCCGAGGGATATGCCTTGTTACAAGTTTATGATTTTCCAAGGATACCTGTAACTACACACATGAATCGATTATCTAATATCAAGATGACGTTTACTCATGTAAGTGGAACCATAGCTCGTGGTAAATCAGGGCCAAGTTGAAAATATTCCCTGGTTAGCCCGATTTTTAGTTGTTTGCTGTGAAACCGGACTTCACTCAAAAATGATTTCCAGTTGGCCCGACTTCTAGTTAATTGTCTCTGCGATGTTATTTGTCAACTGTAAGCGACCCAGCTGGGGCGATGGGTGCGAACATACAGGGCAAAGTTACTGATTGCTTTCAACCCGCCGAAGGCCAGGACGATCCTTGTCCCTGTTCAATCCAAGTTGACATGCAGTCTCCACGTAACACCCCTGGATAGCTACTTTGGCACCCGCCAAGTAGTGAACTAATGCATGCAGCGACATCCTGAGAACGGTTGGCGCAAGGCTAATAACCAGACCCGTTTTTTATTTATGGCAAATTTAACAAGCTTCGGATATGGAGCGGATACATGACGACGACCACGGTAACGAAAATGGCTAAACAATTTGAGAATTTTCTCATGGAATGTCCGCTCACTACACAGAGCTCGAGCCGTTAAGTTATGGCCCCTGGGCCACGTGTGTTAAGCAAAATTAAACGTAAACGGTTGCGTTACCACCCCGGTATTGGAGGCCAAACTCCTCCCGATAAACTTACAAAAGTGAATAATAAACTGCTAGAGAAATCCAATATGTGTTCAAACACAAACTTTTTCCAACCACTTCAAAGTCTAATGGAGGACTCACCTGAAATGGATTCGACCAACGTCGATCAGTGTGCAGAAGTTACTAAGGATGCCCTTCCGCCAATTGTGGTTTTAAAATCAGCCAGTGCTAAAGTGCGAAATATATTGAATAACATTAAAATAGACAACTACTTAATTAAAAACATGTCACTTGGACAAAAAATATCTTCCCCAACAATGGACATATACAACAAAATTAGAACCGAACTCTTGCGCTTAAAATGTGAGTTTTTTACCCACTCGCGAAAGGAAAATCGTCCACCAAAGGTAGTGTTATCCGGTTTAGATCTAATTAGCAATGACATAATAAAAAATGAACTAGTTACACTCGGGATTAAGTGCCCAGATGTTAAAACCATCACATTAAATTCCCCAACAAAAGCCCTGTACAAACACTACTTGTACATCGTTTACATTCAACGCGGTACTATTAAATTAAATGAACTCAAACGTAACTACTCTACTTTATTCAAAATGATCGTTCGATGGGACTTCAAAAAACATCATCCAGGTAAGGTCACACAATGTTATAATTGGCAGCTTTACGGCCATGGCTCGATGCATTGTCACATTAATAGCTTCTGTGCAATCTGTTCTGGAAACCACAAACATCCGCCTGCAAAACGAACGAGGTCATCAAGTGTGCAAATTGCAGTGGGCCTCATAAATCCACCGGTCCTGAATGCATTAGCCGAAGGCAGTACCTAGGCATTCGCCGCAAATTATCCCCACGTGGATGTGGTACAGGAAATAAAACGTTCCTTCAGCCTGCGAGTGATAAACAGCAGCGACTGCCAGACCGATTCTCCCTTGATAATTTTTCTCCACTACCACGATCTGTGCGTCAACCTTCACTTTCTTCATCCACTTGGGCTTCTGGCCTCCATCAAACCCAGCAACCTTCCAACAGTGATACGACACACACTAAGAAAAATCCAACTGAAACTCTAAATAATGAAAACTTGTTCTCTTTTAGCGAGATAAACTCTCTTCTTAAAGAAGTTGTAACCAAGCTTAGTGCTTGTCACACCAAATCTGACCGATTTAATGTCATTACCTCATTAGCTATCAAATATTAATATTCAAAAAAATCATGTTAATTAACTCTCTTCATTATAGCTTGGAATGCGAGATACATCAAGAATAAACAACATGCATTTTCTAATTTCTTAATTAATTATAATATTGATATTGCACTTGTTTCAGAAACCTGGCTCAAACAAGACATTTCTTTCTCTCATCTAAATTACAGATGTTATCGCCTAGACAGGGTACATGCTAGTGGTGGAGGTGTCGCCATTGTTGTGAAAAAATGTATAGAACATTACTTTGCGTCCTTCATTGCACCTTAAATTAATTGAAGACATCAGTATTGATGTAACATTAGGTGATAACTCCAAGGTGAGTATTTTTTCGGTCTATTTCCCTGGCGGAAATGGAAACATTGAGAACTCTACTTACTTTAAGCGGGATCTGCAAAAATTGTATAGAGTCAACACTCAAAACAAGGTAATTATTGGTGGTGATCTAAACTGCAGACATCAGTCGTGGAATTGTCTTAGGGCAAACTGCTGGGGTAACATTTTACTAGATGTTACTAAATCCAGCCCAAGTTTTTCCATACTTTATCCACTTCTCCCCACCTATATGCCTTCGAGAGCTAACAAGAACCCCTCAACTCTCGATCTATATATCACTAATTTTCCAAATTACTGCTCGGTACCATTAACTCTAAATGCATTAAGTTCAGTCCGCTTTCCGATCAGCTTCACAGTGAATATACAGTATCTGTAAATCGTTCCAGTTTATACTACAACCGCCGTCAATTGTTATAAATCATATATAAACACGAACTTGGTTCTAGGTGATACCAGCCTAAATTCTATTACCTGCAGCGAGCACATTGATATCATATGTAATAATTTTGTCTCTGTTATCAATAGAGCGGCCGATCTTGCGATACCTAAATGTTCCACTGCTCCAGTTGATAAGGCACCACTTCCTGAAAATATCTTACATCTGATTACGCTACGAAACTCTGAAAGAAGAAAATGGCTTCGTTATAGAATCGATTGCTTTCTAGTTAATGTTAAAGTGTTAAATAATATCATTAAAAAAGAAATCTCAGCATATAGGAACAAGTGTTGGAATAAACACCTTTCCTCTCTTGACAAAGCAAGCAAACCGTTCTGGAAAATATCAAAAATTATGAAAAAGAGAGGGTCAAGTATTCCTCCGTTTAAAGTTCACGACAAGTTGTTTATTTCTTCAGTGGAGAAATCGAACCTACTTGCTAACACGTTTAGTAAGAACCACGCCATATCTATGCATCTAAGCGACGCCTATACTGAGGCTGAAGTTGCTAAGACTATCCATGTACTTTCTCAAACACCAGCTGAAAGTACTTACGCAACTAATATTAGCAAATTAATTAAAGCATTTCCACTTGCTGCAAGTAACTATTTAACGTTCTTTTTCAACGCTTGCCTTAGGAACTGTTATTTGCCGGACTGTTGGAAAAACAGCAAAAGTAATACCTATCCCGAAACCCGGCAAACCGAAGAACAGTCCCGCAAGCTACACACCTATTAGTCTACTGTAGTGTAAAGAATTGAATGATTGATTGGGAGTATAAATACCCCAGCATTTCTTGAAATGAAATTAACCCAAAGCGCAGATTATCAGACGCCAAAGACGTGATCTGCGTTCACTACCGCACCCAAGACCTACCGGTCTTGTACGATTTCTTTCCCACCATCCCTCTATAAAAATAGTTAGAGAACACTCGGACTAACACTGTCCACACTATCCTTGGATACCCCCCCTTTTTCTCTTTTCTTTTCAGAGATCGCGAGACCGAGCCCAACATCCTCACGGATGTGGGTGATTCTGGTTATCGCAAGATGACCAGAAGTCAGAGACAAGATGAAGGACACATATGTCCTGTCTCGCTAAATTCGGCCTTCTCGCCACAATTTTTTTTTTTTTTTTTTTTGAAATGAAATTAATCATATACCTGAAACGTATTGATTCACTTAACTGCGGCGCTCTACGCCATTAACTTATATCGAGCTGCGCTTTAACCAGCAACCATTAGCGAAGTAAAGTTATAGATAATCTTAGGATAAAGTTTAGATACTTTTCACCCAAAAATATATATTACTTGGCGATCCTAACCGCGAAAACACCACACTACTTAGCTGTCTGAGTAAGCTCCTAGAAAAAATCATTAAGGAAAAGATTGACCGTTTCGTGGAAGCAAATGACATCATACCAAACTTTCAGTTCGGTTTCCGTAGTGGTCACGGCACAATCCACCAAGTCTTGCGCATTAAAAACCACATAGCTGGTAAATTCATCGACAAGGAGTCAACGGGACTGGTTCTTCTAGACATCGAAAAAGTCTTTGATACGGTATGACACGATGCCTTGATTTATAAGCTACTAAAACTTAAGCTGCCAATACCGCTTATCAAAATTATCCAGAGCTTTCTTCGTTCGAGAAAATATGTGGTGAGTATAGGAAACGACATATCCTCTACTCACCAAATCCACTATGGTGAACCCCAAGGCTCGGTCCTTGGTCCCATATAATTCACATTGTTTGTCGCAGATTTACCATGTCTAGGTGAAGACATTCAGGTAGCCATGTTTGTCGATGATACGGCCAATTTCTCTTTGGGTGCCTTATTAAGAGATTATAGTTGTAAAGGAATTGCTGTCCTAAAACTCTTAAATACTAGTTGTAAAATATACCATAAATGTAATTATCTACCTAATAACAATTGAATTGAATTGACTTTGTGTCATTGCATATATGTTTTTAGCTGCGGTATGCTTATCAAAGTAAAGATACTGATCAAGCCAGATACCAAGGTCTCTGACTACGGTTTTTACTTGTAGGGGAAGATTATTACTTCCTGCAATGGACATTTTTTTCCAATTCACTGGACAGGGGTGTTCGGAAGAAGATAGTCTATGTTTTCTGGAAATTTCTTTTTAATTGCCAGTCGTCGCGAAAACGTTTAATTTTGTTGAAATCATCTTGCAGAAGTCTGTTGACGAAATTCATCTTTTCTCCAGATCTATACGCCACAATGTCATCGGCGTACGCAACTGCATGGTTGAGAGACCCCCTAGATCACTAGTGTAAGTGTTAAATAAAATGGGGAATCCACTGCTTTCTGTTGTAAGTCGTTTTTGATGTGGAAGGTCTTGTTAGAGATTATATCTCCACATTTCACTACAAATTGTTTACCCATTATCATATCGTAGATAATGTATAATAAATTTTCGGGCATACCTAGATTTTATAACTTATATATAAGTCCTTCTAACCATACGGAGTCGAAAACCTTTTCAAAGTCCACCAAACAGGCCCCTGTGCATTACCGCTTCGCCTTGTTCCACTGTATATCGGAAACAAGTATTGTCGCAGCATGAACTGCCTCATGTTGCGATCGAAAACCAAATTGGTTGTTTGGAATAATACCATTTTCCTCACACCAGTTAGTCAATGCTTTATTTATAACTTTCTCGAATACCTTGCTGATATTTGGAAGTTTCAAGAATGATGTGTTCAAAAGTTCAAATACTACTACCACTAATACAGTGTTGACTGTACTCTTAATCTACCACCTTTGGTCCAGGGAGTACACATTCTTCCTCCTCATAAAATCTTGTTGATGCTCTGGCTTCAATTCAAGTTGTGTACTGAAACTTTCAGGTAAGAAATCGATGCGTTAAAAATTACCCAGTACTTCGTCTCTTTGAATTCTTGACTGGGTGTTTCAAACACATGCTTTTTTCTGCACTATAACTTCCCAACCCCCCGCTTGGTAGAAACCTTGACGTGGTGCGGGGGCTTAAATTACAATAAATCACTCAGGCTATGCTGACGGAAGCATATGCTTTCAGTAGGGCCACCCATGTCAGACAGGCTAGCGAGGACTAACACACAAAGATCTACCACACCTAATCCAGGGTGTCACGCGTCACCGTGCCCATTGGATGGTTTGCAGCCAGGGGTATACCGGCTGTATTATAACGGCGCCTCTCTGACACCGGGTCGAATCAGAGCAGTAAGCAGACCTTACCATATCAAAACGGGGCTCTGATGTGGTGGACTATTTGAAACCCCAAGACTCGTGGGATCAAAAATGAATAATCAATATACACAAAACAATCCCACGAAAAACCCAATAGGCGTAGGTGTGTTGAGCCGACACTACCATAAGGGAACAAATCATCAAGAAAACATCGACTCGGAAAAAGCGGGATATACGCGTCGGCACGTGGAATGTCCGAACGTTATATAGGGCAGGCGCGATACAGACGGTCGTAGAAAACTCGAAACAATATAAAATGGACATCGTCGCGATTCAGGAAATTCGACTCCCACATCAAGTAATCGAAACCAATGGGTTCACACTAGTGTGCGGAGGTACCGATACACATAAACTCGGAACTGGCTTCATCATAAGCAAGAAGATTACGCCCCATGTAAAAGATGTGAAATTTATTAATGACCGAATGTCGGTGCTAAAAATACAGGGCCCATGGTACAATTATGTATTTATAAACGTACACGCCCCAACAGAATCAAAACACAGAGTCATTCTTTCGTTTTCTTCCACTTTTTATTTTTTCTTTTATTTCTGCTGTATCTTTCACTCCACTAAGAGCGTTGTTATTTTGCACAGTTTTTCTTATCTACTTAAATATCTTCAAATCACAAAAGTCTTCAATTTACTCTATCCATTTTCTTGAGTCCAACTTTTGATACCTACACCTTATTGGTTTGAGTTAATTATTCTTAAGAGTTTATACTTAACCGTATCTTGTTCACTTTAATAAGTTCTTATCTTACAGCGATTGTATTTTCCTATTTGCTTTGATTACACTTAACTATCTTTTGTCCGACTTATGATATATACACTTTTTTTTTGTTTGCACTAATTATTTTTGGGGCTCCTCGATAGTACAGTGGTTAGTATACCCGCCTGTCACCCGGGAGACCGGGGTTCGATTCCCCGTCGGGAAGCCTCTGGCGCAAGACTAATGACCTTGCCCAGAAAAAATAAATCATTATGGAAAATGTAACAAGCCTCAGGACTTGCTAAATAAGGCCAAGACCGGTTCCCGGTTGTAGTGCCGATGATGATGATGACTAATTATTTTTAAGCTTAAATGATTAACTTTATATTTTGTTCACTTTACATCGTTTTTTTCTTATCTTATTTATATTTGTCTTACTTGCTTTAATCAAATGTAATTACCTGTGATACGTTATATGTCGTTAACATTAATTCCTTATTTTTCTTTGTCACCAGTTGTCTTTTCTTTAGGTCTCTTTTCCTATTCATACAGAATATTCACTAGCCATAACAATCGATGAATGATTATATTTCCGGACTCTCCCGTCCTATTCACTTCGCTATCCACTTTCCACAAACCGTAAATACACGACTTTCCAAAAAAAAACTCTTTCAATCTATTCGCTTATCTAACCACTCTTCGCAAACCGTAAACATATGACTTTCCTTTAAAACGTTCCCGATGTATTCACTTAGCCAACCGATCTATTCACTTTCCATCTTCTCACCAACTATCGATTCAGATTACCAACCTCTCTCTAGACCAACCACTGAATGCCTGTTAAATTCCTCCTGACCGTTTCACAACACTTCGGGATCAATACCTCCCGATGACGATACCGCAATTACATTCTAATTGCCCTGATTTTCGTTTGTTGGCTTCAGTTCGCAACCATGGTGTTTCTCTGAACCGGTCAATATTTCCTCATTGGCTTGAACTCGGTTCACCCTCTACGGCTGTGAACTGACCCAATTAATTGCATTTCTGTTGATTGGGCTGGAACATGCAGTTTAAACGTTTCTGCATTTTAATTGTTCCGGAATATGCAGTTAATAGCTTTTGCGTTATTGGGCAATTGCTTTCTGCATATGCAATCAATTGCTTTTGTATTATTTGGTTTAAAATATGCAATTAACAGTTTTATCGCCCCCCCGGGGGGGGGGGGGGGGCAGTCGAGTTTAAAATCGGATGGCGTTTTTAGGTTTAGGTGTGTCAATGATCTCTTGTATGTCATGTTTATCTATGACATCATCGACACACTTAACACGCGTAACCAAATAGACCACTTCCTCATAGACAAAAGACACCAATCGAATATCCTTGACGTAAGATCATATAGAGAAGCAGATTGCGACTCCGATCACCTCCTAGTGATGGGCAAAATTAGAAGTCGGCTCGCAGCAAACCCACATGGGCAGTCACGGGAGACGAGCAAAAAGTTCGAGATTGATAAACTAAAAGACCTACGCAAAAGAGCTGAATATCAAGACGAACTAACGAATAGATTTAGCATCCTAGAGAATGACAGTAGTGAGGAAGAGGAAGCCAATAGTGTGGACACTAAATGGGCATCGATCAGAGACACAATCAAACAAACAGCCCAAGAGGTATTAGGATTTAAGAAAACAACTAAGTCCAAACCTTGGTTTGACGATGAGTGCAGGGCGAAGATCGAACAACGTAAACGCCTCAGAATGATCAACTTAGAAGCATATGATGAAGTCATCGCAGTAAGATACGCGTCAATTCGGAAAGAGACAACCAGACTTATCAAACGCAAAAAACGCGAATGGGAGAAAACTCGGACCAAAAAAATCATAGAAAATGCCAGAGCAAAGAACAGCAGAAGTATGTATGCCGGCATAAATTCAATTAGAAATGGCTACCGAGGGAGAGCCAAAATAATCCGAGACACAAACGGCTGTCTGGTGACAGGAACAAAAAATATCGTGACAAGATGGAAGCAGTACTTTGAAAACCTGCTCAATGTGCGCACCCATCAACCACAAATAAACGCACCAGGCGTACATACAGTCGAGCCCCAGATCCCAGAGCCCTATTTCGACGAAGTTGTAGACGCGATAAATCGATTGAAAAACAACAAGGCTCCCGGAGCCGATTGCATACCGGCAGAGCTTGTGAAGCATGGAGGAGAGGCAACCGCTCGGAAGATCCACCAACTGGTTAAAACAACATGCGACAAGGAAGTCATTCCGGAAGATTGGAAAACTTCAATAGTCATCCCCATTTTCAAAAAAAGGCGACAGATCTGACTGCGAACATTACAGAGGAATATCATTGCTCCCAACCGCATACAAAATATTAACAAATGTCATACTGGCAAGAATCACACCATACGCAGAAGAAATATTGGGAGACTACCAATGCGGATTCCGTCGGAACCGGTTAACAAGCGACCAGATGTTCACAATAAGGCAACTGCTGGAAAAGAAGTGGGAATACGGAGAGACGGTTCACCAACTGTTCGTGGACTTCAAAAAAGCGTACGACTCAGTCGCAAGGCAAAGACTTTACCATATTGTGGTTGAGCTGGGGATCACGAAAAAATATGCTGCCCTCATTCAAATCTGCATGAACGAAAACAAAGGGCGAGTTAGAATAGAAAACCACCTCTCAGAACCATTCGAAATCCGGGACGGCCTAAAACAAGGGGATGGCCTCTCACCATGCCTTTTTAACCTTGTCCTCGAGTATGTTATCAGAAAGGTACAAGACGACAACACGGCCGGATCATCCCTGAACGGGGTCACACAAGTACTCGCGTATGCGGATAACATCGCCGTTCTGGGCGATAATCTCGAAACTGTAAGTAAAAACTGTGAAATTATCATACAAGCAGCAGAAGAGGTGGGCCTAGAAATAAATGAAGACAAAACAAAATACATGATTACGGCGAGAGCAGGTGGACCTCAGAGAACACATATAAACGTCAGGGGCAAGACATTTGAAAATGCCAAAGAATTTAAATATCTGGGAACGATACTGACGACCAGAAACGAAACGTCGAAGGAAATTAACAAAAGACTACACTCCGGCAACGCTAGTTGGCACGCAGCCAGTATACTGTTGAAATTCAAACTGCTGTCACGTAATATAAAGCGCCGTATCTATAGAACCATAATCATGCCGATCGCTCTATACGGATGCGAAACATCGGCTCTCACAAAACGGGGGAAGAGAACAAATTCCGCGTATTTGAGAATAAAGTTTTAAGGGGTATATTTGGCGGTAAATATGACGAGGAGTCAGGACAATGGAGGAAACTCCACAACCACGAAGAGCTATACCGCAAACCTACAATAGTGAGAGTAATCAAGTCGCGAAGATTAAGATGGGCTGGACACGTAACGCGAGTGGGCGATGATAGGAACGTGCATAGAATCCTTGACGGTGAACTAACGGGGAAGAGACCGACAGGACGGCCGCGACGGAGATGGGAGGACAATGTTAGATTGGACCTCGAGGAGGTCGGATCGCATGATCGAACGTGGAAGGAGAGCGCACAGGACAGGGAACAATGGCGAAGCCGAGTCGGTGAGGTCATGAACTTCCGGGTTCCTACAGGCCAATAAATAATAACTTCCCAACGATTTTGAATATCTAAAACTTATTATAGTTTCACATTCTACACTTAACTTAGATTCAAAAAATCTATTTCTACGATCTCTCGTGGAATATTCCCCTAATGTTCTATTGTAGCTTAGATTCACTAGAATAAAAAATGAATAAAAATATAATAAATAATAATAAAATCAGAAAACATTTAAATGTTGAATAATAAAATAGTATTTTTCTTCCTTATTACCATAATAATTAAAGTTTTATGAAAAAATAACCCAAAGCTTTTACCGATAGAAAAAAGTACTTAGAATTGTGACCTACTCGATCAGTAGATCAAAAAACAATTACAGTTATCCGTAGAGGTCAAAACGATGGTAACTTAATTCATTTGAAAAACCAGAAACACCTGCAGTGTTCGTAGCGTGATTTGTGATTGTTTTTAATAATTTTTTGTGTGACATATGTGCAAGTGTTTAGTGTACATTAAGGAAAATGCAGCGTATTCCATTAAAGTTAGACGAGCCTGCATCAACTTGGGATCGAACGTTACCGGATTATGTGATGTTTGAAAGAGCGCTGAACCAGGATAACGTAGAGTAAGTTTCATTTCATAATTTACTGTTTCACAGTAGCCGCCTTTACTAGGATAATGGTGGGATGAATTAACTCATCGTCAACGACAACTTTGCAATATTGAATTGCTCTGAAAGTTACTTAAAAAGGGGTCGCACTTCTTTGTTTGCGAAGATGATCTGAAATGTATGCAAGCTAATAATGGGAATTTTCGTATATATATATATTCGAAAAATTAATCTTTATTTCTCAATTATGTTCAAAAAGATTAATGCTGAGTTTTTGGGAATGAAATGGGACGAGAAGAATCATAAGTCATGTATTGAACTTTTTCTGTCTTTTATTTGCAAACTGATGCCTAAATGTTGCTACCAGTCATCTATTTCTCATTAAGTTTTCAATATTACGGCAAATAATGTGGTTGGTATACACATTTTTCACAGAGTATTGCGGGGTAGGAGTATAGTGCACCGGCGTACGGCGCTGATTCACTCCCATCCCCATCATGCTTCACCAATTGTGATTGTTCCGCCGAACCCCAAAAGAATAACACTGTCCACCAACTTGTGCAAAACTGCATAACAAACCGTCCACCAGAAGTAATTAAAACACATTGTATGCTGTTCTATGGTAAATTGTTCTTTATATTTAACTTTAGTAAGGAGGCAAAAATGTGCTGATTGAAATACATTTTATTTTAATTTGTTTCGACTGTTAATTTTGTGGCTGGTGATAACTGTTTTGTTATTTCAACTTGGAATATTCATGGCACTAGGGTATTTATTAATAGTTCTGTTTTAAAAAAACAAAGGATCTATGTGACATTACAGATTAATAAGTAACGAGGATCCAGCACACTCGACTCCGCGAAGGGACACGTCCCGCAGGGGTGCAGACTCCGGTGCACACCCTACGGGGGATGATAAAAATATTCGATGCGCGCGCACTGAAGGATGGAAGACGACTCCATGATTCAACCCTGGTTTTGGGTGAGTTTGGTGGTGTGGTGAAAAGGAAATGAAATTTTCCTTTTGAGACCGACCAATAGGAGTAGATCACCGGGACAAAAATCCTAACGAGGTACTTACGCGCGGATCACTTTGTTTGCTTGTGACGCGAGCTCGTGGGTGGACGAACCGTGGGAATGCAATTCGAATTAAAGGAGCATTTCTGTGAGGATTGCTTGCAGCTGAATCAATAGCTGCAAGTCATTAGGAAGCCATTGGGATGATTACACAATGACGGTCGTGTATACAACTACGTCGATTGTATGTGGCATCCGTAGCGACTCAATGTGAATATTTACACTGACAGAGAATTCGGCTCTTGGCAGTTAGGCGCGAGTTGGGCTGTGCTGCACAGATAAACTATGAAAATCTGCCCCGCACGTGTGGGACAGAAAACGTAGGCAGACAGGGGTTCCGATGATTGTTTCCATAGTTTATTGCGGTTGCTTAGTACGACAGCCGAAATGTTTTTCTTTTCAGAACAATGCTGAGATGCATTGATGTATGCGGTAATGGCGTACCGATTTTTTTTTTAGGGAAAGTGGTATAACGCATTAAATGCGTGAATGCCCTAGATGGGAGAAATGCTTGAGGATTCTTTTAGGGAAATTTTGCCGATGCGTTGATGCATGGAAAATGCCCTTGTGAAAGGTAATGCTTTTGCTGCGGGGAGATTGATGTGCAAATATGGGTTGCGAATATGGGGGGTTCTTCAGGTGAGCTTTAAGAAGAACCCCCACAGTATCATACCAGGTAAAATTGAATGCTGATTATGTATTCAAACGCGGTGCTGGTAATAATATATGTTACCTCCTTAAAACATTTGGTTCTCCAATTGCTGCTTTGACATTTTAAAGCTTTACGGTCTTTATTGGCAAAACCTTTAACTTGCATACTTACATAGGTGTTTTTAAAATATGTTCGCAGAAAAGAGAGTTTCTAGTAAATATTTTTTTTTGCATCTCTTCTTTATTTTCTCTTAAACTTTCGACAAACTAATTAGTTCCTCCTGATAGAATTCACTAGCGATGATGATATTTGGTTCCTTGCTGTCCCGTTCTTTACGTTCGTGTTATACTCCGGGCCGTGCTTTCACGGTAAACCCGAGAGAAGAGCGCGAAATGTTGCGTGCGAAAATAAAAGGGCAAAAAATGCGTTCATAATCTCAATAACAAGCTTTATTTTTATTTAAACCGAAAGTTCAGTGGGTGCTCGATGCGATTTTGCATGAAGGTAAAATGGACACCGGATACACATGATCTGCATTCGGCCAGCGGTTTGGCCTCTGGAATGTTACTGATAGCGAAATTGAAAAACACTCCCCTTTTATAATTTTTGGAGTTGACTTTTGTCAACTATTTTAGTGTCAAAATTCCAAGAAGCGTACGCAACGCTTGGCGTGCTTCGATTGGAATTTTGTTCCGGGATACATTGGACAGTGAGAGCTGAGAGAAGATACATCCTGGACAGTGAGCTGATAGAAGACACATACAATTTAAAATGTATTTAAATCAAAATAAATAAATAAAAAATTTAAAATTTAAATTAAAAAAAAAGAAAAAAAAGTTTGGAGGAAAAAAAAACAAAAAAACAGTGGGGAAAAAAATTTTTTTTTCTTAGTGAACAGGAAACACTTTTAGGCTCGTTTATTTTTAATTTAACCTATATTTTCAAATTCATATTTGTTTTAATTTAGAAGCATTTTTTTTAGGTCTGCTTGTTTCCCTTCTTGGTTTTTGTTTGTTCCTCTTCTCTTTTCCTTGCGCCCCACGCGTTTCTTGTTTCTTTTTTGTGCTCGATGTTTGCAAAATCGAAATAGATGGACACCTGCTCTTCTCGTGGTGTGGGCCATCAGCCCGATGAGGGCATGATGACTCTCATAAAGAGATTAAGGGAGGACCTCGAGGCTCTCAAGGCAGAGAACGCTGTCTTGAGAGATAAATTGTCGCGCCTGGAAGCCGCACCACCCGCATCCCCGTCCAGTGCCAGTTCGGAGGCTTCTGATTCGGAATCGGAGCTCGAGCCCGAGTTGGAAAGTCTCACTGAGAGTTCCGACGAATCAATGGACGGCGGTGACTCGCGCACCCGCACCCCAAACTCGTCTAGAGCCCCTAAGCGGAAAACACCACTTCCAATAATAAACTGCGAAGGAGGACCCTCCAATAAGCGTGTGGCCACTGGCTGCCCGCCAACGCCGCACCCCAAACTATTGTCGAACCCCGCGATAACTCCAACTCATGTGAGGGTCGTACCTCCGCAGGAGCCTTGCCCACCACGGCCAACTCCATTAATTAACCCAAAACCAAAGGCTGCTTGTGTTCCCAACACTGTTCAGCCAGAGGTCGGGGAACGCCCACCTGTTTCTAAGAAGAAACAGCAACCCGGGGTCTTTGCACGAGACCTCAATTAAAAAAATTTCGTTGGTGACATGAACCGGCTAGGGATTTCTAACTTCAAGGCAAAGACCTTAAGCCCATCCCTAAATAAAATCATAGCCTACGATAGGGAAACCTATCGCACGGTTAACGACAACCTCAAGGCCAAGGAGGTGAATTATTACACCTTCACTCCGGCCGACGAAAAGTCGAGGACAATCCTCTTAAAACGAGTCGCTGCCTCTTGGGAAAAGGACGACATCGTAACTGCTCTTGAGGCAACATTTCCTAACGTCAAATTCATTGACGTCAAAAAATTCTCTCCCCCACAGCGGTTTGTGAACATCAGACCGCAAAGATACACCAAGCTGAACATATGGCAGTTTCTCCTTGTCCCAGGAACCGACTCGGGGTCACTTATACCCCAAAAATGAATTTCATCAAACATGTGACCCACATTCTCCAAAGGCGCCTCGGTCGGTCTAAGCAACTGCACAACATCTTGAAGTGGAGGAACAAAGTTGACACCAAAGTTAAGCTTCTCTGCTATAAGCATCTGGAATATCGTACGTCTTTCCCATATGGTCCTGCATATCTTCGGCTCAAATGGAAAGACTTCGGGTTTTCGAAAGGAAACTCCTCAGAAGATGCACCAATCATTCTAGAAGGCCCGACGGTTGTCATTAACCCAACTCTCACCTATACGAAGGCGCCTCCATTACCCCTATCGACGAGTACTTGCTTCAATTAGCACATAAGTACCTCGAAAACATTCAGAACAGCGAGAACCTACTTGTACGGGACTCTTGCGTTCTTGACCCTTCTCTCTCTCGATCTCTTCGGATTAAACCCCCACAATTTCTTCTTCAGTACAAAACTGAAGAAAGCACCCTTCCCAACAACATTTCCCTCTATAATAGAAGATTCCTGGACCCATCTCATAGGGTCTACCATTAACAAACCAAACACACGAACGCACAGTACAAGACGGCGCAAACACAAACATACACACCGACCAAAGAGCAGATTATCAGACGCCAAAGACGTGATCTGCGTTTACTACCGCACCCAAGACCCACCGGTCTTGTATGATTTCTTTCCCACCATCCCTCTATAAAAGTAGTTAGAGAACACTTGGACTAACACTGTCCACACTATCCTTGGATACCCCCCCCCCCCCTTTTTTTTTCTTTTCTTTTCAGATGCCGCGAGACCGAGCCCAACATCCTCACGGATGTGGGTGATTCTGGTTATCGCAAGATGACCAGAAGTCAGAGACAAGATGAAGGACACATATGTCCTGTCTCGCTAAATTCGGCCTTTTTGCCACAATTTTTTTTTTTTTTATTTTGTTCCGGGAATTGTTTAAAGGGTTTTGTTGGATAGATTCTGGGAAGGGAATCATGAAATGCGTTTTGAATTAAGCATTTCATGATGTTAGGATTTTTAGGAATTGAGTCAATGTATGATGAATTAACTTTTGGTTAAATTCGTTGTACATGTGACTCAATATGGGATTTGGATGTGTTATGTGGAATTTGAATCAATGTGCGATAATTAACTTTTGTTTAATTTATCGCTCATTGATTTGATATGAAATTTGGGTTTTTCGGTATGGGATTGTGGATAGGATTTTGGATGTTATTGGGGATGTAGATAGGAGTAGCGATTTAGGACCAACTCTTCATTGATAAATATACATGTGGACGCGTTTTCTTGCCGACAAACGAACGTTTTTTTACTCAACTCGTAAATCGCACCAAGATCGAGTATAAAATTTATTATTATTATTATTATTATTATTATTATTTTTTACAATGCAAATAAATTACATGGTAACTTAAAACTTATAGCACTAGCGACTAAGGCTTTCGGCTAGAATATAAATATTAAATATTGTTTACACGAGATTTTGTAGCTTAACTAAGGTTAGTAGTTTGTAGAGCTTATCGATATTAGATGATGATGGTTGGGATATGATGTTGATGATGTCGTCGTTGTAATGTTGGCGTACAAGGTCTTTTACCCCTGCACATTCAAATAGTATGTGTTTGGAGGATAGGTTGGAGTTGGATGTACAGATGTGGCAAGTAGGGGGATTACTCCTGTCGTTGAGATGTTGGTTGGTGATAAATGTGTGCCCAAGGCGCAGCCGTAGGAAGCACCTGATTTTATGTTTTGCGGCTGTTGGTGGATATGTGATGGGTTCTCTTCTGGGGTTTACTACTGCATACATATGCCTGTAGTCTGCCCAGTCCTTTTGTTCTAAGTTGTGGAGCTCACTATTAAAGTATCTATGTAAGTCCTTGCTGTTTTCAACGGAAAAGGTTATTAGGGGTTCCTTGATGGCCAGTTTTGCAGCAGCATCTGCTGCTTCGTTGCCTGCTATCCCACTATGGCTTGGCACCCAGAGAAGCTTTATTTTGTATATTGTAAAGTTAAAATCGTCTGTTATTATATAAGTTTAAAACGGAGGAAGTTAGAGTCGCCAATACAGACTAATTTTGTTTTTATTTTTGTTTAATTTTCTCACATTACACTAAAAAACGACGTTTCGATCATTGTATTTGATCGTCATCAATTAGTGTAATGTGAGAAAATTAAACAAAAATAAAAACAAAATTAGTCTGTATTGGCGACTCTAGCTTCCTCCGTTTTAAGCTTTATTTTGTTTTGTTTATAGAATAAACTATGCTGGATCAAGTGAATGATTCGGTTTCCATTGTTTGGGTTCCTTATTGCTTGGATGGTTGATAGGCTGTCTGTACAAATAAGTGTCTTGTCCTTTTTTACTAACTTTATTGCTTCCAGTACAGCGGTTGCTTCGGACGAAAATATGGAACAGAATTCGGGTATAAGTCCCTTTCTGATTCCTATTTTTGCGCTGTTGACTATCGCAAATGACGTGCCGTCCTCTGTTTTGGATCCGTCGGTGAAAAGTAGGTTCCACTGGCGGTGTTGGTTTTTGATATGTCGATAATGTTGTTGGTATTCTAAGTGGTTTGTTCTATTTTTTGGGAGTAGGCTTAAATCTGTGTTGACTATCTTAGGTGATAATAACCATGGGGGGTGAATTGTCCTTGCCTTTTGTGGTTTAATGTTTATTCGGAATTGGTGCGCAAGTATTATTGCCTCTCCTAGGGCCGACAAGTACCTTTGGGACCGTTTCCTCCTAAGGATCTGTTTAAAATCCTCCACTATGGGTGTCTCCGGTGTGGCGGTAAGTTTGACAACTAGCTTGGCTGAATGGTACTTCATTCGATTTTCAATCGTCGGGAGTTCACTTTCTGCTAGAATGTTTGTTATTGGGGTGGTTCCGAATGCACCTGTACTTATTCGGGCTGCTGCGTGATAAGGGGGATTTCACTAGTTGTAGGTTAGTTTTGCTGCATTTCCCGTATATTGGTAGGCCGTAATCTATTTTCGATAATATAATTGCTCTGGTGATGTTTGTTAGTGTATTAGTATGAACAAAACTCTTTTTTGATCCTAAGTATTTAATGATATTTAACCTTAGATCTAAGTTTTTCTTAAGAGCTAGACATTGATTTTTGAAGTTGTATTTAGTGTCAAATTGTTGACCTAGAAGTTTTAGTGTATTAACATTGCTGATGGTGGAGTTTTCAAAGTTAACTGTTAACAATTTATTACAACTGTGTTTTTTACATATATTTTGATTTTCTTGTTTGAGATTTTGGCTCCGGAATAATGACCCCACATTCTAATATCTGAGAGAATATTTTCAAAAGTTTGACTGATAAATTCTAAATTGTTGACATTACTGAATACAATGAGATCATCTGCGTAGATACAATATTTTACAACTTTATATTTTGCCAGTATAATACTTAGATCTTCAAACGCTATTTTGAATAAAACTACTGAGAGTGGTGATCCTTGGGGGATACCGGTTTCTAGATTGTGTACCCCGGAACAAACGCCGTTGGATTTTACCCTGAATTTCCTATTAGACAGGAAAGGTCTGATAAAATTGAACATATTACCTCCTATTTTCCATTTTTGAAGTTTGTTCAGTATGACGTGGGGGCCGATGCGGTCGAAGGCCTTTTCGAAATCTATTGTTAGAATGGAGGTGTGCTTTTTGCAAGAAAGTGCAGAAGTAATGTAGTTATCAAGGTGAAGGAGGGCATCCATTGTTCCTCGACTTTTTTTAAATCCAACTAGCTGCATACATAGGGTATATTTCTCTAAATACCAGTTGAGCCTTTTTGCTATAATTTTTTCTAACAATTTGCCTAAGCAGGGGAGGAGGGAAATAGGGCGGTAGCTATTGATTGTGTCGGTTTCCCCATCGGACTTTAAAATAGGTATGACAGTGGATGTTTTCCATGTTTGTGGTATGACGCCTGATTTATAAATGTGGTTAAATAGATCTAGTAGACGCTGTTTCATGATCGGAGGGCTGTTTTTGACCATAGAATAATCTATTCTGTCGAAGCCCGGGGTTTTTCCTTTTGCAGAATGCAGACTGGATTCAAATTCTATTCCCGTTATGGGACTTTTTATGGCATTGAGATAGGTGTTCCCTAGGGTGGTTATTCGCATTGGGTGTTCCTGCATTTGTTTTTTTGCTGCGTGGAAGTTTGGATGAAAATTAAACTTTATATTTGCCCAGGATTCGGCTAGATGTTCGGCTATTTTTTGAGGACATGTAAGTATGTTAGTGCCGGTATTTATTGCCGTAATGCCAGGGGGATTATAATCGCCTGTGAGCGTTTTTATATCAGACCATATCTTTTTTGGGGTGGAATTGGGTGTTAATTTTGCCGTGAAGGATTGAAATGATTTGGCCTTTTCAATTTTGGCAGTTCTCCGAAACTGGGCGTTAAGCCTTTTATATGTTATTAGATGCTGGTCCGTTGGATGTTTCTTGAAGATTTTCCAAGCTGATTGTTTTTCGGTCCGTAATCTTGCCAGTTCAGTATTCCACCATGGGACAACGGTTTTATGGAACCTTCTTGTTGTCTGCGGAATGGACATGTTGACGGCCGCTCTAGTCATTTTTGTAATAATACCTGCTTCTTGCTTAATATTTTGTTTTGGACTATGGGAGCTAAGGAATTGTGTGGTTAATGTTTGAAATTTATCCCAATTGGCTCGGTCAGATTGGAACTTGGGGAGGAGTTTGATCTTTTTCTTATTGCCGTTGCCAGTCGAGACAGAGATTTTAATCGGGAAGTGATCGCTTCCATGCAGATTGTCTAATATTTCCCAGTTAGTTATGGGAGAAAGTTGGGCTGATATTATGGAAAGGTCTACGTTTGTAAAGGTTTTGTGTTTGGAAAAGTGGATTGGCTTGCCGTTATTCAGTATTGCCAAGTGGGATTGTAGCAAAAATTGTTCAACGATTTTACCTCTTTTGTTTGTTGTTCGTGATCCCCATATTGTACTCCATGCATTGAAATCCCCCACTAGGAGGATTGGTGTCTGCATGTTTTGAGTTATGTTATTCAGATCCGCTAGATTGAATGGTTGGTTGGGTGGGATGTAAATTGAGATAACAGTTAAACTTAATTTCCCTGTAAGTTCGATTGCGGTAGCCGAGAAAGGGGAAGTAATGTTGAGGTGTCTATGGTTAAGGGCCCTATGTATTAGTATACCGGACACGTGTTTAGAGGAGTTGTTTGCTGTGAGGTTGTTGAAGTAGGCTTTGTATTCCCGAGGCACTTTAGCATTTGAGGACTGGGGTAAGTGAGTTTCTTGCAATGCTATGATCGCTGGTTTTAGTTCCTTTATAAGGATCTGTAGTTCGTGATAGTTATTGTGGAACCCATTCAGGTTCCACTGAAGCATTAAAAGATCATTTGGGTTGTTGTTAGTGTTTGTTGTGGTGTTCAAAGTGGGGGAGTCAATATAACGGTGATTGGTTATCTGTCTCCGCGCCACACAGCTCGTTTCACTCAGTTGTCCAATCCGCTCGGATTGGTTTGAGTGAAAGTCGCCCTGTGCCGCGGAGTCAATTTGTTGGTGACAGAGATTAGGATCATATCTTTCCATGATCAGGTAAAGGGAAATTTTCCGTTGAGTGTAAACGGGATGTTTGCATTTCTGCTGGAGTGTGTTTCGGTTTGTTTGCGTGTGTTTGAGTTTGTATGGGAGAAGTGTTTCGTATTTTGTTTTTTATTGTGTTTTGTTGTACGATAGGGTGTTTTCTCTTTTCTATTTCCTTTAAGGTTGCATAGGAGGTGGAGGGAAATATATGTGTTTCTTTGCTAGCAGTTTTGTTTTTGGGTATTGGGTCTTGTATGTGTTTTGTTGGGACTGAATTGGCACCAGTTGGTGTTTTTAATGCGGAAGTGGTTTTCTTTATTTGTTCCGCATAGAGATCATTATTTGTTGTTTTTATGGGATTTTGTTCTGTGTATATGCGTTTAGCGTCGGATAGGGATGTATTATTTTTTGTTTGTATTATTAAAATTTGTTGGTATTGCATATATTTTGGGCATGCGAAGGAAGATGCCGGGTGGGGGCCGTGACAGTTTGCACACATTGTTCTTATGCATTGAGCTTCAGGGTGGGGTAGAAGATTGCATGTATTGCATGCCGTTGTATTTTTGCACCATTTTGCCGTGTGGCCTAGTAATTGGCATTGTCGGCAACGCATAGGCCTCGGAATGTATTCCTTGACTTTGGTGTTGTACCAGCCGATTTCAATTGTTGTTGAAGACAGTCAAATGAAAATAGCATTAGGCCCGTGGGCTTCCTTTCTCCATTCATCATTTTAGTGAATTTAAACACATCAACAATGCCTTGGGAACTCATTTCTGATAATATATCAGGTTTTGGGACGTAAAGGATTCCTTTAGAGACGTTTAGTTTGGGGTGTAGTCTTATGTCGGCCGGACAGATTGATTCGAATCGTTTGGATTGGATGAATCTATCTGCTGTATCTTGGTCTTTGACTAGAATTAGTATGGAGCCTTCCCTAAGCAGGGTTATTCTTTCGTACTGTGTACTAATAGAATCAATTATTCTCTTCAACACAAAGACGTTAACAGATGTTAGTGGCCTTGAAGCATCGGTTGGGTGAATTTGAATAAACCGAGGTGTTTTTAAAATTGCTTTGTTCGGCAAAGCAGGGAAATCGAAAGACAATGGGCTGCCGGATTGTCTTTTCTTTTTTGTTGGCACGTTGGTTGCAGAGCATGAGAGTGAACATTCTCCCAGTTCTAGGAACCTGTTGCCGGCATGCTGGCTTGGCCCTAGGGTCATATTTTGGGTTTCTTACCTGATGTGTCCTTGTTGTGTTTTGTTTGTGAATTCTTAGGAGTTTTATCTGTTGTCAAAAATTTCTTTTGAAATACTTTTATTTTTTAAATAGGTAGTCACTTCACTTTTTAACTGGCGCACTATTCAAAACTGGTGTTCTCTGTAAGAGAGTTCACGGCTGACTGATAAAATTTAATGTTATAAAGTATGTCAAACGTGTTCTCAATTCTACAATATGTTTGAAAAAAAGAAATCCAGAACACAATATTATAAACAATCTGTATTTCACTTTTTGCCTTATTCTGTTTATCTACTTTCAGGATTCGTTACTCAAATTTCCTTTCGTATGACTGCTATAAAAATATAAATAATATTCGTTTAAACATTATAAAAACTTTAAAGAAAAGTAAAGTCAGCAGAAAAAAACCATGGAAATAAAATTTCTTTATTATATACGAGTAGAAAGAAATAATACATAATTTGTATGATCCTGACAATGTCAATGTTTAATATTATTGGATATTCATGTTTTTTTTTTTTTTTGGTTTCGGTAGGAAGGTGGAAATCTTCAATAGATACCTCTGGACCGATCCAGAGGCATGCCGGGTTTTTGCCGACTAAAACCACCTCCCGCCAGGCTCATATTCTCGTTGATCCCCGTGGAACTTTCTTTTAATAATTCCATCGCGGGACGGGACGGAGTTTACCTGTTACTTCGCTCGAACATCGCAACTGTTGCATCATTTCTCAGAGGATACCATTTGTTACGGACCATGCTTTTTTGGAACTTAGCATGTATTCTATTACTTCAGTCAGAGTAACTGTCCGTCTCATATGTGCAAAATCGTTCGTGCGGTCTCGAATCTCACGCACTCTGTGAGTACGTGTTCCGCATTTTCTATTTTGCCTTCGCAATGCAAGCAGTATGGGTGATTCACATGCTCATACTTGTGTAAGTATTGCCGAAAGCATCCATGTCCTGATATTAGCTGACTCAAGTGGTAATTCGGCTCGCCATGTTTTCTTTTCACCCATGTTTCTATATCAGGTATCATGGTATGGATCCTTTGGTGGAAGAATCCCACCTTCGTTGCCATTCTCTTAGGCTTGAGAGTTCTAATTGTGGCCGCAGTCTCCAAAGATTCTCTTGGGAGACCTCATGCAGTGCAGCATTTTCCTTAGGTGCAATGTCAAGTGGTGTCCTCCCGGCCAAAACATTTATGGCATCTTCGGATACCGTTCGTGCATACTCTTGCCGTTTTTTCACTCGTTTTCCTCAGGTGCTCCTTGAAGCTCAACCTGTTGTCGAGTATAAGACCAAGATATTTAATATTTTTTTTTTTTTTTTATTAGACTTCTCTCGGGAGAGGCGAACCTATAGCGCCGAGTGGGCGCCCCGAGATGCCACCAAACAACTGTTGCAGTTCTTCTTGAACAGTTGCAGGTTGTAACGTTCCGGGAACACTCGCGTGGGAAGGGAGTTCCACAACTTCCCCGCTCTGTAGCGGAACGAGTTCTGATGTAGGGATGTTCGCGCCGTCGGGAGATGAACCACTAGATCTGATTATTTGTCCTTCTATTTCCAAATCAAGGTGTTCAACTTTCTTGCTGCTAATTAAAACTGCCCCCGTCTTATGTCCCGCTAGTTTCAGTCCGGTTATATCTAGCCAGCATTTAATACTCTGGATTGCTTGGGAGCAAATATTCTCCAGGTCATCTAGATGTTTAGCTACGGCCACTATTACCAAATCATCTGCGTACCCAATGATTCTAACCCCCTCCGGTACATTGACCCTGAGCACACCATCATACATTATATTCCATAACAGCGGACCTAATACAGATCCCTGAGGGACACCCGCTGTTATTTTATATTCCTGTGGTCCCTCATCTGTATCATAGAGCAGTCTTCTATCCGAGAGATAGTTTGCTAGTATACGCACCAATTTGTTTGCATCGTATAGTCACTGGGGATGAAAAATGGATGCAGTACGATAACCCAAAGAATATAAATTCATGGGGACCATCTGGCCATGATTCAATATTGACAGCAAAACCGAATATTCATGGGAAAAAACTCATGCTGTGTATTTGGTGGGATCAGATTGGTGTCATGTATTATGAATTGCTGAAACTGAGTGAAGCCATCACTAGAGTTCTCTACCGAACACAATGAATGAAATTGAGCTGAGCACTCAAGGAAAAACGCACTCATTACTATTCCAGACATGAAAAAATTATTCTTCCGCATGATAATGCTCGTCCGAATGTTGCGGTGGCGGTGAAAAACTATTTGGAAACACTTCATAGGGAACTCCTACTCCACCCGCCGTATTCACCAGACCTTGTCCCTTCTGATTATTACTTATTTTGATCCATGGTACGTGGTCGGTCCAGGCAGCACTTTACATCATATGAAGATACTAAAAAAATGGGTCGATTCGTGGATATCCTCAAAAGATGAAGAATTCTTCCGACGTGGTATCCGGATGCTGCCAAAAAGATGAGAAAAAGTAGTGTCTAGTAATGGACAATACTTTGAATAAAACGCGTAATGTACCGTTCTTTCACAATAAATTCCTAATTTTTTATAGAAAGCGGCGGAAACTTATTTGTACATCTACTGTAAACAGCGGACTGGAACGTTGAAATTTTTAACTACGAGCGTTGAAATAGCCGCAGGAAGAAGTGTCGGGGGTTGGTACTTGCGTCGTCAAGGACGCGGGTTCTATGCCAACACCACGTACTACACGTCGCGAAATCGAAACAAGGTTCTCCAAATAAAACACTTAGTTAATTTCTTTTTTGTGGCACATCAGCTTTATTACAATTTCCTTTTAGGTGTAAGCTAAACTTAACGTATTTAACATTCACAGCGTGGTTACGTTTACTGTTTGATATTTAGAGTATATTTAGGTTATAGTTAAACTCAACGGGTGTTCACGGTTCAAAAATATATATACAAGTTCGCTTACTTAAGATGTCGTTCACAATTAAAACATATATATACAAGTTCGCTTACTTAAGATGTAGTTTCTCGATTTAAACATATATACACAAGTCCGCTTACTTAAGAGTCAATGCACATTTTAATTACATGAAACGTTCGGTATTAAACGACACTTTACAAGACTGTGTTCGCCCAATGTTGATGAGAACTGGTATTAAACGACACTTTACAAAACTGTGTTCGCCCAATGTTGATGAGAACTGGTATTAAACGACACTTTACAAAACTGTATTCGCCCAATGTTGATGAGAACTGAAACTTTGACAACCCGATCTCGACCTTTGCGTCCGCGCACCACGAATAATGGAATCTGACTAATTGGAAATCATCCAAAAACAGGGAACCTCAAAGAGACTGAAAAAGAGGCGGAGTTACACGATTAACTCGATGTAGTTAATCGTGATTGGATCAGACGGAATAGGCACACATTGCGCATGTGTGCGTATGCCATGCATACGATCGTTCAGCGACCGTGGATGGCGAGCAACATCGCTAGTGCATTTTCTAGGAATGTAAATAATAGCATCTGGGGTGTGAAAGACCCAAACCGATGATTTGGTCATCCTAATGGAAGGCCATAAATCATCATTTCTGTTGCCGATGATCAAACATTGCAACGAACATAGGGTGCAGCCATTGCCAGATGTTGTAAGTAAACATTTTCTGGCTGCTGGTGATCGTTGTTTGAATGTTATCTATGGACATGGGGAACGCTAATTGTGGTGCCAGCGATTGCTGGTAAACAGGAACAATGTTTGATTTGCGTCAACAGAAACCTTGTCGGCGATAGTAAATCGATAGGGGCAATAGCCGTATGCATGTTATGCCGGGGGTAAACAAATACAACGAGTCACAAGGAACTCTTGTTGATTGTTGTTTCCATAGCTTAAGGCTATGGAAACGAGATGCCCCGGCCGCATGTATGCCTAAAGGTAAGATTTCAGATGCCATGGCAATGTGTTGATTTTGCCATGGACTTATGTTCTTTTCAGGAAATGATGTACGCCTCGGGGGTAAATTTTTGGTGCCACGGCAAGGTGATAAGCTTTGCCGTGGGCTCAATGTTTTTTAGGGAATATGGTTTGGACGAGGTGAGTTTTCGATGCCACAGCAAGGTGATAAGCTTTGCCGTGGGCTTAATGTTTTTTAGGGAATATGGTCTGGCCGAGGGTGAGTTTTCGATGCCACGGCAAGGTGATAAGCTTTGCCGTGGATTTAATGTTTTCAGTGGTGATGCTGGAGAAAAAGGGGTTTGGAAGGAAATCCCCTACAGAATAGGTAAGCTGCCTAACATAAATTCAGAACGGTTATCCGATTGGGTAACCGTATTAATTCCGGCGATTTGGCTGAGGGTAAATGCCGTAGCAAGGTTACGCAACCTTGCTGAAGTTCGACCGAGAGGTAAGTCGTTCGCCTGGAAAGGTGGGGATCGAGCGATGTATGGCTCTTCGGGCCCTGAAAAGCCCCACATCACTCCCTCCCCAGTGACGTAGTCACGAAACAGGTAAGGCAGGTTAGTAGGTTATGGGCGCGCGTTTGAGCGCGAGTACGGGGAGGTTGTGCTGGTGGAGTAGGAGCGGTGTCGGTAGATGGAGGTGATTCTGGAGCGGAAGCTTCCAGAAAACAGGGCTTAAGCCTTTCGACGCTGACCGTGGATCGCTTGCCTCTAATGTCGATCTCGAAGACGCGGTCACTGATGCGGCGGAAGACTTTGAATGGGCCATCATAAGGTGGGTCGAGGGGTTTTTTGACCTTATCCACCCTGACAAAGACGTGCGTGCAGCTGTGCAGTTCAGGGTGGACGAAAAGTTTTTTGGAGCCGTGCCTGGTTACAGGGGTTGCCCTAACCTTACGTAGCAGGTCACGGAGATGTCCCAATTCACGAAGTTGGTCACGTGGTGTTTCGCCATTCAGGAAAAGTTCTCCTGGAAGAAGGAGGTTGGTACCATAGGTAAGCTCTGCTGCCGAAGCACCCAGGTCCTCCTTAATGCTTGTCCTCAGGCCGAGGAGGACGGTTGGAAGGGCGTCAAACCATTGTGTGTCATTATGACACATGAGTGAGGCTTTAAGAGATCTGTGCCAGCGCTCTATCATCCCATTTGATTGCGGGTGGTAGGCGGTGGTACGACTCCTTTGGCAGCCCAGAAGATTTGTTAGCTGCCTAAAAATCGTCGCCTCAAATTGTGGACCTCGGTCCGAAGTTATGGTGGTTGGTACACCGAAACGTGTGACCCAAGTTGAGTAAAAGGCCTTGGCGACTGATTCGGCAGTAACTGCCCGGAGAGGTGTCGCTTCTGGCCATCGCGTGCAGCGATCCATCATAGTGAGGATATAAGAAAATCCTCTTGATGGAGTAAGCGGTCCCACTATGTCTATGTGGACATGGGCGAAGCGTGCCGTGGGAAGCTTGAATTGCGCTGGCTCCAGTACATTATGTCGCGCTACTTTGCAGCGTTGGCACTGGAGACAAGCACGGGCCCAACCGGTGAGGTCTTTGTTCATCCGGGGCCAAATGAATTTGCGACGGACAGCAGCGGCTGTTGCTCGGCCGCTGGGGTGGGCTGGGTTGTGGTAAACCTGGAACACGCCCTTACGAAGTTTCTCGGGAATGTAAGGTCTAGCGGTTCCAGTGGAGACATCACACCAGATTTCGCCCAAAGGGTCGCGAAGGGTAATTTTCTTGAGCTCTAGTGCCGTATCGGCAGTTAGGAGGGACTTGAGCTGTTCGTCCTCCTCTTGAGCTAGGGCAAGGTCAGTGTTATTCAAGGCGGTACGCAAATGAATCGTATCGATTCGAGAAAGGGCGTCCGCCGTGACATTCTGTTTACCGGAGATATGCCTTATCTCCGTGGAATATTGCCCAATGAGGTCTAATTGACGCTCTTGTCGGGGGGAGGCATTTCCCGACTTCTTCCGGAACGCGTAGACCAATGGCTTGTGGTCTGTTAAGATGGAAAGTGAGCGACCTTCTATCATATGACGGAAGTACTTAACAGCGCTGTAGATCGCGAGCAATTCACGGTCGTAGGCGCTGTAACGTCGCTCAGTGGGACTTAGCTTCCTTGAAAAGAAACCAAGTGGTTCCGGGCGGCCTTCAATGTCCTGTTCAAGGACGGCTCCGATTGCGGTATCCGATGCGTCGCATTGGATAGAAAGTGCCGCTCCCTCGAGAGGGTATCGGAGTAAGGTGGCATTTGCCAATTGTTCTTTGGACAGTTGGAATGCTCTATCAGAGACTTCTGTCCAATTTATGGGGCGCTTATCGTTGCGCTTAGCTCCTTTTAAAAACTCATTTAGGGGAGCTTGAACTTGGGCAGCGTTCTTCAGTGTTGGGCGGTAGAAGTTCAGCATGCCCAAAAATCGACGAAGCTCACTCACGTTAGTAGGCCGGGGATACTTCATGAGGGCCTCCACACGGTCTGGTAGTGGGCGAATGCCCTGGTTGTCAACGACATAACCCAGATAGGTGATTTGCTCCTTGGCGTATTGACACTTATCTGGGTTGATGACAAGACCGAATTCACGGAGGCGCTCTAGGACCTGACGTAAGTGGCGCTTATGTTCGGCATGGTCTTTGGAGGCGATGAGAATATCATCAAGGTATGCATGGCAGCAATTAAGACCACGTAAAGCCGTGTCGATATAACGTTGGAATGTCTGTGCGGCATTCCTGAGGCCGAAAGTCATCACTTTGAACTCGAAGAGTCCGAAAGGTGTAATGACTGCGGTCTTGGGGATGTCTTCAGGTGCCACCGGAATTTGGTGGTATGCCCTGGTGAGATCCAGGGTTGTGAAGACATTGCACCCTCGTAACTTGTACGAAAAATCGTAGAGGTGTGCAATTGGGTATCTGTCCGGGACAGTTGCTGCGTTCAACAGCCTGTAATCGCCACATGGGCGCCACTCACCAGAACGTTTCTTCACTAGGTGGAGTGGGCTTGCCCAGGGACTGTCCGAAGGTTGGCAGATACCTAGTTCGATCATATGCTCGAACTCCGCGCGCGCCGCACGTAATTTTTCCGGAGCCAGTCGACGTGGACGCTGGCTCACAGGGGGACCACGTGTTTCTATATGATGAAACACCGTGGCCTTATGTCGGCGCTGGTTAGGCAGAGGAATTGTTGTACTCACAAATTCCTGTACCATAACCTGGAATGGGTCTATGCACTCTGTGGCCCCTGAAGTTGCCGCTGGTGATGCCGTCATGGGCAAGGGGGGTGCGGTTGGAGCCACAAGTCTGTTATGGGTCGAATCGACCAACAGATTATGTGCACCTAATAGGTCGGAACCTATCAGGGGTTCATTCACGTCCGCAATGACGAAACGCCAAGTGATCGGACGACAAAGACCCAATTGCAGTGTCAGCTTTTTACGTCCGTACGTAAGTATCGGCGTATTATTTGCAGCTGACAATTTAAGAGCGGCTGGCACGCGGTTACGCGGAGCAAACGATCGCGGGAGGACTGAAATATCGGCGCCGGTGTCGACAGTAAAAGCGATATTCAGTTTCGAATCCCGGATGGTTAAGCGACTTATCGTAGGGGTGCCGGCCGATTGCGCGAGGGTGTCGGTCGGCAAAATTAGTTTAAAGAGCGCCTTTGGTTGGTGGAAGGTTGTGTCCAACCACAAGGCGCTTTGCAATTGAATGCGCGATCACCATATCGCTGGTGATTGGCGCACCAAGGCAGAGTAACGGCATTATCTGGTATGTTCTGCCTATTAGTATTGCCGTTACGGGGAGGTCGAGCCGGAGCTCGCTGGGGATTGGGCCGGTGAGGGCCATTTTGAGAGGAATTGGCCCTCTGTGGGGCATTTTGGGGGATAAAGGCCCTCTGAGGGGCATTTTGGTAGAAATTCTGCCGATTGAGAGGACGGCTCGGCATGGCTCGATTCTGGGCGCTTCGAGGATTGTTCCTCACCTCCGCACGCAATTGAGTTATCTCGCGGAGGAGTGAGGTTTGGAGCGCCCGGAGGTCAGCAGGAGTTAGTTGTGTGGGCGCATTTCTTTGGTTAGGGTTGGGGCCTGCCACTGGATTCCCCTGAGGGAAATTGGTTGAGGCGGGCCCTCTAAAAGGTAATTGGGTTTGAGGAGGATTGGGAGTTGAGACCAATTGATGGGCTGTAAAAGGGAGACGAGGGTGCCGTGCAGGCTGTGCAGCGTGTTGAGAAACCGCCGCTACTTGGTACGCAAGAGGCTCAGAATACTGATCTGAACTTTCCATAATTGCGTCCGCAATTTTGGATAAATAGCCCAAACTCTGATTGGGTTGGGCTATAAGTGCCGAACGGGCATGCTGGGGAAGACACCTCAAAAAGTGAGGCCTTATTAGGTCGTCCCCAATCCTGGTCCCCGCTATAGAGCGTAAATGGGTCAGGAAAAGAGATGGTCTCATCCCGGATAAGTTGGTTATAGCGGCCAAACGTTGTTGCCGCACACTTCCAGGTTCGTCCAAAGCTTCGAGCAGAGCATCACGCATGTTGCTATATGGGTTGCGGCCGGCCGACCTTATTATGTGTGCAACATGCGGTCGTTGAGTGCGGTCAAGCACTTTCAACAGCTCAACTGCACGAAGTTGTTCGTCGTGCAAGGCTGCGGCCTGGAAGATGCGGTCTGCCACTGCAAACCACAAGTCTGGGTCCTCCTCATCGAAGGGGGGAAGCCCTATATTTAAATGACGAGTCCCGTTCCCGAGGCTGGAAGCATCGTGGAATTCTTGGGGCTCTGGTTGCCTATGGGCTTGTTTGGAAGTACCGGCACTAGTTGTGGGCATTAAAAAGCCGGAATTTACCAAAGGGCCGGTACCAGGGGCGTTAGGAGCAGTCGAGAGTGTGTCTGGGGAAGTAGGCTGGGGTCGGTTCACGACGCTGGGGGCAACGGGTGGTGCCAGAGGAGTAGATTGTCCGGGCAAGTCTAGGTCAGCATCGACTTGCTCAGCAGGGAAATCGACGCTGGATGCGTCGTGGAATTCTAGGGGCTCGGGTTGTTCTTGGGCTTTTTGGGCAGCGCTATTTCGTGTGACAACCATAGTGTTTTGTACGAAACAGGACTGAAATCAACAGAGTAGGAGGGAATCAAAATAATCACCACGGAGGACGCAAAAATGGGCGTAAGAGGACGCGAAGGAGGTGAAGGGGGGGCCAATTGGGGTAAAAGAAGTCGCAGGACGTTGAGAGAATCCCGAATATCCCGGAACCAGGTTTTTATTAATTAAAATGAGTTGAGCGAAAGTCGGAACTGGAGTCAAGTGGAGCCAAAAGAGAATCGTGCCGTGTCAAGTGGAGTTGATGGGATCTTGAATATCCCCGAATACAGTTTTATTAATTAAAATAAGTCGAGCGATAGTCGGAGGAGTCGTATGTGAAATTACCGGAAGCTGCGTGTTAATCGATACCCTGAAGGGGTTTACAAATGTATGGAAACGACTAAGTTATTTTTAGGTTCGAAATATTGGTGGCTTTCTTTTTTCAATTTTACGCTGATTCCGTATTCAGGCGAATTAAATGCGGTTTTAAAATTGAACAATCATTAATAGCATGCGTGGCAATTTGGATTTGCGACAAGATTTTAATTTTCCATACAAAATTGTGTAAATTATACAGGGAAATTTTTATTTAAACGATCCAACAATAATCCGGTTGTACCAGCATAAAAAAAAAATGAGTAAGAAAAAATTTTATAATTACGGTCGAATTTTATCTTTTTTTTGCCTTTGTGCTATGTTTTTAAAACTGCAAGTTTTTATCTGTGGTTAATGAGAATAACATAGAGACGTTAGCTTATTGTTTACTTAATGCCTATTATTAGGTAAATAGAATAAATGTTTAAAAGGAAAGAAAAGAAAAAAAAAAAAACGAAAACAAAAAAAAATTTTTTGCGCATATAGTATACTATTAAGGAAAAATTTATCGTATGTTTTGGGTAGGCGTGTGCTTTATTGAAAATTTTCATTTACTTATTAATTCATATTCTGTCTTAAGTTCACTTTTTCGTTCTTTTTTTTAATATAAAAGTTACGTGCGCATTAGGGTTTTAGGCAACTGCGTCAAAGTTTAGTACTTAATGCTTGCTCAGAAGGAGAAGCCAATAACTTTACACTTTTAAGCTCAGAAGGAGCTCACACAAGAGAGAAAAGAAAATGGGTATGTATATCTCTTACTATTAGTGGTGTATATGCTTAATTTCTGCTTAATATAAGGTAAAATACACAATCTGATATATAAAAAAACTATAGTAATGAAAAGAAAATAAAGAAAAGAAAACAAATGTTTTTTTACTAAAACTTGCGCTTAGTCCTGGTTCATTGGCTGTTGTCCGGGTATTCTGTGATGTCTATCTTGCTAACGGCGAGTTGGGGCGGTTCTTGCCTTTTCCGTGTTCTCCTCAAAACGCAGCACTGGTCACTTTCGCTGGATGCAGCACCAATGATTTCCTTAGATTGTCACTGTCACCAAAGTCATCGTTTAAAGTTCGAAACTTGAAGGTTGCGCGATTTTAATTAGCATTGTAAAGTTTCTGTTTTTGGATCGGAAGGCGCGATAGTTCTAAGTCGCGGGTCGCCAATGTCGGGGGTTGGTGCTTGCGTCGTCAAGGACGCGGGTTCTATGCCAACACCACGTACTACACGTCGCGAAATCGAAACAAGGTTCTCCAAATAAAACACTTAGTTAATTTCTTTTTTGTGGCACATCAGCTTTATTACAATTTCCTTTTAGGTGTAAGCTAAACTTAACGTATTTAACATTCACAGCGTGGTTACGTTTACTGTTTGATATTTAGAGTATATTTAGGTTATAGTTAAACTCAACGGGTGTTCACGGTTCAAAAATATATATACAAGTTCGCTTACTTAAGATGTCGTTCACAATTAAAACATATATATACAAGTTCGCTTACTTAAGATGTAGTTTCTCGATTTAAACATATATACACAAGTCCGCTTACTTAAGAGTCAATGCACATTTTAATTACATGAAACGTTCGGTATTAAACGACACTTTACAAGACTGTGTTCGCCCAATGTTGATGAGAACTGGTATTAAACGACACTTTACAAAACTGTGTTCGCCCAATGTTGATGAGAACTGGTATTAAACGACACTTTACAAAACTGTATTCGCCCAATGTTGATGAGAACTGAAACTTTGACAACCCGATCTCGACCTTTGCGTCCGCGCACCACGAATAATGGAATCTGACTAATTGGAAATCATCCAAAAACAGGGAACCTCAAAGAGACTGAAAAAGAGGCGGAGTTACACGATTAACTCGATGTAGTTAATCGTGATTGGATCAGACGGAATAGGCACACATTGCGCATGTGTGCGTATGCCATGCATACGATCGTTCAGCGACCGTGGATGGCGAGCAACATCGCTAGTGCATTTTCTAGGAATGTAAATAATAGCATCTGGGGTGTGAAAGACCCAAACCGATGATTTGGTCATCCTAATGGAAGGCCATAAATCATCATTTCTGTTGCCGATGATCAAACATTGCAACGAACATAGGGTGCAGCCATTGCCAGATGTTGTAAGTAAACATTTTCTGGCTGCTGGTGATCGTTGTTTGAATGTTATCTATGGACATGGGGAACGCTAATTGTGGTGCCAGCGATTGCTGGTAAACAGGAACAATGTTTGATTTGCGTCAACAGAAACCTTGTCGGCGATAGTAAATCGATAGGGGCAATAGCCGTATGCATGTTATGCCGGGGGTAAACAAATACAACGAGTCACAAGGAACTCTTGTTGATTGTTGTTTCCATAGCTTAAGGCTATGGAAACGAGATGCCCCGGCCGCATGTATGCCTAAAGGTAAGATTTCAGATGCCATGGCAATGTGTTGATTTTGCCATGGACTTATGTTCTTTTCAGGAAATGATGTACGCCTCGGGGGTAAATTTTTGGTGCCACGGCAAGGTGATAAGCTTTGCCGTGGGCTCAATGTTTTTTAGGGAATATGGTTTGGACGAGGTGAGTTTTCGATGCCACAGCAAGGTGATAAGCTTTGCCGTGGGCTTAATGTTTTTTAGGGAATATGGTCTGGCCGAGGGTGAGTTTTCGATGCCACGGCAAGGTGATAAGCTTTGCCGTGGATTTAATGTTTTCAGTGGTGATGCTGGAGAAAAAGGGGTTTGGAAGGAAATCCCCTACAGAATAGGTAAGCTGCCTAACATAAATTCAGAACGGTTATCCGATTGGGTAACCGTATTAATTCCGGCGATTTGGCTGAGGGTAAATGCCGTAGCAAGGTTACGCAACCTTGCTGAAGTTCGACCGAGAGGTAAGTCGTTCGCCTGGAAAGGTGGGGATCGAGCGATGTATGGCTCTTCGGGCCCTGAAAAGCCCCACAGAAGTACACCAGAAAAAGCGTCGGATTCATTTTGGCGTAGGTAAGTGCTGCTAGTTGACTAAGGATCAGTCCTGATTGGTTACATCCATAACTCTCAACTCCTTAAACGTAAGTAATTATCTGCTGAGCTGCCATGCCGTAAATTTGGACAGCTTGTTGGTCAGGTCCATGGATGGATGCATGGGCGATGTTGCTCATGCATATCCCTTGGTCAATTCGTGGGGCTTGGAAGTGTTGTTTGGAATCGCCAGAATCGGTTGTCTTGGATGTATGCGATGGGTCCAGTTGGGGATGCTCTGGTGCATAGATCGTCTTAAGTTGTTCCGGTAGCCGTCGATGCTTCGTAAGCATAGCTGGCGTCCTGATCAGCTGGTTCAGATGTAACTCCGGTACCTCCAGCTTCAATTGAATACTCGTCTAATAGTTTCGGGGAGTTCTTTTTGATGAATTCTCCAATTTTATAATAAAAAAACATTTTTTTCTCAGCTTCGTATTTTGGCAGGAATTCTGCGGCAGTTTTTGTGGTTAGTTTTTTCATGGAGTTGTAGTAAGCCTCGGTGGAGGTCCATAGGTTCTTTGCCTTATCGTACTGCGTGGAAAGTATTTCCTGGGTACGTCTCTCTACTGGCAGCTTAGTGAGGTTCATCCTAACTTCTTCTAGCTGGGTAATGACATCTTGGAGGTTGTCTATAATATGCCAAAGTTGATTCATGTTTGTGTTGTCCAAAGTAAGTAGTTTCATTTAATTCGGAAATTTTGTTTTTGTTTCGTTGGTTTTGTGAATTAAACTTTTACTTACAAATACTATTGTTGCACTTTGTTAATGCTATTTTTTTTCATTTTTGTAAGGTAAACTGTTACCTAAAAATTATTTTAAAGTAAACTATTACTTTTATAAATGTAGGGGTAGATGTGATGAGCCGACACTACCATAAGAGAACAAATCATCAAGAAATACCGACTCGGGAAAAAGAAGACAGAAGAAAAAAACGGAAAAATTGGGATATACGCATCGGCACGTGGAATGTTCGAACGTTATATAAACCAGGCGGATGGCCTCAAATAGGGGAATGGCCTTTCGCGTCTTTTAAACCTTGTGCTCGAGTATGTCATCAGAAAGGTACAAGCCGACAACATGGCCGGATCATCAGTCAACGTGGTCACACAAGTGCTCGCATGTGCGGATGACATCGTCGTTTTGGGCGATAATCTAGAAACTGTAAGTAAAAACGGTGAAATCATCGCGCAAGCTGCAGAAAAGGTGGGTCTAGAAATGAAGACAAAACAAAATACATGATTACGGCGAGAGCAGGTGGACCTCGCGGAACACACATAAACGTCAGAGGCAAGATATTCAAAAAAGTTAAAGAATTTAAATATCTAGGAACGATACTGACGGCCAGTAACGAAATGTCGAAGGAAATTAACAAAAGACTGCATTCCGGCAACGCTAGTTGGGACGCAATCAGTAAACTGCTGAAATCCAAACAGCAATCACGTAATATAAAGCTCCGTGTTTATAGAACCATAATCATGCCGATTGTTCTATACGGATGCGAAACATGGGCTCTCACAATACGGGGAGAAAACTAATACCGCGTATTCGAGAATAAAGTTTTAAGGAAGGTAAATATAATGAAGGGGCAGAATAATGGAGAAAGCTGTACGACAACAAGTTGGAAGAACTATACCGCAAATCTACAATAGTGAGAGTAATCAGGTTGCGAAGATTAAGATTGGCCGGACATGTGGGGAGAATGTCAATGATAGGACCGTGCCTAGAATTCTTGACGGAAGACCAACGGGAAAGAGACCAGTAGGACGGCCGCGACGGAGATGGGAGGACAATATTAGGTTTAACTTTGATGAGATCGGATTGGATGGTCGAGTGTGGAAGGAAGTACACAGGACGGGGAACGATGGCGGAGTCGAGTCGGTGGGTTCATGAACTTCCGAGAACCTACAGGCCAATCAGTAGTAATATGGTGGTAGTAGTAGTGTGTTCAGAGTTTCATGAACGAAAATAAAGTACGAGTTACAATAGAAAACCACCTCTGAGAACCATTCGAAATCCGCTACGGGCTAAAACAGGGGGCTGGCCTCTTACCATGTCTTTTTAACCTTGTGCTCGAGTATGTCATTAGAAAGCTACAAGACGACAACCGAATCATCACTGAACGGGGTTACAAAAGTGCTCGCATATTCGGATAATACGCCATTTTGGGTGATATTCTAGAAACTGTGAGTAAAAACAGTGAAATCATCATGCAAGCGACAGAAAAGGTGGACCTAGAAATAAATGTAGACAAAACAAAATATAGGATTACGGCGAGGTAGACCTCAGGGAACACACATAAACCTCAGAGGCAAGCGTCGGACATGTGGCGCGAATGGGCAACGATAGGACAGAGCGTAGAATTCTTGACGGTAGACTAATGGGAAAGAGAACGACAGGGCAGCCGCGACGGAGATGGGAGGACAATGTTAGGTTTGACTTTGAGGAGATCGGATCGGATGATCAAACGTGGAAGAAGAGCGCACAGGACAGGGAACGATGGCGGAGTTGAGTCGGCGAGGTCATGAACTTCCGGGTTCCTACAGCCCAATAAATAGTATTGCTTTTATAAATGATAGGTTATAATCACCCTAGTGCAGCCTCACACTAGGAAACAGAAGAAAGGCTTGACAATGGTTAAAACTATACGTTCAAGGACCACTGATTAATAAGTTATGTACTCTTAGTACTTGACACACCCCTTATTAAATTTCCTTAGCCCATTTATACATAAAACTATTGAGGTTACCAATAAACAATTTTCTTCGCTGCTTGCTTTTGCGACAAATTATGAATTGTTAGCGATTTTTTTTTTTCAAAACAACATTTTAGGTCAATAAATAAAGTGTCCAAATAAGCAAATTAATGAGACCTATTGGGGTCCGTTGAATCATTATTGAAGTTGCTTATTGGGTAGAGTATCGTGTAATTCTCATAATGTTGTTGATTGGTCTTTCATTCTATAAAGTAAAAGTAATAACCTTCCCTGCTTTTAAATTCGTGTACGGCGGCAATTTTTCAATTGATACAACCAGCGGAGTCTACAGTTGTATCAGATATGAAGCTCAGTAGCAAGCTAGCCAAAGACTAAAGTCATTCCACATTTCATGGATATTTAATTGAAATAAAAAAAAATCGGAAAGAAATAGAATTCGAACCAGCAACTAAGAAAGTGCCCTTAATTCTCGTGCGGCGGAATAACGACCAATCCACCAAAAGGCCATACATTCTTTATTGGGCTAATGTCAGCAGAGTTTTCTGCCCAGTTGAGGTTGTCTCTTGTTTATCGAAGTGAAGCAAGACGCCAGGCTCTTCTGGAAAACTTGTTCTTTATTCGTAAACCCTATTCAGCGTTGGGATTACCTTCAATGTGATATGGACACCGGGATGAAATTAGACCTAGACAGCTTAAATTCGGTTAAATATTGGATCGCGCCATGGAGTTTCTAGTCTCAAATTGCGCCATTGTAACAATTTGACACAAAAGAACAATATTGCCTCGAGTTGGATTGTTTGCTGACGGTTGCTTAACTGAATCTCTGCAGAACTTCGATCTACAAACTGTCGGCAACATATATTCCAACATTTTGATTTCATTTAATAATAACTCGTGGTCCATCAAAGACTTCATAATACTTGAGTTTTGTATACATCTAATTTGATTTTTTTATTCCTAGGGATGTCGACCGCTGGTCTGAATATATTGAATCCGAAACGGATACTTACCTTGAAGAACTGGAGGATTATCTACAGGCAACTTACAATCCTTACACCTCAACAGACGCAGTAGTATTTTAAATGTTATGCCTTATTAAATTGATTAAAATGACTTATGTCGCATTTCAGGATATTAAAATACTAAGTAAAGTTATTCTCCGAGCTTCCAAATATTCAGATCTACGATCGTTAGCTTTAAATGCACGAGCCTACTTCTTTACAAGTTCTGATCAATATGCTGTAATTTAACCCCATGTTTCCAAACTACATACATTTAAGTTGAAATGCTTTTGTAGGATAGTATAAATGATTTTGAATCCATATTGGATTCAAACTTGAGGGATGCGGACAAAGAAAGTGACATTAATGGTAGATTGGCTATGACACATTCGTTACTAAGGCAATTTGATAAAATGAAGGACTATTATGAAAGGTATTCAAAACAAAAACATTGGAAAGATACGAGACCTTCTTCTTCAAGTAAGTTAATCTTGATACTGTTAAAATGTTGTCAACTAATTTTTAATTCAATTGTAGACTACATTTCTAGTAAGTACAAAAATTCCCAAACCAACAGATATTTTGCGATTACTTAACGTACCTTTAATAACATTCAGCTGATAGAGTGATAAACGATTTATATAAAAAGCATAAAGACGAACATTCCGCTCCAGATATCATTACTGAACCCTTAAAACTACCATACATATTTAAGAAGACCTCCTTTGCTGAGTAAGTATAAGTAATTGTAAAAATTATAAGTAACATTTCATCTCGTTACTTCTCCTTAAGTGGATGTCGGGTATTGGCTCCATTTGATTTGCCAGCTAATGAAATCGTGTTCGTGGAGAAGCCAATGCATATCACATTCGGTATGCCGTGGATTCAATGTGAGGCCTGTCGTAAATTGACCTACCACCCATGTGTATGTCCGGAATGTAAACTGAAAACATATTGTTCCCACAAATGCAGAAGAAGGGATATAATGCACGAAGACGAATGTATAGGATATAAGTATCCCTTTTTCTTAATGCTAAATGCCCAGCAATTAGTCAACCTGCTTATAGAGATGATGTACCACATAAAATTCAGTATTTTCAATTATGAAGAACCAAAGTTAGTTAAGTCAGGAAGTTTAGCAAAAAGATGGTAAGTGATAAGATTCATTTGTATTTTTAGGAGTTTCGAAAATGCTGAGGCAGCCTTGAAAGTTATTCGGAGTGAAGCCAAGGATAAAAATACACCAATGTTACAATTACTCTCAGAGCCAATTAATTATGACCAGCTAGCGCCGATGCACTTTTCTACAATATTGACGGTAAGAGTGATATACTACTTCATATACGGTTTACTTAAATATTTTTTAATTTTGTTTCCTTGAATTATTGCAGACGGCTGTACGGTTGGCGATTTTTATAAGACATAAAACCAACATTTTGGCTCATTTTTCGAATATAATCTTGTCACCGAAACAGGAGCTGGTGGGTTTTCAAGTTTTAAAACAATTGTTTTTCTTCTTTTTCTTATATACTCCTACTAGGAGGGGCGACATACAGTGCTGAAACAGCGTCCAGACATGCAAATGAGTAATTGTTGGCATTTTTGAAATTTGCGAACTGTTGTGAGCTGGAAATGTTTTAATGATCGAGTTCTGACCACCATCGAGACAGGACGTGTGGTTCTGCCACATGATCCGTACCATCGGATCAATTGTGCAATCCGTTGTGAGAATCTTAAATATACACAAGATACCCAATTGCACTATTTGTTCGCGCGACAAGTCTTACTGTGCAGTGCAAAGTTATATGTGCGATCCGACACAAATAAACGGATCTCCGCACACTCGTCTTAGTGCTATGAAAAGTGCGAGGATATACACGCAAGTGATGTGCAATGCGGGAAAACCCTCGACTTCCTCCATTCCTTGTGTCTGTTATTTTTTCTGGTCTTGCGCCATTCCTTGTGTCTGTTTTCCTCTTTTTCGCACCTATGTTTGCATCCCTCAGTCATCGATACTCTCAATTGATTTATAATCATTGGAGAGTTTTTGGGGCCTGAGTGGCATAATGTTCGTCATGGAAGGGATGTGACCTGGATTTCGGCACGAATCTAGTGGGGCACCTACTATAAGGGCATAACATCTGTAGTAGTTGCTTTGGCTTATCTATTGCTGGTCCCGAGGTTGATTTGCGTTGATTTGTGTAACATTCGCGGTTTGAGATGCAATTACTCTTCTGTGTCTGGCCACGTTTCTAACCAGAAACAAACTATTCTTGCACTTAGCGAAACCCAGGTAATAACTAATACATATATTTCCGATTTTAATCTACCTGAATATAACTTAGTGTGTCTGTTGTTTCCACATCGTGGTTTAGCCACATATATACGAAATGATATTAGTTATCAGCTTCTGCTACAATATGGGTTCTGCTCCAATCCAGAATTTAATTTCTCGTGACTAAAACTTCACCATAGGCTACTGCTTTCTCTACAGAAGCCCAAACTTGGATAGAAATGCATCCTTTAACGAATTTGATGCTCTGCCTGATTCTATCGATAGGATCTTGACCCTGTATCCGCGCATTGAAAGCGTTATTGCGGGTGATTTTAATGTGCATAACTCTCAGTGGCTTGGTCACTCCGGACACACAACACCCGAAGGTCAATACGTCCAGCTTTTTGCTGATTCAAATAGTTTAACTCAACTTGTCAATGAGCCAACACAGGGTCCAGACATATATGGTATGGTCATTTCGCCAACACACTGGACCTGTTTCTCACCTTCCACACGAACAAATACACAATTGAAGTTTATTTTTGGGCACTTCAGACCACTGTGTCGTGTCAGCTAAATTTGCTCTAACCAATAGTAACGTTAACGCGAAAGCCCAAAAGAACAGTAAGGTTCTACGAGAAAGCCAACTGGGAAGGTCTGAACGACTTTTTTTTCTCAATAACGATGTTGACCCTGTGGAGGTATAAGTCTGACGCCAAGACGGGGGCACTGTTTCACTTAATCCTCAGCGACGTTGTTCCGATGAAAGTGGTAGACCCCGGTGAAGATGGTTCGCCGGGAGGTGCGAAATGGCGGAGCGGACACAGAACCACTGGATTAAGCCGAACGGCAATAAAACTCTTGGGTGACTATTTCATTATTTTCAGTTCCTTAGGCTATTGTATCACACTCGGTTTTTGTTTTTTTTTTTACAAATTCACGCTTCGTAATTTATAAAGAATTCAACACAAAATTTCACATTGTTTGCAGGCTTGTGGACCTAGCCGATAAAACCCCTGCAAAAGGGCATATATCTAAGCTCGCTACTATATACGGATAGTTTGTCTTTGGAAATACTCGCACTTAGGTCAACACTTGTGCTCTCTGAGTTTATTCGGAAGTTGGATTCGCGACTCTAAGAAGTCTCAACTTTAAGACACGCACATTAACTCTCCGACTCACGACTCTCAAAATCCTCGACTTTAAGACACGCGTATTAACTCTTCTTCCCGACCGGTGACGTGTGCCTCGTTTGAGGAGTGTAAACTGGCTAAAAATGTATCCGTGCACCTTGGTGGTTGTGAATCGACTTTAGCGGCGTGGCCGCCAGCGGTGATGATTGTGTGACGACTGACTGTGAAAGGGCAAGAATTCATTCATCGTGTCGTGGCGGTTGAGTCATAGCGAAGTAAGCTCACTGCCGCTTATTGGGAACTCGAAAAGGGTTGCTATACGTGCATGGAGAATTTAGTTCCAGCGAATTACTGCCGTACAGGCTGGGCTAAATTCCTCGGTTGCTATGCGTACTGAGAAATCGGTTTTGGGACCACGACCAAGTATGGGCATGAGTTGTCGGTTAGACAAGGGGATGTGGGTCTTGGTCGTTGCGATGGTTGTTTTGCGGAAATGCAACGCATCGTGTTGGTGGCTTACCAGTAAGGAGAATTGATGTTGTTTCAATTGGTTTAGTTGGGATGGGAGCCGAAATGGTTTTCGTGGAAGATAAATGTTGCTTGGTTACAAGCGAGGGAAATGGCTTAAGCATGAAGTGAGCCGGAATGATTTTCGGGGGAAATTAGAACTGCTAGGTTGCAAGCGAGAAATATAATTTAAGTAAGAAATTAACCGGAGCGGCTTTGGGAAAAATGTATGCGGTTTGATGTAGTTGAGGGAGATGATTAATATTTCGTTGTAGGTTTGAATATGCATTTTATTACAGTTTGGGGATGTATGCGATTGCAGATTTGGGGACGGATGCCGTTGCATATTGGGATGTGTGTGCTATTGCTGGTTTGGGTTATGGTGACGCGCTGTTTGCGGTCAAAATTGGTTGGAATTGTGGGTTGATTCTCCATGTGGTATAGAGAACCCCCACAACCCTATAGAGGACACATTGAAAGACACGATTCTACTTGGGATGCGAACATTTATTCCACACAGAGTAATGAGTACCAAATCCAAGAGAAATATGTGGTTCGATTCCGGGTGCAGAGAAGCTATTAAGGCTAAAGAGCTAAGTTTCCGGTTGTATAAATCAAACAATACTGAGGAAAACCGAAAAAGATTCAGGAGAGCTAGAAATGCCTGCAATGCGTATATTCAACCCGCAAAGTTCTTGCATGACCAGAGAGTGAGACAAAAAATACTGTACTCTCTCTCACTGGTAGTGGAAACTTCTGGGCATTTGCGAAAAAAACCTTCCAAACTCGGTCTCTTCATCCATTCCATCGCTCATAGTCGATGATAAACCTGCCACCACTGCAATAGAGAAGGCGAATCTACTTGCTACACATTTTGCAGCCAACTGAACGCTGCCTGATACCACATCAGTTCCGCCTCAACGTGAGCATAAGCAGCACATCATTAGCCAGATTTACTCCCGAACGCGTACTGTTGTCCGCGCACTGAAGGAGCTAAACGCAAACAAATCCGCTGGTCTGGATGGAATTTCCCCAATTCTCTTGCAGACATGTTCCTCTTCACTCGCTAAACCACTGCGGAAACTCTTCCATTTGTCTTATTCTACTGGCCGTATCCCAAATAGATGGAAGTCAGCGAACATTCAGCCAATTCCCAAAAAGGGTGACAAATCATCCACGTCTTCTTATCGACCCATAGCACTAACTTCTATTCTCTCCAAGCTAATGGAACCACTTATCAACCGTCAACTGTCGAAATATCTGGAATCAAATGACCTCCTCAATGACCGCCAATATGGCTTTTGTAGCAACAGGAGATCTGATGGCGTACCTTACCGAAAAGTGGAGCCATTCCATCCACTACCTCGGCGAAAACAAGGTTGTCGCATGGAATATTTCAAAAGCCTTCGTCAGAGTTTGGCATCCAGCCCTTTTGTCAAAATTGCATTCATATGGAGTGGACAATTCCCTGATCCAATGGATAAGAGACTATCTTTCTGGCCGTTCGATTCAAATGGTTCTTGATAGTGTCAAATCTCTTTCCTATCAAATTAATGCAGGTGTTCCCCAGGGTTCGGTACTCTCACCCACTCTCTTCCTGATCTTTGTAAATGATCTCTTGTCAATTACTCACAACCCAATTCACTCGTTTGCTGATTATAGCACGTTGAGTTTCTCATACTCGTATGAACACCCCGGTCCAAACTTTTCGAACATCATTTCCAACCAGCAGTTTATGCTTGATACATTGAATTCCGACATCAAGAAGATATATCAGCGGGGATTATCTAACCAAGTAGAATTCAATGTCTTAAAAACTCAGTGCTGCCTCTTGTCGTCAAAGGCAAACCCCAAAGTAAATATACTGTCTATGAACGGCAGTTGCATCGAGGAAGCCGAGGAACTACCAATCCTAGGCACTCGAATTAAATCAACTCTTAATTGGAATGACCACATATTTGCAGCTGTGAAAAGTGCAACTAAATGTATGGGGTTCCTTAAGAGATGCAAAAGATACTTTTCTCCATCCAACCTGGCCACTATTTACAGGGCGTATATTCATCCCGTGGGGCAAGGGTAATAACCTTGCCCGGAAAAACGAATTATTATGGACAATTTAACAAGTCTCGGATATGGACCGGATACGGGTGGAGAGACTTGCTAAATAAGGCCAAGACCTGATCCCGGTTGTAGTGCCGACGATGTTTATCCCAAAATGGACTTCAACTCCCATATTTGGTTAGGCACAGAAAACTGCGCTACACGTGCTCGACAGGATGTAAGAACGAGCAGTGATACTTATTGGGGACTCAGCTGTGAGTCTACAGGTCATTGAACTGTCAGCATTAAAGAACTTGGTCGTTGCAAGTACACAGGTTTCAGCGTAAAGATATCCACAAAGCCACCTGGGTATCACCTGATGGAGTCACTCGCAAACAAATTGACCACGTGTTGATAGATCATCGCCACTCATCGTGCCGGATGACGGTACGAACGTACCGAGGTGCCAATGTCGACTCGGATCACTATCTTGTTGGTATAGTTTTCTGAGCACGGATTGCCTTACGGAGACGTATTGCATCCGCGGTCAGGTTCGAATCAACACGGCTGCCTTACGCAATGAGAATACCAGTCACACCTTTGGTCATGCGTTAAGACTCGCCCTCGAAGAGCTTGACGGAGGGAGAGTAAGTCCTGGGGCCAGAATGCCGGGCGCAGAAGAGAAACGCACGCCTTAAGAATACTGTCATTAGTACTGCTAACTCCATCTTAGGCAGTAGTCGTAGAGATCGGAGCGACTGGTTTGATGATGAGTGCAAACTACCGACTGAACGTAAGAACCGGACAATGAAGCAGTCTCATAGGATGCGGGTACGCGAGGAGAAATACAAAGAGCTCAGCAGATCTGAAAAAGGACTCCACAAACAAAAGAAAATTGTCTGGGAAAAAAATCTAGTCGGTAAAATAGAAAAATGTAAAGAGCGAGGTCCGCACCAGGCGCGGAAGTTCTATCAAATAATCCGCAGTGTGAGGCGGTACACGCCACGCTGCACTTACTGCAAGGATAAAGAAGGTAATCTGATCACCGATCCTGAAGACATTCTGGAGCGATGGGAAGTGCACTTCATTGAATTGCTAAATGGTCAGCTCACAGAAGAATAGGAGGCTCCACCAATGCAAGCTCAAAACCAAATGTTGCCACCACCAAGTAAACATTAAAAGCCATAAGACAGCTCAGACCAAATAAAGCCCCTGAAGCTGATGGCTTACCAGCTGAGCTGATCAAGCAAGGAGGGACAGTGTTAGATCAGGCAAGGCAATTCATAAGATCGTGGTGCACGTATGGGAGCAAGAGGAGATGCCGGAAGATTGGCGTCGTGGTATAATTTGCCCCCTACATAAGAAGGGAGATATTATAGTGTGCAGCACTTATAGGGGTATAACATTTCTGAGTACCGCCTATAAAATACTCTCCACTATCCTACAAGAGCGGATAGCGCCATACGCTAAAGCCATCATTGGTCAATATCAGTGTGGCTTCATCTCAGGCAAATCAGCGATTGATCAGATATTCACCCTTAGGCAGGCGATGGAAAAATGTCAGGAATTTAAGATTCCATTATATCATCTATTTATAGACATTAAGGCCGCCTACGACAGCATAGCGAGGGTAGAACTATATAATGCCATGAGAGAGTTCGGCATTCCAAACAATTTGATACGACTTTGTAGGTTGACCATGGCCAACGTAACTAGTCAAGTAAAAATAGCGGGATTGCTGTCCAAACTAATAAACATCTTTAATGGACTCCGGCAAAGGGACTGTCTGGCCTGCCTCCTCCTTAACTTGGCGTTGGAGAAAGCAATCCGCGACTCTGGCGTTACAACTAGAGGGACTATTATCACCAAGCCCAGCCAGATTCTTGCCTACGCAGATGACATCGATATCGGCATCATCGGTAGAACCGAATCGGCTGTACAGGAATCCTACACCCAAATCGAGCAGGCGGCACAAAAACTTGGGTTAGGAAGTACGGATGCCGACATACGGCATGGGTTCACTACCACCCACCGACGGAAATCACGGAAACGGCGAATAGCTGCGGGTAATAGCAAGCCAGGGAACAGTCACCACTGGGTCTGTTTAGATCGTTTGCAATTATTTCGAAAGCTTGATTGATTGGGTCATACATTGAAGTTATTCACTGGCAGCCATTCACTAGAAGATCACACTTCGGGCACGTTGCGAGCCCTTGAAATCCTGATGCGAAACCGTCATCCGCAAGGAGGAAACACCACAAATGAAACACCCGGGCTTCGTTGAACTCAGTCTTTTATTTCTTCAATTTCTCATATATTCACATTCACATTCTTCAACTTGCATATATGTCTAAGTTAAGATTTAACACTCGCAGTAATACATTCCGATAACCAAATAACGAAATAAAATATTAAGTCCGCCGTAGTTCTATTTCCAAAACAGTTCCCGCTTGTGTTTAAACTATGAACCGAAGTTATATCGTTTATTAAGTTTTCTTTCTTTCGATCAATACAATGGCGGGGGTTTCCTACTCGACTGTATATGACCGGCCCCAGTTGAATCTCGACTAACTGATTACTGGTGAGGAAAAGTTCATCGCGTCGCGGCAGTGCTATGGCTGTATAGGGGATTTAGTTCCGGGGAATCATCGCCTTATAGGCTGAGTTGGGTTCTTTGGTTGTGTGTACCGGGAAATTGGTTTCGGCGGCATAGCCGTCTTGATCGTTGCGATGATCGTTTCGTGGAAAGGCGACGCATCATGCTGTTGGCTTGCCAGTAAGAGGGAATTGTGTGGTTCTATATGGTTTAGGTGGAATGGGAACCGAAATGGTTTTCGGGGGAACTAAATGTTGCTTGGGTACAAGCGAGGAGATAGTTTAAGCCAGAAGTGAGCCGGAATGATTTCCGGAGGAAATTGCAATTGCTTGGTTGCAAGCAAGGGATATAATTTAGATAGAGAATTAACCGAAGCAATTTTAGGAAAATGTATGCGGCTCGGTGTAGTTGATGGAGATGGTGAGTGTTTCGTTGTAAATTGGATATGTGTTTATTACAGCTTGGGAAATGACAGATGCTGTTGCATATTAGGATGTGTTTTTGCATGTTTGGAAACGGTTTACAGGTTGGGTTAGGGTGACGCGCTGTTAGCGGTCAAAATTGGTTGGCATTGTGGGTTGGTTCTCCATGTGGTATAGAGAACCCCCACAGATCAATTAAGCGAAACGAATGAATCGTGTCGGACGAATGCACCCAAAGCCATCAATAGTTTTAATATAAAATGAGTGGCTGCAAAGGGTATGACTCAGAATTAATTATCTTGTCAAGAAGTTAATATTGAACTATTGGTAAGATAAAGTAAACGAATAAAAGTATTTATCACAAACATATTGTCGTTTAAATCTAATTCTTCGCTCGGCAACTCTTCCCTTAAGACATTAAGGAAGCACGGTTGCGACGCGTAACAACTTTACACATTCTTCTATTCTCTTATATTCAAAATTGATATAGGTCATGGATCTTACATCTGATTTTAAGTTAGATTCCATTTCTTTCAGATTCTTGTTGGGTGTTTACTATTGCAACTGCAATACATACAACACAAACACACGCTTCTGTTTACTTTCCCGACAAAATACCAAGTACCTAATATGTTTGATCGCGAAAAAGATAACCCTGAGGACGACTCCGAGGAGATGAAACCAACTCAAAAAGATGGCGCAAACGATGTATTTGAGTTTTACAATTTTAGCGAAGAGGCCATCGGGGCACTAGTTACGGAGATAATTAAAAATGGGATAAATATCACAAAAAATACGGAACAGACCCCATTCGTAATACCATCAGGACATCCGAAAGTTATAATCACACCAATGCAAGAGTTTTGCGATAAAATAATCAAAGAGGTACTAGAAAATGAATACGTTGACAACATCGATGAACAAGATATAAGCCGACATATAGCACAGATGAGTTTTGACGCTAGGGAAGATCTCATTATCAGTTTCATCCATGAGTTTCGATTGCAGTTGTTTGATTACTTTGAGAACAAATTGCTGGAAAGAAAGAACAATCCGATCAACCAAGTAGCAGCGATTTTACAAAATGATGCTCTGCAGTTCCGACACTCGTGTCTTGCAAATATTGAGTTGATGTAAGGGTGTTCAACCGTTCTTCTTCAGTATGGTAAATATACCGAACTTCATTCGATTTCAGTTGCCTGAAGGATGGGACATTGATTGGAAAAACCCTGAGAACTATAAGTGCTAATGAAGAGTGTTTTATTGCGTATAGAAGCTGTCATTCTAGAGACGAGTACACCTTTAGGAAATCTCTTTTAGATAGATGTGGTATCACGTGCCAATGTGAATGTTGTGAGTTTCCTGATGGCTGCCAGAGGAGTGTAAGTATGTGGTATTTGATAACTTCTACGATTTTAAACAATATTCTTTATAAGGGACGGACTTCAAATATATATTGCCTTCCGCCATGTAAGACGGAGTTCGGACCTAGTCAGAAACAATGCCCTAAATGTGATAGTGATTATGGATCACTGTGGAACCTTTATGATGGTACTATAACTACCTTACGTGACACGATCTCCAAAATGAAAGGTAAGTACAATAAATAATTTTAGTAACTTTATGGAATATGCATCCCATCTCCACTTGTTTGTCGCCTGTGTTTTCTTTTTTTATAATAGGTACCTATAGGGACTTTTAGCTAGATTTATTACGGTTTCTTAAGAGTGGGGATTATAACCGATAATTTCAGGATACACTCTAATAAAGAAACACCAAAAACCACGATTCACTATTGTTATTTAAAAGGTTATTTGAATTTAATTTTAAATATTATATTTAATGGATTACACTTACACGAGTATTGAAGAATGTTAACAGTTAATTGACATCTATTTAGAATAAGCGAATTTGTATATTACAAGGTGTAATTGTCGCTCCGACTTAAATGGACCAAGTTGTCTTTGATCCGGCTCGAAGAACCCACCAATCGTTGATGTAGCGTACTGTTTTTTAGATTCTGCACCAGCTGATCAAGGATACCTGAAAATAAAAGAAAACCCATCACCCTCTGCACCCTCACGCGATTCTATCGTATTGCTTCTGGCGCAATGTGCCGTGGTATCAATTTAATCTTCCTTTTCCTCGCGATGTGTCCGTTGCCACCGGTGGAGAGAACACGCTTTTCAGGATGGTTTGTATGATGTTATTATTTATTATCTGGTAGTAATTATTCGCTGATTGCGATGCCTTGCTTTTGTTCCTGATGCGGCATCTTCCCTGGAGTCGGGTAATTAGTGTTCATGGGAATCCAACGATGTATCGAATCGGCATCTCTCCTGGACATGGAGTGACGCGTCGTTAAAGCACAGCCATATTTACTGTGCCATTATCCTAGGTTGCTGCCACTTGTTCCTCGCCAAAGATACCCCTTAAAACTTTATTCTCGAATCCGCGGAATTTGTTATCTTCCCGTTTTGTGAGAGCCCATGTTTCGCATCCGTATAGAACAATTGGCATGATTATGGTTCTATAGACACCGATCTTTATATTACGTGATAGCAGTTTGGATTTCAACAGTTTACTGATTGCTTGCCAACTAGCGTTGCCGTAGTGTAGTCTTTTGTTAATTTCCTTCGACATTTCATTACTGTCCGTCGGCATTGTTCCCAGATATTTAAATTCTTTGACATTTTCAAATATCTCTTAACTTAACAGACAAAATTGTAAATGTCCAAATAAAGATTTCCATCACTCCGAATCATTTTTTTTTCAAATATGACGAGAAGGCACGACAATGGAGGAAACTTCACAACCACGAATGGGAAAAGCTATACCGCAAACCTACGATAGTGAGAGTAATCTAGTCGCGAAGGTTAAGATGGGCCGGACACGTGGCGCGAATGGGCAATGATAGGGCCGTGCATAGAATTCTTGACGGTAAACCAACGGGAAAGAGACCGACAGGGCGGCCGCGACTACGATGTGAGGACAATGTTAGCTTTGACCTTGAGGAGATCAGATCGGATGGTCGAACGTGGAAGGAGAGCGCACAGAACAGGGAACAATGGCGAAGTCTAGTCGGCGAGGTCATGAATATCCGGGTTCCTACATGCCAATAAATAATAATAAAGTTAAGAAAAGACTGCAGCTGTCTAGTTCACAAATATCAAAAAAATTGTCGTACGACGCTATTTGCAAAAATTATAACATCTTCCGATAGGGTGATTAATTTTGCGCCACCCTATACTTAATTAGCTCGGTATTGATGACCTTTTCCATCACCTTAAATAATATAGACAGTAATGCTATCACTGTGAAATCATCACGCAAGCAGCAGAAGAGGTGGGCCCAGAAATAAACGAAGACAAAACGAAATACATGATTACGATGAGAGCAGGTGGACCTCAGAGAACACATATAAACGTCAGGGGCAAGATATTTGAAAATGTCAAAGAATTTAAATATCTGGGAACGATACTGACGACCAGAAACGAAACGCCAAAGGAAATTAACAAAAGACTACATTCCGGCAACGCTAGTTGGCATACAGCCAATAAACTATTAAAATCCAAACTGCTATCACGTAATATAAAGCTCCGTGTCTATAGGATGGAGAAGAGGAGAAAACAATAGATCTATTAGCACATTTGCTAATCAGTCGGCCACCGAAGGAGTTTATTGGTCACTCTGCCGTTGTAACTCCTTTTCGCAGTATCAAACGCCTGGTTGCACGCGTTTCTGAATCTAACAAAATTCGTCCTGTTACCTCGGTGGGGTTAGAGCGCCATTGTTTAAAAGCTCTATTTTTTGCCGCTGTAATCTGCTTGCATTTTTTATCAAACCAAGGCTTATCAGATGAACTTCGTTTGATGGAATGTGGAATTTAGATTTTTATCCCGAGAAGAATAATCTCTGTGACCGACTCCACGCATGCATCGACATCGGGGTTTCCAAAGGACACTTCAGACCACGGAAAGGATGCAAAAAAATCTCGCAAAACATCCCAGTTAGAAGCCTCGTACCACCATACACGGAAACTGCCCAGGACGGTTATTCGATTGAAATGCAAGTGGTTACGCGACCGATACTAAGCAGTGACCTGAGTTTCCCAGTGTTGCAGAAATCTTTACGATATAAATACTAGGTTCGGATGTCAAAAACAGATCCAGGGTGTTCGCAAAATCACCTCGGACATCCGGCAAGATATGGCCAACAGCGAACATCTCCATCAGCCTCCCAGCTTCGTCGGTTCTGTTAGAATATACCAACCACCCGAAATTGTCTACATTAAAATCTCCAAGGGCGACTATTTCAGAAGCCGGGTGGTTGATCTGTATCCAGTCGACGGTACGTGAAAGATGTTCGAAAAATGTCGCTGATCTATTGTCATTCCGGAAGCGGTAAAGACAACAAAGAAATTTAACAGAATTCCTCACCACGACCTGCAACTATATGCTGTCCATGTTATTGAGTTTCAACGCATCCATCCTCTGGCAAGCTAGATCGAACCGCGTTAAGACGCAGACTCCGTCCTTTAAACCCAATCTCGAATATAAGTCGAATTAGTTGACGCATCGACCTGGGCCTCAGTTAGGGCAAGGATATCAGGTTTCGTTGTTTGCAAATATTGGCGGACGACGTTTACATTGGTATTGGTGAAACCGATACCCTGATGTTATAAAATGCTGTTACCAATCGAGCGTTGACAGAGTCTCGAGGGCGAGCTCGATTATGGGATGACGAATTTCTTAATGTTCGGCTATTTATCATAATATTTGCATGGTGTTCCCCCTGACATAGTCCCCCTTCGAGATCTGAATGGGAAACTAGTTTACCTTCGGAATTCTTTATCTCAGAAGGTACCATCATGACTTATCTCCGTTTCAGTCCGGGCCGTTAGCCATACATCCGAAATACCGTCGAAAATTTCTCTCGACGACATCGCGGAATGTACAGTGTGGCGGGGTGGTATCTCACTTTGTGACCCACTACCACCTAAACTAACCTTTTCTCGAACCGGTCTGTGGGGAGCGAAGTCGTGGAACTGACATGGGCGTAGAGTTCTACTCCGTCCCCACAACTTCCACTAAATGTTCCACCGATTGTTACGCCGAACACTGTCCACCGAAGAAACCGAACTTCACGACAAACCGTCCACGACGAGGAAAGTAAATGAAACACACTGTTATATTTTTGAAAAAACTGGGTTTATTGCTGGTGATCACCGTTTTTAATTTAATTTAATCTTTATGCGAACATGTTTATATTTATTTAACACTGAATTTATTCATAACATAAGTCATTCCATTGAGTTACATAAAACAGATTCTGGTTTCACCGACGCTGCAACTGACGTACAAAGTATTAGGATGCAACTAACGCACTAGAAAAACTACTTTTAATTAAATGCGCGCGCATACTCCACTCGACTTGGGATAACTACGTCCCCGTGCGCGAAACGGGGAGTGGAAGACGTACCGTCCGACCGGCTCGGTCGGGTGATGTTACACGACTCACTCGAGGGTTGGAATCTGGGTCTTGAATCACCCTCGATTCGGTGGTGGTGGATATCCTCTCCGCTAAGGATATGTTTTTTCTTACCACAAGAAAAACGTAAAGTCTCTCTTTGTGGAGTGGAAAGCCAGATCTCGTAATGAAGATCATGGTGTATGCATGTACGGGTGATCATACAATCACAGTGTTTATCGATGCATTTGAGCAAAGGATAAACGAAACCTGAAACGAGGGAAGAAAAAAACAAAGGGAAAAGCGACCTAAGGCATAGGCCTGTAATGAGGGTTGGCTAAATAAATAAGCTGCAACTCATTAGGTGTGAAATGCATTTGGAATACATCATACAATTTGTATATTGTATCTTTGGTCGTTGTAAGGGAACGGAATCTTTATTTGCATTTGTTGATGCTATTGAATTCAATCCGGCGGCTATGCGCGGAGTTGATGATTGTTTGGAGATTCAAACAAGGGAGCATTTCGGGGTAAAGTGCTTGCAGTTGTATCAATAGCTGCAGGTCATTGCGCAGCAAATTAGATGGTTACACAATGACGGTTTGTATAACATCTATGCCAATTGTATATGACATCTATGGCAACTCAGGGTCGAATTCTATTGTGAGTATTTACACTACGAGAATTCGGTTCTTGGTCGCTAATGCAGAGCTGCATTGATGCATGTACGTATGCCCTCTTGGGGGAAATTCTTTACAGGAATTCCTAGATAATGCGTTGAAAGCATTAATTGCCCTTGAGAAGGGAAATGTTTCAGGTATGCTGGTGATTGGGATTTATGATGTTTGGAACAGAATTCTTATAGGGAATTTTGGATTCGAATAAATGAATGAAGGTAAGAATTCTCTTCCAGGAGCTTTTAGCTAAATACATTTGATAAATTTGTTGCGTGAAGCATTTACAGGTGCTAATGCAATTGCATTAGCAGAAAACTATGAAGGTTGGGTTGTAGTTAAGGGGGTTCTTCGGGTAAGTAGACAGTTGGGTTTGGCGGAACCGCCACAGGTCTGTAGCGTTACCGCCAAACCCTACGGTCTACTTACCTAAAAACCCCTACAACTACTACCTAACTCCCTTAAGTTTGCTAATGCAACGGTATTAGTACCTGTAAATGCTTCACGCATTATATAGATCACCATCTGTAATCATAAAATCCCTATAAAGAAAACTTACCTTCATGCATCCCTTCGCATACAATTTTCCGTAAGATTTCTTTGTTTGCTTATTTGGTATTCTGAACCAATTCGGTGCCAGACAAATTCCATAAATATCGCGCCGTCTATTTTCCCAGCCGCGTCATATACCTTTTCATACACATTGCCTGGCAACCTTTTTTGTTTGTCTTACCAACAAACAACCCAAGCAGCTGCATATAATTAGCGCAATAGACGCTGAAACCAAATTCTCCAGCATTTCCTAATCCAAATATGAACCCGGTTTCTATTGCAGCCAGAGATGCCATAAACATCCAATTTGCTTTTAGCACCTTTTTCTCCTAACGTCGAAAATAGCGACGAGGCATCGTGTAAACAATGACCCGCATTACCAGCGGCGCATGTGGTCATTTTTCCCTATTGTCCTTGCCGCCTGCCTGTTTTCGAACACATGCAACAACATTGAATCTGTTCGATCGCGCACATATACCACTGCGCCACTAGTTACACCCTTAAGAGAAAAGTTTTTCTCTCTCTTCCTTTTTTTTTCCTTAGCGAAATCATTTCTGCATGAGATGACGATCAGGGAGTCGTCTTACATCCGTTGACCAGCCTGGTCACAGGCGATCTCCCGCTCACCGCTGCGCACGGTAGCGCGAATCTAGCCGAGTGCGTCGTTGATAGCTATCGTGTTTATTCTATCTTTCGATGCATTGTGTTGACATCTGCCCAATGTAATAGATACGTGTATGAGTATAATTATTTTACAAGGAAGTGCACCTAGTTCATTTCGAAATATGCCGCGGTCTGAATAAACGAATTAAATATATTACAAGTGTGTTTTAATTCTACCAATCATTTGGAGCTCCTTGGTGAACAGTTTGCTGCGGCGGAACAATGGACGAATGGAAAGGAACTTGTTTTTTTTGTGAGAACGAAGTGGAACCCAGCGCCCATGTCGGTGCTACGACTTCGCACTACAGGTCCATCAGTCAAGCTCCGAAAGGTGGCCAGGGATTTCTCCCGACCATTTCACGGAGCCTATAGCTTGATGGGGCGGTATTTCACCGGGCGATAGAGCCTTGGGACCCCATCTACCACTCGGCCTTTAGTCGCTTCTTACGACAAGCCGGCCTAGCTGTGAGTATATTCTAACGTCCTACTCACAGGGCCTACTTGTATTCTCCCATTTTCCATCTTTGCTTGGAAATCGGAACTCTTTCTTGGGCAACCGCCACTTCTTGCATCGCAAACCGTCACTGGATTGATCCTTTTGCATTTTTTTACCCTTTTTTTACCTTTTGTTTATCCTTTCGAAGTCTTTCTCAGGGTCGGACTCATCAAATGTCTTTCTTTATCAGGAGCCAATGGTTTTTCCAGCTCGTCTTCCTCGGTAGCGGATTTCATGTTCTTGTCGACTTTCACACCTGATGCGGCGTTATTTTCACTAGAAGCCGTATCGTCCATGTCTCTGCTTTCTGCAAGGCTGTCATCAATTTCACAGAGCCTCGATATGTACGTCGATTTCTTTCTGATTCTGAGTCCAATTGTGGTTCAGTTTCCTTATTTACTTCTGTAATGGGTTACTCCATGGCTATTTCATTGTCTTCGAAACCACCGTTTTCTTCAACAACTGGCGCACTTCCAACATGGTGTCTTCCGGGAATTGTCACACCATGACTTGAGTCGTCCTCAAGAGAATTGAATGGCGTCTCTAACATTACCCTTACATCGTTTCTAAGCTTCTTATAAAATATTTCCCACTATTCGATTTTTCTTTCACTGCCTTACCCTTATTAATAGTTTAGTTTCATAATGTATGCACGTGTTTCAATTATAGCCAAATTTGGTCCATTTCTTTGTTTACCCTATTTCGAATAATGAGATCTTGTGACTTATTTATAATTATTTCATTTCTAATTTTGAATTTCAAAGACGATAAACAAACTAATTTCAAATGGATAGTATTGATTCGGGCCTTAAACGTATTTTTCCCGGAATACAATGAAACTCGTGTGGGCCATGTTGTATCATATCTGGACTTCATATCTAAAAACAGTACGTTCACTTATTTTGAATATTAAAAAGCCCATAAGACTAATAGTTATTGAAATTTGTTTTGAAGATTTTGTGCATCAAACCTACCAGTTGGCGAAAAGTACTTATATATGCGTAACGCAATATTTTCCCCCGGACAAAACGTACAAGTATTGTGACAAAATTATGGAATCTTTAAAAACTCTTTTATATTTCAATATATACTCCAGGTAAGGATATCTGTTTGACAAGTCGTTTAATATTCTAATTGATGTTTTTTGAAATAGCCTAGCTCCAATGCCCACCGTCCAAATATACGAAATCAATTCATTGTGCAGAGTGATTATTCAGGTCCTTCTATCGTATCTTGATTTTTATGAAAAAACCTCCGGCAATTGCGGATTGCTACGTGATTACCTGTGGGAATCTGCAGTGTGGGCAGAAAAAATTCAAAAACGGCACTTCAACAAGTATCGCGCGGAGATTAAGTTGGAGGAACTTCAAGAAGATATGCCAGGTCTAGAATCAAAAGAAGACTGATGTGATCTAGTCCACGACTCGCGTCAGAAATGACGAAAATATGTATAAACATTGTTTTTAAGAGGATTTAAAAAAAAGTGTTACTTGGGGGTTTTTGCGCATAAGTAATCAATTAATTTATTTAAACGTGTGGACGGGTTCAAATTTGATGTAATAGGTTTTTTAATATGTACGATATGTAGTGTTGTCCAATAAGGACGATATGTATTTAAAATATAATAAAATACAAAATATTTGAGATAAAAGAACTTCTTTTGTTATTTAAAAGTTGTCCCAACACTCAAATACGTAAACCTTCACAAATTCGGGGCATTCCGCTTATTCTCTTGTAGGGGTATCCTACTTCATTTGACAAACTGCTGGGAAAGCCCTTCTATCTGCTCTATTCAACTAGTAAGTCCCCAAATAAATGGAAGGCAACACATACCCAATCAATTTACAAGAGGACGACCCACCGTTTTCCTTTTCCTATTGACATTTAACTCTAACTTCATATCTGAGTAAGATTGTAGCCATACGTTACGATATATCTAGAATCATTTTATTTTTTTTATTACACTTTTCTCAAGAGAGGCAAAACTATAACGCCGAGTGGGGGCCCCGAAATGCCACCAAAAAACGGTTGCAGTTCCTCTTGAACAGCTGTAGGTTGTAAGGCTCCGGGAACACTCACGTGCCAAGGAAGTTCCACAGCTTCCCCGCTCTGTAACGGAATGTGTTCTGATTCAGGGATGTTCGCGCCACCGGGTGATGAACCGCAAACTGGTGCGATCCATCGGATTGTCGTGTGGAGCGCATATAAACCGAACAATACCACGAATCTCCGAAGAACAGTACCCCTGATAATATTTGTAAAACAGACAGAGGTCGGCTACGCGCCTTCGATGTGACAGCGACTGTAGTCCCGACGTCAGCGCCGAGTCCCCGATCAGGTGGACCGCTCGTCTCTGTATGCTCTCAAGTTGGTCGAGGGTATATTTAGGAGCCGAGCTCCAACTATAAGAGCAATATTCGAGCGCGCGTCTAATTTGGGATTTATACGGGAGAAGATGTTGAGCCCGAGTAAAATATTTCTTCGCTCTAAAAAGATAGCTTTTCCTGAGACTGGCCTGGCGATGCTCGACACGTGTTTATGCCACGATACATTCCCACAGACCGTGTCGTCGAGCAATTTCAAGCTTTCCCCAGATTCGAGCGCCTCGCCATTCATCATCAGCTGTGGAACCGATAATCCATTTTTCTTTGTGAATGTTGTATATTGTGTTTTCGCTGCACTGAAGTTAACGAGATTGGCATATCCCCACTGCAGGACCTTATCCAGATCCCGATTCAGGGTCGATCTGGCTACATCTCAGCTGGTGCGACGTTGATGCTCCAATCGGCCGACCACTCGAAAAGAAGAAACAAGCATACTATCATCCGCAAAACTAAACAGTTTGTTATCTGTTGACTCCAATAAATAATTTATTTGAAACAAAAACAAGGTTGGATCCAAAATAGAACCTTTAAGCACCCCGGACTTAACAGGATACAGATCCGAACACTCGCTGGCCACAACAATCCGTGTCGATCGGTTTTCGGGGAAGCTCTTCGTCCAGTGGCAAAGCTGCTCCCGTGGAGCAGCTGCCATGGATTCCGTATTGACGATCAATCATAAGTGCGTTTCACTGCAAATACTTAATTAACTCAATATTGATGACTTTTCCAACACCTTAGATAACACAGACAGTAATGCTATCTGTCGGTAATTTTGTGGGAGACATTTTTTTCTGTCTTTGGGATTGGCTGAACTTGAGCGATTTTCCAGCAGGTAGAAAAGGTGCTCCGTGCATAAGATAAGCGAAAGAGTCTGGCAAGAATCGGCGATAGTTTTGGAGCACAGTTCTTAAGGACTATTGCTGGTATTCTGTTCGGGTAGGTTCCCTTCCTACAGTCCAGTTAACGTGGATTCGTTGAATACTACGCGGGCGAAACCTCACATCCCTCATCGAAGAGTGTACCGGCGCTATCACAGGTGGCTCCAAAAGACCAGCATCGAGGTTTGAATTCGCGGAAAATAAATACGCGAACACATTTGAATTTGTGACTAACGTCCCGATACCCGCCACTAACGGGGGAAAAGAGGAGAAAGTGAAGCCACTGCTGACAGGCGCTGCCATTGACCAGAAGGGACACGACCCAGTTGGGCACCCAAGAAGTCTTGTAGCGGTTCTTTAATACATTCCCAAAGAACCGCCCATCCTCTTAAATGAACCACCTTCCAAACCCACCATACCTACCTGCAATTTTGGGCAGCGTAAGCTACCCTTCATTCTCTTTCACCTGAAAGTAAAACCTCATTAAGGCATGCATCACATTGAATTTTTCCGTTTATGAACCGTACCATATCTCCATCGGCTCGGCTTGTCAGCAATTATAATAGATAAATACTAGCTGGCCAGCGTAATTGTTGACATAGCCGTAGCCGATGGTTTCTTGCTACGGTTCATATCCATTTATTGCCCCAGTCCCAAGGTTCGCAACACTTGCGACCAATTTCCTTTGTCGGTTATCTACCGATCATGGGATTTGGGCACTAATATGATTGACGTTAGACAATCATACCGCAGATAATGCCGAACGATGCTCCGGCCTGTAAAACAAACAAAAGCTACCATAGCCTAGGTCATAGGCGAGCAAACCATCGGTTTGCTTATCGCCACGAAAAATCTATAGCCTACAATGGCATTAGCATGAACGCCTAAGTAAACACGATGTGCATATCATCGTGACCCTTGAAATAGCGTTTTTGTGTATTTTGAAGCAAAAAACCTATTTCGTTCTCAGGCGCAGGTCATCAAAGATTTATGGCCCTCGAAATAGCGTTTCTGTTTATTTAAGACACAGAAACCTATTTCTCCCTTCGGCGATTTTTTCCATCGCATATCTCCATAATACCAATTCATTGCAGCAGCCCATGTTTATTTAGGTGCACTTTCGTCGTCGCCGATATCCAGGCTGAAGGGCAACGTACTTGTGCTATACGCACACAGACACAATCCTCCCCTATCGATGAAATTCGCGGGCATCGAACTGAAAAATGTACATTACATTTGGAGTCAGATAGCAACCTTGAAACCGCGCACACGTACCGGGGACGTGACGTGAGTTAAATTTCTACGCGTAAGGAGGTTGGTCGAGAACCTTAAATGTTAAGTGTCGCCTTGTGTAACGTTTTTTTTTCTTCCGATAAAGTGTGTTAGTCGAGGCGTAATGTTTGTACAACTCGTAAACTAAATGTCACTGTTGTATTCCGTCGCCACACGCGCAGGCAAATATTATTACGTTTTAAAGCCTGAATTAAAACTCTGAACAATTTAAAGACTAATCTATAACGCAGTGTTAGACTTAAGAAATATATCCAATAAAGTGTGACTATTAAATTCAATTAAATAACCAGTGTCTCTTCATTTTTGAATTCCTCAGTGTTTGCTTTTCGGTTTTACTGGACGATCAATTTAGTGTGCCCAAATCAGAGTGTTTATTCTACCCCCGGCGGAACATTTAGTGGAAACATTGGGGTCAGGTGAAAACTCAGTGTCCATGTCAGGCACATTAACACCTATTTCCCATAGTGACTTCAATTTTTGGTGAGTTAATCCACCATCAATTCCTTCTCTCCTAAACCAACGTGGACATCGGAGTTTGTGAACAATTTCCAGTGTAACATCAGTGGGTGTTTTTATAGAACCCGCATCCTTGCCGATGCCTACATAAAAACAACCCACAGTCTACCAGTGACTCGGCCGTTGTAAGCCTATAGCGTTTTGCGACGATAGTGAAGAGCGTGTGATTCGAACCGACGCTACCACGGTTAGAATCACTAAAGTATAGAACCAAAGCTCAAAGCATCAGGCCACTGCCGCGTGTACGAATTCGATTTCTAAACTCAAGTACATTCCACTGATGTGCAAATGCTATATTATTGCTATGGTATACGGCTTTAATGGGTGTGCTTTTGGTGGTATTATTCTTCACTATTGGTCATGTGTATCTGTTAGAAACGCACAACACTCCCATCCCAATAACTTTTGTTACGATCAACCTTGAAATGCGAATGACTGAGCGGGGAGCGGGCGAGAGAGCGATTGAGAGGATGCCAGAGTAGGGGAGTGAGCCGGTACTCTGCGTAGAAGTCGTGTGATTGTAAGTGGTAAAGTTCTGTGTGCGTATGGGAGTGTGTGTTAGTGTTATGTCGTACAGATCACGTCGGGGTCACTAGTTATAGCATTTTGCGACGATAGTGAAGAGCGTGTGATCCGAACCGGTAGTGTCGAGTTTTATAATCACTAAAATATAGAACCAACGCTCAACGCATCGGGCCACTACCGCGTGTACGAATTCGATTTCTAAACTCAAGTACATTCGACTGATGTGGAAATGCCATATTATTTTTTTTTATTAGACTTTTCTTTAGGGAGAGGCGAATCTATAGCGCCGAGTGTGCGCGCCGAGATACCATCACATAACTATAACTGTTGCAGTTCTTTTTGAACAGTTACAGGTTGTAACGCTCTGGGAACACTCGCACGGGAAGGGAGTTCCACAGCTACCCCGCTCTGTAACGGAACGAGTTCTGATGCAGGAATGTTCGCGCCGACGGGTGCGATCCGTCGAATTTGCTGTGGTATACGGCTTTAATGGATGTGCTTTTGGGGGTGTTATTCTTCACTATTGGTCGTGTGTATCTGCTAGAAATGCCACAAGTCTTCTTCGCGGTATCAATCGCCTGGTTGCACCCGTTTCTGATTCTAACAAAATTTATTCTGTCAACATCGGTGGGATTAGAGCGCCAATGCTTAAAAGCGCTATTTTGCCGCTGTAATCTGCTCCCATTTTTAATCAAACCAATGCTTATCAGATGAACTTTGTTTGATGGAATGTGGAATGTAGACCTCCATCCCGAGAAGAATAATCTCCGTGACCGACTCCGCGCAAGCGTTAACATCAAAGTCTCCGAAGCACACCTCCGACCATGGAAAGGGTGCAAAGAAATCTTGCAAACCGTCTCAGTTAGCAGCCCCATACCCCCATACATCGCGAAACGCCTAGGCCGGTTATTCGCTTGAAATGGAAGTGGTTGCACGATAGACACCAAGCAGTGATCTGAGTTTTCCAGTGGCTGAGAAACATCTACGGTATAAATAGTCGGTTCGGATGCCAAAAACAGATCCAGGGTGTTCGCGTAATCACCTCGGGCATCCGGCACTCGCGTGGGTTCCTCCACGAGTTGAGTCAAGTTGTGGCTAACAGCAAACACAATATCCAGCCTCCCAGTCTTGTCGCTTTATTGTCGGCAATATGGGTTTCGTAGGAAGCGAACCGCATGTGATTCTTATTAAAAATCGGACCTATTCGAACCTTTGTTTCGGTGAAAGAAAGATTGCCCCGCTTGATGTCTTAAAAATGTTCGGCAAGATTCGACTGACGGCCCTGTTGTCGTTGTCACCCGGAGACATCGTATCGCTGTAAGGGCACCCAAATTGCCAATTTCAACCTGCCTACAGCAGTAGTAGAAAAACTTCTGAAAGCGGCCAACATTTAAATTAATTGGGTTGTCTGCCGTATCCGAAGCCTCCACTGATTAAATGCTTCAAAAAGTTGGAGTTAGGGGATATGGCTAAGGAATGTAAAAACGAAGCCCACTCCCTGCTCAGTCGGCAGTGCGGAATAACTGGCATATCGTAAAAGACTGCATTAACAAGGCCAGATGTGTGATCCACAAGGAACCGAAATCTGTAGAAGCAAATCACCCAGCTGTTACTAAGAGCTGCCCGGTACTAAGAAGAAATACCAAAAATCATGATGAAGATTACACATATTAATCTAAATCATCGTGTCCAGGATATCCTGACACATATGACAAGGGAGGTGAAAGTACTGATCAGTGAACCCTGCAATATATGGATCAGTGATGAGACCAGACAAGCAGTCATATGGGTATGTGGAAGACATGGCTTTCAAATCATAGCTGACCAACAGAGAGCCATCATAAGAGCCAAAATTAATGGATTCCACTTCTACAGCTGTTATGCACAGCCTAATTGGAGCTTAAACGAATATCAAACAATGATAGACAAGCTCATGCTAGTTGCGAGGGGTAGAAAGTCCCAGTCACAGTCGGTGTTTAACCCATGACCATCCGAGGGGTGTAGCAATTAGTATATTTGTGTTATATAATTAGCAATGCTCACCCCCCCCCCCCCCCCCCCCGCACCATGCCCTTGTGGACAATACTTATTGATGCTGATAGGTTTCACCTCAGCGAGAATTATTGATTTAAAACTTTTCAGATGATAGCTTGTATCCTATGGAAAGGTAAGTACATGTTTTTCAGGCTTTTGGTGCTTTGGGGAGCCGTGTTTCTGTCGTATCTGGAAAAGGGAAGCAGTGGCGTTAATGGGAAACGTCACACTCGCACATGTCGTAATTTTTACCCTGTAAGAATTACAAAATTCTCTTGACGGGGACTATAAATATTGTGACGCATATGACAATCAGTACTAGAATATTCGAGAAAGTCCGAAACAAAGCACTAGAATATTCTATAAAGTACTGGAAAACTGGAGACTATCAACAATAGAACATTCAAGGCTATGGAACGGGTGGAAACGAAACACCGAATCAGAATGTGAGGAAACGGTATAAATACGTCGCACACAGATCATGGAGATGAGTAAGAAGTAGAAAGTGAAGCAAGCGATAAGTGCGGTAGTAAGAAGTAATAAGTAGAAAGTAAGAAGTAAGCAGTAAGCAGTGAAGCAAGCGATAACTAAGGAAGCGATAAGTCAAGAAATCGTTATGTGTACGGTAAAAGTAACGGTTGTTATTAACGGACTAATAAAGTTTACTAGATTAATTCAAAATCGATTTAACGGCTCTTATTTATTTTAAATAATTAATCCAGCGAACCCTAAGCTCGCTACAATATTTTAATACACATTTTTTGGTACATTTTGGTGCATTACGGCAGTCAATTAAACTGAGTAACAGGTTGCAGCCTAGCATTGGAACAGTGGGACTGTTACTCAGAATAAAATAACAAAATAATATAAGTTCTTCTTTAAACAAAATAATTAAAACAAATAACCTACTCCTACTAATTTGGACTCTCCGCTGGGACCCGGAACAGCAACTAGTCAGGTAAGGTTTAAGTACATAACTTCACTATTTGGCGCACCCGGCATACATACAGCCGGTGCCAACTATATAATCTATGTTGATACCCTTTTTTTTTGGTGTTACAGATGTATTGGCAAACATCGGTGGACTAGGATATAGTAAAAGAATTATCTTGTCAAGGATGGTCACATCTGTACCAGCCTATGGCGCGCCAGTGTTGGCAGAAACCCTACAAATAAAGCAACTGATAAAATGATGAGAGCAACACAAAGGCTTTGTGTATTAAGGACTATATGCGGTTTCAGCACGATCTCCTATGAAGCCTCATTTGTTACAGTCGGACTACTCCCCATAGACACTGTGGCGTTCCTAACAGATAACACACTACAAATAGTGAAGAACAATAGCACCGAACGAAAAATCAAACAATCAAACCATCAGAGCTGCATACCATGGCAATAGAATAACGATCGAATTCGTACACCGGGCAATGAACTGATAGTGTCAAATATGCATACCCTTGGTGTTCCCAGAGCTCGACACTGTTGTGGGGTAAAAGTCATGATGCCAAACACGGGCACAAATTTCCTTTTACACTCAACGGTTGTTCGCGGAATAAAACACAATTCAGGATTAGAGTTTTAACGTTTAACTTTTATTCGTAATTAACATTCAATATCGGTTCTAATTGTTCTGGACATTGTTGTACAAGTTGTCGTGATTCAAACGTTAAGGATTTACAAAATTGTTAAAATTGTTCTGGACACAGATGTTCAAGTTTTTTGTAATTCAAACATTAAGCCTTTACAAAAGTACCCTTGAACGTTGACACCATACTCCTTGACTTCGCTGCGTTAAGGGGAAAAAAAAACTCGCGACACGTGTACACGTTTGCGTGATTAATACTCGAGACTTTAATGGATGGCTTGACCGACCGTGGTGGCGGTTGTAATCTGACTCCTCGACGACGTCTCATAATCTGCGCTACGCGGACCCAACCTCCCTGAGTGAGGTGGGTTTCCACTCATGTCATCGTAGGGGAAAACAATCTTTCCTTCCCCCCAACGACCAATGAGAAACCGATTCGCATCCCACTGGAAGGTTCCCATAGACATCATCCCGATAAGGTGAGAATGTCTTTACCTAGAAAAGAAAGACAAACGAAACATGCGTTGGGTGAAGGAAGCGGAAACAAACATGCAGCTGGTCAAATATGATGACCGAAGTATGGAGGCTAGCTGCCCTGCCATCACAAACGATCCGTGATAGGATTTTCTGTTGATGTTATGTCAACAGAACTTCGCTTACGATGGCAAAGGCTAGAATGCATGGGTGCATGTTTGTTTTAGGCCAAAGGTATCGTGGGAAACGATCATTGGTATGATTGTTTGAATAACAATCATGATCGTGTCCGATCCAATGGATTCTTATCGCTTATGCCAGCGGTAAGGGCTAGCGTGGAGATTGTTTAGTTTAGAAACGATACGTGGGACATGATCATTGGTATGATCGTTTGAATAACAATCATATCGTGTCCGATTCGATGTTCGGTTGTCGCTTCGGCGATCAATCGTCGGAATTTTGGCTGCAGCTGTGTAAGCAAGTAAGCCGCCCGACGTGTCTCCTTGGACCAACGGATTGTTGGAACAAGAACGCACAGAAAGATTGGCGTATGTTTAATGATCATGATTGCAGACAAGCTGAGCCGATCGGCTTCCTATATGGTTCATGTATTATGGCCGAAATGGTTTGGTTGATATGCGTGCTGTTGCTGAGGGTTTACTTTTCAGGTGCAAGATATTGAAGGGTAGCTTAACGCTGCTCGATTGCAGGTATTTGAAATGGCTTTGTTGAGTGAGGGAAAGGCAGATTGATTTAAAGGGAATGGGTGGTTCTTTGAGAATGCTTAAAGAACCCCCACACTGTCACTTACTTATGTCACATTTTTGTAAATGATATTTGCCCCTACCTACAATCGTTTGGTTACGAGGATATCTTGTGTTTCTCGAACTCATAATCGATCTCTTCGAATCGCATTATCAGTCAGAACAAGCCCACTGAATTCCGACGTCAAGGTTCAATCAATAGAGATTGTTTAACAGAGAGGAATTAAAGGCCCTTAAAACTTTCATCTCGTCAAAGACCAATCCCAATGCACATACCCCAGTGCCAATTCAAAACAAAACTGCATTATAAATCGAAGTATCAATTTTTCGACAATGGTGTAAAGAATTTATTGCTTCTTTTTGTTACAATAACGTTAAAAAATGTTAATAATGTGTATCTAATTCAAATATTTAAATATCACAAGAATAATAAATTTCTTAAGGGTCTACATAAATCCAATAAAATAATTAGAATTTATTATAAGGATATATTAAATATATATAAAGATATTGGGAGAGGTGCTTTTAGGTGAGCGAGGAAAGGAAAGTAATATATTTTCCTATGTCTAAAATAAATGTTTATATACAGTAATGGTATTATTGCAAAAGTCTGCTTACAGACATATGTTATTCGTGGAGGCTCCGTCTTCATTGGAATACGTTGTAATTAGTTAATCCTGCGCCACTGGAGGCGTCGATTTGCCATCTTCATTCATATTCAAAGCATCCTCGTTGACTAATCTCTGCCGCTCCAAATACATGGAAACTTTGATATTTCGAATTTGATGATTGTTAATCAGTTTGAGTAAAGCGATCACTGCGATTCCGACTGAGGTAGCAAAACTGCCCCAAGCGCCAAACTGTACAAAATGAAAAGAATAAAATAGGTATACTCATTTTTATTTGTCCGTACTGCGATCCGCATCAGTTGCTAGAACTCTGTTAACTGGAACTTTCTTTTTGTTTATTTTTAAAGACAAAGAAAAAAAGAAAAAGTTAGTAAGTTCTGTTTCGGAAGCGTTAAATTTTCGACAGTGCCGCATCTTTAATGAACTTCAAATAATCTCGTCTCTCACTTGCTAAATAAAAACGAACAGAAAAAACTCGCCCTACCTGAGCGGTACCCATTTCGATATAAAATCTCGATGTATCAATCTTTTCTGGCCCTGGTGTAATATTCTGGCCGGCCGCAGTTTCACAGGAGGGAAAACGGTCAGTCATCTCTGAACACCAGACGATGAATCCAAAGGTAATCATGATTGCAGCTAATATTGACATAGCCAGCATCTGGATACCAACGACCACATCAATGAACAAAGCCAGAAAGGAACTTTCCTCACGGATGAACGTGAATCTATCCGAAAACAAATCTTAAATAAAGTCATCTTCGTGTTTGCTTTGTTTACCGATAGATTTGTATAGCAGATATTACGAAAAGAATAACACTAGTAATTAGAGGATATCTGCAGAAGCCTGGCGATGCCCAATCGACGTTAAAAAGTCCGTCTTCCTCTCGCCACTCACCCGAGGCAAAAAGTAAACAGTGTCCACTGAAAATAAATTCATGAAAGAATTATCTGCGATAAAATTCATCAAGCATTCTTTGGGAATTACGTACTTGAATTCATAGTGATTCATGCCCAAAGGGATGATAACGCAAGTCGACAGGATGAAGAGGATAACATGTCCAGCGATTTGACTTAGTGCCAGGACGTTTGCTAAAGCCATTATCTATCGATTTTTATTCACTTGGTTTTTATGATTACAATGCAATTACTTTTATAACAAACTAAAGTTAATAACAAAAATATCTAAATAAAGTGTCAAGTAGTTGTCAAACTTGCAGTTCAGAGAAATGCAGCGAACTTCACACGGAATTGTTTGCGGGTTAGAATGTTTTTATTTTGTGATAAGTTTATTTTCAATTCATTTCAATGACAATGGGAAATTGGGGTAAATAATTAAAATCCGTCAATTTGTAAATAAAATAATATAAAGTGCAATGAGATTGTGGTAATTAGCAGAAAACGCATGTGGATGGTGATGACGTGTTTCCACGATCACGATCGAAAATTATTGCTGAAGCCTAGTACAGTATGCTGATCGCTTTACTTAATCTGTAAGTTACTAATATGTTTTTGTTACATTCTTTTAATTCTCATTAGCTCTACAACTGGGTATATTTTATTTTGTTTATTATTACGTGAGTGGCCGAGAAGTATCTGGTCTGATGTATAGACGACAGTTGTTGTTTCAAAAGAACGACTAGAGCAGAAAGTATCAAACTTACAAAAAGTTGAAATCGTAGTTTGCCGTGGTGGCCGATTTCAATGAATTTGTAAACATGGAACACATTGGTCATCATATGATACAATACTTTCATTTGAAATGTGTCAGTTCAACTAATAATAAAGCGGAATTCGATTTCAGTCTGGAGTTGGTGGCCGCATGGTGGCCGAAAATGTGGGCTCGGGAAAGTTGAGTGCTATTACTCCCAATAAAACAAGAACAGCGTCTTGAGGATTTTTTCCACTGAGGTTTTTGTGAGGTTCCACAGCAATAAAGCCGAGTTTTTGCATTGATTTACCATAATGTATACAATTCTTCACACCTAATAGAACGGAACAGACTTCAAATAATACGAAGACAGTTCCATCTGCAGGTTATTTACGATGTGTTTAGGATTCGTTATCCTTATAAAGTAGAAAAAATGAACGGTGGGTTTTGTGTTATTGCAGTGGTTGAGTGATGCAATCAAGAAAAAGGGCACAACCTCGCGAATTAAAATTTCTTTCATCTCTTGATGACGCATTGATTGCCCTACCATTATGGCCAAAACTAATGAGTTACAGTTTGAATGCCTCCTTATGTATTTAACAGGTCAATTGAAAAGTCCCCGGCCTAACAGATAGATGGCGGCACTAGAATTAAATCCATATGATTTGTAGTTAGCCCTAACCTTCAAAAGACGCGTGTATAAATTTGACAGATGTCGGATCATTAGTTTGTGAATTATAGTATTTTGAGTGAAGCAACTTCTGTTGTTGTGAAAAAAATGGATAAAAAGGAATTTCGCGTGTGGATAAAATATTGCTTTTTGAAGGGAAAAAATACAGTTGAAGCAAAAACTTGGCTTGATGACGAGTTTCCAGACGCCGCCCCAGGAAAATCAACCATTAAGGATTGGTATGCTAAGTTTAGACGTGGTGAAATGAGCACCGAAGACGGTGAACGCAGTGGACGCCCAAAAGAGGTTGTTACCGACGAAAACATTAGAAAAATCCACAAAATGATTTTGAATGACCGTAAATTGAAATTGAATGAAATAGCAGGCACTCTAAAGATATCAACTGAACGTGTACATCATATCATTCACGAATATTTGGGTATGAGAAAGCTCTGTGCAAAGTGGGTGCCGCGCGAGCTCACCTTGGACCAAAAACAGCGACGAGTTGATGATTCGGAGCAGTGTTTGGAGATGATCAAGCGTAATAAACCCGAGTTTTTGTGTCGATATGTGACAATGGATGAAACATGGCTCCATCATTTCACTCCGAAGTCCAATCGACAGTCATCCGAGTGGACTGCACACGATGAACCCGCCCCAAAGCGTGGAAAAACGCAACACTCGGCTGGCAAGGTTATGGCGTCTGTATTTTGGGATGCGGGCGGAATAATTTTCATTGACTATCTTGAAAAAGGAAGGACCATCAACAGCGACTTTTACACAGCGTTATTGGACCGTTTGAAGGACGAAATCGCCGAAAAACGACCACATTTGAAGAAAAAGAAAGTGCTGCTTCACCAAGACAATGCACCGTGTCACAAGTCAGTGAAAACGATGGCAAAAATCCATGAATTGGGCTTCGAATTGCTTCCGCATCCACCGCATTCTCCAGATCTGCCCCCCAGCGACTATTTCCTGTTCTCAGATCTCAAAAGAATGCTCGCTGGGAGGAAATTTTCGTCGAATGAAGAGGTGATCGCCGAAACTGAGGCCTATTTTGAGTTACGTCACTCAAAATACTATAATTCACAAACTAATGAACCGACATCTCTCAAATTTATACAGGCGTCTTTTGAAGGTTACGGTTAACTACAAATCATATGAATTTAATTCTAGTGCCGCCATCTATGTGTCAGGCCGGGGACATTTCAATTTGTTATTGGCCAGATTATCTAGATATTGTCCTACCATTTTCCGGTCAGATTCATTATAACATTATTGTAAACTGGCGTTTTTCTTTGAAAATTGACGTATGTGATTCAGACAGTCCTTTTATTATTTTTTTTTTACACCAACGCGCACACAAAAGGGGATTTTGAAGTAGCCTTAAATGTCAGAGCACAGTGCGAGCGGATGGAGAGGAAGTGGATAAGGAAAGGAGGTGTCGATGTTTATTGGTGTTGAATGTCTGGACATCACAATGGCCAGGACACACATGATCAGGCAGAACATTCCACATTCGTGTGGTTCGGCTAAAGAATGACTCTCTATGTTTATTTGTGCGCCTAAACTCTACTTTCAACGTGAACTGATGCGCATTTACAGATTGACGGGTATCGCGGGAAAATGTATGAAGGGGCGGAACACATTCAGCAAGTTCAGTTGAGCAACGACCGTGGTAATCTGGCGGTTCCGCCAAACCCCACTGTCTACTCACCCGAAGAACCCCCATAACTACAACCCAGGTTTCATAAGTTTCTGTTAATGCAATGGCATTAGCACCTGTACATGCTTTACGCATTAAGTTTATCAAATGTATTTTGCTAAAAGCTCCTGGAAGAGAATTCTTACCTTCATTCAGTTATTCGAATTCAAAATTCCCTATAAGAATTCTGTTCCAAACTTCATTAATCCCAAGCCCAATTCGGCGCCTTCGGTTGCCAGGGAAATCCCAATCTTACATACGCATTTTCCCTAGTCGAATTCCTGAAAACAAAACAATTTCGTTTACATACAATGTAACCAGCATAACAGGGATCATAAACATTGCGTCGCCTATTCCCACTCTCACCATGTGTATAATAAATTCCTTTACATATACATTGGCTGGCGACCTATACCTAAGGGACAAAAGCAAATATACGCATCTTACGTCTTAAGGCATAAATTAAATCCTACAGCATAGGCAAATGCAAATAGGTATGGTATATTTACCCTTGGCAGCGATGCCATAAACACGAATTCCCTGTAATTAAGCTATAACCAATTAGCACCGTGTGCATGGTCCATTGCGGCTATCATTACAGCTGCACTGCACATCTTAGACAATGATCTGCAAGATCTCTTTGTCCTACATATTTCTGGATCTGCTTCTCAGGACCTAGCGGCATGAACAAACAGAAACCCAATTAGCACCCAATGAGATTCGGCCTGTTTACTTAGCCGAACTCACATCTCATTGATGCACATTATTCACTTTTCTTTGTTTTCAGATTCGTTCTCATGGCTTTGTCTCATGAAAGAACCAATGTGCACACATACATGTGTATCTCTATGATCTCCTCTATGAGAGGTTACCTACCCCCAACGAGAGACTTCACGCTTCTGTGGCGGCTCTTTAATACATTCCCAAAGAACCGCCCATCCTCTTAAATTAACCACTTTCCAACCCACTATACCTACCTGCAATATTGGGGCAGCGTAAGCTACCCTTCATTCTCTTTCACCTGAAAGTTGAATCTTATCAACCATGCTCTCCAAACAAATTATTTCATTCATACATGTACCGTGCCAGACAATCGGCTCAGCTAGTCAGCAATTATAAAAGATAAATACACGCTGGCCAGCGTAATTGTTGACATAGCTGTAGCCGGTATTCTTGCTACGATTCATGAGTGAATATCGCGCCTATACCCTTAGGTCCGCAACACTTGCGACAATTCCTTTTCATCGGTTATCAACCGATCCTGGAATTTTGGCATGGAAAATATCATTATTTATTTAACCTTACCCATGCCATGCATATGATGACCCGCCTGAAAACCTAAATTAAACATATAGCCATCCTGTCTGACCCTTTGCCGCCGTTGACGAGGTCCCTGTTGACTTATATCAACAAAATAATTTGCCTCCTTGTGCACCGGAGCCATATGACTAGATTGGTTATTGCCTACATCGGTGTTTCCAAGGAATCTTAGGCAAATATCATGACGACCCCTTTTCTATCATAGGTACATCATATACATCATCTGTGTATCATCATCATCATATACACTATTGATCTGTGAAATATCGTTTTTGTTTACTTTGAAACAAGAAAACTATTTTGATCTCTGGGATACATCACCAACGATGTTCTGTTTGATCAGGTGTCCACCGATCATGGTCCTCATCGCGGGGCATTGTACTTGTCCTATTCACCACATATATAATCCTCCCTTATCTATGCAATTCGTGGCCATCGAACGGATGGATGTGAGTTGCATCATGAGGAGTCAAATCTTATCCGCCTAACTAGACAGACGTGCCGAGGTCGTTGCGTCTCGTAGTTTTTTTTTTGTCCCACCCAATGAGTGAAGTCGAGTTTTAGCGGTGTCAAGTCGGAATCGAAAGTCTAAACTTTCATTTTCGTGTCTAAGACAAGTGAATTAAAAAAAGGAAACGCGCGGAGAAACAATTAATTAATTAATATTGATGTGCCGGGATAGACTAAAGTTATTCCAACACCGTTTTCGGTTAAAATTTGTATTCTTATGGGCCACACGTGTTTCAATTAGAAGTTTAATAACCCTTATTCGACAAATAGTAAAAGTCACCAGTGAACAATAAATGTATTTTCAGCTACCACTCCAGTGTGTTTTATTTTCTTTAATTTTAGTGAACAATCTGTGGTGTTTTTATGCAACCTGCATCCTTGCTGATGCCAACGTAAAAACTACCCACACTTCTCTTGGGATGGACAGTGCATCCCTTAATTAAGAGAGCCAGTTTCACTGGCCGAATGTCCTTTGCAAGCGAATTAATATCGCTGAGTCCTATTACATCCGCTGACCGAGCAGGTCGTGTCACTCCCGCTCCCCGTAGCCCTCACGGGGACGCGCACATCACAGAGTCGAGTTGGAGCTAGTGTTGTCTAATTTCATGAACGTTTTTGAAAACTAGCGTTTCCTAAGTGCTTGTTATCCTGTTAAGTGGAGTTGTCGAGTTGTGTTTCCTTTTTTTAACGTGTAAGCGTGCGGTCAGATCATAATGACATTTGTGTTCACATAGTAATAGTCAGCACCATGGTGAAGTTACTATAACAATAGCGGACACATGAATAAAAGTTTTAACTAGTTGAAATCGGTGTTTTATTTTACTTTCGTTTCCTGGTAAGTGTTGCAGCTGGTTGAGTTCGTCCGAACAGTGAAGAGTTGTGGGGACGGAGTAGAACCCTGTGCCGTACGCCGGCACAACAACCCCACAGTAATATCTATAGAAAAGAGATAGGCATGATACGTTGCGCCTGTGTTCTAACGACGGAATTGAACGACTTATGGTTGAGTCCCCAATAAGTTTCACTGCTTGTTTTGCATCCTGTCGAGCACGTGTAGTGCAGTTTTGGATGCGCCTGACCAAATATGGCTGTTGAACTCCATTTTTGGACGAATATACGCCTTGTAAATAGTGGCCAGGTTGGATGGAGTGAAGTATCTTTTGCATCTCTTAAGGAACCCCATACATTTGGCTGCACTTTTCGCAGCTCCAAATATGTGGTCATTCCAATTATAAGTCGAATTAATTCAAGTGCCGAGGATCGATAGTTCCCTGCCTACGTCGATGCAAGCGCTGTTCATAGACAGTATATTTACTTAGGGGCTCGCCTTTGACGACAAGAGGCATCACTGAGTTTTTAAGACATTGAATTCTACTCGGTTAGATAATCCCCACTGATATATCTTGTTGAGGTCTGAGTTCAATGTATCAAGCACAAGTTGCTGGTTGGTAGTAACGTTCGAAGAGTTTGGACGGGAGTGTTCGTATGAGTATGAGAAACTCAACGTGCTATCATCAGCAAATGAGTGCATTGGGTTGTGAGTAATTGACAAGAGATCATTTACAAAGATCAGGAAGAGAGTGGGTGAGAGTACCGAACCCTGGGGAACACCTGCATTAATTTGATGGGGGACAGATTTGACACCATCGAGAACCACTTGGATTGAACGGCCAGAAAGATCGTGTCTTATCCGTGGATCATGGAATTGTCCACTCCATATGAATGCAATTTTGACAAAAGGACTGAATGCCAAACTCTGTTGAAGGCTTTTGAAATATCCAATGCGACAACCTTGCTTTCGCCGAGGTAGTGGACGGAATGGCTCCACTTTTCGGTAAGGTACGCCATCAGATCTGTGGACCTTTTGCTACGAAAGCCAAATTGGCGGTCATTGAGGAGGTCATTTGATTTCATATTAGCAGCCATTAAAGGGGTCATTTGATTCCAGATATTTCGAAAGTTGACGGTTAATCAGTGATTTCATTACTTTCGAGGGAATAGAAGTTAGTGCTATGGATCGGTAAGAAGAGAGGGATGATTTGTCGCCAACAGACAGACAGTCAACTGATTCGACATATTTCGTTGCTCTGGATACGACTTGCATTCGAGATTCCGTTTCAAGCGCGGAGTCTGCGTCTTCGCGTGGTCCGATCTGGCTTCCCAGGTGATGTAGGCGTTAGAATCCAATAACATGGACATCATGTGATTGGGGGTCTTGCTGAGGAATTCTGTTAAATTTCTATGTTGTCTCTACCGCTCCCGGAGTGATGATTGACCAGCGATATTTTTCGAACATCTTTCACGTACCGTCGACTGGATACCGGCTTGTGAAATTGTAGTCCGTTACGATTTTGATATAGACAATCCCGGCTGGTTGGTACATTATAACAGAACCAACGAGGCTGGGAGGCTGGCGAAGATGTTCATTGTTAGCCGCAATTTGACTAAACTCGTGGGGGACCCTACGCGTGTGACGGATACCCGAGGTGTACGAACACCGTGGATTTGTTTTTGACATCCGAGCCGAGCATTTATACTGTGGAGATTGCTGTGTCACTGCGAAACTCAGATCACTGCTTGGTATCAGTCGCACAATCACTTGCGTTTCAAGCGAATAAGCGACCTAAGCAGCTTCGCCATGTATGGAGGTTTGGGACTGTTAACTGGGTGATTTCTTCGCATCCTTTCCGTGGTTGGAGGTGTGCTTTGGAGACTCCGACGTTATCGCATACGCGGAGTCGGTCTTGTGATTCTTCTCGGGATGGAGATTTACATTCCGCATTCCATCAAAGGAAGTATATCTGATAAAACCTAGTTTGATAAAAAAATGTGAGCAGATTACAGCGGCAACAAATAGAGTTTTTAAACAATGGCGCCATAATCTCACCGAGGGTAACAGAACGAATTTTGTTAGAATCAGAAACGCTGTAATCAGGCGGTTGATCCCGCGAAGAAGAGTTACAACGATAGAGTGACTAATAAACTCCTTGAGTGGCTAACTGGTTCGGTTCCGGTCTGGTCAATGGCAAGGGGCTGTCAACACTAACTTCGGTTCCTCCTCTTTTCCTCCGTTAGTGACGGTTTTCGATGTGGGATGTGAGGTTTCGCCCGCTTACTATTCAACGCATTCTACGTGGACTGGGCTGTAGGAAGGCAACCTGCCCGGGCAGAATACCAGCAATAGTCGTTAAGAACTGTGCTCCAGAACTGTCGCCGGTTCTTGACAGACTCTTTTCGATATCTTTTAAACAACGGACCTTTCTTGGATGCTGGAATATCGCTCGAGTTCAGTCACACTCAAAGAGGAGGAAAATGTGTCTCCCACAAAATTACCGTCCGATAGCATTACTGTCTATGTTAACTAAGGTGATGGGAAAAGGTCATCAAAGCCAAGTGAATTAAGTATTTGGAGTGAAACGGACTTCTGAATGATCGTCAATACGTATTCCGTGGCAGGCGGTCTACGGGAGACCTCTTGACTCTTATAACCGATATATAGACATCTACGATTGAGGGGCATGGTGAGTCAATGAGGGTCGGATTGGATATCTCCAAGGCTTTTGACCGCGTCTGGCACGGCGCATTGCTGATCAAACTTCGTTCATACGGACTTTCCCAACAGCTTTCCGACTGGACAAAGAGCTTCCTCGAAAATCTATCGAACCGGGTTGTTGTGGACGGCGTGTGTGCGGATCTGTATCCTGTTAATTTGGGGTGCCTCAAGGTTCTATTTGGCTCCAACTTCTTCTCCTGTATAAATCCGAAATGTAATGCTTACGCCGTGCTTCTGTGGGGGGCGAAGTCGTGCCGCCGGCATGGCCGCAGGTTCTACCTCGTCCCCACAAATTGTTCACTAGAAGAACGGCGTCACAAGCAGCTCACAAGGCGAAGGAAATAAAACACATGTGGCAAAATATACGGTCGCATGATTTATTGATTGATAACGGAAGTTACTTTTTTGATTAACTAACTGAAAAAAACATTTGGAATCTTACAAATATCTTAATTTAAGCATTTTCATATCATCGTTCAAACATACACAATACACGAACTAACTAAACACTCCGCACTATAATTCCTCTATTACTATTAACTGAGCGCGACTCCCGGATGTACGCATCCCCGTGCGCACCGGGGAGCGAAGGAAGAAACGTCCAGCTCGGTCGGAGGATGGATAGAGACTCACCGAGGGTTGGAATCTGGCTCTTGATTCACCCTCGATTCGGTGGTGGTGAATATCCTCTCGGCTTAGGATACGTTTACTTACCACAAGAGAAACGTAAAGTCTCTTTTTGTGAAATAGAAAACCAGATCTCGCAATGAAGACTATGGTGGTATGTATGTATGGGTGATCGTGCAGATCACATTGGTTTTGTTGTACTCCGCGCCGTGCTTTATCGTAGCTCTTGAGAAGAGCGCGGAGTGTTGTGATTGAGAAAATAAAAGGCCAAAAGGATTTAGTAAATGTAAAAATAGTTAGCTTTTATGGTGTTCAAATCAAAGGTATGTTTTGACAGGACATACGGCCAGATTCCGAAATTGAAAAGCACTGCCCTTTTATAGCTTTTGTAGTTGACTTTTGTCAACTATTTTAATGTCAAAATTCCAAGTAGCATACGCAAGACTTGGCGTGCTTCGATTGGAATTTTTCTCCGGGAATTGTTTGAAGATTTAGTTGGATAGATTCTGGGAAGGGGAATCATGAAATGCGTTTTGAATTTAGCATTTCATGATGTCAATGTTTTTAGGAATTGAGTCAATGTATGATGAATTAACTTTTGGTTAAATTCGTTGTACATGTGACTCAATATGGAATTTGGATGTGTTATGTGGAATTGAATCAATGTGCGACAATTGACTTTTGGTTTAATATATCGCTCATTGATTCAATATGAAATTTGGGATTAGCGTTATGGGATTATGGATAGGATTTTTGATGTTATTGGGGATTTGGATAGGAGTAGCGATTTAGGATCGCTACAGTTTTCTCGTGCAACGAGGCCAAACATCAACCAAGTAAGAACTGATTCTATTAACATTAATAATAACACATCTCTCCGCAGATTCTGTTTGACATTATTCGAATACACCGAAAATGAACTGGAGCACATTAAGAGATATATGGAGACCCATGCTAGATAGGCTATCATCGGCAGAGAGGTATGTCCTACAACTGAGAGACAACATCTGCAAGGCTATTGTAATATCAGGACCCCAAGAAAATTCAGAAGCATCCGACGAATACTGTTTAATAGAAGTCATATCGAGCCAAGTTATGGAAATGATAGCCAAAACCAGGAATATTATAGTAAGAGTGGAAACTTCTGGGAACACGGAACTGTGGGAACACATGGAAAAAGATCGGATCTTGATCAAGTGGTTAAACTTATTACGGAGGGCACAACTAGTATGGAATCCATCGCCAGAAGTTGCCCTAAAGCTTTTATCAGATATTCTAGAGGAATCGCTGAATATATTAAAACAACATCGCCTATCGTACCACGAAATTTCAAAACAACCGTATACTATTATCATGGCCCTCCTGGAACTGGAAAGTTAAAACGCACTCTTGAGGAAGCCAGAGAGACAAGTCTGCCAATATATTACAAGCCTCGAGGAGATTGGTGGGACGGCTACAAGCAGCACGGCTGCGTCATCATTGACGACTTCTATGGATGGATTAAATACGATGAATTATTAAAAATATGCGACAGGTACCCATATAAAGTACCAATAAAAGGCGGGTACGAGGAATTCATAAGCAAACACATCTGGATCACCAGCAACATAACCATCGAACAACTTTACAAATTCCAAAACTACCAACCCCAAGCACTAATAAGACGATGCGAACAAATTGTAGAAATCTTATAAGAAAATAAAATAAAAAACATGAAATTAAAATTAATACATTTTTTATTTTTTATTTCCAAACTAAAACACAAACATTAAAAACCCTCTTCCACAGCATCAGGTACCGAAGAACGAGAAGAACGAACAGGACCATCCTTCCTCACAGTGTTCGACGTCGTAGAAGCGGCGGCGACTGCTGCTGAAGGGGGACAGGCTTCCGATGTCGGCCTCGACCCAACCCAAAATCCAACCTCCACTGACACGAAAACATTGGCCTTAATCTTCGCATCGTTACAGATCTGATCAACTGCTTACAAAAGATTCGTACCGGCTCCATGATTCCAATTATCAACCGCCTATACCGGAACACCCGTGTAGTAGGAGACACGCCAACAACAAATGGAGGAATATTCACGTCGTCATAACCATCAAACCGGAACAAACGCACTCCGGACCAAAACTAAATCCCAAATTAGACCCGCGCTCGAATATTGGTCTCATGTTTGGAGGTCGCCTCCTAAACATACCCTCGACCTACTTGAGAGCATACAGCGACGAGCGATACGCCTGATCGGGGACTCGACGCTGACGTCGGGACTACAGTCGCTATCACATCGAAGGGGCGTAGCCGACCTCTGTCTGTTTTACAGATATTCTCACGGGTACTGTTCTTCTGAGATTCGTGGTATTGTTCGGTTTATATGCGCTCCACACGGAGCTCTGTGAGGGACTAAAGTCTTGGTGCCGGCGTACGGCACGGGGGTTCTACTCCGTCCCACAAAATAAGGAATTTCTAAAGTTCCACCGAACACTGTCCACCAACAAAAGAAGAAAATGAAACACTGTAATTGTTCTGTTGCAAATTTTTTCATTTTATTGTTGCGCTTTAAATAAATAAAGATTATCTATACATATTGTTTGAAAGCTGCCTTTAACCCAGCCAATCGCTATTTGGGTCCACGCCTTGTTTATTCGCAAATACTACTGCCTATGTCGTTACAATTTTTCGAAAGCGCTCGTTATTTATTGCGTTACAACTTTCCGAAAACACTCGTTCCGTTTTGCTTGCGTAGATTAAAACTTCCATCCGAACTATTTTGGTAGCACTGAGCGGTTGGGACACGACTAACCCGGTGTGTGCGCTTTGGCGGTTGCGACTCGACTGCAGTGTGACTCCTGTGGTTGTGCACTGTTTGGCGGATGGATCTCGACTGACTAATTACTGGCGAGGAAAAGTTCGTCGCGTCGTGGTAGTGGAGTCATAGCTAAAATCAACTCACTGCCATTTACTAGGAACTTTGAAACGGGTTGCTATGCCTATATAGGGAATTTCGTTCCGGAGAATCATTGCCGTATAGGCTGAGCTGGATTCTTTGGTTGTGTGTACCGGGAAATTGGTTTCGGCGGCATAGCCAAGTATGGTCAAGGGTCTTGATCGTTGCGATGGTCGTTTCGTGGAAAGGCGACGCATCATACTGTGGGCTTGCCAGTAAGAGGGAATTGGTGTGGTTCTACATGGTTTAGGTGGAATGGGAACCGAAATAGTTTTCGGGGGAACTAAATGTTGCTTGGTTACAAGCGAGGAGATAGTTTAAGCCCGAAGTGAGCCCGAATGATTTTCGGGGGAAATTGGAATTGCTTGGTTGCAAGCAAGGGATATAGTTTAGATGGAATATTGGCCGAAGCGGTTTTTGGAAAAATGTGTGCGCCTCGATGTAATTGATGGAGAGTATTCGGTTGTAAATTTGAATATGCGTTTATTACAGGATATGATTTTCGGGGGAAATTAGGATTGCGTGGTCGCAAGCAAGGAGTATAATTTAGATAGAGAATTAACCGAAGCGATTTCGGGATAATGTTTGCGGCTCGGTGTAGTTGATATAGGTGGTGAGTGTTTCGTTGTAAATTAGATATGCGTTTATTACAGCTCGGGAAATGAGTTCTTGGTGGGTTGGGGATGTATGCAATTGCAGGTTTGGGGAAGGATGATGTTGCATGTTAGGATGTGTTTTTGCATGTTTGGCGATGGGTTATAGGTTGGGTTAGGGTGACGCGCTGTTAGCGGTCAAATTTGGTTGGGATTGTGGGCTGGTTCTCCATGTGGTATAGAGAACCCTCACAACTCCGCAAGACAATCCGACGGATCGCAACAGTTTGCGATTCATCTCCCGACGGTGCGAACATCCCTGCGTCAGAATTTGTTTCGTTACAGAGCGGGAAAGATCTCGAACTCCCTTCCCGCGCGAGTGTTCCCGGAGTGCCACAACCTCCAACTCTCCCAAAGAAACAGCAACAGTTATTGGGATGTACCACATGAAAATCAAAACACACCCCTAATCCCGGTCTTCGCCCAAAAAAGGTTATAATGACTATTTGGTGCACATCGAAGCGACCAATCCACTTTTCATTTCATTGAGAAAACGACATATTACATGCCAAATTGGCTGAAAAGCAACATGCGTTGTCCAATAGGCACGCCCCGATCCTTTTGCATCACAATTCTAGACCCCACATCTCACAAGCAACGGAGCAAAAACTGTTATAGTTGGGATTTGAAATTCTTCCGCATCCACCGTACTCTCCTGACATTTCCCCTGTGGGGAAGAAGTATGTACCTAACAAGGACACGAGATTCCCTTCTTCCTCCGTCATAGTTGTTCCACCGATACAATTTCACGATTGTTAGGAAGTCCGCCGAAAATAACAATTACAATCCCCAAACACACTTATAGCGTTTGAAATAATAGTGAAGAAGATCGTGTGATTCGAACTGACGCTATGACAGCTCGAATCACGAAAAAAATTTTACCTAAGCGTTACACACCAGGCTACTGACCGTGTTTAGAATTTGATTTCCAAACTCGACTATATTCCACTGGTGTGAATTATTTTTATTTATGGCTTGGTATACGGTGCTGATGTATTTTTCTTGTTCGATTTTTCGTTCGGTGTTCTTCACTATTTTTGCTTGTGAATTGTGTGTGTATCTGTTAGAATCGCTACACCACTCCCGCCGCAGTAACTTCGTGACGATCTGATTCGTATGCGGACGACGGACGAACGAGAGAAACGAGGAAACATCGGAGGCTGTGCTCTATGCGGAAGTCGTGACCGTGTGTGAAGTTCTGCTTTACTATGGGAAGTGTATGCTGCGTGTGTGTACAGATCACGTCGTAGTCGCCAATTATATAGCGTTAAGCAAGGATAGTGAAGAAGGTGAATTGAACACACGATGAAACGATTGAAAAGCGAAGCAGTGAAGCATCAGACTACGGACCGTGTTTAGAATTTGATTTCCCAACTCGACTATATTCCACTGATATGAATTATTTTTACTTTATCGCTTGGTATACGGTTCTGATGTATTTTTCTTATTCGATTTTTCGTTCGGTGTTCTTCACTATTTTTGCTTGTGAATTGTGTGTATCTGTTAGAGTTGCCACACACTGACAACAATAGACGTCCAGAAACGAAAAGTACAATGTAGCAAAATGTCACTGAGGTTCCGCGGGAAAGAAAGTCAAATGCACTGTCCACCAAAAGAAACAAAACAAGTACATCGTCTCAGCATACCGTCCACCCGAGGTAAAACCAAATGGAAACTCTTGCGGCTTGTAGTTTGTAATTTATAACTTTTATTTTATCGGTAATTAAAGCACGCACGGTGCGGACTTAGTTTTAATTAATTTTAATATGGTTAAGCACTTCGACACGACTCTTAGATACCACACCGGCGCCGGTACGGTGGATGGCGGTGACCCGACCGCCTTGAAGGTTGGAATACGACTCAACCGATATCCTCTCCGATAAGGATATCGTTTTTACCTAACACCAGAGACACGTAAAGTCTCTCTTGGTGGTATAGGAAACCAGATCTTGTGATAAAGGTCATGGTAGTATGTGTGGTGATCGTTCAGATCGATGCTATTCACACATGCAGTGGAACAACGAAACAGGCAGGCGGCAAAGACAAAAGGGAGAAAATTACCAAATGCGCCGTTGGTAATGCGGGTCATTGTTTACGCGATGCCTCGTCGCTATTATCGACGTTGGGAGAAAAAAGGTGCTAAAAGAAAATTGGATGTTTATGGCATTTCTGGCTGCAGTAGAAACCGGGTTCATATTTGCATTAGGAAATGCTGGAGAATTTGGTTTCAGCGTCTATTGCGCTAATTATATGCAGCTGCTTGGGTTGTTTATTGATAAGACAAACAAAAAAAGGTTGGCAGGCAATGTGTATGAAAAGGTACATGACGCGGCTGGGAAAATAGACGGCGCAATATTTATGGTCCCTGTCATGACGGTTACGTTGAATGCAATCCGAATTATTTTGTTTACAGGAATTCATCTAAGGAAATTTGACTGGCGACGTAGATGCCGAAATTGATTGGAAATTCCTGGTAAGCTAATAAAGAAATCTTAAGGAGCAGTGGTATGCGAAGAGAATGCATGAAGGTAAGTTTTCTTTACAGGGACTTAAAGATCATAGATTTGATCTCTTAAATGCGTGCAGCATTTACATGTACTAATACTGTTGCATTAGCAAACTTAAGGGAGTAGGGTAGTAGTTATGAGGGTTTTTCACGTAAGTAGACCGTAGGGTTTGGCGGAACCGCTACACCCCAACGCACTACCATCTTTTCCGCAATCTGGATTCATTTTGCCGACAGAGAGTCTTCTGGAACCGAGCAGAGGTCATAAAAGCCTTTGAAGATTTCATTGCCTCAAGAAGTCAACACTTCTACGAAAAAGGAATATTTGAACTTGTATCACGTTGGAAAAATGTGATAGATGCCAACGGATCCTATTTTGATTGAATAAAAATTTAGGGAAAAATAATATTGGCTTTTAAATTTTTACTATTAAATCGGACATTTCATGTGGTACGACCCAATATTTGGTGGCATCTCGGGGCGCTGTGTCGGCGCTATAGGTTCACCACTCCCGAGAGTAGTATATTAAAAAAAGAAAGAATGATAATCAGTTTTCCTTATAATTACATGTAAATATCTGAAATTGTGAGCGCATAGTAAACAAAAGTTAACGAAGGAAAAATGCCTATAATTTAAAAATCTCGCGCAGAACAGCATCTCCTGTTTTAATCAGAGTTAATAATACAACACTGTGTTGCTGTTATTTATTAAATTGCTGCTCAGATGTTCAATCTTTTTTGATATTTATTTCTAGCATATGCTTCTACTAAGAAACATATGGTATCAAGGTTTTGAATATTGTATATGCCAAACCGGCTGTTGACAATAATTTGCATGGAAAATATTTCAATCAAATCATACCCCGAAATTTTCGTTAAAATAAAATCACTCGAATAGTAAAAGTAATCACGCTTGCTCCAGATTGGAGTCACACACACACGGTCTATGACTAAAAGTCTACTCCCACAAAGTCTATCCATACAATTTAAATTCTTGCGTGAATTTGTTATTATTTGATTTAGTAATGAAAAAAAAACGCCAAGTTGTCAATGCGGCGAAATAATAATTCCACACTTGAGCCCCCAGATCCCCTGCTAGCTCCAATCCCCTCAGGGCGTTCCACCCTACTAGAGGTGCAAAGACCAAGAATCAGGCGAAGCAATAACATAACAATAACAATAAAACGACTAACAGCCACAACGACAATAGCCGCGTAAATGGATGTTTTATTTATTCATCAGTTCTCTTCTTATTGTTTGAGCGGCGGTCGCTCGCGGTCTCCAATCAATCGTAAGTAAAAGGCCCCAAGAGTATCCACCGACTACTGAATGTTTGAAGCCCAGTTCATTTAGACATGCCGAGTGGATTACAGTGCTGTGTAATCTATCGCACCGCGTATTAAAGTCGCTGTTAACAAGGCAAATAATTTAAATTAATCAAAATTTGTTGGATCCTATTCGCGAACAAATACAATTCGTCGTTTGGATTAAGTCAGTCGAAACCAAAGTGGGGAAATTACGGTCTTGCGGTTTGTGTCTTCCCGGAAATCGATTGCAACACGGAGCGGGATTTGTGGTGTGATAAGTCTTACCCTCAGGTAAACCCGAATAAATTCATTTGAAGACATACAATCAAATGCAGTGGTTTACGTAATATCCTTCGGATACCAGTTGCTAATTATTGATTAGTGCATTTACGAGCATGTATCCAATATACTCAACAAGATACGCGTTAGTCTCCAAATGGTGCATTGGGAAACTTTGAATGTTGGCAGATGGATAGTCAAATGAACGGGGTAGGCTAGAAACTAGTTTATAAATTGGTCATGTCAGGTGTTTGTCATTCGTGGCCTTTGCGAAGTGTAGTGGAGGCTTGGGAGACAACGAAAGAGGAGAAGAAGAAAAAGTAGTTTCTTGTCACATATGTATAGAGGCTTCAGGGTCAGGGCTTTGTGCGCATCAAGTACGTTGTTCCGCTTTCAAGCAAACCCGCGATAAGATATTTACGCACCATTCATATACTCGTATTTATCCGTATTTATTGATTGTTTCTTGTTTTTTTCTGTGGCGTGGATTCGAAGCCGGTTGCTAATTAAGTTTGCACATATTTAAAACCTCGGTTCTGCGATTGGTCATGTTGAATGATTTTCTGGGTGGCGGAAGAGTTCTTGTGAATCACAATAGTGTATTAGAAATGTTGCGAGACGTAGTCGATGATCAGGAATAGGTGATGATAGTGGCTTTCAGTGACGTGATGATGCGGGGTATATGCAAGTATTGATCATGTGATCAATACTTGCATAATACTGTATCGTTATATTTTTTTCGAATTACGTTAGTGGAATGTAATAGCAATGGGTTTACAATTTCTTCACCTGTTAGTGTAATTCAGAGCCTATAAATCGGATGTGGTAACTACCTCAATCAAGTCCCAGACATAGAGAATACTTTTGGGTATAAGGCAATCAGTGAGGTGTTCTTCAGTCGAAGGGCATATATGCGGGACATACATTTTTCAAACAATATGATAGAAGTTATATATTGATTATGGATTAAGATTGTAGTGGGTAGAGCTTCCTGGAAAAGATCAGAAAACCAGGATATAGTTATTTACTTAACCTATGCTAATTTGCTTAACTTAACTTAACTTATCTTAACTTAGTCTACTTACCTAATTATTATTAAAATAAGTTAGTGTGGTGTGGAAGGGGGAAGCATAGTGATCAATAGGTAGGTTATGGGTTAGTGAGGATATTGTCAGTCTGGGATGTGGGTTGGGGAACTACTTTCCGTTTGTCCGTTGAAACGCAAAATATTGGAGAAGGGTTGAATATTACTATATTTAAATTGGTGAGGTGAAAACTCTGTATTGTGGTATACAATCTCATTAGAGTTATTAACCAACCTGCCAGCGGTGAACAACGTTCTGATGTGGAGACAGTTCGGGAAGGCAGTTTGGTTATCTGCCGGAGTCGATGTGAGCGCATTTACTATCGGGTTGGGATTATTGGGAATATTTTCGATAAATTTGATGGACAGCTCGAGGAAGCGTCGATCTATACGTTCAATATTAGCGGCATAGTAGAGCAAACTACTGTTGTAATATTTGTGGGAGCTGGGATGTCGGTTGAGGCCAGTGATAAGTCTGAAGCATTTCCTTTCGAAAATGCGTAGCTTTGTGGTAAATGTTTATCTCCGGTGGTTTACCTTTCCACTATTTCTTGGCTTAACCCAGTCCCAAACGACTAATCGCACAACTCTGGTACGTACGATGCGCTCCAAGAAAAATGCAAAGCCCAGTCCAGTCACGTTTCTAAACTTATTGTCCTTCAATTGACCCCATTTGTGTAATAAATATAAATATTATAATAAATATTTACAAAAGAGTTCATTCACGTACAATTCACTTATTAATTTTGGTTGTTACAATTGAAAAATAAAGGTGATTAAATGTTCTCTTACTGTATAATTCACTATTTAATTTTGGTTGTTACAATTGGAAAATAAAGGTGATTAAATGTCCTCTCACTGTGCAATTCACTTATTAATTTTTGTTGTTACAATTGAAAAATTAAGGTGATGAAATGTCTCTTACGATATAATTCACTTATTAATTTTTGTTGTTACAATTGAAAATTTAAGGTGATTAAATGTCTCTTACGATATAATTCACTTATTAATTTTTGTTGTTACAATTGAAAATTTAAGGTGATTAAATGTCCTCTCACTGTGCAATTCACTTATTAATTTTTGTTGAACACGAAACATTTACAAATGCGGGCAACCGACCGATCGCTTTGGCAACTTTCACTCCAAGGCTGTTCACCGAAAACTCCTATCTCTTGGGACGTCCCACGAGAGATGTGTATTAACGTGAGGGCACAACCTACCCTCACGGAATCCAATTCGCGATTGAATAAGTTCATCGAAGCGATAGAATACCACATATTCCATCATCGCTTCGATGACCATATTTGGTAATTTACCCTTTTGCGTTTTGTTCAACACAAAAGGGGTTGAAATACACACACGATGATTGTTTCTGCTGCTCATCGTGTGCGTCCGCAAGTATGCAGACATAGCATAGGTCCCATCTAAATGCTCGCAACAGGTGCGAGTATCTCAACGGCAAAAAGGGGTTGAAATGTTTACACGATCAACGACTGCGTAAAGCATTATTGCTGATCGTGTACATTTCGCTGGTATATGCTCGCAATCGAATTCTGATGGTAAATTTCCATTTGCGAATTCGACTGCCAGGGCGTCAGCCGGATGCCCTCATGTATCGGTGGGTCGGGTGATCGATCGAGGTGGGCGTGCTGTGCTTAGGAAAGATACACATTTCCTGCAGGTGGGGAATATCATACAGATATTGAACGGGCAATATTGGTTGCTTGCTTGTTAAACCAAATTGCTTTGAAAATATTGCATTTGTTGCCGCTGGAATTTCATATCACCGAGAATTGATGTTTCACCGGTTTTTCTAATGTTACAGGTACGGCATGGAAGGTAACCTTACCTGTTACCTTTTGTACCTGTAAGGTAAGTAGTGGCGCCCAATGGAACAGCCACGGTACTTGTTTTTAATTCTGGTTGTATGCCCCAGATGGGGGTTTTTACCTAGGTTATGGGAAGATGGTTGGTGGCGTTCAAGGGAACCGCCACAGCTTCTCCATTTGGGCGGGTGTGATATGGTACCATATCGGGCATGCATATGTGAGAGTGGATCTGATTATCTGTTTGTAGATAAGTGATTTAACTTTGGGAGGGAGACCATTCGGCTTGTACATCACTTTTCTGCAGAGATTAAGTTGAATTGCGGCTTTGCGAATCGAGTTTTTGGCGTGGGCGGAGAAGGACAGATTATTGGTGAAGGTTATTCCCAGGTACTTTAAGGTTTTGGAGGGTTTAATTATATTGTTATTTAACTTGATTCTTATTTTGTTATGGCAGCGTTTGGTGTTGTTAGTACAATTCGCATTACTGCCTTTAAACACTATGAGTTGAGTTTTGGCTGGGTTGAGTCGGATTTTCCACTTAGTAAAATATGCTGAGAGATTCGGGAGATAGCTGTTAATACAGTTTCTTGCCTCCTTGACAAACTTGTTGCTTGAATAAATTAAAGTGTCATCGGCATAGTTCAGCATTACTGTATTAGGTGACAGTGGCTGCGGGGTGTCTGAAGTATAAAGGAGGTATAATAATGGTCCGAGAATGGAACCTTGAGGAACACCCACGGTTATACTGTATGGTGTCGAAAGAGTTGAATTTATTTTCACCATGAACTTTCTATCAGAAAGGTAGGAAGCGAGAAGTTTTATGGTATGGGTGTTTAATCCGAACATTGAATGTAGCTTGTATAGCAGTCCTGCAATCCAAACGCAATCGAATGCTTTTGCAAATGAGAGAAGATTTTTGTATATCTTACATTCCAAAACCTTACTAAGCGAATTTAGCTGTGATATGGGACGGAAGTTAGCCGGGTTGTTGGAAGAACCGGATTTACTAATAGGGACTATCATCGCTGTTTTCCAACATTTTGGGAAATGTGAAGCGTTTATTATGCGGTTGAGAAGAACAAGAATGGGGAGTAAGTTCTCCGGGTGAAGTCTTTTAAATAGAAGGTTAGGGATTCTATCCAAGCCTGTAGATTTTTAGTAATCAATTCAGATAATTCTGTAAGGCTTAGAAATGTGTCGATTCCCGTGGGATGTGACGCTTTATTGGTTTTGTTGAATTCAGTGATGAATGGTGGGAAGAATGACACCAGTGTGCGTGAGATGAATTCATTCAGGGTGTCGTGGAAATTAGTGACTGGGAGGGAATCGTTTTGTTTATGAGTTTTACAGATGTGTTCAGCGAGACAGTTTGGTATATCAGTGTCCGATTGGGCGATGTTACTGTTAGTTGGTTGAATGAGATAGTCTATTCGAGGCTTGAATTTACGACCAGTTAGCTGATTTATATTTTTAAATAGGTCACGGTTTGGTTTGATACTGTTTAGAGTAGACGTGTAGGTCTGATCGGTGAAATTTTTAAGTTGTCCATTTATCAGGGTGGTCAAAAGCTGTATCTGTTGTTTAATAAAGGGTGAGTAGCTAATATGCAATTTACGTCGGAGTTGTTTTTTTATGCGCAATAATTTTGTGAGGAGGTTGGGTAATGGTTTTCCTAAGTGGTTATGAGGGACGGTCGTAGGGGTATGGCTGAAGAGAGAATTTCCCAGTATTTGCTCTATTTTCACAGCTGCCTGGTCAGTTTCAGTAGGGAATAGGTTTGAAGACTCCGGTAAAGAATAATATGAAAAACTGGCAGCAATATCGTTATTGACTTTTTTCCAGTTTGTTTTGGAAACATTTGGGATGGGATTCACTGTGTAGAGTGGTTCGAGCGAGGGGATTTGAACCGTGGAGTGGACGGACCCATGATTGGAGTGGAATGTAAAGGACACTGTAGGGGGTTTAGATGAATATATATCTGTGGATTTTAGGAAGAAATCGATTGTTGATTTGGTTGAACTACAAATTTGAGTACGTTGCAATGGACAATCTGCGTAAACATATGGATGAAGTGGGAGGAGATCTAGGAGTTGGTAGCCGTATTTGTTGCACTTGATGTCATTAAATGATGTATGTCGAGCATTCCAGTCTCCCCCTATGATGAAAGGTGCCGGCAGAGACTGCTGGATTATTTGAGAAATGTCTGCGCTAGGGAAGTTAGGTTCACGAGAAGGGTGAATGTTTATAGACGACAAAACCAGTACTTTATTACTTCTGCAGAAGAGTTTAACTGCCGTGTATTCGACATTAGTTATGTTAGTGAACCTAATTTCAGTAAATTGGAATTTCTTGTGTATTAGAATTCCAGTACCACCATGAGGGCCAGTGGTTCGCGGGTTGGACACAAATGTGTAATTAGGAATGTATACTCGAGAGTTTGATTTAAGCCAGGTTTCTGAGAGAAGAAGAAGATCTGGGGAGAACTTTTCAACAAACAAACGGAGGTGTTGTCTACGAGTGTGGGAATATATGGATTCTGTGTTGAGGGAGAACATTTAACACCCTTATACATATAATATTGAAATGCGGGAGTTGGGATATAGGAGGAAAACATCATGGGTTCAAGTGTCATTCCATACTGACTGTGGCACAAAAATGTGTAAATTATTATATGTTCCTTTGGATTTAAAAAAAATCGTTGTTTTTGTTTACCGAAATAGATCCTGCAGAGTATTTGATCCTTACATTCAAAGCATCCGCATTAATATCAATTCAGAAGAATGTATAGATTCCATCGATATAATTATTTTCATTATTATGATTTCTACGGTAGATAGATTGGGTTAACATTGGGTTTGTTTCCCAATCGTGCAACCAATCGAATGCAGCCATCAAATTTGATTGCCTGGTAAGAATTTGATAGGGATTGGGTCTGAGGGAAATTGGCAATATTGAGTAATCGAGAGAGACAATTTTCGTGTGTTTTTGAGATCACGCAGGAGATTCAAGAGGCGCTGATTCCATGCATACAGTATCATTATATCATTATATAATGTTTTACAATAGTATCATTGATTTTACACGGTGCTACTCTTGATGGCACTATGAAGAACTATTGGGAGGCAGATGCTTCTGTAACTCGCGCGCGTCTAGAGAATATGGCATATCTGTGTTTAGCTTACGAATATAGTAAGTCTGTGTTCAGTTAACGAAAATAGGAAATCTGTGTTCAGAACTGTCTCGCATCGCAAAGTACAAAACGAGGTCCTAGATGACTACGGGGTAAACCAGGAATGGATAATCTTTCTGGAAGCAAGGGCGCAATTAAAAATGTTTAAGAATGTCACGGGCCCAACAATATGGAATGACATGATATCTTTATTTTTAAAGATATTTTTTCATAGATGCAATAAAATAAAAACATACAAGATGGCCCTATTGTTATGTAGGGTTATATTCCTTGTGTTTTATTTTGTTGTCTACTTAGAATTCAGTTACGTAGGTTTGTAGTGGTTGTCGGTTATTTTATTTATAATGTGTTTGCAATGGTCTTTTACCTTACTGATTTTGACGTTGAAATTTTGTGCCCCTCTAGGGCGGCTTGGGAAACGTCCTCCTTGATAGTCCTTGGTTACTTTCTTTTTCAGTTTATTACAATGTCGTTCATTTCACTATACTTATTTTTAAAACTATATTTTATTAAGACCTTTTAGTTTATTACACAGTCGATTCATTACACTATACTTATTCTTAAAACTTTATTTTATTAAAACTTTTTAGTTTACTACACTGTCTACCAATACAATATTTTCGAAGCAAAAACCCCGTGACCGCCTTGGGCAATTGACTAGAGCCAACAACGCTCTTCTTCCCTTCGTCTTCCCGAACGTAAACTTTTTCTTTCATCCTGCAGATCGAAAGATCCTTTTTTTTGTTTGTATGGCCCTTTTGTCACCCGCCATTTTCTACGATTATTGGAATTTTGCTTACAGCATACATGCGTGTCACGTGTACGCGAATATTAGAGTCTGAGAGTTTTTGAATATTAGAGTATTGGATGTTTTGAATGAGGGCGGCATAACTTTTTGGGATTCCCAGCTCAACTACAATATGGTAAAGTCTTTGCTTTGCGACTGAGTCGTAGGCTTTTTTGATCTCAACGAACAGTTGGTGAACCGTCTCTCCGTATTCCCACTTCTTTTCCAGCAGTTGCCTTATTGTGAACATTTGGTTGCTTGTTGGCCGATTCCTACGGAATCCGCATTGGTAGTCTCCCAATATTTCTTCTGCGTACGTGTAATTCTCGCCAAAATGACATTTGTTAATATTTTGTATGTGGTGTCGAGTAATGATATTCTATGTAGTTTTCGCAGTCAGATTTGTTGCCTTTTTTGAAAATGGGGACGACTATTGAGGTTTTCCATTCTTCCGGAGTAACTTCCTTATCCCATATTGTTTGGATGACCTGGTGGATCTTTCCTCTCCCCCATGCTTCACAAGCTCTGCCGGTATGCAGTCGACTCCGGGAGCCTTGTTGTTTTTCAATCGATTTATTGCGTCTACAACTTCGTTGAAAGATGGCTCTGGGATCTGAGGCTCGGCCGCAAGTACGCCTGCTGCGTTTATTTGTGGGTGATGGATGCGTACATTGAGCAGGTTTTCAAAGTACTGCTTCCATCTAGTCACGATATTGTTTGTTTCTGTGACCACACAGCCGTTTGTGTCTCGAATTATTTTGGCTCTCCCTCGGTGGCCATTCCTAATTGAATTTATGCCGGCATACATACCTCTGATCTTCTTTGCTCTGGCATTTTCTAGGATTTTTTCGATCCGAGTCTTCTCTCATTCTCGTTTTTTGCGTTTGAAGAGTCTCATTGTCTCTTTTCGAATTGTCGCGTATCTTTCTGCGTTGACTTTATCATATCTCTCTAAGTGGATCAGTCTGAGGCATTTACGTTCTTCGATCTTCGCCTTGTACTCATTGTCAAACAAAGGTTTGGACTTAATTGTGTTCTTAAATCCTAATACCTTTTGGTCTATTTAATTGTCCATTTAGTGTCCATATTATTGGCTTCCTCTTCCTCACTGCTCTTATTCTCTAGGGTGCTAAATCTATTCGTTAGTTCTTTAGTTTATCAATGTCGAAGTATTTGCGAGCCGACTTCTAATTTTGCCCATCACTAGAAGATGATCGGAGTCGCAATCTGCTCCTCTATATGATCTTACGTCAACGATGTTCGAGTGGCGTCTTTTGTCTCTGAGGAAGTGATCTATTTGGTTACGCGTAACTCCGTCGGGTGATATCCATGTCACTTTATGGATTTGCTTGTGCTTGAACATCGAGCTTTTCACTACCAGATCTTATGACGCTGCGAACGTAATAAACCGAATTCCATTATCATTTGAAACGTCGTGTAGGCTTTCCTTACCTATAGTTGGTTGGAAGATATCATCCTTTCCAATTTTCGTACGGAGATTCCCGAGGAGGATTTTAAAATCGAATGATGAGATCCCATCAAATACTTTCTCTAGGGTCTCGTAGAACGTGTCCTTCGTTTCTTCGTCTGTAGATTCTGTTGGGACGTGTACGTTTATAAATACATAATTGTACCATGGACCCTGTATTTTTAACAGAGACATTCGGTCATTAATAAATTTCACATCTTTTACATGGGGCGTAATCTTCTTGCTTATGATGAAGGCGGTTCCGAGGTTATGTGTATCGGTACCTCCACATGCCAGTGTAAACCCATTGGTTTCGATTACTTGACGTGGGAGTCGGACTTCCCGAAGCGCGACGATGTCCATTTTATATTGTTTCGCGTTTTCTACGACCGTCTGTATCGTGCCTGGTTTATATATGTGTATGTGTATGTATATCCCGCTTTATCCGTTTTTCCCTCCTTCTTCTTTTTGCCGAGTCGGTGTTTTCTTGATGAATTGTTCCCTTAGGGTAGTGTCGGCTCATCACACCTACGCCTATTGGGTTTTTCGTGGGATTGTTTTTTGTATATTGATTATTCATTTTTGATCCCACGAGTCTTGGGGTTTCAAATAGTCCACCACATCAGAGCCCCGTTTTGATATGGTAAGGTCTGCTTACTGCTCTGATTCGACCCGATGTCAGCGAGGCGCCGTTATAACGTTGGGGGCCGTACCCAACTGCGAACCATCCAATGGGTTGGGTGACGCGTAACACCCTGGATTAGGGGTGGTAGATCTGTGGGGTTCGGGTTGAAGTGCCGAACACGGGCACGCGGTTCGCTCGAATCCCCATCGAGTTGTTCCGACGAAATATTGTTACCAAAAGGAAGCACCGAAAGGAAAGATAAGAAATGAAATTCACTGTTGTGTAGTTTAATTGTTATTTGATTTTTTTATTTGCTTTAACTTTGTGCCACAGACCCATCAGTTTTGGGTGGAGAATTTTCTCCTGTAAACTCTTCTTGAAATACATCTCTAATTATACACTTGTAACTTTTTTGTAGTTCAGCAACAATACGATTCTTCAGTCGAGAATATTTTTCTCGTTGCTCTATAAGCAACGAATTTAAATAGCATATTTCGAGTTTCGATTAAGTATTAGCTCATGATTGATTTCACGTCTCCATTCGTAATTAATGTTTTAATTGTTAATCAGATTTTCTCCAAAACTTGTGGCTCGAGCGTGTGCACCAGCGTGCACACACCGGGCTAGTTGAATAACGACTGACTGAAAAAGGGACGAAGATGGGTAATTTAATTTTTGCCCACAGGACAATCAATAGAGATCATATTTCTGCTCTCTCATTGCCACGCCCGTCGATGTGTGGTGAATACATCGGTTAATTCGATGGTCGACGAACATGGGAGAATGAAAGAACAGAAACAATGTGCAATGTAATCTCGGGGTGGGTTTGGTTGTGTGTGCATGAATCAATACAGCTCTGAGGATAACCCATTGATCTAATTCGGTGCATATGGTGATCTCAGAGTGCATTGAACTGTAGGAAGACCGAACATGATTATGCAACCGCGTCGTTTGATCAGACTATGCCGTTGCTAACCGAGATGATGCGATTTCCGGTGGAAATCTCATGGGTTAGCGAAATGGGGTTGGCGTATGGGGAAAAGATAGCTAAACTCAATTATGCATTATCTGCATAGGATAATGAGTTTAGCTATGCGTCCGTTTAACATGATTTACAGGTGGAATAGCTTATAAGGGGAATAAGGGTAGAAATAACGCGCTGAAAGCGGTCGAAATAAGGTATGAAATTGTGGGTTGGTTCTCCATGTAGTATAGAGAACCCCCACAGATCTTAGTGTGTTAGTAGCCTGTCTGACATGGGTGGCCCTACTGGCAGCATAAGCTCCCATTAGGGTAGCCTCAGTGATTCATTGTAGTTTAAGCCCTCGCACCACGTCAAGGTTTCTACCAAGTGGGGGTTGTCTAAAGCATAGAAGAAGAAATGTTTTCCCCAAAATCCTTTACTTGCAAAACTATTGTCTCCAGTCGCGATATATACATTGCAATGTCTTCAACAGAATCCTCTTGGAAATTATGAAATTTTAACGCGGTGGTATAGTTTAATATGTGCAGAAGTGGTTTTGGCCCTACACTCATAACAATTACCTTTTGCGCCCCCTGGTTAAGTTTTTTTCGATGTCGATAAGTCCTCCTATTATCTTCTCCGTCTTTGTCATTCAAGTGCACTTTGAAAACCCCCTTCCCGTGCATTTTTGTATAAAAAAAAGGGAAACTTAAAGGATTTTGTTTTTTTTTCACAGGAGGGTTTAGTTCCTTTTTACCGTATGCAACTGAAATGATATAATCCTTTTATTTGTTTTGATTTCCACTAAGGCGCACACAAAAGGTGACTTAAGCTACACTCGATTGGGGTTTTTGACTCGCATAGCAAGTAATTCAACTACTACATCTCCAGCTCCACAGACTCGAGGGCATTGAGCGCCACTACGATTGATAAGTTGCCACGTGTACGCTGACCTCCATCTGCATAATATCAATATTTTCCCTTATCTTGCCTCTCGCCATGTGGCGTGTTTTTTAAGGTCTTCAATGAAACTGTGACATTGTATTAACAACATTGCTTCGTTCGTATTAGGGACACATTTCGGAACGCTTAGGTGGACTTGGTCACATATACGCGCTCATTTGAATAAAGGGTTTTTTTGATTAGCTGAGTTACAAGGCGTATGTAACGCCCGTATTTGGGTCGCAGGGAAACGTATTTTGCAAAGTAAAATGTTGTGACGTGATTAGCAAACTGCCATCTAAATAGAAGCATACGAAACCGACCGAACGTGAATTATAAGTTCGCCGACTCAGCGGTTGTAATTTTTCAGATAACCGAGAAAACTAATTTGTATTGACGCGGGTCGGTGCATGGGGGTTTTCTTGAGTATTAATAGGAGTTTGAAAACAATCATTCGCTTGACTCTGACTAGCAGTTCGAAGAGTTACTTAACTGTGTCAATGGTATGCTTGGTTTTCCAATTAAATTTCACTGTGGGGCTTCCTATCTGATATCTAGTAAAATCTATTTCATTATACGCCATCCGGCATTCAGTTGTTGGCATCGTGTTTCACATAAAGGGGTTGAACTGTCACTAAGCACGCTAACATATATTGGTTGCGCCATTTGTGAGGAACCCTTTAAAAACTTAAGCTTGTAGAAAGTAATTAAGATTGATATCATTAATTAGTAAATTACAGTTTTGTGTTTTGATGTGGTTTGCTTTTGATAACGATCTTTTTTTTACCTCTCGGGTACAGCGTAATTTTGAGAACTGATAAAAATAAAGAGCGTAGTAGTTTTTAGCAGTTTATGGACAGTGTTCTTGAAGTTAAGTGTAGATGTGCCTTCCAAGTACGTTTTCACTGTCCACTTGTTCAAGAGATGATAAGAATGAAAAATTGACGTCAAGGTACTCGGACTGATGCAAATCGATTATCAGATTAAATAAATTGTTACTTTGTTTGCACTTATCAAGTATATAAACATTTGAGGCATTGAAGAGACAACGTACTCGTACGACAGTGCGGAAAAACAAATTCGAAAATGTATGCCATTGATTAGTGAATATGAGTAATACACGGTACGGTTCGATTGTTTATAAGAGCGATCGGTTAGATATGGTGCAGTTAACATTGTATTTATATATTTTAAATGATGACATGTGCTTGGTTTGACGTCAGAGCCATTAAATCATTTGCGTTTTAGAAACTTGCACTCATGCGCGAATTGTGAGGGACCGCTATATGTTTAAACACAGTGCGGACAGCAGCAGATGAAGAGTATAAGAAAATGAGATATCGACGTACAGTGGTCTTCAATTCTTAGGTATTCTAACGATAAACAAACGCATGATCAGGCAGGGCGTCCCAGATTTGTGCGATTCGGCTTAAGAATGGTTCTCGATGTTTGTCATATGAAATTAATTTATAAGGAGAAATTTTGGCGAAATTTCTAATTGTTTCTTAAGAGATCTTGTGGGGAAGAAGCGTGGTGCACCGGCGTACGGCGCTGGTTCTCTTCTTCCTCCATTCATCCAAACGGATGAACGAAACGCCGCCACGTTTGCTCACAACCACAAAACGAACACCATGGCGAAGAAGAAACCGCCAAAAAGATGAACGAAACGCCGCCACGTTTGTTCACAACCACAAAACGAACACCATGGCGAAGAAGAAACCGCCAAACACCGGACAAGTGAAACACACTGGTTAAGTTTATTGTTATTTTATTGAATACAAACACTGTCATTTGGTTGGGACGTATACAAGTATTTTAAATTGATATTAATTGTTTTCTTATTAATTCTACACGGTTACACGCACGACTCGGTGAATATTTTAAATTGATATTAGATTAGCTTCTTATTAGTTCGAAACTGTTACACGCACGACTCGGTGAATATTTTATTACGCATCTCCGCTGCCGGCGGAGAGCGGGAGTTATAGGACCAGCGTGGTCGAAGGATGGTAAATGACTCGACGATATTCAACCGTTATTAAAGGAAATTCAGCCAGTGAATTTAGCTCTCTTAAATTAAGGGTGCAATTCCTGTTCCGAGAGAGACGTAAAGTCTGTCCTTTGGGTAACCAAGATATCTCATACAGAAGATCGCCACAGTACACTTGTGACATTTTTACGTGTAAATATCTTTGTTTTCATAGTACTGTAAGTTTAGATTGAAATCTTGAAACCTTTCTGAGACATTTTCTTTTTATGGGAGGGATATTCAATAAAGAAATTTTATCCGTGTACTTTATTGTGCGGTTCATGAGAGAGGGCTTGCACTATCTTCGCAAATAATTTCCTTCTTTGCAGTATATAAATTAACTTTTTCTGAAGTTTATTTAAAAAATATAAAAACAACTTTTTTAAACGTTGGTCGGCCTAGGACTAACTCCAAAGATTTTCCTTAATTCTACTACCCCTGGTCCAATTGGATTCAAATTGATTTCCTATCGATACGATAGCGTTTGTTTTTTTTGTTTTGGTAGGAAGGTGAAAATCTTCAAAAGATACCTCTGGACTGATCCAGAGGCATGCTGGGTTTTTACCGACTAAGACCACCTCCCGCCAGGCACATATTCCCGTTGATCCCCGCGGAACTTTCTTTTAGATATTCCATCGCGGGGCGGGACGGAGTTTACCTGTTACTGCGCACGTCGCGTTGCAACTGCTGCATCATTTCACAGAGAATACCATTTGTTACGGATCATGCCTGTTTTGAACTCAGCATGTATTTTATTACTCCTACCGGAGTAACTGTCCGTCTCATATGTCTCTCCAAAATCGTTCGTGCGGTCTCGAATCTCACGCACTCTGTGAGTACGTGTTCCGCATTTTCTATTTTGCCTTTGCAATACAAGCAGAATGGCTGATTCACATGCTTATACTTGTGCAAGTATTCCCGAAAGCATCCATGCCCTGATATTAGCTGAGTCAAGTGGTAATTCAGCTCGCCATGTTTTATTTTCACCCATGTTTCTATATCATCTTCCTTTGGTGTAAGAATCCCACCTTCATTGCCATTCTCTTAGGCTTGAGAGCTCTAATTGTGGCCGCATTCTCCGACGGCCTTATTACTCTCTTGGGAGGCCTTATGCAATGCAGTGTTTTCTTTAGTTGCAATGTCAGGTGGTGTCCTCCCGGCCAAAATATTTATAGCATCTTCGGATACCGTTCGGAATGCACAGCATACTCTTAGTGATGCCAGCCTATATGCTGAGTTCACTCCCCTCATGTACGACTTATACTGTGCGGCTCCTGCCCATATGTGAGCTGCATACATTATAATGGACGTGTTGACACTGGTTATGAGTTTCCTTATGCGGGGCCGGGGTTCTCTAACATTGGGTAGCAGTCTCGCCAAAACTTTACATACTCTTGCCGTGTTTCACTCGTTTCCCTCAGGTGTTCCTTGGAGCTCAACCTGTTGTCGAGTATAACACCGAGATATTTAATATAGGGACTGCATCTGATTATTTCTAACATGTCAATTGAAAAGTCCCCGGCCTGGCACATAGATGGATTTTTAGTTAGCCCTAACCTTCAAAAGACGCGTGTATAAATCTGACAGATGTCGGATCATTAGTTTTCAATTGACCTGTTATTTCCAAATCAAGGTGTTCAACTTTCTTGCAGGCGCTTATTAAACCTGTCTCCGTCTTGGGGCCGGACAGTCCGGCAATATCTAGCCAGCATTCAATGCTCTGGATTGCTTGGGAGCAAATATTCTCCAGATCATCTAGATGTTTAGCTACGGCCATTATTGCCAAATCATCTGCGTACCCAATGCTTCTAACCCCTTCTGGTACATTGACCCTGAGTACACCATCATACATTATATTCAATAACAGCGGACCTAATACAGATCCCTGAGGTACACCCGCTGTTATTTTATATGCCTGTGGTCCCTCATCTGTATCATAGAGGAATCTTCTATCCGAGAGATAGTTTGCTAGGATACGCACCAAGTAGGGTGAGACTTGTAGATCGTCCAATGCTTCTAGAATCCGATTTCAATTCACCGAGTTAAACGCATTTTTAACATCTAGCGTCACCACCGTATTCAAATTCCGCGTATTCGGGAATAAAATCCTAAGGGGTATCTTTGGCGGCAAATATGGCGAGGAGGCAGGCCAATGGAGGAAACTCCACAACCACGAATTGGAAGAGCTCTACCGCAAACCTACAATAGTGAGAGTAATCAAGTGGCGAAGATTAAGATGGACCGGACACGTGGCGCATACGGGCAACGATAGGACCGTGCATAGAATTCTTGACGGTAAACCAACGGGAAAGAGACCGACCGGGCGGCCACGACGGAGATGGGAGGATAATGTTAGGTTGGACCTCGAGGAGATCGGATCAGATGGTCGAACGTGGAAGGAGAGCGCACGGGATAGGGAACAATGGCGGAGCCGAGTCCGTGAGGTCATGAACTTTCGGGTTCCTACAGGCCAATAAATAGTAATAGCGTCACCACCGTGCAATATATTTTTGTACTACCTAGCCATCGTGCTCCAGCTATCGCACTGCGAGCGATGTCGCACACCACAGATAGTGTCAAACTGGTTGATCTACCTTTCCGGAACCCATACTGCCATTCAGAGAGCCCCATATCCCCTCAGTGAATTGTTCTAGGAGAGTGACAATTAATCCCTCAAGCAGTTTTCTTGTAGTGTCCAACATGCACAACGGAGGTTTGACGACGGCGCCTATGGATTCTTGACTCCTTTTGGTATAAGCACAAGCCGCTGGTTTTTCCATCGTTTGGGAAATTGTCCTGTTTGAAGGCATGTTGTGAAGAGACTGCTGAAGACTTCCGGCTTTTTTGTTAAAGCAGTATTCACTACAGCCTTAGGGATACCATCGAGTCACGGGGTCTTGTCTTTTTTGACAACCCTTGCAGCTAAGAGCACTTCTTCGGTGGTCACGGGAGGTATCTCTCCTTCAGTGATACTCCACTTCTCTTGCACTCTCAACACCTCATCACACTGCGTGAAGAGGACAGCAGCGATTCTGGCCATGTCAGTTTTACTTTTTTGCATTGACTACTGTTGTTCTGTAGTCTTTTCATGACTATCCTGTAGGCTCTGCCCCATGGGTTGTTATTTAATTCAACCCTTAGGGACCAGACCGCGTCATATTTACTTTTGCGGATTACTTTCCTCAACTCTTTCTGTTTGTTGAGGAATTCTGCATGCAACTGTGGGTAGGTGTTACGGCTTCTTGCTCTTTGTTGGAAGCATCGTAACCTGTTGCACTCCGATCGCACATGGGCGATTTCTGAGTTCCACCAATACACTGGTTTGATAGCACCTGCTGGTTGTCTTTTCCGTGGCATAGAAGCATCACATGCGGTAGTTAGCCACTTCACGACTTTTCCAGCCTGCCTGTTCGATAGTGTTGTGTTTCATGAAATGTTGATACAACCTTATTCTGCAGCACATGTGGTTGATGGGAAATGTCGACGGTCGTGTTCCCAACCATGCGATTCTATTGTTAGCGCAGCTGATGGGAGATGTCGATGACCGTATACTTAACTTATATCATAAGATAACGCTAAGGGTATGTATTCGCTAAGATGACTGTGGTGTCGGTCTTTATCGAACACTCCTTGTATACAGGAAAACGTCTCGGAGTCGGTTCATGAAATCGATCGGAAATAATTTGAACATGGCATTCTAGACACACAATTTCTTTTTTATAAATTAAAAAAAAATAATTTTCCAAAAATGTTACTTACCCTTAAGAATAAGGATTACCAACGAAAACAGCAATAACTTCAAAAAGCACTTCCTTCAAACTGCACAGAAGAATCACAATTGAATCTATTATTGTTGCTTAGTATTTAATTTAATGATACGTTATAATACATATGTTATTTACATTCTGTCAAGAAAGTACAGGGAATTGGTCACTTAAAAAGCCCGCTCAAAGGGATTGTCAATATTCTTTGTAACTAACTTGCCACAACTAACCTTCGTCCCGACGTGAAATTTAGGCGCGATCAGGCATCTAGTTTGTACACAATGCTCGATTTTGTCAGTTCAACTCAAGTCAATTTCGCAATTTTTCCTGAATCTTCTACAAAAACTCATCATTCGAACCCCACATGCATAAAACCCATTATAGACATGGGTTTAGGAGTTTCACATGTAAACCAGTGAACAAGCTTCGGAATGGCGCCTTTCAACTGAGGCGAAACCAAAAAAGCCACGTTGAAGTCAAGATAATGTTGACTGACACCATGATAACGCATAACCTCATATGGCTATAATTGTGAACGAGTTTCTGACCAAAAACTCAACAAATATGATCGAATAACAACCCTAAACGGGTTCGGCAGAGGTTTTCCTTTTTCCAAAACACACTTTTTTTTTTTAATTATAATTTTTTTATTATTTATTTTTATTATTATTCGTCTCAAAAAAGGTACCTTATTGTTGGTCACTCTAGCACCTGCAAAATTTATCAAAAAAATCAATAATCGAAGAATTTTCATAAATTATATGAGTGATCCTCCATGAAAGTCAACATTTAACAAAATGGCGGACATTTGAATTTTTAAATAAGGTTTTTCAACATTTTTTCTCTCTTTAAAGTACAGTAAAAAAAATTCCTCGTATATCATCTTAATTGTAGTAGGGGCCAATAACTCAAATCTACTTTAAAATAAAAAAAAGGTAGTTTGGAGAAATCTTGGCCAACAATTTGAAAAACATGATTTTTCAGGAAACGCGATTAAAGAGAAAGAATTAAAGAAAATGCTATACGAGAGCGGGGTGAAAAGTTCCCGGCCGAACCTACAGATGGCACCAGCAGGTCTAGTAATTAGTCAGGTTCTATAGTAGAACCGACTCGACTGTACAGGACTCCTTCACCCAGATCGAACAGGTGACACAAAAACTGGGAACTGCACACCAATGAGGCGAAAACTAAGTACATGGTGGCAACTTCTGTGAAGAGAAGACCTAATGTTGGTCAAACTATCAGGGTAGTGGTGCACGAATTTGAAGTAGTACAATCCTTTCACTACCTTGAGTCAATAGTATCAACCGATAACAATATGGAAGAAGACATACGCGGATGGCTGATCAAATCCAACAAAGCCTACTGCGGTTTATCAAGGCTCTTTAAAGCCCGGAATTTATCCAGAACATCCAAGCTACTACTATACAAGACCATGGTCTTACCAGTACTCATGTATGGATCTGAGACCTGGGCGCTCAGTAAAAGGCACTCTGAACTCTTAGCCGTGTTCGAAAGGAAGAGCTTAATGAGAATAGTTGGCCCCGTATGTGAGGGAGGACGATTCGGGAGACGCTACAACCATGTAGTTGTACGCAATCTATCTTGAAGCTAATATTGTAAGAAAAATCCAGCTCGGTAGACTCCGGTGGGCGGGACACCTACCTCGAATGAGCGAAAAGGAGCCTGCCCGGAAAAACCTTTGTGGTAGGATGTATGGAGGAAGACAGCGCGGCAGACCTTGTCTGCGGTGGAGGGATGGCGCAGACCAGGACGCCCAGAGCCTGGGAATGCCAAACTGGATGACATCGGCTCGAAATCGGGACCGGTGGAGAGATTTGTTAAATAAGGCCAAGACCGGATCCCGGTTGTAGTGCCGATGATGATGATGATAGTACTATTTCTCATTAGCTTGTATATAAATTCTGAATAAGACACCTCGAAGTGAAAACTAAACGACCTTAACTTTTTAGAAAGATGAAATACCTTCTCTGAGGTGTTCTCTCACTTTTGCAGTTTACTCATAAAAGTTCGTAGACTTTGAAGAGCTATATGTGGCACCGTTCGGGGAGAGGGAATTCTAAAATTTTACGGTGGCGTATAATTATTGAACAAAAACTTAGTGCCGCCACAGTACTTGCCCTCCCTTCAATATAGTCACCACAACGATAACTAAGCCGATTTAACAAAAAAAAAAAAAAAAATAACAATAAACCAGTAGCTGTGCAGGAATGTGACACGTTGGAACAGTGTGAGGTATCAGGGGCAGCACGTTAGTATATCTGAGTTTGCTTCTACCTTGCGCGAGTTAATAATTTTCAATGGTAATTAAACAAACAAAATTACTTCATATCTTGGGGACTATGGTATGTTCCTTTATTCTGGAAATAATAAAAGTACTTAAATCTAAAGTTTACACATGAACTTGTGAAGAAGCTTTGTGGGATTAAAAACACGACTGCCTGTCGCGTGGGGGTATTTATACTTAAATTCATACATGAGATCTTATGGCTTATCCTCATTCTTGTGGGTTTTTCACATTATTCCTTATCTGCATTTATGACTTATCTTGGTTCTCATGGGTTTTTACTCTTGTTTATTCCTCATCTGAATTCTTTTGTTTAGCAGTTATCTAGTTGACGCCTGAGTGTACGTCGTATTCTATTTTTAGTGATAATTCAACTGTGAGACCTTAACTTGCGTAACTAATCGGCATACATTTCACAAGTCGAGGTATCCTATCAGGTGATGTATCCACTGTTCAATTTAAGTAAATCTAGCGTTCGAGAATCTGGCATTTTGGAACGCAAAAATTTAGAAACAAATTTTTCTTCGTACGGTAGAACATCCAAGTTTTTCTGGTGCCTGATTCGAGCGGAATCTTCGTGTAAGTGAGAGCAACTTCGTCTGTGTTCAGGTTACTACAAACTAGACCTGCCACCCTTAAATACTTTCCTTTGTGTTCCAGAAGAGAAACTTTAGTGGCATTTTCTGATACATATTTTTTCTTTTTCGACCTATGCTCGAGTTTTCGGGCAGTAGTTACATTTGTTGATGTTTGTAGGTGGTAGGTAGCAAAATCATTTATGAGAAAGTCTCCGGATTTTCCTTTGGTATACGCCTTGTATGCGTTTCGCTCTTGCCACGAAATAAAATCTCCTTCGTACTAGCTAATGTCTTAGCGTGTCTCCATGAATTCTCACACCAGCTCGGAAAATCTCCTGGTTCTTCGCTTGGCAAAGGGCTACCGCGTGGCAAGTACATCTTCTGATACATGGCTTTAAAATAAAGATCGTGGATCCGATGCTTAATGCATATCTTACTACTCAATCTACTGCTTCTTCGATTCTTTATTTTCAACGAGAACTCCTTACATTCGGTTTTTCTTCACGACTGAATCTTGGTGGGATATATGCGTATACTCGCTTCTCTCGGTTTTATCTTCGACTTCACCAATCTTTTCCCTCCATTTCGTCGACCACAGCCACAGACATATAAACTCTCAGAACCTCCAACGTTTGCCGTTTAAGTCGTCGTTCCTTCGCTATTGTAGCTCGGCTTCACCCCTGCATAGGCCCAAAACCTGCATTCCTTTTTACTTCACGGAAGAAGTTAATCCGTAGCCCTCTACTACACTTATTTTGGCGTAGGTACTTCATCTTCTTTCCTTTGCGAACCTTCAACATGTCCCAGACCAGGTTTGGTTTTATAAAAGAGACATCCCCGCACTATTCGCCCCCACTCACTGGAGCACATGGACCCCTGAATCATGGGCAAGCGTGCTTCTACCCGGCTTATTTCTCACAAGTCGTGTTATTGTTTTAATGATATGTAAGGTGCAGTAGAAATAAATCCATTATCTGGTGCGGTCGGGTATAATTAGATGGCTAGATAAGATTACGTACTAAAACAACTTTTCAGACAGTGTTGTGATTACTTAACTTAGTTTTGTTTGAGCGCTCGTTAAAAATATGAACACCAACAAAATTCGACATATTTTATAGTTTTTCTGAAAATATTTATAGGCCTATAGGGATCCGGAAGTTCATGACCCCACTGACTAGGCTGCGCCATAGTTTCCTGTCCTGTGCACTCTCCTTCCACGCTTGACCATCTGATCTGATCTCCTCAAGGTCAAACCTTACATTGTCCTCCTATCTCCGTCGCGACCGTCCTACCGGTCTCTTTTCCGTAGGCCTTCCGTCAAGAATTCTACTAATCTAATTCTGGTTCTATCGTTACCCATTCTCGCCATGTGTATGGCTCATCTTAATCTTCGTGACCTGATTACTCTCATTATTGTAGGTTTGGGATTTGGAAGGTGGTATCGATGTATATTGGTCTTGAATGCCTGGATTTCACAACGACGGGGAAACACATGATCATCTAGAGCATTCCACATTCATGTGGTTCTGCTAAGAAATAACTCTCTATGTTTATTTGTGCGCCTAAAGTTCACTTTCAACGCGAACTGATGCGCATTCACAGATTGACGAGTATCGCGGGAAAATGCCTGAAGGGGCGGAACACATTCAGCAAGTGGAGCAACGATCGTGGTAATACTTATAGAAAAGGCATGATTCTGTAGCGTCTCTAACAGATACACACACAATTCACAAGCAAATAGTGAAGAACACCGAACGAAAATCGAATAAGAAAATACATCAGAGCCGTATACCATAGCGATAATATAAAAATGTACTTCAGTGGAATATACTTGAGTTTAAAAATCGAATTCAAAAATCGGCCAAAAATTGGTGTTACGCTTAGGTTCAATTTTTGGTGATTCTAACTGTCATAGCGTCAGTTCAATCACACGTTCTTCACTATCATTCGATCACGCTATAATACGTTGCGCCTATATCCTAATGACGGAATTAAACGACTCACAGATGGGTCCCCAATAAGTTTCACCGCGTTTTTGGATCCTGTCCTGAACTCCCTTTTGGGACGAATATACGCCTTGTAAATAGTGACAAGATTGGATGGAGTGAAGTATCTTTTGCATCTCTTAAGGAACCCCATACATTTGGCTGCACTTTTCGCAGCTTCAAATATGTGGTCAGAGTCGAATTAATTTGAGTGCCGAGGATTGATAGTTCCTTGGCTTCGTCGATGCATGTGCCGTTCATCGACAGTATATTTACTTTGAGGTTCGCCTTTGACGTCAAGAGGGAGCACTGAGTTTTTAAGGCATTGCATTCTACTCGGTTAGATAATCCCAACTGATATATCTTGTTGAGGTCTGAATTCAATGTATCAAGCATAAGTTGCTGGTTAGTAGTGACGTTCGAAGAGTTTGGACGGGAGTGTTCGTATGAGTATGAGAAACTCAACGTCCTATAATCAACAATCGAGTGGATTGGGTTGTGAGTAATTGACAAGAGATCATTTACAAAGATCAGGAAGAGAGTGGGTGAGAGTACCGGACCCTGGGGAACACCTGCATTAATTTGATAGGAAAGAGATTTGACGCCATCAAGAACCATTTGAATCGAACGGCCAGAAAGATAGTCTCTTATCCATTGGATCAGGGAATTGTCCACTCCATATGAATAAAATTTTGACAAAACGGCTGGATGCCAAACTCTGTCAAACGCTTTTGAAATATCCAATGCCACTACCTTGCTTTCACCGAGGTAGTGGATGGAATGGCTCCACTTTTCGGTAAGATACGCCATCAGATCTCCCGTGGAACTGTTGCTACGAAAGCCATATTGGCGGTCCTTGAGGAGGTCATTTGATTTCATATTAGCGGCCATTAAGGGGGTTATTTGATTCCAGATATTTCGAAAGTTGACGGTTATTCGGTGATTCCATTACTTTCGAGGGAATAGAAGTTAGTGCTATGAATCGGTAAGAAGAAAGGGATGATTTGTCACCGTTTTTGGGAATTGTCTGAATGTTCACTGACTTCCATCTATTTGGGAAACGGCCAGTAGAATAAGCCAAATGGAAGAGCTTCCGCAGTGGTTTAGCGAGTGAAGAGGAACATGTCTGCAAGAGAATTGGAGGAATTCCATCAGGACCAACGGATTTGTTTGCGTTTAACTCCTTGAGTGGGCGAGTAACAGTACGCGTTCGGAAGTAAATCTGGTTCATGGTGTGCGGTTTATCCTCAAGTTGAGGCGGAACTGTTGTGGTATCAGGCATCGTTGAGTTCGCTGCAAAATGTGCAGCAAGTAGATTCGCTTTCTCTATTGCACTAGTGACTGGTCTGTCATCGACTATGAGCGAAGGGATGAATGAAGAGACCGAGCTTTGAATGTTTTTCGCGAATGCCCAGAAGTATCTACTACCTGCGGGAAAGTGTAGTGTTTTTTGTCTCACTCTCTGTTCATGCAAAAACTTGGCGCGTTGAATAAGCGCATTGCAGTCATTCCTAGCTCTCTTAAATCTGTTCCGGTTTTCTTCAGTATTGTTTGATTTATACAACCGGAAATTCAACTCTTTAGCGTTAATAGCTTCTCTGCACCCGGAATCGAACCACATATTTCTCTTGGGTTTGATACTCTTTACCCTGTGTGGAATAAAGGTCCGCATGCCAAGTAGAATCGTGTCTGTTAATGTGTCCGCTATAGAGTCAAGATCGTTATTGAGGAAAAATAACGACCAATTTAACCTCCCAAAAAGTCGTTCAGACCTTCCCAGTTGGCTTTCTTATAGAACCATACTGTTCTTTTGGGAGCTTTCTCATTAACTTAGCTGATACGACACAGTGTTCTCAAGTGCGCAAGGGCGAAGAAACTTCAATTGTGTATTTGTTCGGCTGGGAGGTGAGAAACAGGTCCAGTGTATTGGCGAAATGACCATATATGTCTGGTACCCGTGTTGGCTCATTGACGAGTTGAGTTAAACTATTTGAATCAGCAAAGAGCTGGACATATTGACCTTTGGGTGTTGTGTGTCCGGCGTGACGAAGCCACTGAGAGTTATGCATATTAAAATCACCCGCAATCGCGATTTCAGTGTGGGGATATAGGGTCAAGATCCTATCGACAGAATCAGACAGAGTATCAAATTTGTTATAGGATGCATTAACACAAAAACAAAACATCATGGACCGAATTTCCATTTGCGAATCGCTGCTGAATCGCAACAAAATCGACCCATTTCTAAAGCGGATGATGACTAGTGATGAAATGTGTGTCACTTATAATAGTGTCAATGCGAAACGGTCATGATCGAGTCACGGTGAGCCAGTGTAAACGGTGGCCAAGCCAGGATTGACAGTCAGGAAGGTTTTGCTGTGTGTTTGGTGCGATTGATAGGGATTCATCTACTACGCGCTGCTCCCCTACTGCCAAACTCCTAATTCGGACTTGTGTTGCCAACAATTGCACCACCTGAATGAAGCAACCGTCCAAAAGAGGCCATCTTTAGCCAATAAGAGAGGAATTGTGTACCATCAGGACAACGATAAGCTACACACATCGTTATTGAATCTCCAGAAGCTCCGGGAGCTTGGTTGGGGGTTGTTATGCATCCACTAAGTGATTACCACTTGTTCCTGTCTACAGCGAATGATTTTGCTGGTGGAAAATTCACCTCAAGAGAATCTTGTACCAGTTTTTTGTACCAGTTGATTGTACCAGTTTTTTGCCAAGGTGGGCCTGGGAATAAATGAAGACAAAACAAAACACATGATTACGGCGAGAGCAGGTGGATCTCAGGGAACACATATAAACGTCAGAGGCAAGATATTTGAAAAAGTTAAAGAATTTAAATATCTGGGAACGATACTGACGGGAAAGAGACCGACAGAACGGCCGCGACGGAGATGGGAGGACAACGTTAGGTTTGACCTTGAGGAGATCGGATCGGCTGGTGAAGCGTGGAAGGAGAGTGCAGAAGACAGGGAACGATGGCGGAGTGGAGTCGGTGAGATCATGAACTTTCGGGTTCCTACAAGCCAATAAATAGTAGTATAGTAAATAGTTTTTTGCCAATAGGGACGAGGGTTTCTACGAGAGAGGCGTAATGAAATTAACTTCAAAATGACAACAAGTTATTGAACAAAACGGAGCATACATTCTAACTATGCTAATTATAGCCTTTAATTTCATGCAAAAATAATGCATTTCTTTTTCTACACCTAATATTAGGTGATGCATCTGTGGGGGTTCTCTACACCACATGGAGAACCAACCCACAACGCCAACCAACCTTGACCGCTAAGCGCGTCACCTTACCTTAACCTGTAACCCAACTCCCCATGCAAAATCCACAATAGCATACATCGCAAACCCTGCAACAAAACACATTCCAAACCTTCAACAGAATATAATTCAACAGAATATATTCTAATCATCCCCGCATTCATTTTCCCAAATTGCTTCGGTCAATCCTTTACTGAATTCACATTCCTTCTTTGCGACCAAGCAATCACAATTTCCCCGATATTGATATGCCTTAATAAAACGTATATTCAAATCTACAACAAACATTAACCATTTCCCTCAATTACATCACCCCACATACATTTCCCCAAAATTGCTTCGGTCAATTCTCTACTTAATTCATATTCCCTCTTTGCAACCAAGCAACCCTAATTTCCCCGAAATCCATACGCCGTAACAAAACGCATATCCAAATCCACGACGGAAGATTAACCATCGCCACCGACTATACCGAGCCGCATACATTTCCCCGAAATGACTTCGGTTAATATCCTATCTAAACGATATTCCTTGCTTGCACCCAAGCAATTTTAATTTCCTGGTATACGCAACCAACGAATCCAACACAGCTTGTACGGCGAGAATTCGCTGGAACTGGATTCTTATGCGAGCATAGCAAGTGTTCTCGAAATTCCTCGGAAGTGACAGTAAGTTTAATTCTGCTATGAAATTTTTTTCTGTTTCATTAGTCACTGTCCTACCGCCATCAAGTGCGCATCACCCTTAACATTAGCCATTACTGAGTCGGGATTCGACCGCCAGCGAAGCCGTACAAAATCAATCGCCAGTCATCCGCCAAACGGCACACAACCGCGGGAGTCGCACAGTCAGCCGTCGCCCAACTACCCGCTTAACAATAGAACCTTCAATGAGTTTTCATTTACGCTTGACCCCCTTTTGGTGAACAACGTTCGGCGGAACTTTCGATTGTTGGGCAATAGGAGTTAACCGGCGCCTATGCAGGCTCGCAACGACCCATATCTCCCACACATCTACTTTTCGATTTTGAAACACAGTAACTTAGAAGGAACGCGACGATAATTTTATCTCGACATCTTCTGTTTTCTTTCTTCTGTCACCAGAATGTTTTCTTTTTTTTTCCGAGTTTCTAGCCTAATATCCCCCACACACCAGAACCATGGGAAATAAGCAACTAACTTTATTTTTCTCAGCAAACCGAAGATGCGCTACAGATCATGTTTGGCGTTCAGACTTTGGCAATGCTTCTTTTCAGCCATAAATATCTGCTTTATTCAGCTAAGATAAACTATGGCATTTTTAGCAGATATACACGGATGATTAATAGTGAAGAACAAAACCACCGAAAAGATATGTCGAAAAATCAAAGCACATCCGTTAAAGCCGTACACCATAGCAATAACATAGCATTTTCACATCAGTTGAGTGTATTTGAGTTTAGAATCGGATTCGTACACGCGGAAGTGGGCTGATGCGTTGAGCTTTGGTTCTATCTTTTACTGATTCTAATCATTATAGCGTCGATTCGAATAACACGCTCTTCGCTGTTGTTGCAAACGCTATAAAACTCTCTTCATTGATTTTGATCGCCGGCCACAACGGCGGTTTATTTATTTAATATTTCTATGGAAGGATGTTTGGTGGAATGTTGGGGAACTTTCTCCTGATATACATCTGTGTTAAAAAAATATAAAATTAATTAAATCGGTTTAACTTATATTTCTTTTTTTTCGAAATCAATTTGTTTTTGCTAAATTAGCTCCATTCTGGCAGACTTTCTTCCATTCTACATTTTCTTTTATTGAAGTCAAAGTTTGAATGCGTCGATTAAAATTAGTAACCAAGTAATCATTGATGGTGAACGGTGAAATAGAAACTAACATATCGAGGCTTTTGTTATTAAACATTTAAGTGTTTCCAAAGTGTAAAGCGTAGTAGCTGAGGACTGAAATTTCACAATCGCTGCAGATGTGTAATGAGTATTTGTCACAATGATTTAGTTTTTTAAAAGTTTTTTATTTTACTTCTCCCAGAAAACCGAAACTATAGCGCTGAGTCATCGCACTGAGATGCAATTTTTTCTTGACTGCGTCCATCAGCCAAGCTCCGAAAGATGGTCAAGAATTTCACCACGCCATTTCACGGAACCGATAGCTCAATGGTGGTGTTTCACCGGGTGACTGGGCTTTGGGACCCAACCTACTACTCAGTAATTATGCCGAGCTGCACGATAGCAAGAGTCGTTAGTTGCACCTACGTTTGCACAAGCAAGCGCAAAACAAAACCTCTTTACCAATTCGGCAATTGAGACGGCATGAGTTCCTATTGGTGACATTTCCGCAACGAAAACCTCAAATGGAGGTGGTGAAAGTAGAATTATAAAAACTGTTTATGTCGATGTTTTTGCTTTTATCACCTGGACATTTGAAAGCCGCTATCATCTGGGGATGCTGCTCTTGCCAAACATTTTGCCATAGATCATATTTATTGCGGCGGCTTTCTCCCATATCTTCGTGAGATCAGGGCTTAGCATCTAGGCTGTATTAATTTAAGCTGGTTTGCCTGGTAATGCCTTACATATGGCGAAGGTAATAACTCTATATTTAATTGTATAAGAGATATGTTAGATGTAAGTGTCTCGCTTTATTCAACCTTGCTTACAACCTAAGATACTATATAATACGTTCTTACACTTCTCTAACTCTGTCACGATTTGTTAGTCGCTTCGGCTTTAGATGGTTGGCGTGTCTGTTTATTAAACTTTATCGTGCGTCAATTTAGGTCTGTTATTCTTCCTATAATATATTTGGACAGATAGTGTGTACTATTATCGTGGGCTTGGAAATGTTCAGTTGGTCCATTTCAGTAGATAAGCTATCTGTAGTGACTTCTTGGAAGGCTGTCGATTTCTCTGTTTTTCTCTGGTTTTAACTTCTAATTTTAATAATAATTCTATGGTCAATCGACTACTGTGAAATTTTCACCAAACTATGTCAGTTAGTTAGTGTACTAGCCATTTCAAGCAAAGTTGCAACACCGGGAATTCAGAAGCCCTCATTTGATCCGGTGACGAGCTGTTTAACAGCTCTGTGAGAAACAAACGATCGTTCAGTCACAGCTTAGCGAGTATTTCAAAAACATACCCAACGACTGAAGTTTTCAAAGCCAAACAAACCTGTCATAAATATTCATAAGTATTGCGGAACGATCTTTATGCCTGCTAGCCTTAACCGATCGAATACGTTTTCCGATTAGTATTCTCACATATAAGGTGAATTGAATGTTACTCAATCGGATATAAGTACGAACGATGTATATTATTAACATTTGCCTGGTCAGGGTGAACAGAACTTACGGAATGAGTTTTTAGCTTGACCAATAGCGGATGACTAAGCTGAGAAGTCATTTCACACCGATAACAATAATTAACGTTACTTCAAATCCGACTTTATTGATATAACATGTGTGCATAGTAAAAATAAAAATGATGAAACCCTGATCAGAAGGTGGCTTGTTTAAGAATTCAATTTCAGTTGCATATGTAGTTCCTGACAGCCACGAATATATATTCTTATGGCGGAAATGTTATGGTTCAATGGTTTGAAACACAACGTAGTAATTGTGAACCCATCTGGTTAAGTGCAAAGATAAACGGTGTTAACGCTCTTAAACGTGCAAACAAATAACCATATAATTTTAGACTGAGGGCAATGAATACTTCATAATACACGAGTTTTACGTATATCATTATTATATTATAGCTGGAGCTTCAAATATCTTAGTAATTAAAAGCATTGTACTTTAAAACAAAGCAAATAATAATTCTTATAAAAATGTACTTAAAAGCAAACCAATTAATAATTATTATAAGAATGTGTATAAATCGCGGATAATATTTTATTTTTAAAATTGCTATAGGAATATTTAAAACTCATTGATGTCGGGTTTATTTGAATACCGCATTTATTATATAGACAAATAGCAGCCTTAGTAGTGCTTGATACTACATCTATTTTAGTATTTTTTTTTGTTTCCTAAAATAACTTACTGGTTTTTCATAGGTACTATAAGTTGCACACGTGCTTCTGACTATTATATTTGAAGTCGTCGAAGTTTATTTGGTAATTAAAGATTTTCGTTGAGTCAGTCATGTCGAATCTAGGACAATTGCAATGAGGTTCAGTCGAGTTTTTTTACTGATGTCGCTTCGTCTTAAAAACATCGCATTTTTTCGTTATAGTCAAAGGAAGAGATTAGATAACTGAACGAATTGTCTTAAATTACTTTAAGGTCTAATTTGTACATAAAATTGTGCTTGATAAAAACATTCACTTTCTTAAACTTTGTTATATAATTAACAGCATTTAATTATCAGCCCCCCCCTAAAATGCACCTAAAATTCGTGCCAGTCCGTATCCTTTCCCAATACCAAAGCATCACATTAAAAATAATAGCACATTCCCACCAAGCAATAGACAAATTTAAAAATAAAATCCATCCATGATTCCCATGCCAATAGATTAATATTTTGTTGGCCACAAGGTCTGTGGCGGTTCCGCCAAACCCCACGGTTCGCCTTCCTGAAAAAACCCCAATAACTGCTACCCAGTCTCCATAAGCTTCCGCTAATGCAATCACATTAGCATCTTAAATGCTCCACGCATTAAAACAATCAAATTTATATAACCTAAAAGTCCCTGGAAAAGAAAACTTACCTTTCATCCATCTCTTCGCATACATTTCCTGTAAGATTTCTTTCTACCCTTTTACCAGTCCCAGCGGCAGACAATTCGCCATACAAACGTATGGACGAAAGCCACCGACTCTGGACTTGGTTGCCTCAATTTTATCCACTGACACGTCGTAGCACGATGTCAGTGAATCACAATAGGTCCCATCTCCTGGCATTTCGTGCACGACGCCAGCGGGCCCCAATAGGTTTCGACTCCTGACACTTCCTCATACGTTGTCAGCGAGCTCCTAATTGCATTAGACCCATTAGATAGGTACAACCTGTTGGCAGGTTAACACCTGCACACATCCAGCGCCTTTTTCTGCATCTTCCCGCATACGCTACTTCGTCACTGCGAACGCGAGCAGATTTCCGATAGGTTCCGACCTATCGGACGATAAACCTGTTGGTCCAAGCGACCCACAACAGGCTAGTGGACCACACAGCAAACCCCTTGCCCCTGCGGTATCAACGCGGTAACAACCGTGTCCACTCTAATTATCGACAAAGGCCCATACTATAACCTGAAACTTATCACCACGACAGTTCCTCCTGCATAACCACACAGCGCCTCCCGAGTGCGCAGGCCACCTTGAATTCCAAGCGTCCGGCCCTCCACGCATCACCGCACCAACCTTCGAGCATCCCCTCCAAGCCTACCTTTTTTTCGTGACTTTGTTAAGGGGGGGGGGGGGGGGGGGGGGTGGCGTCGCCGCCAAGCCCCACGGTACACTTACCTTAAAAACCCCCATAACCACAACCCAGTCTGCATACACTTTCGCTAATGCCAATCGCATTAGCATCTTAAATGCTTCACGCATTATATAGATCAAATCTATAATCTTAAAAAAAGACCCAGTAAAAGAATACTTACCTTTCATGTATTCTCTTCGCATACCAATTCTCTGTAAGATTTCTTTATTAGCATATCAGGAATTCCAAACCAATTTCGGCGTCTACGTTGCTAGACAAATTCCTCTACCCGAATTCCTGTAAACAAAAGGATTTGAATTACATATAATGTACCCTTCACCAGGGGCCATAAACATTGCGCTGTCTATTTTTCAGCTTCGTCATATGTATGATAAATCCCTTTCATACACATTGGCTGGCGACCTTTTTTTCCCATCAATAAACAACCCAAACAGCTGCATATAATTAGCGCAATAGACGCTGAAACTAATTTCCCTAGTACGCAATGTGCAAACAAAAGACCGCTGGTCTCCTTCAGGCATTCTGGCGATACGCAAATAATCAATACCTACCCTTACTAGCGATGCCATAAACATCATTTCCCAGTAACCTAGCTAAAACCAATTAGCACATTTCCACATCGCATCGTTGGCTCTTTGTTTAGCCGCGACGCACATGCATCCGATGATTTCGGTTTTGTTTGCTTTACCGAAATCATATCCCATGAATGCTCTTTATTCCCTTTCCTTGTTAGGCTCGTTTTTCATCCATGAAACGACCATGCACACATACCACCATGATCAAGATTAGCGAGTGATCTCTGCACGAGATGAATATCGCCGAGTCGTTCACCATCATCCAACCGAGCAAGTTGGTCCGACTTCGGCTCTCCGTCGCCCCGGCGGAGTGGCGATATATATATTCGGAGTCGTGGGCGAAATAAATCCGAATTACTCGGTATTGCTGTACGTAAATCTTATTCGTCACCCATTGAGTTGAGCGTGGAGTTATCGAAGTCGTGTTTATTGTGTCACGCGTTAAAAAGACAATCGGCAGTGATATAAAAGGAATAATAAATATCGACGCGTTATCCGAACAGTATTTTGGTGTTGTGTGTTTTGTTTCAGCGTTTTCGTCTCCTTGCTGTGTCGCAGTGTCCTGGGTGTTTATCGCTCACTGTTGGCGATGCATACTTCCCGGCGCACAAGCACTCAGCATCGACACACAACCACTGGGCACCAGCGCACAAGCACTCGACGTCGTCGCACAAGCACTCAAGAAGGAGGAGCATGGCAGACAGCTGTATACCAGTCGCGACAAATCACTCAACAGGAAACGAGTGATTTATCGAAACCAAGCGAACGAGGAGACAGCTGCTGGCAATAAAAGGCGAGCGCGGCGCTGAAGCAGTGGGAGTCGTCAAAGGAACTCCTGCCCAATCAGTCTTGTTCAAGACTAGTGTAAAGAGACAGATTTTTATTGTAAATATTCAGCAATAAACTATAGGGAATAAGCAAGTATTCCCTAGATATTATTGCAAACTGCCTTTTTGCTTCGTCGAGATTTTCTTTGGTCGGTTGGTTTGTCTTCTTTCGTTCGGTCGTTTTCACTTTCGATTTGTACTGGGCAAGACTAAAACGCCCGTTTCATCCAGAGAAGAGTCCGGCTCTGGAGGTACAATCCCTCAAATTTGAGGAGAAAGCATCGTTGGCCGGCCAGTGCCGGAAAATACAGTCCACTCAGAGAGAGACTGAGGCAGCGCTAGCGAAGCGCCGTTTGTTGTTTCGGTTTTTCTCTTTTCGTTTTAGCAACATTTTTGGTCCTTCGAGCCGGATCTCGGCGATAAGACGACGATGCCGATAACGAGATCGGCTAAGGCTAAGAGGACGCTGCCGTTCCCTACGGGAGGACAAGGAGCAAGCGCCACAGGAGAAGAATCTCCCACACGACTTGGAGGAGAATATGACGGACCTGTCGGAGCGCTCGCCAGAAGAAGGGGATCAGCGCACGTGACCGAAGAGACGAATACGATGAAGATGCCGATAACGAGATCGGCCGAAGCAAGGGGGGTCCAATCCGAACCCCACACCCCCAGGCGGGGGACCAAGTTAACGTACGAAGCGTTAACCCAGAAGACCAGCGTGGCCAGAGAAGACAGGGCCCGAGACAACCGTGCCAAGGTCGAAGTGTGGCGCGGAACGCGAAGCACTAGCTCAAGAGGAAGCTCGATGAAGTCGTCGAGGCGAGCTGATGCCGCAGCCAGTTTAGAAGTCTCCATGCGAGAACTGGAGGCGGCCGAGGCGAAGGCGAAGGCAGAAGAGGCGAAGGCGAAGGCGGAAGAGGCGAGGGCCAAGGTGGCCCAGGCGAAAGCGAAGGTGGCCCGAGAGAAGCTCGAATTGCGGAGGATAGACTCTGAGGACGAGGCGAGAGGAAACTGGGCCAAGACGAGGACCTGAAGAAGATGTACCTGGAGCAAATGGACAATTTGCTAGAGAACGGGTATGCAGAAAAGGCGCCGGCGAACTCCATCACCGGAAGGACCTTCTACCTCCCGCACTTTGCAGTAATACACCCGACGAAGAAAAAACCGCGGATAGTACTCGACGCAGCAGCCAAGTTCGACGGCAAGAGCCTTAACGAAGCTCTACTCCCCGGACCGGACCTCCTCCAATCGATCGTGGGGGTGCTGGTCAGATTTCGAGAAAGACCAATCGCCGTCGTCGCTGACATCAAGGAAATGTTCCTCCAAATCCAGATGCGCGAAGCCGACCGCGACTGCCTAAGGTTTCTTTGGCGCAACGGAGACACAAGAAGCAAACCGGAAGAATATCGGATGACGTCCGTAGTGTTCGGAGCCACCTCATCACCATCAACCGCGATCTATGTGATGAACAAGAACGCAAAGGATTTCGAGAAGGAACATCCGGGAGCGGCGCAAGCCATCCGTGAAAACCACTACATGGACGACTACCTACAGAGTTTTGCGACGGTAGAAGAAGCCAGGGACGTGGCAAAGGCGGTGGAGAGGATACATGCTAAGGCGGGATTCCGACTCAAAGGGTGGAGTAGTAATCAACCCCAAATTTTCTCAGGTTTTCAGGAGCAGCCCCAGTCAGAAGCCGTGGAATTATCGAAGGAAGAGAAGACCCTCGGACTCAGATGGATGATGACGGAGGACATCCTGGCTTTCAACGTAGAGTTCCGGAACACCCCCCCACAAGTCCTCACCGGGAGAAGAATGCCTGCCAAGAGGGAAGTCACGAGCGCGGTGATGTCAACCTTCGACCCACTGGGATTCGCAACGCCAGTGCTCATACAGGGGAAGAAGCTGATCCAAGACGTCTGGCGCGCCAAGATCGGATGGGATGATGAGATCCCAGAGGAACAGAGGACCGCTTGGACCACCTACTTAAAAGAGACGTCCATCCTCAAAGGTCTGAGGATTCCTCGGTGCCTGTCGAGCAGTCAGGAAGAAGGTCAGCTGCACACTTTCAGTGACGCCAGCGCAGAGGCGTACGCAGCCGCAGTTTATTGGAGGACGGTGGAACCCGATGGAAGAGTGAGCGTGACCCTGATCGCCGGTAAAGCCCGGGTAACTCCGACAAAACCAGTGTCCATGCCCCGACTAGAGTTACAGGCTGCCTTGTTGGGAAGCAGATTAGCGGCCACAATAGAGAAGGAGCTTAGGCTCCAAATATCGGAGAAATGGTATTGGACCGACTCCAGCACAGTACTGCAGTGGATAAAATCGGAGCCACGCAAGTTCAAGACTTTCGTAGCCCATCGATTGGCGGAAATCGAAGAGCTGACAGGACCACGGGACTGGAGATGGGTGCCGACGAAAGAAAACCCGGCGGACGACGCTACCAGAGGGATACCAAACGAGTTCAGCAGCACAGCGAGGTGGTTCAAGGGACCCGCGTTTCTGTACGAGGAAGGAGACAAGTGGCCAAACCGGCACTTCGAGGCGAGCCCGGCGGAAGAAAAAGGCCCCCAAGTGGTAGCCGCGGCGAGAGTGGTCGAACCATCCACACCGAACCCGGAACGATTTTCCGACTGGCTGCGTCTGCTGAGAACCACAGCACGCGTGTTTCAATTTATAGACACGCTAAAAGAGAAGAGAGAGCGGCGAATATCAGCCAAAACACCGAAGTCCCGAAGGCAACAAACACCCACATGTTCCAAAGCCGAGAAGAAGACATTCACACCCCTGCGTCAAAAACATCTGGACAGGGCCGAAGAGCAACTGGTCAGAATGAGCCAACAGGACAGTTTCGCAGGAGACGTGGCCCGCCAGCGAGAAGGAAGACCACCGGAAAGCTCGAGTCGGCTGCGCAAAATAGATGTTTACCTCGACGAAAATGGAGTGATGAAGCTGAGGTCCCGGACGAGAAAAATAACGATCGACGGCTGGAGAACAAATCCCATTGTGCTGGACGGGAAACATCGTCTGAGCCGCCTCTTGATCGACCACTATCACAAGAGGTTCGCCCACGGCAACACTGCAACCGTGATGAACGAGCTTCGGCAGAGATACTGGATCTTAGGGCTACGAGCATCCACAAAAGGAGTGATACACCGATGCCAATGGTGTAGAGTCCACAAATGCACCCCCCAAGTGCCACCCACGGGAGACCTACCGATCGAACGACTGCACCACCACCAACACCCGTTCACTGCCGCCGCGGTGGACTACTTCGGACCAATGCAGGTCGCTATCGGAAGAAGGATCGAGAAGCGCTGGGGAGTGCTGTTTACATGCCTAACCACGAGAGCCGTACACCTGGAACTGGCCAATTCTCTCAGCGCCAGTTCCATGATCATGGCCCTGCGACGGATGGCCGCAAGAAGAGGGACTCCGAGGACCATCTGGAGCGACAACGGGACCAACTTCACCGGGGCAAGCAAGGAGCTGGAGAAGTCCAATAACGGGCATATCATCAGATGGAAGTTTATACCACCAGGATGCCCCAATATGGGTGGAGCATGGGAGAGGCTCGTGCGATCGGTAAAAACGGCCTTGACCGCCACTCTACACTCCAGGACGCCGCCAGAAGAGGTACTGTACACCCTGATGACCGAAGCAGAACACGTCGTCAACTCACGCCCACTGACCCACGTCAGCACGGACCCGAACGACGAAGAGAGCCTCACACCGAACCATTTCCTGCTAGGGCGCTCTTGTGGTGCGATGGCACCCGATGAGTTTGACGACCACGACCTCGTCGGTAGGACGAACTGGAGAACGGCGCAGCGACTGACGGACCACTTCTGGCAAAGATGGGTAAAAGAATACCTGCCGACATTGAGGCCAAGAAGAATCTCCGGCCAAGATACCACCGACCCACAAGTCGGAGATATAGTCCTGGTAGTGGACTCATCGCTGCCCCGCAATACCTGGCCCCGTGGGGAAGTGCAAGCGGTATATCCCGGACCCGATGGAAGGATCAGAGTTCTGGACGTGAGGACGACATGGGGAACACTACGAAGGCCAACCCGCCGCGTAGTAGTGCTGGTTCCAGCGACAACATCGCCGCCACACGTTGAAGTGCTTCGCACTGCGGGGGAGACTGTTGGCGATGCATACTTCCCGGCGCACAAGCACTCAGCATCGACACACAACCACTGGGCACCAGCGCACAAGCACTCGACGTCGTCGCACAAGCACTCAAGAAGGAGGAGCATGGCAGACAGCTGTATACCAGTCGCGACAAATCACTCAACAGGAAACGAGTGATTTATCGAAACCAAGCGAACGAGGAGACAGCTGCTGGCAATAAAAGGCGAGCGCGGCGCTGAAGCAGTGGGAGTCGTCAAAGGAACTCCTGCCCAATCAGTCTTGTTCAAGACTAGTGTAAAGAGACAGATTTTTATTGTAAATATTCAGCAATAAACTATAGGGAATAAGCAAGTATTCCCTAGATATTATTGCAAACTGCCTTTTTGCTTCGTCGAGATTTTCTTTGGTCGGTTGGTTTGTCTTCTTTCGTTCGGTCGTTTTCACTTTCGATTTGTACTGGGCAAGACTAAAACGCCCGTTTCATCCAGAGAAGAGTCCGGCTCTGGAGGTACAATCCCTCAAATTTGAGGAGAAAGCATCGTTGGCCGGCCAGTGCCGGAAAATACAGTCCACTCAGAGAGAGACTGAGGCAGCGCTAGCGAAGCGCCGTTTGTTGTTTCGGTTTTTCTCTTTTCGTTTTAGCAACACTCACCCTTTACCCGTGGTTGCGAACGAACGAGACATTTAATAGTGATGACTTTCGGTTCGGTGTTTTACGCGGCGAACAATTTATGATGGAGGAGGAAGTGAACGGAGTGCCCGTGTATAGGCACAATACTTCCTCCCCACAGGTCCAAAATATTTTCCACAGAAAACAACAACACTTCCCCAAAAAGTTTCCCTTGTTGGATGTAGCGTTGTAAAACAAGCCTCCGTAATGGCATAAGGACAGTTGCAAGTATTTATGACCATTGCAGAGAGGCGGCCATAACGGTAACGAAGGAAACACATATAAACGTCAGGGGCAAGATATTTGAAAAAGTTAAAGAATTTAAATATCTGGGAACGATACTGACGGCTAGTAACGAAATGTCGAAGGAAATTAACAAAAGACTACACTCCGGCAACGCTAGTTGGCACGCAGTCAGTAAACTATTGAAATCCAAACTGCTATCACCTAATATAAAGCTCGGTGTCTATAGAACCATAATCATAATACGAGTGCAAAACATGGGCTCTCACAAAACGGGAAGAAAACAAATTCCACGCATTCGAGAATAAAGTTTTAAGGGGTGTCTTTGGTGGTAAATATGACGAGGAGGCAGGACAATGGAGGAAACTGCACAACCACGAATTGGAAGAGCTATTCCGCAAACCTACAATAGTGAAAGTAATGAAGTCGCGGAGATTAACATGGGCTGGACATGTGGTGCTAATGGGCAACGATAGGACCGTGCATAGATTTCTCGACGGTAAGCCAACGGGAAGGAGACCGACAGGGCGGCCGCGACGGAGATGGGAGGACAATGTTAGGTTAGACCCCGAGGAGATCGGATGGGATGGTCGAACGTGGAAGGAGAGCGCACGGGAGAGGGAGCAATGGCGGAGTCGAGTCAGTGAGGTCGTGAACTTTCGGGTTCCTACAGGGCAATAAATAGTAATAGTAGTTAATGCTGTTGTCCTTTATGCTTGCACGTGTGCGTGTATACTTATTATTTTGCCCTACACTTCATTAACACACGGTGCATGTCGTTTCTCATATTTAGTTGGCATTTGGCTATCACCTACCGGTGCAAGGTTTGTATGGTGGCCTGGCACCCAAGAAGGTACCTTCGATTTGGTACTTGCTGTAGCGGAACAAATTCAAGAGCGAGTCTGGTAGGCATTTTTATAATACAAAATACACTGATAAAGGTTTTTTTGAAACGCGTATGTGGTGTATTTTCGATTGTAGTGTGTTTGGAGCTGGGTTGATGTTTTGTTAATTCAAAGGCCAAGTAGTCTTTGGCATTAGTAAATAATAAACAATTGTGTTTCATATGACCAAGCCACACTAGCCAGGTAAATACAAAACTAGCAACATTACACATTGAAATAATTTTCTAAACGTCAGTGTCAGTGAGGTAGTTGGTGAAAAAGAAGAGGTAGATATTCATGCAGTAGTTCAATAATTGGTTTTGCGCTCTCGAGGCGGTCGGGAAATGAAATTATATTTTTGCAGAATCGTAAAAGTATGGGTGTGCAATTGAGTAAGAAAGATTAACACTTCACTCAATAAGTCCTGGGCCTGACAGTCGATCATAACCAAGCGTTGACGATTCTAAGCGTTGTTTGCAATTGTTTCACTACAATAAACAAAGTTTTTGCATCGATCTGTTAGAATGGATGAAGTCCACCATTGCATACCCCGGTTCTCTTCGGAGTCAAATCTGTGTGAACAGCAACTGAAAACCGCCCAAAGTGACCAAAGACGCAAACGTCAGGTGACAAGGTTTTGCCCTCTGTATTTTGGTATGCACGAGGTATTTGTTTATCAATTACCTTGAGAAACAAAGAACTATCATTAATGATAATATATAGCGTTATTAGTGCATTTGAAGGAAGACATTACGAAAAAAAACAGCCACAAATGAAAAAGAAAGAAGTGCTCTTTTACCAAGACAGTGCACCATGTCCCAAGTCGATCGCACCGATTGCAATTCAATGAAATGCACTTTAAATAGCTTCCGCATCCACCATATTCCACAGATCTAACCCCAGCCACTTTTGTCTGCTTGTGGGCTTAAAAAGGAAGCTGGAGGGAAAAAGGTTTTCAGCCCAACGAAGAAGTGAAAGCGGAACCTAAGGAGTATTTTGAAGCTAAAGAAAAATCTCTGTTAGTGATTTTAATGGTCATAGCGTCGGTTTGCTTCTTCTTCACTATCATCGCAAAACGCTACGAGTATATAAGACCATTGGCGTACCAATAACAGTTTGTGTTGCGAGTTAAGACATTCTCGTCAACACACGGCCGTGGTCCGATGAATCATTGTGTTGATTCTAAGTTTTCAACGTGGGTTCGAAAACGTTCTTCACTGCTTGGCTTTCCATGTAGAATCTAATTTTGGCATAAACGTTAAATTGTTTTCACTTTGATATCATCATCATCATCATCATCGGCCCTACAACCGGGAACCGGTCTTGGCCTTATTTAGCAAGTCCTGAGGCTGGTTACATTTTCCATAATGATTTGTTTTTTCCGGGCAAGGTCTTTAGTCTTGGGCCAGAGGCTCCCTGATGGGGAATCGAATCCCGGTCTCCCGCGTGACAGGCGGGCATACTAACCACTATACTATCGAGGAGCACTTTGATATCACTGCTTCATTATAATTTTTTGACAGTTTTAGATTCTAACCGGCAGATTTTGTACCATATTGTTAGGTTGTTTTAATGTAGCTCGAACTCGGCAGAGTGCTCAAACTACCATAATCAAATATGAAAATAAAACATTAGAATACATTACACCTGATATGTACTATTCGGCGCCACATTTTTCGGCATTTTGTTTGCCAACATTTAAACATTTAACATGAAGCACCCTATTACAATTCCTCTTATCATACGTTCTTCAATTTACGATCCATCTTTTCTTGGTTGATTCCACATGGATAGAGGGATGGACGTGATCAGTATGTAATACTACCATATACGCACATGGAAAAAATTTACGATCGTGAATAACATTGCGCGGTCAGAGGCACTCGAGAAATACTATATAACTCCATGTATTAAACGTGTTACGAAAATACAATGAGGAAGTTCAAGTACAATTTATTAGGTTCAAATACGTAACAAAAATATTCTTATCGCATTGACCCCATTGTGTTTATTGATTGCTACATTCGTCATATTGGTTATCGTGATAATCGGGAAACTTTATGAACCCTAACAAGTGGTGGGAATCCGATTAAAGTTGTTTTGATATTGAAGATTTTTTTTTAAATGGCGGACTTTGTTCTTACGGTCAATTAAATATAAATAGTTTTACTGTTGCTTTTGTGTTTTGACTTTCATCGCCCCCAATGCGCAAATCAACTCTTTTGAGAGGAATACAATTACGATCGACACGCGAATGGGATTACTCATAGATGATAAGTAGTACTAGTGAGCAACTAAGTCAGATTTACTTTTAATGCTGCTCTGTTAAGGATGACATACGTACTTAATTATATTGTTATTATATGTTTGAACGTAAACAAAACTTTATTATTTATTCATGCAGTGGATTAAATACGAGAATATCTGCTCAAGCCTGAAAAAGTAGTGATCGTAAGAGGATCATAAATTTCTTTGTAGATTAGTGTATATTACTTCACTTGGTAAGGAGATAACAACAAAATTGTAGCTGTACGTACGTGAGTTAAACTTTCAACTCTCCGCTTTGCGAATGTTTTGGAAAATAAATTAAAAAACTAATAACTTGAAATACGTTCCAAGTTCGGTGACTTGTCAGATAATTATATTTGGTATTAAATAGTAAATGTATTGCCCACCTGTTATAATGGTACAGTATCGTACCTTGATTAATTCCACATGTGGGCATCTACTTAGCCCCTGAAGCAAAATTGTTTTAATTATCAACTTATTTATTTTCACAAGTTGCCAAAATTAAAATTAATTTCAGAATGTTTTAATCACATGTTATTTGCGTTGAACTGTTTTTTTTACACTAACGCGCGCACAAATGGGGGTTTTGAGGTACCCTTAAATGTCAGAGCGAACGGAAGAAGAAGAAGTGGATAAGGAAAGGAGGTATCGATGTATATTGGTCTTGAATGTCTGGACATCACAACGACCAGGAGGTACATTCCACATTCGTGTGGTTCGGCTAAAGAATGACTCTATGCTTATTTGTGCGCCTGAAGTCCACTTTCAACGTGAACTGATGCGCATTCACAGATTGACGGGTATCGGGGGAAAATGTCTGAAGGGGCGGAACACATTTAGCAAGTTCAGTTGAGCAACGACCGTGGTAATACCTATAGAAAAGAGATTGGCATGATACGTTGCGCCTGTGTTCTAACATGATCAAATAGAGTTTTCCACATTCGTGTGGCTCGGCTAAAGATTATCTGTTTATTTGTGCACCGGAAGTTGACTTTCAACGTGAACTGATGCACATTCCCAGATTGAAGGGTATCGGGGGAAAACTTCTGGAATGGCGGGGCAAATTCGACAAGTTCAGTTGAAGAACGACCGTGGTAATACCTATATAAAAGAGACTGGCATGGCACGTTGTGCCTATGTTCTAACGACGGAATTGATCAACTTACGGCTGCGTCCCCAATAAGTTTCACTGCTCGCTTTTGCATCCTATCGAGCACATGTAGTGCAGTTTTGGATGCGCCTAACCAAATATTTGAGTTGAACTCCATTTTTTGGACGAATATACGTCTTGGAGTGAAGCATCTTTTGTATCTCTGAAGGAATCCCATACATTTGGCTGCACTTTTTGCAGCTTCAAATATGTGGTCATTCCAGTTAAGAGTCGAATTAATACGAATGCGGAGGATTGATAGTTCCTTGGCTTCATCGATGCGAGTGCCGTTCAACGACAGTATATTTACTTTGGGGTTCGCCTTTGACGACAAGAGGCAGCACTGAGTTTTTAAGGCATTAAATTCTACTCGGTTAGATAATCCCTGCTGATATATGTTGTTGAGGTCTGAATTCAATGTATCAAGCATAAGTTGCTGGTTGGTAGTGACGTGCGAAGAGTAATGAATTCTACCCGGTTAGATAATCCCCACTGATATATCTTGTTGAGGTCTGAATTCAATGTATCAAGCATAAGTTGCTGGTTGGTAGTGACGTTCGAAGAGTTTGGACGGGAGTGTTCGTATGAGTATGAGAAACTCAACGTGCTATCATTACCAAACGAGTGGGTTGTGAGTAATTGACAAGAGATTGTGGGGGGTTCTTCTGTGTTCCTTAGTCAGGTGTAACGGCAAGGGCACGAGTTCACCAAGATCCCACTCTCTCTTTTCTATGATCGGCAGGGGCTGACCTCAGCTCACTTAGCGACGGGGTACATCAATTAAAACGCTTTTATAGTCCCTTTTTTTCTTAGTTTTTATTATTTCGGCAGAATTACACTTAGACAACAGTTAATTAAACAAACAGTTCGGTATAGATGACGGATCCGTTGAAACAATGAATGTGTATCACAATTAAATAACAGTTAATTAAACAAACAGTTCGGTATAGATGGCGGATCCGTTGAAACAATGAATGTGTATCACAATTAAATAACAGTTAATTAAACAAACAGTTCGGTATAGATGGCGGATCCGTTGAAACAATGAATGGATATCACAATTAAACAACAGTTAATTAAACAAACAGTTCTGTATAGACGACGGAACCGTTAAAACAATAAATGGATATTACGATTAACAAACAGTTGGTATAGGGTTCTGTATACGAGCAACTTCCAGACTACACTCCACACAAAACACGACTCTTATGAACGGTCAACGCGGCTAAATATCGGCGGTGCGTGTGCGCCCGGAGCGGTGGTTGGATATCGACTAATTGAAAATGGGCGAGAACCTATTCATCGTGTCGTGGCGAGCTGAATAAACTCACTGCCGTTTACTAGGAACTTGAAAGCGGTTGCTATGCGTGCATAGGGAATTTAGTTCCAGCGAATTACTGCCGTACAGGCTGAACTAGATTCCTCGGTTGATATGTGTACTGAGAAATCGGTTTTGGGAACACGACTATGGGCATGAGTTGTCGGTTAGACAAGGGTATGTGGGTCTTGGTCGTTGCGATGGTTGTTTCGCGGAAATGCAACGCATCGTGCTGGCGGCTTACCAGTAAGGAGAATTGGTATTGGGTAAGATGGGAGCTGAAATGATTTTCGGGGAAACTAAATGTTGTTTGGTTACAAGCGAGGAAATAGTTTAAGCATGAAGTGAGCCGGAATGATTTTCGGGGGAAATTAGAACTGCTTGGTTGCAAGCAAGAAATATAATTTAAGTGGGAAATTAACCGAAGTAGTTTTGGGAAAAAATGTATGCGGCTTGATGTAGTTGAGGGAGATGATTAATATTCCGTTGTAAATTTGCAAAATGCATTTTTTACAGCTTGGGAAATGGATTCTTGGTAAGTTTGGGGTTGTATGTGATTGCAGATTCGGGGACGGATGCTGTTGCATATTGGGAGGTGTGTCCTATTGCCGGTTTGGGTTATGGTGACGCGCTGTTAGGGGTCAAAATTAGTTGGAATTGTGGGTTGGTTCTCCATGTGGTGTAGAGAACCCCCACAAGATCATTTATAAAGAAAGATCAAGAAGAGAGTGGATGAGAGTACCGAACCCTGGGAAACACCTGCACTAATTTGATGGGAGACAGATTTAACACCATCAAGAACCACTTGAATTGAACGGCCAGAAAGATAGTCTCTTATCCATTGGATCAGGGAATTGTCCACTCCATTTGAATCCCATTTTGACAAAAGGGATGGATGCCAAGTTCTGTCGAAGACTTTTGAAATATCCAAAGCGACTACCTTGCTTTCACCGAGGTAGTGGATGAAATGACTCCACTTTTCGGTACAGTACGCCATCGGATCTCCTGTGGACCTGTTGCTACGAAAGCCATATTGGTGATCATTGAGGAGGTCATTTGATTCCAGATATTTCGAAAGTTGACGGTTGATAAGTCATTCCATTACCTTCGAGAGAATAGAAGTTAGTGCTATGGGTCTATAAGAAGAAACGGATGATTTCTCGCCCTTTTGGGAATTGGTTGAATGTTCACTGACTTTCATCTATTTGGGAAACGGCCAGTAGAATAAGACAAATGGAAGAGTTTCCGCAGTGGTTTAGCGAGTGAAGAGGAACATCTCTTCAAGAGAATTGGGGGAATTTCATCCAGACCAGCGGATTTGTTTGCGTTTAGCTGTTTGAGTGTGCGGGCAATAGTTCGGAAGCGAATCTGGCTCATGATATGCTGCTTATGCTCAAGTTGAGGCGGAACTGATGTGGTATCAAACAGCGTTGAGTTGGCTGAGAAATGTGCAGCAAGTAGATTCGCCTTCTCTATTGCAATGTAACTGGTTTGTCATCGACTATAAGCGAAAGAATGGATGAAGAGACCGAGTTTTAAATGTTTTTCACGAATGCCCAGAAGTATCTACTACCTGTGGGAGAGTGTGTTGCTTTTTGTCTCACTCTCTGGTCATACAAGAACTTTGCGCGTTGAATATACGCCTTGCAGTCATTTCTGGCTCTCCTCAACCTTTTTCGATTTTCCTCAATATTGTTTGATTTATACAACCGGAAGCTCAACTCTTTAGCCTTAACGGCTTCTTTGCAACCGGAATCGAACCACATATTTCTCTTGAGTTTGATACTCTTTACCCCGTATGGAATAAATGTTCAGATGCCAAGCAGAATCATGTATTTGTTTGGGTGGGAGGTGATAAACAGCCCCAGTGTGTTGCTGAAATGGACATATATGTCTGGTACCCTTGTTGGCTCATTGACGAGTTGAGTTAAACTATTTGAATCAGCAAAAAGCTGGACATATTGACTTTCAGGTGTTGTGTGTCCGGAGTGACGAAGCCACTGAGAGTTATGCATATTAAAATCACCCGCAATAACGATTTCGGTGTGCGGATATAGGGTCAAGGGCCCATCAATAGAATCAGACAGAGCATCAAATTCGTTAAAGGATGCAGTTCTATCCAAGTTTGGGCTTCTGTAAAGAAAGCAGTAATGTATCATATGCTTACGAACGTGTAGTTTTAGCCAAGATTTTAAATTCTGGGTTCGAACAGAGCCGATATTGTGGCAGAAGCTGATAAGCAATATCATTTCGTATGTATATGGCTATACCACAATCAATAACGCCTCGGGAAAGGATGCAAGTCGAGACCTGCAATAGATAAGCGAAAGTAACCACTACAGGTGTTATGCCCTTGTATTAGGTGCCCCACTAGGTCCGTGCCGAAATCCAGGTCACATCCCTTCCATGACGAACATTATGCCACTCAGACACCAAAAACTCTCCAAAGATTACAAATCAATCGAGAGTATCGATGCCTGAGGGACGCGAACAGAGGTGCGAAAAAAAGGAAGACAAATACAAGGGATGGAATGAGTAGAGGGTTTTCCCGCACTGCACATCACTCGCCTGTATACTCTCGCACTTTTCACAGCACTAAGACGCGGAGATTCGTTTATTTGCATAGAATCGCACAAATATCTTTGCACTGCACTCGGGCTCGTGTGTAAAGATCCGTTTGTTTGTTTAGGATCCCACAGTATGACTTCTCGCGCGGACCGATAGTGCAATTGGGTATCTTGTGTATATTTCAGATTCCCAAAACGGATTGCACAATTGATCCGATGGTACGGATCACGAGGCAGAAGCGCACGTGCTGTCTCGCTGGCGGTTTTAAATCGTCATGAGAGTTTCGCGTCGATTCGTGCAACATCTGTGGATTAAAATACTATTTAGCCGAGAGCCTTAATTGCTAGCGCTATTAGATTTAAGTTATTATGTAATTTACTTACATTGTAACAAATAAATTAATAAAAAAATAAAAAAAAGATAATATCCCGCTGCTAACATGAATTTAATGTTTATATTGTTGCTAATATAAACACATAAATATATTATATGAATAGATATCTGACAACAACATCATAAATCTATTTTCTACTTTTCTTTTCAGGCAAGCTCTTTGAGAGGCAGGCGTTCACGTATTAATCTAAACATGACTGGTGCAGGTGAGAAGTACTTAAATAAATTTTCTAAGCTGTTGTCATTTTATTTTATGGGATGGCAACAACGTGTAACTACAAGTTAAACGCATGTTTTCATGTGATTATTCGATTTCATGGTTGGGTAGTGCAGTTGATTTTTCCGAAAGCAAACTTTAACACAAACTGTTTTTTGCAAATTCAGTTCCATTTTTAAAGTCGTACAAAATCGAAAAGACGCAGATCTACTCACGATGGTGTAACTTATATAAATGTTGAGTTATGATGCTGAAATTCGGTGGGAATGTTAATGACACATGTTCCAACCTTGCAAAACTCAATCAATGACTGAGAGGGCTCCAGAGGTCGAAGTTCCGAGAACCTTTTGATCAAGATATTACTTACTTCGTAGCACCGGCAATACTTACTAGTTTCGATTTGTATGACCCCAATTATTACAATGTTTTTCGGTATTTCATTTTTCCGTGTTTAGTATCCTTGGCAATAACAGGAGTTGCATTATAAGGGGTTTCACAATAAAGCTCAAATAATTAGTTTCCTAATAGAAACGGTTTGTTTTAAAAATAGCCATATTTAAAATGGTAGAAATATCATGCGCTCATTTTTCTTTAGTGCAGGTTGATTTTAAAATTATAAAAAATGCTTTTATCTCAAATATTTTGTATATTATTGAAGTTTAGAAAAATATCGTCCTTAGTGGAAATCGTATCGTCCCTATTTTAGTGAGATGTACAGTAGTGTACTTAGTAGACTAAATTTACGAATCAACAACCTATAGTTTCCTATTTTGTAAGCGCTTAAAATTATATAAATCAAGATTTGTGGAGGATATTTCATAAGAAATTCACCGGCATTGTTAGTCGAAGCTTTAAAAAATCAAGGTATAAATTTGTTTGTTAAGCCATGAATTCCGAAATATAATTAGCGATATAAAATATATTTGCCACGCGCTTTGTATCCACTGGCAAGTAAAAAATATTCACACATTTCACAGTTGACTATCGAGCATAAGAATAATGGTTTCATAGATACGTATTCGACTTGGATAGTATTAGTTATTGGATTTAAATTTGGCTGTTATAGGTGCCTACTGTCAATTCTGGCAAACACATTACCTAGGAGACAGAGAGCAATTGGATACATGGCAGAGGCTTATAATTATTGACATTTTTGCATGTTTCTGCAGTTGGTGCGGAGGTTAGAATTTATAATGTAACTATCGAATTAAACTATATGCTCCTGTAGCAAAAGTACGAAAGCAATAAAAACGGATACTGTACCAAATATAGGATGAGCGTAGCTATGTTTCAACTTCTATTAATGATCTCGAGTTTAGTTTAAAAGTTTTGACATTATTAGAAATGAAAGATGAATGAGATATTTGAATAAACACATTGGACTAAAAGGTTTTATCAAGCCATATGTTTGTACATTAAAAACCCTACATTACTAATTTCTATAAAAGTAATAAACATCACAACGTGACGCAAGAATAATTTAACAGTAGCAGTTCATAATGTTGCAAAAAATTATTTAGCTCTTCCCCCAGCCAAACGTAATCAGTGATAATTCAATCATATGGATTGATGATTTCATAAGTCTTTGTTATGAAATCATTAGAAATCGTCGCTAAATATTGTTGCACTGTCCGATAATAGCAAATCCATTGCTAGATAATGAAATTAATTACTTTTTAATCAGATTTCATGGAGCGTGGGGGCATAGTCTGTAATACACTTGATCAATGGACTTGCAATTCGTATCGCTTTATTCACGCTAGGATCACAAGCCGCTGTGCGAAATGAGAGCTGCTGGTGATGACAGCACGACGTGGTTGGTTAGTATTCTATTCTGATGAATATCTATTAAATAATACGGGACAATAAACTCGAAAGTGATAAGAAGATTAAGAAGATTTAACATGTGATAACAATTATGTGGTTCAAGGAAAAAGCAATCATATATATTTGGGCTATATTAAGTTGAGTAGATTACCTCTTTTTAAAAAGGAGCAATGCAATCTGAAATAAAACAAATTTCTTGGTAAAAATACAATGAAGTTCAAGAGTTTACATTGCCCTTGTCAGCTGAATGATAATGACAAAATTTTGTATTCTCATCCTTCTTGACTCCATTCAGGAAGTATATTACGAAATTTTAGGGTGGCACAAAATTGCGGTATAACACTTTGGATTTTGAAGGTGGCGGAATTTAAAGCTACAACGGTATGATTTGGACAACGTTCCTCGACCCTCAATCCTCAATCTCCAGGTAAATGGACTACCAACGTCAGGTTCCATAAGGACTTGCCTTAACCTCAAATGGCAAAGCATCCTGTGGCGGTAGTTAGAAATCATGCAAATGATCACACCAGACCACGGGTATCAGCACTATTGCAAGGACGACTTCATCTGAGTGGCCGAGAAAGTGTTCTTGGGCGAGCAGGTGAAGTTCATCGATGCTCACCAAGTCCTCACACCGATCTTCCCCGTACCATCAACAGCATCCGCAACAATTTCGCACAATGACCAGGCCAATCGCGTCCTCTCTCGTAAGCTCCCTCCAGTACAATGACCAACTTTCTCGGGTAGGTACTCCTATTGATAGCCCTTCAAGATCTTCTTCCAGGTGATACTGGCAAACCATCCAGATCTCACGGACGTAGAACGCCCATGCTAGCTGAAGTCCAGCCTCCGCGTCGACGTCGCCAAGACCATCAAGAATATTCCCGGACAAACTAGTAGAGCACTATGATAATACTCGTGTTCTGGTTCATTTTGCTCTAAGCGCTCTCCTCCAGGTACCTGCTATCTCTAAGGAGTCTGTCGTGCGCTCTATGTCGGCTCCGTGACGCTACCAATGATGCTGTTGAGATCCTGGGTGCGCTTGGTCGTCCCATGAAGGCTTGGGACGACATACTCGTCTATTTGAGCACCCAGCGCCTGGATCCACATACGGGACGTGATTGGCACACATCTTAGGGGGACACCACGGGGGCCCCTACATATCAGCAGCTTATCAACTTCCTAAAGACCAGGATCGAAGCTTTGGAGTTCGTTGAACTGCCTAGAGTTACAGCCGATCACTCTAAAGAAGGCCAGCCAGGACCGCAATTCGAGGTCAAGCCCCTCAGTGCACGCGGCCTTGTGGCATTTCTTACTGATGCACACACAGTACACAAGCAAGTAGTAAAGAACAACACCGAAATTAAATCGAGTAAATAAAAGCATCAGCCGTATACCAAGCAATAACATAGCAATTTCACATCAGATGAGTGTACTTGAGTATAACGATCGAATTTGTAGACGCGGCAGTGACTTGATGTGTAGAGTATTGATTCCATTTTTGGTGTTTCTAACCGTCATAGCGGCGGTTCGAATCACACGTTCTTCACTATCGTCACAAATGTTATAGCTTCACCCCTGGCTCCGGATCTACAATCTCTCTCTTCGTTTTGTGAATCATCGAACTTTATCACGGATCTTGATGCGCGACTGTTGCTCCAGCAAGGTCTGTCGGTAATGTCAAAGACGACATCATACCTTGCTGCACGTAGGGACAACCTCTATCAACATGTAACCCTCATCATCGCCAAGAGTGAACATCGGAACCGCCTCTCCAATCGCATCCAATGAAGGGGTCCGCTTACATGCGGTCAACATTCGCAACCATCGGTACTGTTGGCAATCGCTCGAGTAGGGTACGGCGGTTGAAATTCGTGCTCTGGCGGACCCATGTTCTGAAGCCACCTTGGTATCCGAATCGCTCGCTCGACGGTTACGCGAATGCCAACCATTCACAATGAAAAATGGATCATCGGTTCCACAGCTGATGATGAATGGCGAGGCCCTCGAATCTGGAGGAAGCTTGAAATTGCTCGGCGTCGCGGTCTACGGGAATGTATCGTGGCATAAACACGTTTCGCACATCGCCAGGTCCAGCGCAGGAAAACAGAGTTATCTTTTAGGAACCAAGAAATATTTTACTCCGGCCCAACTTGTTCTTCTGTATAAGCCCCAAATTAGACCCGCGCTCGAATATTTCTCTCATGTTTGGAGCTCTGCTCCTAAACATACCCTAGACCTACTTGAGAGCATACAGGCACGAGCGATCCGTCTGATCGGGGCACGGGGCTAACGTCGGGACTGCAGTCGCTATCGAAAGCGCGTAGCTAAGTGTTGGATTTTTTTGTGTTCTTTTAAAAGTATTAAATATGTTAAAAAAAAACGTTCCGTTAAAGTGGCTGAAAGGATGCTTTGATTAGTGGTGTATAATGTATAACCGCTGGTGATGGCACTTGGAACTATGGTCTTTACTTGGAAACAGCTCAAAAATCCACGGAATATCGTGCTTCAGGGAACTAATTTTTAAAAAAACACATAATAAAATTGTAATGTCTGATCTAAAAAAGCAGATGTCAAAAAAATGCCGGTCAGGTGTTCAGAATACTCGTGTCAACCTATCGAATAGATACGAGGGTTGCCTCTTATGTTTCGGGATTTGGCAACCCTAGTGTTGCAATCCAGCAATTGACAGCTCTGTCGTAAAGTTGGACATTTTTGAGGTTATACGCACTCAGAACGTTTTGACATACGAGCGCTATTTGTGTTGTTTACAGTAACTTAAAAGATTCATCTCGGCCCAAAAATGGAATTAAATCGTCAACATTTTCGTGCGATTATTTTTTACAACTTTCGGCGTGGATTAACTCAGCAACAGTGCATGGATGAACTTAATTCAATTTTTGGCGATGAAGCTCCATCAAGGACCAGTGTTTATCGATGGTATGGTGAATTCAATCGTGGTCGTAGTTCACTCCAAGATGAATTTCGTGAAGGTCGTCCAAAATCAGTTGTTGTTCCGAAAACCATTGATGCTGTGCGCGAACTGATATTGGAAGATCGTCATGTGACGTATCGTGAGATTGAGACAACCTTAGGCGTTAGTGGGACCAGCATACATTCAATATTGCATAAACATTTGACTGTAAAAAAAATTTGTTCGCGTTAGATCCCACACAATTTGTCAATCGCCCAAAAAAAGGCTCGTGTCAATTGGTCGAAAGAAATGCTCAAAAAATACGGTCGCGGTGCTTCGAAACACGTCTATGACATCGTGACAGGTGATGAATCGTGGATTTACGCGTATGAGCCCGAAAGTAAACAGCAGTCGACTGTCTGGGTGTTTCAAGATGAGCCAAATCCAACAAAAGTTGTTCGCGCACGAAGCACTTCCAAGCAAAAGGTCGCCTGTTTTTTTCGGAAAAACTGGACATGTCGCAACCGTACCACTAGAACAACGCAGAACAGTCAATTCTGAGTGGTACACAACCATTTGTTTGCCAGTTGTCTTCCGAGAAATCAGGAAAACCAACCGCCGAAGACGGATCACTCTTCACCACGACAATGCGAGCTCTCACACATCGGCTGCGACAACTGCATTTTTGAGCACCCAAAACATCGATTTGATGGGTCATCCGCCGTATAGTCCTGACTTGGCACCGAATGACTTCTTTTTATTCCCGTACGTAAAAAACAAACTGAGAGGTCAACGTTTTTCGACACCTGAAGAAGCGGTTGCTGCATTCAGAATGCATGTGTTGGAGATACCTCAATCAGAGTGGCAAAAGTGCTTCGACAATTGGTTCAAACGCATGCAAAAGTGTATAGATCTTTATGGGGAATATTTTGAAAAACAATAAAGTGATTTTCGATGATCAATATTTGTTTTTGTTCTCTAATCCCGAAATATAAAAGGCAACCCTCGTATACATGTTGATATTCATGGTTCGGAGGCTTCAGTTAATTTTTATTTTTTATTTTACTGCTCCCAGGAAAGGCGAACCTATAGCACTGAGTCAGCGCCCTGAAATGTCGGGTCCATCACCCAAGCCAAAACATGCTCAAAGATCTCTCCCAAAAATTTCACGAAGCCTATAGTTTAATGGGGTGGTATTTCACCGGGCGGCTGGGCTTTGGAAACCCAATTACCGTTCAGTAATTGTGCCGAACTGCACAATAGCAAGAGTCATCAGTTGAACTTAGGTTTGCACAATCAAACGCAAGACACAACCTCCTTACCAACTCAGCCATTGAGGCGGCGTTATGACACTATAGCCACTAAAACACAACGGCCCGTAAAAAATATCACAGTCAGGTCGGGAAAACAAGCAAAAACAGTAAAATTCAACTTAATCATTTATTTTTATTGTTGTGATCACATCTTCTAGTTTTACGTATAAAAAGATCCCACTAAAGAACACTTAATTTCGGCACAGACTTATTTGAAAGAAACTATTTTAATTGCAAATTAGAGCAATGAGAGTCAGCAACAGATTCTCCAATTTCTGAAAACAGACTTCTCGTTATTTTTGTTGTGCCCACATGGTCTCACGTTGCGGTCAACAACTTTCGGTTATTCAAAGCACTAAACAATTGACCCACTTTTCATATCACGACTCTGTTGGGGTGCAATGCCTTTATGAATGTCAATAGTGCCGGATTACTTAACGTTTCAATTTCGGCGATTTTGTAAAATGTTTCAATGTACTTTACCAGCAGTTAATCGTTTTTCATTTCCTCAATTATAATTACGATGTAATGAAAAATGCTGGACATTGAGATTATGTGATTTGCTAGTTTATCGCGTGATTTCAGTTGACGATGGTTTTCATGCTATGACCTTAAAGCAGATCAACATCATTATACTCAACACGCACGTATTTTAAAAAAATAAAGTTTCATTACTTTGTGCCAGTGTATCCTTTTGAATAATGTTGTTTCTCTTAATTTTAGAAGACGCGTTTCTTATAAAATTTCCAAATCAATATTTTACAAAAGCAAATTAGATTAGATTAAGTGGATTAAGGTGCTAAAGTAGTTTTGGGATCATCCATAAACATTCACCATTTTTATTCTCTACTATTCTCCGATTGCGCTGTACAAAAGTTTTAAAATAAGTTGTTATATTTCTAATGAAAACCCAGAGGTGGAGGATACCCCACATGGAACCAATAAGTTAAAATACAAGTTATATAGTCAAAATAGAGTCAATGCGGTCATAACGACTGCAATGCTAGAAATGATTGTAATGCGCATATTCACCGCGCACTGTTTTTCCATGACTGGAGAGTGAGACAAAAAGTACTAAATTCTCCCAGGTAGTAGAAACCTCCGGACATTAGTGAAAACATCGAAAACTTGGTTTCCTCATACATTCCTTCGTTTATAGTCGATGACAGACCAATCACCAGTGCAATGGAGAAAGTGAGCGTGTGGCGTTTCTAGCAGATACACACGACCAATAGTGAAGAACAAGACCACCAAACGCACATCCATTAAAGCCGTATACCATAGCAATAATATATCATTTCCACATCTGTCGAATGTACTTTCATTAAGAAATCGAATTCGTACATGCGGCATTGGCCTGATGCGTTGAGCTTTGGTTCTATCTTTTAGTGATTCTAACTATGATAGCGTCGGTTCGAATCACACGGTCTTCACTATCATCGCAAACGCTATAAATGTATTGGGTTCTGTGGCGGTGCCGCCAAACCCCATAACCCCAGCCCAGTCTGCTTTCGCAGATGCAATTCGCATTAGCATCTTAAATGCTTCACGCATTATATATATTCAACAATTATATTACTCTCTCTCTCTCTCTATATATATATGTATATATATATATATATATATATATATATATATATATATATATATATATATATTCATATATAATGAGCAATCAGATGAAGAATATAAATACAAATATATAATTATTTTCAACTAAACAACACCATATCTAATTGAATAGAAACGGTTGCTGCAAAGTTTATACATTATACAACTAGAGTTTAATAACATTGTAAGCCCCATCTGGGTACATACCACAGCACAACTGTTTCAATAATATTCACAACTCTATACGACTCCTTTCAACCCGCTCGACACTTTTTCGACTTCACATAACTTCACGTCACTCACATTCGACTCCATTTGACCCCACATCGGCTCAATTTAACTCCTTTAACCGGATCCTCATCACACCCTTCGGACTCTTCGAGCTCAAAGTGATGACCTTTGGCCTTCTTTAAATACAAAAAAAACTCGCCTCTATGCACCTTTTTCGACCCTTTACTAAATATTGGCGCACATGCCCGCCAAGCGCGGCCTTCACGCGACTCCGCTCGCTAATGCTCGTCCTTACTCTACCCTTCTTCGACAACCTCAGCTCCTCACTACACGTTAGCTACTACGCGTAGCAAACAATTAGTAGGATGCCCAGTTCACCTCACACTCTACCTTCTTTGCGCCTCTCAATAATTACCACAAAGCCGGCTCCTCACGTAATCACAGCTACCCCGCGTAGCAATAAACCGTTAGGATGCCCGGTTCCACCTCTCTTCTTTAATGTAAGGATCCTTCCTCCTAGGGACTCCCGATGTCCCCGAAGCCACCATGGCTCACCTTAGGCGGCAACCAAAGGCAATACACGCTCCTCTACGCCGCCTTACACTTATCAGGTGCATCAACTGCACTTCGGAGCGCGTATCTATTCTTCTAGGGCGCCCTGTGGTTGAACACAACCAACCACACCAGGAGCCCCCATAACGTAGGTCGCCTAATTTTATCCCAAGCGCGACGGGCCAGCACCTCACAAGTTGCCGTTCGGTCCGGGTCGCAGCTACCGTTTATCGAGCTCCGTCGTCGACACCGGTGCCGATATACTGGTCCTGCCTCGATTGGTAAGCCGCGCAACTAGAGTGCCCGCCCCCTTTTACCAGTCCCAGCGGCAAACAATTCGCCATACAAACGTATGGACGAAAGCCACCGACTCTGGACTTGGTTTCCTCAATTTTATCCACTGACACGTCGTAGCACGATGTCAGTGAGTCACAATAGGTCCCATCTCCTGGCATTGCCTGCACGATGCCAGCGAGCCCCAATAGGTGTCGCCTCCTGACACTTCGTCATACGTTGTCAGCGAGCCTCTGATGGTATTAGACCTATTGGATAGGTACAACCTTTTGGCAGATACCGCCAACAACAGGTTAACACCTCCAGCGCCTTTTTCTGCATACTCCCGCATACGTTACTTCGTCACTGCGGACGCGAGCAGATTTGCGATTGGTTCCGACCTACTCGGGTGATAAACCTGTTGGTCCAAGCGACCCACAACAGGCCTATGGACCACGCCGCACACCTTTGCCCTTGATGGCATCAAGCGGCAACATCCGCGTCCACTTTATTTATCGACAAAGGCACATGTCACAACCAGAAACGTCATCACGACAGTTCCTCCACCATAACTACAGCGCCTCCCGAAGTGCGCAGGCCACCTTGAATTCCAAGCGTCCGCCCCTCCACGCATCACCGCACTAACCTTCGAGCATCACTTCCAGCTCTACCTTTTTTTCGTGACTTCGTCACTGGGGGGGAGTAGCGTGCAGGTGCCGCCAAACCCCACGGTACACTTACCTTAAAAACCCCCATAACCACAACCCAGTCTGCATAAGCTTTCACTAATGCAATTCGCATTAGCATCTTAAATGCTTCACGCATTATATAGACCAAATCTACAATCTAAAAAGTCCCTGCGAAAGAAAACTTTCCTTCATGGATCTCTTCGCATATATTTTCCTGTAAGAATTTCTTTCTACCTTTTCAAGAATCCCAGGCAAATTTCAATTTCCCATAACTGAAAAAATTCCTTCTCCAAGGACATTTAACGCATACAACGCGTTAGATACAAGCCGACCGGCGATTCACCATCAATAGACAAACAATAATCAATTTCGTACGTCGCCACAAACTAATTTTCCTGCATATACAAATGCTGGCAAGGGTTTCGTCTCTGGCACCAATCCCATTAGCACCTTTTTTCTTCCCAGCGTCTATTATAGCGGCGATACACAGCGTAAACACAACCCTCATTACCGGACGAGGCATTTGGTCGCTTCTCCCTTTGTTCCTTTTTTTCTCGTTTATCCTTTGCTAAGTGGAACGATAAACACGGTGATGGGTACGATCACACACATATCACCATGATCATGATTAGCGAGTGATCTCTGCACGAGATGATTATCGCTGAGTCGAATTTCATCCGCTGGCCGCCATGATCATGCTAACTCCCGCTCTCCGTTGGGCACGGAGACGCGTACATACCGATAATATACCCCGAGTCGTGGCGAAGATTGTGTTTTTTTTATTGATGCCCCATTGTAAAATCTTAATATCTAATAAAAAATGAAACGAAAACAATAATCCGCGAATTCAAACAAGTTATCCAACAATTGTGTTTTCCAATTAAATAAATATAAAACTAAACCAAGGGAATACTGTGTTTAATTTCTCCGCGTGTCTTGGCGACGTGTTTTTTATTTCTCCGGTGTGTGGCGTTTCCCCTCGGTGAACTATTCACGGCGGAACTTTCATTAAGAGAATTGTGGGGTCGAGGTAGAACTCTCGCCCGCGCGGCGTCGCGACTTCGTACCCCGATAGTTGTACCGCATGAAATGTCCGTTTTTCGCTCAGTCGGAAATAAGAAGTTCTCGAGTGTGTCAGAACGTGAAATTTTCTTTTTTTTTTTATAAAGTAAAGTGGTACGTGCGCTTGACGTGTGAGACTTTTAGGGTTGGTTACAATTACAGTTTTTTTTCCCTAGGAATTGTTTACCATGCTATCGGCAGTTCAAATTCGAACCCTCTTCCTTTATGAATTTATAATGGCACATAATGCGTCATTGGCAATGAAAAACATGACGCATTTGAGGATGTAGCGGTAAACGAACGCACTATATGACGTTGGTTTTAAAAGTTCCGTTCGGGAGATTTCAGACTTGAAAATGAACCACGTGGGAAGCCGTAAACGTTAGTTGACGACTATGTTTTAAGAGCAATGGTGGGGGCGGATTCAACGAAATCGGTGTGGGAGATTGTACAAGGCATGAGAGTATCCCCAATAATAATAAGTCGAAACCTTTTTCTCATAGGAAAGGTAAATAAACTCGATAAGTGGCTACCCACGAACTGAACGAGTCTCAAAAACAACGGCACCTGGAAATCTGCGCATCGCTTAGATTAAAAAACCAAACTGAACCGTTTTTGCACCATATAGTCACCTGTGATAAGGAGTGGATTCTGTATGATAACCGTAAAAGACCTGGACAGTGGTTGGATGCAGGTGAAAAACCAAAACACACCCCAAGCCCGATCTTCACCCAAAAAAGGTTATGGTAGCAATTTGGTAGACATCGAAAGGACCATACCACTTTTATTTCTTCAACCAGGAGAAACGATAAACGCTATCAAATATTGTGAGGAAATCGACATATTGCATGCCAAATTGGCTGAAATGCAACCTGCGTTGGACAATAGGCACGAACCGATCCTTTTGCATGACAATACTAGATCCCACACCTCACAAGTAACGGTGCAAAAACTGTTGCAGTTGGGATTTGAAATTCTTCCTCATCCACCGTACTCTCCTGACATTTCCCCAACGGCCTACCAACTTTTCCGCAATCTGGATTCATTTTGCCGGCAGAAGGTCTTCCGGAACCGAACAGAGTTCATAAAAGCCTTTGAAGATTTCATTGCCTCAAAAAGTCAGCACTTCTACGTAAAAGGAATATTTGACCCTGTATCACGTTGAAAGAATGTCATAGATGCCAACGCATCCTTTTTTGATTGAATACAAATTTAGGGAAAAATAATATTGGCTTTTACATTTCTACTATGAAATCGTACATTTAATGTGGTACAATCCAATACTTGCAACATAACGGACACCTCATCGGTTCTTCCTCAACTTGAGCACAGGCAGCACACCATGGTCCAGATTCATTTTCCAACGCGTGCTGTTGCCTGAGCGCTCAAGGAACTGAACGCTAACAAATCCACTAGTTCGTATGGCATTCCCCCAATTCTTTTGAAGGTCAGCTCTACTTCACTCGGTAAATGCTTGCGGAAACTATTCCAACTGTCTTGTTCCATTGTATTCGCGTTTTCCCAAGTAGATGGAAGTCAGCGAACAGTCAGCAAATTCCCAAAAAGGGTGCGAAATCGTCCATTTCTTCTTATAGACCTATAGCGTTATTGCGACCATAGTGAAGAACGTGTGATTCAAACTGACGCTATGACGGTTAGAATCACTAAAAATTGAACTAATGCTCAACACATCAGGCAACGACTTCGATTTCTAAACTCAAGTACATTCAACAGATGTGGAATTGCTATGTTATTGCTTGGTATACGTCTGATGCTTTTTCTTATCGATTTTCGTGTGTATTATGTTATATATTATTATGTTAGAAACGCCCCAGACCCATAGTACTAAATACTTTTCTAGCGAAGGTAATGGAATCACTCATTAACCGTCAGCTTCCGAAATATCTGGAATCAAGTGACCCCCAATATGGCTTTCGTATCAACAGTTCCACAGGAGATCTGATCTAAAAAGTGGAGCCATCCACTAGTTTGGTGTGTTAACCACAAAATAATATTTAATTGAGAATTAAATGAGGGGTACTCACCGTTATACTTTCTTCCGTCGCTGGCCTTTCTGGTTATAGCGCTTTACTTAAGTTATTCAGGTTACAGCGTTATAATTTAGCCTTCATGGTTACAGCATTATACTTTAGTCTTCCTGGTTCCAGCGTTATATTTAAGCCTTCCTTGTTACAGCGTTCTACGTTAGCCTTCCCGGTTACGGTGTATACTATAGCCTGTAGCGTTCTACGACCGCACAATTCCACCCAAGTAAGGTTCCTACCCTTCAAGGAACATATCTACCCTGAAAACGTTATACGCGCCCACAAACGCGTGCCACTAAGTCCGCTAGGGTCCTGAAACATTTAGCCAACGTTGAGCCCGACACTAAAAAGCAAGGAACTGAACGTCCCAAAGCTTTCAATATCAAGCTCAACAAGTCGATTGTAGCATACCTGAAACAAAGGTAAAAACATCCATTCATCTTATTCCCAAAGACTGAAATGCGCCACACTTTAGCACGGCACAATCTGAAATCCTGAACATCTACACGATGTTACAAGGAATCGCTATCGTCGGTAAATTAGCCGACCAACGGATGCACGTGCGGGTGGTCTGCCACAAAGACCACCAAATCCATCGGCAAACAAAAGAAACGGCAACTTCATGCAATAAAGCATATCGCCTATCCGCTACCAAATTGTAGGCAACCGTAATTATCGCAACGAGATAATTCGGAAAATGTATGAGGTTAAAAACCTACAAAGGAACTATTCCGACCCCACGGTCCCTTTTGAATTTCACACCATTAGAGAGATCTAATGGATTTCGGGTGTATTGACAAAAGTCAAACAAGACCCATGGACAGTACGTCCAAACAACCATTGAATATCTCCGGTCTGCGCGCCAGATGTGCCGTGCAAACACAAGGCCTGGGAGATGAGTTCGATCACCACCACGGATGGTGATAAGGATGTAAGCGTCGATTGACTTTCCCCTTTTCAGGAATCTAAAATTACCCCTGGGACTTAATAACATGCTGCTAACAGAGATTCGGAAATTCTGTTAGCAGAGCGAATAGGAAATTTCTCTGTGCAGATATAGATACGATCTGTATCAGGGTATTTTGGATTGAGATAGAAACAGTCTAGGTGAGATATCAATCGTCAACGGGACGACAATTCCTACGGAGAGGGAGATACGAAAAAGCAAATGATTAATTGTTCCTAGTAATGTATCCTAATTTCTCGTAACGTAATCTAAGTGAGTAACGTGTGTTTCGTTCATGTGGTTCGCCGCGTTTTTTTTAAATATTGTCGAGACGTTTATTTAATTCGAATCCGGCATAGTGTGCAATTTATAAACAATTAGTTTTATGAAATAAAAAAAGATTAAATCTGTAAACGATCTGCGTGTTTTATTTGTGCTGTTCGCTCGGTGGATTCTTCGTGTGCTAGCAGTGTTCGGCGGAACGCTGCAACCAGGACCTGCAACCGAAGGACAATCAACATCCGCTAAAAGTGTCAACTTAAATTACAGCCAATAAACATTCGCCAAAGTTAAATCACACCTTCCTGGTTCCAGCGTTATACTTTTGCCTTCCTGGTTACAGCATTACACTTAAGCCTTACTGGTTACAGCGTTATACTTTAGCCTTCCTGGTTACGTATTATACTTCATCCTTTCTGGTTACAGTGTTATACTTTGGCCTTCCTGGTTATAGCGTTATACCTAAGCCGTCCTGGTTACAGCGTTATACTTTAGCCTTCCTGGTTACAGCGTTATACTCTAGCTTTCCTGGTTACAGCGTTATACGTTAGCTTTCCTCGTTACAGCGTTATACTTTAGCCTTCCTGCTTACAGTCTTATATTTTAGCCTTCCTGGTTACAGCGTTATACTCTAGCTTTCCTGCTTACAGTTATACGTTAACCTTCCTGGTTACAGCGTTATACTTAAGCCTTCCTGTTTACAGTCTTATACTTTAGCCTTCCTTGTTACAGCGTTATATTCTAGTTTTCCTGCTTACAGCGTTATACGTTAGCCTTCCTGGTTACAGCGTTATACTTAAGCCTTCCTGTTTACAGTCTTATACTTTAGCCTTCCTGGTTACAGCGTTATATTCTAGCTTTCCTGCTTACAGCGTTATACGTTAGTCTTCCCCGTTACAGCGTTATACTTAAGCCGTCCTGGTTACAGCGTTATACGTTAGCCTTCCTGGTTACAGCGTTATACTTAAGCCTTCCTGTTTACAGTCTTATACTTTAGCCTTTCTGGTTATAGCGTTATATTCTAGTTTTCCTGCTTACAGCGTTATACGTTAGCCTTCCTGGTTACAGCGTTACACTTAAGCCGTCGTGGTTACAGTGTTATACTTTCACCTTCCTGGTTACAGCTGTTTCGGTTGGTGGATGCCTTGAATCTTCAGCTCCCAGTTGCCAGTGATGATATGAGGGCGAAAAATTATTGTCAAACGATTGATCTGAACCTAAAGATGAATTCTTTTCGTTGCTAATAGTTGCTGTAGCTATTGCCGCTTCGTCATAGACTGCTGGATCTTATCGCACTTGAAGTGTATTCTCCGTTATCTGTTTAATATGCCCTTAGGGTTCTCGAGTTTTACGTAATGAAATATTTAATTTTTTCTTTTTTGTTTTTAGGCTTTTATTTTCAACACCTACTATTTTTTTGTTTTTCTTTTATTCCAGTAGCTTTTTTTTATTAGTTTTTATACTTTTAATTTGTAATTTCCGGAGAGAGAGAGGGAGAGAGCGAGAACGAGAGAGAGTTTGGGTATCTAACAATTCCTCCCTCTCCCATCAACAAGTTGGAGTTTCGTTCTTTGAAGAGGAATAAAACTCAAGTATTGGCGTAAAAACCGGTCTTAGCGCTACTCATGGTGCGGTAAATTCTGGTGTTTCTTTTGTTTTCCCTATGGCTGACTTCTTTTATTTATAGTAGGGTTTCAACATATTGTTATGCACTACCACGTTCCTGTTCCCTATTCTGATTAATGCATTCACAGGGCATTTTATTTCCACTAACTTATAGGGACCCCTCCACATGGGAGATACCTTCCCTTGTTTCTGCGCGTTTCGCATCAGAACCTTGTCGCCCACATGGAACGTGAAACGACGTGCCTTACGATCCCAGTACTCTTTGGACTTCCTTTTGAAAGTCAATAAGTTACGCCTTGCTATTTCGTAAGTGTGCTGAAGTTTATATTTCAATAGCTTATGGTTGCTCTCATGGTTGTACAGCGATTCCGGAGGTTGTTTATATTGGTCAGTACATCCTGGGTGAAACCAAAGAGGCAATCCATGGACGTAAGTTTAGTACCCCTTCGTGTACGTTGGTGCTATACACGAATATTGCAGTGAAAATTATTGGGGACCTAACCGTAAGTCGATCAATTCCGTCGTTAGAACACGTAGGCGCAACGTATCATGCCTGTCTCTTTTCTATAGGTATTACCACGGTCGTTGCTCAACTGAACTTGTCGAATTTGTTCCACCTCTCCAGAAGTTTTCCCTCGATACCCTTCAATCTGGGAATGTGGATCAGTTCACGTTGAAAGTCAAGTTCCGGTGCACAAATAAACAGAGAATCATTCTTTATCCGAACCGCACGAATGTGGAAAACTCTACTTGATCATGTGTTTCCTCGTCGTTGTAATCTCCAGGCATTAAAGATCTATGTACACAGATACCTCCTTTCCTTATTCACTTCTTCACCGTATACTTGAAGTATGCTTTGACATTTAAGGGTACTTCAAAAATTAAATCCCCTTGAATCCTTATAGCCCTGAAACATCACTGATTGGGCTCTACAATGGTTTGACGAAAAGTTGTTATGTCGTTATTGAAAAACTCGATATATGACGGTAGTTAAATTAAGTTCAGATTAGACTCTCACCATGGTACCAATAAACTAAGATTCAAGTTATATAATCAAAACAGATTCAAGGCGGTCATAATACATTAAATACAAATTGACTCCAATCATTTGGCTCAATCCCATCCATCTTTACATTTCCTTTTTTAATAAATTTCTAATGTTTTCAATAGAAAGTAATTTCTAACTTACTGTGCTTTACTTCGTTTCAGTACTGGAAGATCCTAAGTGGAGCTTAGAAAGAAGAGCATCATCTGGTCACTTGGTGTGGCGCAAAGACACACCCAGCTCTAAAGTTCGTTTTCGATTCGACGTGGAAGTTTTGGAGTTCGAAAAGGATCCCGCGGAAGACATAATTGATGATGAGGGCGATGGTTTCTCTGTATCAAATGTTTCGTCAACATTTGCCATTTGCGTCACTTGCATGGCCGCAGTTGCTGTCAGTGTTATTCTTCCCTGGTATTTAATGCATTCGACTTAAGTATAAAAATATGAATCCGTTCATCCTAGTGACTATATACGACATAATATAAGATTCAAGTGAGTGCCTCTAAAGTGATTAGGCTGTGATGTTATGGTATTTTATATAAAACTTTGCACTGTGAAAGTGTTTGTATATAGAACGGATATTTCTCTGAGGCGCATTGCTTCGAATGTTTTGTGAATTTCAACTGACGAGGATAATTTTTTACTGCCGACTAAAATTGTAGATTTTGTTTGTAATTTTACAAGTAATCAAAATCTGTCCATTAGTGTTTAAGTGTGTCGATTGAAAATACGCTAACTCAATAAGTATTTCTAAGAACTTAAGTCTTAAGTTTAGATATAAGAAAAACGAAACTATATATAATTACTGACTATGCCAAGAAATGAAATAAAATATTTTTAAAAAACATAGAAGTGAAGAAAAGACAGACGTACATTCGCTATTGGTGCATCTTTACCACACCCACGGAAGGATTATGTCCCATCGGTGTTGCTCAAATGGTGCAGATGGTATTGTAAGTATACGCGCAAGTATGAGGTTGCAATGGATTAGGCGGGGTTGGGTTGACGTAAACCACTGAACGAGATCTTTGCGAGGTCGTAAAAACATCTGCTAAGGGTGGTAGTCCATTATTTTGTCATGGCTGCTATGTGAGGGAGGATTCTGCAATTCATTAGGGTTTGACCTTATCGGCGGATTTATAAGGGGATTTATATGGCCGACAAAGAGAGAATCTAGGCAATCTTTAAAGTATTTGAATTTTATCAACCATTCAGTTTTTTGGCTAAAACTTTTTTAGTTAACATTTCTGATTAAATAAATGAGTAATTAAAACAAAACATACCTTACAATCATTATAAGACTGTTTACTAATAAAAAAGAGTTATTGTTATTATATTATTTGTATGAACCAACAGGTCGCATGAACTACCAGACTACATGCGGTACATTTTATCAACCTCAATTATTGTATTGTTTTCTATCAATCATATGTCTACTTTTCGGTTTTAAATATGGAATCGCTGCGTAACCCCAATAAAAGGGTTTTCTCCTCTTGTTAAAATATACTGTATCCACGGAATTTCAATGGGAGCTTAAATCAGTCTGCGATGAATATGTTATTATACCTTCATCGGAATAATCAGTAACAATCCTAATAACTTATGATATTTTAGTACAAGTAAGACGAAAATCTCCTGTAATTTCAGATCCGGTAATTTACTTCAGTTTTATAGGAAAGTTTATTGTCTAGCGGTGGCAATAAGCCAGTGGAACATATGTAACACGACGCGGCGCATGTCGTAACCTCTCGAAATGACTAGGAGCACCCTCCTTTTAGTTAATTTCGGTTTTGGCATAATTTGTGAAGCTTTGTCTTCTTTCAGCCAAAATCGTTTCAATAGCAATTCGCCGAAGGAATTCGGTCCTATAAGAGGTAACATCACTGTAGAAAATGATTTTGTGCAAAAATAAAGTGGCCTTGTATCGAGTAATTTGAATCTGAAAAACAAAAAAAGAAATAAAAGATTTTGTCTCAGTCTAGATTAGTACAACTACCTAAATACGTAGGGAATTTTGAAAATATACATTTCTAAGTGGAAGGTGAGTATTTGAGAAATTTCTTAGAAAAATGGGCAATCATTGGTTAAAAACGTAGTAATCATTTTAAGCCGATTAAATAAAAGTCGCCTGAGTTCCGCTGCGTATCGTTTCAAAAGATTATGTTTTGGTAAAAACACAATTTTAAAACTTGGTTGTGAAAAAATCGACTACACCACAAAGCCGCACTTAGCCATGATCCGCTTACTAAGAGAAAAGTCTAGCATGTTACTGGCTACAGGTTTACTACGAGTTGGATGAATGAAATGCAGACTACCATGTTTCAGATGTTGGCAATACGGTCATGTGGCTAAATCCTGCAAACCCGAAGAAAATCGTTCGGAATACTGTCTGAAATGCGGTGGAAAAAGCCACAAAACAATGAGCTGTAATGCACAACCCAAATGCATATTCTGCGTATCACAGTGCGAAGGCTATAACGAACAATCAGCAGGGAGTTACAAATGCCGATCATTTAAAAACGCGATGTCCAATTTTCTGAATAAAAATGAACATGTTTAAGTGCATTCAAATTAACTTAAACCATTGTGGAGCCGCACAAGATCTCTTTTCCTAAAGGGTTAAGGAATATGGTGCCGACGTGGTACTCATCAATGAGCAATACAGTATGCCTGACACTGGTACAATTACAAGAAGACAGCAGCGGAACAGTGGCCATCTGGACAACTGGAAATACTCCCATAGAATACTGGTGACCAGCGGTAGGAGAGAGATTAGAGGAGTCCATTTCTCCTGTTGTTACGCTCCGCCAAGGTGGGAAATAGAAGAATTCAAATGCTTTTTGGACAGAGTAACATAAGAAGCTAGGGCTAAGAGCCCCCTGATAGTTGCTGGAGATTTCAACACTTGCGCGGTCTAGTGGGGAAGCACCCGGACCAACAGTAGAGGCCAGGCACTACTCGAACCCTTCGCAGTCCTAGATGTGGTGCCACTTAATGTTGATGCGAATGACACCTTCAGGAATAAGAGAGGCCGGTTCAAAATCAACATCATATTTGCCAGCTCCATGTTTGGAAGAACTAAGGAGTGGCGAGTTTTAGACACCTACACCCATAGTGACCACCAAACCGTGTTGTACGAAACATTACCACACAGCGTATTCATCACGGGCAAATTGGCGAAGAAAGCCCAGAAAAATGGGTGGAAAGAGAAGGAGGTCGATGTGGGACTGCTCGATTATATACTGGAGGACCAAACCGAACAGTTTAATGCAGGGGTCGTTGCGAACAGGCAGGTTGGAAAAGTCATGAAGTGGGTAACTACCGCATGCGATGCTTCTATGCCATTACAAAGACAACCAGCAGAGACAATCAAGCCAGTGTAGTGGTGGAACTCAGGAATGCCCATGTGCAATCGGAGTGCAACAGGTTACGACACTTGCAACAAAGAGCAAGAATTGGACAACAAACGGAAGAAGTTGAGGAATGTGATCCACAATAGAACAAATGACACTTTCTGCTCCCTAAGGGATGAATTGAATAAACAACATGGGGTTGCGTCTATAGGTTAGTCATGAAAAGACTCAACAATAACAGTAGTCAAATGCAAAAAAGTAAAAGTGACATGCCCAATATCATTGCTATCCTCTTCCCGTAGTGTGATGAGGTGTTGAAAGCGCAAGCGGAAGGCAACGTCATTGAAAGAGAAATACCTCTCGTGACCGCCGAAGAGGTGCTCTTGGCTGCAAGGGTTGTCACAAAAAAAAAACAAGAAACTGGGACTGGGTGGTATTCCTAACTCTGTAGTGAAGACTGCTTTAACAAAAAGGCCGGAAGTCTCACCACTCTCTTCACAACCTGCCTCCAAACAGGACAATTTCCTATACGATGGGGAAAACAACGGCTTGTGCTTATACCAAAAGGAGTTAAGAATACAGGAGCGCTATCGTCCCACCGCCCGTTGTGCATCTGTACACAACAGGGAAACTGCTTGAGCCGAAAGGCAAATTATACAAATGTTTAGTAATGTTTAGCTTAGAGCGTCTGCGAAGGACCAGTAAGTTATTATATAAGACAATTAAGCTAGAATTTAAGCATTTTTTGTCTAGCCTTTAATTTAGAAATTAAGAATATAAAAACAAAAATAAAAAAATGTTTTAAAAATGAAAAATGGGAAACTGCTTGAGTGAGTAGTTGCCACTCGCCTGTAACAATTCACTGAGGGGATATCGGGGGTCTCTGAATGGCATTATGGGTTCCGGAAAAGTAGATCGACCAGTAAGGCACTATCCGTGGTGTGCGACATCGCCCGCAATGAACGAAAAAATATTGCGCCGTGGTGACACTAAACATTAACAATGTATTTAACTCGGTGAACTGGAATTGGATTCTAGAAGCGTTTCGCGATCTACAAGTCTCACCCTACTTGTTGCATATACTAGCAAACTACCTCTCGGATAAAAGACTACTCTATGACACAGCTGAGGGACCACAGGAATATAAAATAACGGCGGGTGTACCCCAGGGATCTGTATTAGGTCCGCTGTTATGGAATATCATGTATGATGGTATGATGGTGCTCAGTGTCAATGTACCAGAAGGAGTTAGAATCATTGAGTACAAGCAATGCAGAGCATTAAATGCTGGCTAGATATAGCCAGACGGAAACTAGCTGGGCATAAGACGGAGACAGTTTTAATAAGCAGCCGCCAGAAGGTTGAACACTTTGATTTGGAAATAGAATGACAGTCTCTATATTAAATATCTTGGTGTTATACTCGACAACATGTTGAACTTCAAGGAACACCTGAGGAAAACGAGTGAAAAAAGTGGCAAAAGTATGCAAAGTTTTGGGGAGACTGCTACCTAATGTTGGTGGACCCCAGGCACATATAAGGAAACTGATAGCCAATGTCAACACCTCCATTACAATGTATGCAGTTCCCAGGAGTCGCACAGTATAAGCCATACATGAGGGGAGTGAACTCAGCACATAGGCCGGCATCGTTAAGAGTATGTTGCGCATGTCCAGCGGTATTCGAAGATGCCATAAAAGTGTTCCTGGGAGGAAACCACTTGACATTGCAGTTAAAGAAAACGTTGCGTTGCATGAGCTCTCACAGGAGAATCACCGGCGAATGCGGTCACATTTAGAGTTTTCAAGCCTAAGTGAATGGCAACGAAGGTGGGATTCTTCCACCAAAGGAAGATGGACTCGCACCATGATACCTGGTGTAGAAATCTGGGTGAACGGAAAACATGGCAAACTTGTGGGGTTATAAGTGTGTTGCCAACAAATGGCACGGATTCACTTAATCCCCAACGATATTGTAGCGTAAGTAAGAAGTTGTTCCCCAACGATGTTTCGCCGAAAGAAATGTTCACCAGTCAAGAAAGATTGAATAATTAACAATGTTTAATTTGTTGAACCTGGTTTTTATTGTTCTTTGATTTGGTATATACACAAGCGACCGAGAAACGATGCCAAATTTACATTTTGACTTTAGTTCCTTTATTTACCTCAATTATTATTTTTGTGATTGTTTACAATTAATTTCATATTTACACAAGCGATCGAGAAACGATGCCAAATTTACACTTTGATTTTATGCGTGAACGCTCGATGCAGCATGTACACACGACGGTGGATATTAACGACTGACTTAAAATACACGCGAAATTATGGTGAGCCTCGAGCGGCGGCGTGACCTCCGACGGTAGTGGTTGGATAGCGACTGCTCTAATTAGGGGTGAAATTCTGTATGCTATTTTTGCACACAGGACAACCAATAGAGATCACGCCTCAGCTCTCTCATTGTCACGCCTGTCGAACCGTATGGAAACAGAATTATGGAGGAGAGGAAATATAGCCGGTGCTATTCACCTACGAAAAGAGATCATTGATTCCAAGCGAATGGATGATCTGCGGAAAAGCTGAAGTTACGCCACATCGGCTAGGGAAATATTACCGAGGGAAAAACGCTAAGGAATGCGGTAATTACCCAAGCCATTGGATGATGATGCAACCGCGTCGTTTGATTCGACTTGGTTGTTGCTAACCAACATTGGAATTTCCGATGGAAATCTGATGGGCTAGAGGAATGGAGTTGCCGTATGGCAAAAAGGGTAGCTGAACTCAATTATGCATTATCTGCATAGGATAATGAGTTTAGCTATCCGTCCCTTGGGAAATAAATGATTCTCAGGTGAATACCGAACGGTGGGATAGGGGTTAGTATGACACACTGAAAGCGATCGAAATAAGGCGGAAATTGTGCTTGGAATTGTGGGTTGGTTCTCCATGTAGTATAGAGAAGCCCCACAAACTGAACTACCACTTGACTAAGCTGATATCACGACATGGATACTTTCGGCAATACTTGCACAAGTATAAGCATGTCAATCACCCATACTGCTTGTACTGCGAAGGCAGATTAGAAAAAGCGGAAAACGTACTCACAGAGTGCGTGAGATTCGAGTACGCACGAAGGATTTTGGACATATGAGACGCACAGTTATTCTGACCGAAGTAATAGAATACATGCTAAGTTCCAAACAAGCATGGTCCCGAGCAAATTATATTCTATATGACATGATGCAGCAGTTGCGAGCGAAGTCACAGGTAAACCCCGTCCCGCCCCGCGATGGAATATCTAAAAGAAAGTTCCGCGGGGATCAACGGGAATATGTGCTTAGCGGGATGTCGTTTTAGTGGGTAAAAATCCGGCATGCTTCAGGATCAGTTCAGAGATATCTGTTGAAGATTTTCACCTTCCTACTGAAACCAAAAAAAAAGAGAAGAAACATCTATTGTCAACAAGAGAATCACTTAAGGCTAGCAATTGGCCAGGGGCTGAAAGAATTGGAGAGACAGAGACGTACATTGACTGGCACGCATGTAAATAATAAAATTATCTGCCGTTAGGAGCTATAGTGGTTGTGGTGTTAACTGTTTAAAAATGATAACTATACAATTCCACAGTACTCATGAATCACTAGATATAATCGTTAAATTGAACTGTATTGTACCAATTGGACTGTTTAGAGCTAGTGATTGGCTAAAAGTGGAAGGCGTTGACTAACCGGAGAGGGGTGGTTTCCATTAGGAACTAAGCTATACACCTCCATGTTGACTCGCCAGAAACTCTGGAAGCTTGGTTGGGAAGGTTTGATGTATCCATTTTATAGTCCATACTTAATACCTATACATAATACCATCTTATTTATCATCACAAAATTTCATTAGTGATAACAAATGGATGTGAAGAGAAAATTATGTAAATAGAGTAGCTTGTCACCAATACGGATCAAGGCTTCTATAAGAGAGGCATTATGAAGTTATCTGTGCCACAAATTATAATTAACGATGCCTATTTGACCAAATCGGATAATCCGGACCATGCTAAGCAAGTTATGAAATAAACGCAACTCTTTCCCAAACTAATATTACGTGTTGCTTTTAAAGATAACGAAGTATGTCATACCCGTTCCCTAAGAGTTAATCCCGTTCACAACCGTGAAAATTCGATTCACCTTCCGAAATTTCACAGAAGCAGAATTATTGATGATGCCAATTGTTTGATTCCGATGTTCTGTATGTAGCCTCACCAAACACCAAAATACAATGGTTTTGTTTCCCTTCGTTTTGTGAATCGTTCACGTTTAGCACTTAAGTTCCATAACAATGAAGCAGCAGGGTTCAATCACAATACACCTTCTCAGTCAATGGTCGGAAGGTCTGCATGTACCCAATTAGTTGAATCATTATATTTTATTGCATCTCACTTCCAGTAGCCGACTGTGACTACAAAACAGGCTCAGTGATGTGGTTGTTTGTGGAAACAACATGTCTTTTCGACACGTTCTTTTCGACAAAATAAGAACCATTGAACCATTGAGTCATGGGATGTTATTCTCGTCTGATTACATTTTCTTGTAATTCAATTAAACTTATCCTGTTGCAAGAAGAGCAATGGCCATCGCTGTGTTTGATCTACGAAATAGTAAAATGGCCGCGTGAATGTAACAATGGCCACCACCCTCTTAGTAATCCCTGATTTAATTTTCTCGATAATGGCGGATTCTTTTATAGCCTTTGGAATTTCCATTTATTCGCAGAGACGTGCACCCTATTAAAAGGCCGACATTGTCGTAATTTTAATTAATTTGTTTTGCAAGGCGGGAAAATGACTCATCTGGCGCTGCCCAGCTGAAGGGTAACCGGAACTGGGTGGTTTGAATTTGAAATATATTACATATCGGGAGTTACATAACAACACAAACGGGGGAATAAAATCCCTTATCCAGGTTTGGGGAATCTTACGGAGCATCACACAGAGAAAATTGTTTCAAAACTGTTAGCACTAAGAAAGCTGAAGCCTGTATGGCATTACTAATAATTTATAATGAAATACTTCAAATGAAATTAAATTTGCAGTTAGGTTATTAAAATTAATTTTACGTACTCTGTCGTGTTAGATTGGAATGCTATTCGTGTCACATGTGAGATCCAGTGCGACCTCTCACTACAGTCACATTGTCTGAGTTCGACTCCAGTTGGTATTCGAAGATGAATATAAAAATAAATAAATTGGAAATAATAAATAAAAACAGAGCAATTGAAATATTTTACAGGAAACGGGTAGGAATAAGTGACTTCCTTTTAATACCTGTGTCGTAATATATCGTGTCATCTTATTTGTTGGGCCTTCACAAATTTAATATACTAATTCTCAATTAAGCCAATTGGTACCAATGATAGCTTTTTGAGAGCAAACCAAGAGCGGTTGGTTAATTTGTTATACTCGGATCAACTTATTACTTTATTAGAAATCGAGTTCACATCGAGTAGACATCTCTAACTAATCTTGGTAATGCCTTGAGATGCGAATATATAATTATACTTTTAATTTAACATAAACGCCATTAACAAGTTAATGAAAAATCATGCAATTTTCGTCTTACAGCGCTATAGAAAAGAATAAAGTAATATATTATAGTGCAAGCCCTTACTTAGTCCCCACTGCCCCCATATTAACAGCTTTTACCAAAAAAAAAAAAATCAGTTCATATTAGAGGTTTATAATGTGAATTGGTAATTACGTCAAAATGTCACATACTGTCCACATTCGTTTGATATTTGTAATGAAGCGTTGCCAAATTGAACCCTAGAGCGATACCCTGTGGAGCTGTGGGGCGTTATCGGCGGATTGTGCCAGCACGGGCACGGGTTCACCAATATTCCACCGGGGAAGAGACAAATCACCAGGCACACACGAGGAGGTCGGAAAAATGCCAAAATAATAAAACGCTGTCTCCAATTACACTCCGTTAAGTAGGTCCGTTTTATTAACAACTGTAGCTTAGATTTTGGTGACAATTGTATTTTATTCAGTAGCTAATAAGATAGACAACAATTCAAATACACGTATGGCTATGAACTTTATTAATTAATCACACTTTTGAGTTTAGTATCCAAATGGTGCTCGTAAGTTGGACGAAACAGCTCATCGTCTGCCGACGAGATGAAACATACAAAGACCGTCTTATGAGTCGTGACAATAGTTCCTCGAATATATTATATATACATCGATTTCGAAATAAACACGCAGCACACTAATTGCAAATGAACAGGACGTAACAGTCGAGGATGACCATTGAATAAAATATTCCTAGTGGATTATTGTGTATGTGACAAAGCGGAAGGTGATTATCTCAATGTTTGAAACACTGTCTATAGCGTTATCTTCACGTAATTTCGTTTGTTTTAAATTTAAATCCAGGTTCAAAACTTGTAACAATGAGAATGTGGCGGTTCTTTAATGCATTCCCAAAGAACCGTCCATCCTCTTTAAATTAACCACTATCCTCTTCTCATACAAAGACACCGTACCTACCTGCAATTTTGGGCAGCGTAAGCTCTCAGCAGCATTTTTCATACCCGAAAGTAAAACCCCAGCAAGCGTGCACATCAAACAAATTATTTCATTCATATTACATGAACCGTGCCAGACCAATCGGCTGTGCTTATCAGCAATTATAAAAGATAAACACTGGCTGGCCAGCGTAATTGTTGACACAGCTGTAGCCCATATTCTTGCTACGGTTCATGAGTGAATATTGCTCCAATCCGAAGGTTCGCTACAGTTGCGACCAATTTCCTTTATCGGTTATCTACCGATCATGGGATTTGGGCATGAATATGATTGACGTTAGACAATCATACCCGTGATCATGTCTAATGATTCGTTGTCTAAACAACGACCAGCCACTATTCTCATACTGGCTATTCTAAACGAAATGCTTCTGTGCACTCTACGTAAACAAGAGACATTATTTTTGCCTGCATGCCAGTATTCCTGTGCATTATCCAATGTCTAAAATAAACATGCACCCAAATATAGTAGCCTCTGCCGTCGCAGCAAAGTTCTGTTGACTTATCGCCAACCCAAATCGACCCCCAATCGTACGATGGGAATACACCCAGCCGTATACCGATCATCATATTTGACCAGCTGCATGTTTGTTTTTCCTTTCCTGCGCCCAGCGAGTGTTTGGGTGTCTTTCTTGAAAAGAAAAGATTGTTTTTCCCCTGCGATGACATGCGTGGAAAATCATCGCAATCACCAGAGGCTGGGTCAACGTCGCCTAGCTCAGGGAGTCAGATTCAAACTTCGTAGGCGTACACACGCTATTTTTCTCGAGGAGTCAGATTTCATCCTCCGTCAAGTGCAAAAAGTCGAAATACCTTCTCCAAGGAGAGAAGTAGAGGTCGTTGCGTTGTCGGAGTCGGGAAAATACGATAACTTATGTGTTCGATTGATGTGTAGATACACCTCTTGTGAGAAGTCCGTGTAGTGTTTTCCGTTTTTTATTGTTCGCCGCGTCAATTTGCACTGCATTTTCCAGTTGACTTAACTTGATTAAAACGCGAATCGGTTGTGACAGTGACCTGAATTTGTCCACTTTAAAATAAAAGGGAAATTAATCGATGAATAAATATATAAAAGAAAAGAAAGTCAGTGTGTTTTATTTTCTCCTTCCTTGGCGGACTATTTTAGGAAGGATTCATCGGTGGTGTTTTTATGGAACCCGCATCCTTGCTGATGCCATCGCAAAAACAACCCATAAGAACGGTGGGCGTGATGTTTGCCCGGTGCGCACACTAACTCCACTCGCTCTTTGTGCACACCCTAACGTGTATGAAATTCGACTGACTAATTACTGGCGAGGAAAAGTTCGTCGCGTCGTGGCAGTGGAGTCATAGTTAAAATCAACTTACTGCCATTTACTAGGAACTTTGAAAAGGGCTGCTATGCCCGTATAGGGGATTTAGTTCCGGGGAATCATCGCCGTATAGGCTGAGTTGGATTCTATGGTTGTGTGTACCGGGAAATTGGTTTCAGCGGCATAGCCAAGTATGGTCAAGAGTCTTGATCGTTGCGATGGTCGTTTCGTGGAAAGGCGGAGCATCATGCTGTTGGCTTGCCAGTAAGAGGGAATTGGGGTGATTGTACATGGTTTATGTGGAATGGGAATCGAAATGGTTTTCGAGGGAAATTAAATGTTGCTTGGTTACCAGCGAGGAGATAGTTTAAGCAAGAAGTGAGTCGGAATGATTTTCGGGGGAAATTGGAATTGCTTGGTTGCAGGCAAGGGATATAATTTAGATGGGATATTAACCGAAGCGGTTTTTGGGAAAATGTGTTCATGTGTGCGGCTCGATGTAGCTGATGGAGATGGTGAGTATTCGGTTGTAAATTTGGTTATGCGTTTATTACAGGATATGATTTTTGGGGGAAATTGGGATTGCTTGGCCGCAAGCAAGGAGTATAATTTATGTAGAGAATTAACCGAAGCGATTTCGGGAAAATGTATGCGGCTCGGTGTAGTTGATATAGATGGTGAGTGTTTCGTTGTAAATTAGATATGCGTTTATTACAGCTCGGGAAATGAGTTCTTGGTAGGTTGGGGATGTATGCAATTTCAGGTTTGGGGAAGGATGCTGTTGCATATTAGGATGTGTTTTTGCATGTTTGGAAATGGATTACAGATTGGGGTTATATGTGACGCGCTGTTAACGGTCAAAATTGGTTGGGATTGTGGGGTGATTCTCCGTGTGATATGTAGAACCCCCACAGAGCTACAGCTTAAGAGTGCAAACGTTTTACCGAAGCGGGTGTTTCAATACAATACTATGTATCGCGCATCCGAATACATGATTTCGTCATCATGCCCAGGAATTGAACTCAACACCGCTCAAGTTGTTCAAAATATTGATCAAGGATTTGAACCTGCATTCGTACACGTTCGACTTTAGACGGGCATTGAAACTTGTCGACCAATAGCAGCGCCACCAATACGTCAGCATAAGATGGTCGCAGCATGGTCGCTTTTCGCGGAGAATCATCTTCAGCAACGTCTTTTTCACCTCAGTGAATTCGTCAACAACTAGAAATATTGTATCTGGATCGATGAAAATCTGTTTCATGAGAAAACACAAACATATCCAGGATCCCCCACGTGCGTCTGTGTAAATATTTAACATAATCGAACTTCCATCTTGCAGATTGTATGCGCCCCCTTTATCCGCTTTTATCAGATAAGCGTGTTATATAATTGAAGTTCATTTAATTATCACTCCCCCTTTGAATTATTAACATCTCGTGTCTTCACATACATATCCTTCCCTTCCCTCCAAATCACTAATTTCCCTTTACAATAGAATATCCCCAAATACAATAGTAGATAATTTAAATAAAAGTAAACCCCCATTGAAAACCCCACTCACATTGCAATAGCCATCTTCCTTTTATTAGCCATAGTCGCCCTCTATTAGCAATTCCGCCGCTTCCTAGAAATAACTATCGTGGAAGCGGAACGAAAAAGGATATGTGCCGAAAAGACACGAGATTCGTTCTTCTGATTTATGTCGTCCACGTGTGCGTTTGGTTAGCAAAATCGTCGTTCCGAAAAAATAGAAAAATAAGAAGGTGTCTTAAAAACGAGTAATGTGCGTGTGCGGTCAATTATTTAAAAGAAATTGTGTATGTAGTGTTTAAGTCACAAAGAAGATAAACAATAAACAATAAAGTAGAATAAGGGAACTTATTTAGTTTAATTAATCGTGTTGAATTCGATTGTAATCGAACTGTAAATTGATAGAATCGCTGGAACGGTCGCTCCAAATCCCTTGGCCACCTGTGATTTTAGTGCTACTGTGTATGCATGTGCGGGGCTCCTTCTGTCCGGATCTAATTAGATGACATCAGTTTCAAAGCCACGGGCCGTGCAGCTTAACAGCGGACATCACTTGGTTAGGGGAAAGTTTAGTATACCCTTAATAAATAATTGTTAAACAATTAGTATTTAACAAGCGGCAAGTTCTTAAAACATGGGCAACAATTCCAAATCGAAATTCCAACTCAGGCATTCGATCACGTAGAAGAACATGAATCTACATGAAGAGTAAATACCTCTGGTAATGATCGGTCATGAGTATTTTATCGGAAAAAGGGCTCTGATAGCGGGCACGAGATGTTGCAGGGTCTCGTTATCACCGAAATCGGTTCATGTAACAATGCGGCCTTCAGTCTGGACAGAGTCACCGGTGTTTTGAGTTGGTCGTGAACATGTCGGCCGTTGGTCGAGAGTGACGTTCACGTTGATGTTGCTGTGGGGGCTCGCAGCGCTTTGGAGTTTGTTCTTCCTAGGTAGGTGTGGGTACCTTTGGTTGCGGGTCGGAGCGCTAACAGCAGGTTTTGCAGAACAAATGTTTTGTACGGCATCGTCGCGATGGTGGCACGTTTTTGTGATGTGGAAGAGTTCTGTAGTGAAATATTGTGTCGACTGCATGATTCTGCTTAGTATATTTAACATAGTCGCCGTCCATGTACGCCCCGCCCCACTTTCCGCCTACACTCTCACAAACCGCACTCATACTCACACCCTAGCCTCCGGCGTATCCTTGCGCTTCCGCGTACTACCGCTTATACTATTGTCTATCCATCTTTGTTTAGTTCCCAATTTCCCAGTTTTTCTGATGCTTTAAAAATAATCCCTAAAATTTCCCCGCCCTTTCATGCCTTAGTTTTTAAGTTAGTTCGTCAGTCTACTTATATGTTTATACCACTTGTACTAAGCGAAATAAAATGAGAGTCCTGCCCTCACTTAATTCATTCACGCTGTTGCGGATTCGCACTGGATGCAACCAGCGAATTCGCAACTGAATGCAGCCCTTAGCAACCAAAGAATAACAAATGTCGGCAACCAGCTGACAGACAATAAATTCTTTGGTTGTCAAGAAAAAACCTAAATAAACCTCTTCTTGCATTAGATGTTGGCGACTACAGTTCGTAACAATTTTACTAATCCCTGTCCATCCAAGGAATCGTAACAAATTAAAAGTGTTAAGTAACATTAAAAGCAAAGCGAGTTGTTATTATAGTTAGCAGAGTTATTCTTGGGTTCCTGCTAACATCATTCCCCTGGCACAGAGGTAAACTTGTCATTTCTCGAACATTTCAATTGGAAGTTAATTTCAGCTCAAACGACCAACATTTATTGGTCCTTTTGTCATTCCCACGGAACCAACATCGTGGCAGATCATTGTTCCTGACAACATCCCCTCGGTCCACAAAAATACATTGTTGGTGGAAGTTGCGTGAACTACGTATTGGCCAGTCGTTTGCCAATACACACTCATTCATTCATCAATTCCTTATTTCATTTATTCATTCATTCATTCATTCATTCATTCATCCATTCATTCATTCATTCATGCATTCATTCATTAATTGATTAATTAATTCATTCATTGATTCATTCATTCATTAGTTCTCATATATCTTCTCAATTGATCTCTAAACTTTCGGTTCCTTATCAAGTCTTCTGTTCCACCAATCTTTAAGGCTGAAGACCAAGAACTACTCGGGGACAATAATCCTACAGGTGATTGCATGCGGAAAGGTGTTTGTTAGTTAAATTGTTGCTTGCAGAATGATAAAATTTTCGGAATAATACGAGGGCAGTTTGATAAGTCTAATTTTTTGAATAAGAAATATTTTTTTCGGCAAATAAGCATTTTACTTCTCGATATAGTGGCCTTTCATTTAGTCCAGCTCTTTTCCTATTTTTTCATTTCTTCGAAATAATAGGTTTCCTCAAGGTCCTCAAAATATGCGTTAGTTTCTGTGGTAACCTCTTCATTCTGTTTTGTCTGCTTTCAAACACAAACTAAATGACGCAGCTTGCTCAAACTTTGACAGTAGTCTATTTATACGAGTAGATGGCAGTTGACGGGAGCAGTGTTGCATTTAAAGTTACTGCGTGGGAAATTCAAAAACTTATCAAACAGCTCTCGAATGTACTCACTGGTACGTGAAATCTTTTTTTATTACACTTCCTTCGGGACAGGCGAACCCATAGCGTGGAGTCGGCGCCCTGAGATGGCACCAGGTAACCGTTGCAGTTCCTTTTGAGTAGTTGCACATTGTAATACTCTGGAAACACTCGTGGGGAGGGAATTCCGGATCTTTCCCGCTCTGTAACGGAACGAACTCTGTTCGCGCCGTTGGGAGATGAACCGCAAATTGGTGCGATCCGTCACATTGTCTTGTAGAGCGAATATAAAACGAATTGCGTCGAACAATACCAACAATCTCCGAAGAACAGTACCCATGATAATATCTGTAAAACAGACAGAGGTCAGTTACGCGCCTTCGCTGTGATAGCGACTGAAGTCCCAACGCCAAAGCCGTAGCCCTCATCAGGTGAATCGATCGTCCCTGGATGCTCTCAAGCAGATTGAGAGTATTCCCTCAATCCTGCAGACAAGTCGTTTTATATACCAGACCCTCGTCCGGAAGTAGATCAACACATTGCTCTTGTAGCGGCTTATTGAATTGATCCAATTTTGGGTATACAACGGATTTGTGTTGAGGTGTAGTTATGTCGGCAGAAGCTTTCGAGATTCAGATCAGCAGACCAGGACTACCAATGTTTACGCTCCAGGCCCTAGACGAGATCTCAGATTTTCGACGACTACATCCTCATGCCTTAAGGATTACCCAGAATGTAATTCCTCGTGCAGCCAAGGTAAGTCGCAAAAGTTTCCTAATACAACAAAATTCAAGATTGATGGTGTTGAGAAACTCATGCATCCACATAAAGTCCATGTACGAAAAGTTTCCGACCTAACAAAGATACAAGACATTTTTGCTTAAAATTTGTTTTTTATTTTTCTACATAGTCTCCTTGTAATTTTACGCACTTCTCCCAGCGATGCTCCCATCTCTCTAACCCGTCCAAATAGTACTCGGCGTTTTCCTCTACAAAATAACTGCTCAAGAAGGTGATATCCTCCTCATTTAACGAAAATATCTGTCCTCCGAGCGCAATTTTTAGATTAGGGAACAAAAAGAAGTCGCCTGGACCTAGATCTGGTGAGTAAGGCGGATGGTCAAGCAGTTCAAACCGTAATTCGTGGCGACTGCACATTAATGTGGGGAAAACTAAGTACATGGTGGCAACTTCTGCGAAGAGAAGACCTAACGTTGGTCAAACTATCAGGATATCGGAGTATGAATTTGAAGTATGCAATCCTTAAACTAGCTTGGGTCAATAGTATCAGCCGATAACAATATGGGAGAAGAAATACGCGAACGGTTGATCAAATCCATTTTTAATTTTCATTTTTGTAACATTTTCATTTTATATTCTTAGTTTCTAGTTTATATGCTAGAAAAAAAAATGCTTAGATTCCAGCTTAATTATCTTATATTATAACTTACTGGTCCTACGCAGACGCTCTAAGCTAAACATAATATAACAATTGTGCAATTTGCCTTTCAGCGACAGGACTTTATTTGTGGCTCTAGTTATGATTATTTATCTAACAGAGAAAAACTCGAAAAACTTTGTGCCAATATTTTTTCTGTTTTTACTTAATATTTAACTTAATTCTATTTTTTTAAATTTTATTTTATTTCCTGAAATGAACTTAATTTAATCTTATACTACCCTAATTCTAGAAAAACGAAGTCTGGGTAAGCTGGCTGATAATGCAGTGATTCTGTGGGGGTATAAGTTTTGATGCCAGAACACGGGCACTAGGTTCACTTTTAACCCCAAAGATTGTTCAAAGAAAACAAGGAAGCAGGAAGCTTGTTGTGATGTTACAAGTGAATTTGATTAATTTTTATTTGTCTTCTGGAATTAGTAATCGATTTACGTTAATTTACTGGTGATCCTTTCTTTGATTGTGCACTGGTGAATTTAGCTACTTTTATTTGTCTTTTGGAATTTGGGTTTATACAAAATGAAACAATTAATTCAGCCACGTTGTAAGCGCACTGGTGATCGAGATTTGCCTTTTTGGAACGTTTGACGTAGCGTGTGTACGCTGCGGTGGTTGAATATCGACTCCTGGTTAAACAGACACGAAATTAAAATGTTTCCCCGGGCGGCGATGTGACCTACCGCGGTGATTGTGTAACGACTGGTTGGAATTAGGGATGAAGATGGGATTTTTTTGATTTGCACCACAAGCAACCAATCGATATCATCTTTGCATTTGCGCTCTCTCATGTTCCCCGCCCATCGATGTAGAAAAACGTTTCGGTTGATTCGATAGTCGACGGACAAGGGAGAATGAGAGAACCGGAATACAATGTGCAATGATCTCGGGGTGGATTTGGTTTTTGTGTGCATGTATCAATGCAGCTTTGAGAATAGCCTGTCGCGCCATTGTGGCTAGTGTTTTAGAAGGTTACCCTGTTATGTGTCAGCAAGGACACCGATTCACACAAACCTTCCTTCAACGTACCGTTCCACTTCTGACTCCATGTTCAATAAAGTAATAATATATTCGTACGCAACACCATAAGTATATATTTCTTTATTTCTTTATTTGTTTTGCACTTAACTTTAGGTTACAAATGATTTTTACTCCTTCAAACAGTACACAATTTGGGAATAGTAGGCGTTTATTTGAAATTAATAAGAGTTCCGGATTGATTAGATGCAACACTATTTGAAATTAATAAAAGTTCTGGATTGATAAAAATGATAGCCACGCAACACAATGTGAAATTAAGAGAAGGTCTTTAATGATTAAGCGAAACACGATTTGAAATTAATAGAAGTGCTGTAAATAGCAATGCACGACTTGGAAACGTAACTTGGTCCACCGGACGATCGAATCAGACTAACTCTTTTACGGTTTACGTGGAGGGCACCACTTGCCTCCACGGAATCTCTTGAAAGACTAAGTATCGCCACCGAAGCGACAGAATTACCAAAAATTCTTTCATCGCCTCGATGATCACGTATGGTAATTTTCCCTTTCGAATATTGTCCCACAGACAGAAGGGTTGAAACACACACACGATGACTACCTCTGCTGCTCATCGGGTGTGTGCACAAGTATGCAGACATAGCATCGATCGAATCGACAAGGTTGCAGCTGGTGTAGGCATCCCATCAAAGGGGTTGAAATGTTTACACGATCAACGACTGCGTAAATCATTATTGCTGACCGTGTACATTACATTTCCGTAAAAGGAAATGTTTATCCGACCAGCACTGTGTGGAACATTCATGCTGATCGGGCGCGCGTTGCTGGCGTCCTCTGATATGAATTGCCATGCGCGTGTGTGGGAAAAATTCTTTCCTCTTGTGTGTCAAGGGTTTATGTCGGCTACGTAATGTTGTACCGAGTTGTATTTCAGGGGGATTTCACTGGTGTCAATAAATTCGCTTGTCGATCGGGTGGTCGATCGATGTGGGCATAGGCGACAACAAAAAGGAAGAAATATCTCCTGTGATATGGGGCAGACACGATAAAGATATTTGAGGATTTGAATTTGGAAGTGAGAAAGTGACTTGACTGGAGTCGCTTAGAGGAGAAGAGTCAGTCAGTAGCGCGCATAAGGAGAAGACCTCCTCAAAAAAGTTAAGAATAAAACTTAAAAATAAATTAGTTTTTAAAAAGAATCAGTCTGTTTTTTACTTTACGGCTCAAGAAAAGGTTTCTTTGTCGCTACAGTGTTTTTCGAATCGCGATTTGATCGTTTCCTCCCTAGCTAATAAAAGCGATTTTCATCAATAGTGCTTACGTGGCTAGTGAATCGGTATTAAGGACAACAACGGTAGCCCACTCTTCCCGGGGAACCGGAAGCACGGTGGTGCACCGAAAAATATTATAGTGGGAACTAAATTAAATACTTTGATAATTTCCCCAGCGATTGCATGATTATGCAACCGCGTCGTTTGTTCAGACTATGCCGTTGCTAACTGACATGCGATTTATGCATTGTCTGCATAGAATAATGAGTTTAGCTATGCGTCCTTTTGGAAAACATGATTTTCCTTGTCTGCGATTGAGGGATGGCGTAAACCGGGACGCCCAGAACTTGGGAGTGCCAAACTGGATGACATCGGCTCAAAATCCGGACCGGTGGAGAGATATACTGAATAAAGACAAGACCGGATCCCGGTTGTAGTGCCGATGATGATGATAAATAACCCAAGTCTATCTTGAACTAAGTTTTTTGTTCTTTATAGATCGCACTATAGGTTGGGCCATATATTTTTGCATATTTGAAACATTAATAGTAATGAAACTACAAATGTTATTTTGTTGATCATTTATTTAACGTAATAAACGTTTATTGGAATATGTTTTTTTTAAATGACATCGTCGAGATGTGCCCCGTCTCGTCGTTGGCAGTCCTGCAATCGACTACGCAAACTTTGGAAAGCTCGCTGACACAGGCTGCGAGGTATCGTGGCTATCTCCTCCTGGATGTTTTCTTTTAATTGGGATATGGACGTCGGTTTATTAAGGTACACTCGACTTTTCAGGTATTCCTTGACCCAAGCTTTGAATAAATTAACACTTGGACACTCACTTACGCGGCGTAATCCGTATTCAAGTCTAAGGCGCCGTACAGTAACGTAGGAATCGTTTTTTTTTTTTTTTTTGTAAAATTGTTTTACACAAAACGCACGCAGTTGTTTCGTGAAGCACTCCATCGTGACAAAAATTGCACGAAGTCCCCGCCACTCGCGCGCCCCTTCCTCTAAAGGATTTCAAGAAATCAAGTGTTGCCATTTGCAAACATTTATGGCCCACCCGATATATAGATAGCTGGTTTTTTTTCCTGAAAGAAGTCTGAATGCACGAGTAGACATAGTCAATCTTTGCAAAAAAAAGGTGTTTTCGATCTTTCACTGAGCCATAACATTAATTTATATATTTATGAAAGGTCTTTCTCTTGTAGATATCTGCTTTTTTTTCACGATGCGAACACACAGAAATTTTCTAAAAACTAAATCAAAGTATAAAACTAAAACTAAAACTAAAATAAAACTAAATGAATAGAAAATCTTGTTTTTTTGATATTTGTAAAATATTCCTTTGGGCTTGTTTTTCAAAATTGCAACTGAAGAGTCTTGTCTTCTGTTCTGTTCGGTTCAATTCGTTCTTCATTTTTCGAATCATTTCTGTCGATCTTACAGGTCTTTTTATTACGACAATCGCAATCGAATTTTGCAACGCTCCCATATCATAGAAATGAGTTATAGTTCGATACGCTAATGATTTTTTCATACTGAGGTGTTGGAGGTCTCTAACAGGCAAATATAGCACAATAACTATACCACGTTCGCATTCCATCACAGATAACATTTTTTAACACATTTAAAACAAAAATTGTTTCATACCTGTAAACAATGAACTTATATTTCATCAGGCAAAATATGACGGTAATGATACCGATTGTTTTAAAATTATAACTACATATATAAATTTGATGGGAGTTCAATTGGATCACACTATGTATGGCCAAACCCTACATTTTGACTTTACTGTTGTTGCGGATTCGCAAATTATACTAGTGGAAATTGTAGTACGTTCACATTTGCCAGTTGTCAGCCACTAGCTGACAAGGCGTCGGTGTTAGAGAGAGAAAGATTCTGAAGCGTCACACAATTTCAAAATGTTGATAGCAGTTTCGCTTGCGCTTGGTTAACTTTATTCTCTTGGATGCATCTGTCCGTTGGTCCGTCATGCTCTGGACGCATCTTTCCATTGGTCTGCCATCCTGTGGACGCATCTTTCCGTTGGTCCGTCATTTTCTGGAGATTAGTCTGTTGGACGGTCCGTCATCTCTGGACGCCTTATTATGCTGAACGGTCCGTCATCCTCTGGACATTAGTTTGTTGGACGGTCCGTCATCTCCGGGCGCCTTATTCTGCTGCACGGTCCTTCATCCTCTGGACGCTTTTGTCCGTTGATCCGTCATCCTCTGAACGCATCATGACGTTGGTCCGTCATCCTCTGGACATTATTTTGTTGGACGGCTCGTCATCTCTGGACGCCTTATTCTGCTGGACGGTCCGTCATTATCTGGACGCATTTTTCCGTTGGTCCATCATCCTCTGGACGCATCTTTCCATTGGTGTGCCATCCTGTGGATGCATCTTTCCGTTGGTCCGTCATTTTCTGGACATTAGTCTGTTGGACGGTCCGTCATCTCTGGACGCCTTATTCTGCTGGACGGTCCGTCATTATCTGGACGCATTTTTCCGTTTGTCCATCATCCTCTGGACGCATCTTTCCATTGGTCTGCCATCCTGTGGACGCATCTTTCCGTTGGTCCGTCATTTTCTGGAGATTAGTCTGTTGGACGGTCCGCCATCTCTGGACGCCTTATTCTGCTGAACGGTCCGTCATCCTCTGGACATTAGTTTGTTGGACGGTCCGTCATCTCCGGGCGCCTTATTCTGCTGCACGGTCCTTCATCCTCTGGACGCTTTTGTCCGTTGATCCGTCATCCTCTGAACATTAGTCTGTTAGACGGTCCATCATCTTTGGACGCCTTATTCTGCTGAATGGCCCGTCATCTTCTGGACGCATCTGTCCGTTGGTCCGTCATCCTCTGGACATTAGGTGTTGGACGGTGTGGACGCTTTATTCTGCTGGACGTTCCGTCATCCTCTGGACGCATCTTTCGTTTGGTCCGTCATCCTCTGGACGCATCATTCCGTTGGTCCGTCATCCTTTGGACACTTTATTCTCCTGGACGAAACCTCATTACATGGGTCGCATCTCTAATAAATGTCATCAATTGGATCGTTTGAAGTTAGCGATTGACCAGACGCAGTGACAAACGCCCAAAGGAAGAAGTCTTGTGTTCAATCAGGGCACATGTCTATCATAGCCCCCCATGAACCTCGGGACCTTATTTGGTTTTGATACACGCACGTTATTGCCTGGACGAAGCGATTGCCATATTTTTCTATCATCGCAAGATTTCCTTGTGAAAATTGTTTGGTCAAGTTTTTCGTCAATACGTCCGATCACAGAATCTATGAGAGAGGTGTTATGGAGTTACCTTTAAAAAGGTAACAATTGGATAATTCGAATCGCATAAAATAAACATAAAAATACAGGATTTCTTCTTCTCAAAATCATTAATAAACGAAGGAACTTCATTTAGTATCCCTGTTCCTTTCACATTGTGGCTAGCCATTTCGTACGAACTCATACGAATTCATCTTATGCCACAATACTGTCCTTTTTCTGACCTAGAATTGAACTACTACTGGCTAAATTCATTTCAATGTGCATAATAATAACAATGGTTTCATTATTCTAGATATACAACACCTGACGATTTGAATGTCTAGTGCTTCGGTGATTCAAATAATTTGACTTCGATTTGATTTCTGATCTGGAGTGTTTGGAAGAACCTAATTTGGTTCTATATATAACTCGCCAAGCACGTCAACTTGTCGACAATAGGATGTTGGTGATGCGCAGGCATGTGGACCAATGTACCAATATGGATCAAAAAATAATAACCACCTTGTCGTGGTTATCTATCAACGACTCCTTTATTCTAAAAAAATGTGTGGCGCTTCCACGAACCGCACAAATCACCATAGGCTGAGATGTCTTCGTTCCACCAAGGAACATACTCACCAATAACCAAACGCCACGAACCGCACAAATCACCATAGGATGAGATGTCTTCATTCCACCAAGGAACATACTCACCAATAACCAAACTCCACGAACCGCGCAAATCACCATAGGCTGATATGTCTTCGTTCCACCAAGGAACATACTCACCAATAACCAAACTCCACGAACCGCACAAATCACCATAGGCTGAGATGTCTTCGTTCCACCAAGGAACATACTCACCTATAACCAAACTCCACGTGCCCACAGACACGTGTCCTCAAAGTCGACCGTTTCACCTGACCAAAGCTGACATTTATACCGGTGTCAACAACCCCACGTATCCACAGATACGTGGGCCACAAGTCCTGAACAATTTTCTTACGCCAGCACGGCGATCGAAGGACATGACCCATCACAGAAATTGTGTATCGATCCATCAATTGGCAAAACACAAACGGTTGGCACAGCTGCGCTAGATGTCGACAAACATCACATCCCCGACGAGAAGCCAATTGCCGGAAAACAATCCGTTGGCAAAACCTTTGTCCCTGCTGCAATACACTTCGCTTAAACAAAGGCCGTTGCGCAGCAACAGCAATAAACGAAAACGCTGTTCCCATAGGGCAAAGTAAACACGATCCCAGGATCGCCTAAAGTAAACCACACATTCGATTGTTTGCATAAGCAACGCAACAGAATTGTGAAAATTCGGATGAACCCACAGACGACAACGGTCTGTATGTGTGTGCCCGATCTTCCCTGGTGGAGAGATTCTCGATTGAGAGAAAGTCACCACCCAGGGAAAGCAAAAGGAGAAAGAAAACTATGGGGTGAATGGAATCATCCCCAGAGAAAAAACGACAGTCTGCATCGAGAACCCTAACAACGAGGTTTAACGAGAACGCGATAAAACGGGAAAGTAACTTTCGACCCGGAGTTTTAAACCTAGTAAAGTACGCGAATTAACCGGAGGACCGGATGTGTTCTAAAGTAATTAATTTAAGTGCGGACAGTACACACGGCGACTGAGACGAGTATCCTCGTCGTGACACTTTCGTGGGACCTTTACGTGTGTCGTTTTATACATTACCAATTTTCGTGTCGAAAACAATAGTGAAAGGCTATCATGCTATAGTCAGGAATAAACAAGGATATTTCAAATATTAATTCGATTAGGGTGTGGTGGAAGTTTGTTGTGCTTTTGTTAATATCTACCTGAGCTACTATCATAAACAAAAATCGACATTGTATTCTAGACGTAAGTGGAGACCGAACTTGTATTTAAAAAAAAGGAAAAACAATAAAACAAAAAACAAAAATTAAAAACAAAACCTCTCAGTGTTTCATTTGTGGCCGATTCGCTCCGTGTTCTGGTTTCTTTTTATTTTCGCTTGTGTGAACAGTGTTCGGCGGAACACCTCGACTAAGACAACAATCCGCCAAAAATGTTCTATCTTATACACTAATTTACATCAGAAAAATCGTGGGAATAGGAAATGGAATTGGACTGAAAGTCCATGTGACTGGTTTACCGAAATTCAAAACCTTGTCTGGCATTCGTGTCTATCACATATCGCGCATCAAAATGTCTTATGGTATCCATAAGACATTTGGATACCTTGCATAAATTTGTTTCCATGAAAAGTTGATTACGGGTGCAATTATCGAAATCTAAAAACTTCGCGTCTGTTCTAATTGTGGGAATGGTGATGGGAATATTAATACTTAGGTATTTACATTATGGCAGGAAGGAAAGTAGAAGGTTTGTGCTAATGATTACAGTAGGCTGTGCAAGCAAGTATAAGGCGCAAGGCTAATAACCTTGCCCGTAGGAGTAGGTTATTGTGGGGAATTTAACAAGGCTCGAGACTTGCTAAATATGGTCAATACCGGATCCCGGTTCTAGTGATGATGATGATGATGATGATGATGAATAAAAATAATAATAATAATTAATTGGTAATTCAGCAAGAGTACTCTTGTAGTTGCTCAACATAACAATGTAGTCCTTAATCCAATTACATTGAATTCTATATTAGCAGTGTGTTGCGGATTCGCAATTAAATGCAGCGGGGAGAATCTAGTACGTTTATCGTCTGGTACATTCCCAAACCACCATACTCACCACACCGGTCAGCAACCAGCTGAAAGTGCGCCATCGCCAGAGGACGGCAGCGAATTGTCATATCGATTTGAACATGACTAACGCTTTTTAAGTTAGTTGATCTTCAGCGTCTACCAAATGCAGTCTGTCTGCCGCCCACAGGGGTTGCTTTTGTGTCTTCCAAAGTTATTCTTATAATTATCAGCACTTTGTTTCCTATATTCGGTGTACAGTAACTTGAATAGATTTGACAATCAAGTTCAAACGCAAATGAATACATATCTTTCACAGTAGATCCGACAATACTGCGCCGATAAAGTAAACAACAGTTTTAAATTGAGACCAAGGAAGTCCAAGGACACCGGACAAGAAGTGCGGACGCATCATCCTCAACTCCCCTTGGATACATTTCTCTGGTCGCGTCACCCCCTTACATACACTGGTGGCCGTTCGTTTGCCACCATTATTGGTCCTTCGAGCCAGATCCAGACCTGCGGATCTAGTGCATCGCCGCACAGTTCGCGATCCAGCAACCCGTGGATCCAGAACATCGCCGCCCAGTTTGTGGCACCAAACGACTGATCCAGCAACCCGTGATCCAGACCATGGCCACCCAGTTCGCGGGACATAACATCGGACCACAGCAACGGCAGACCCGGGGCCCAGTTCGCGGCACAACGAGACTGTGGAAACCAGTTAACGGAAAAATTGCCGGCATCATCCACTGCCAAATCAAAAACAACAAAGCCCGCATTGGCCGAACGCCGAAGCCTGGCCAGGGTGGAAGCCGCACCCGAACGCCAAGAAGAGGAAGCTCCCTGCCCGGGCGAGGAGCAGCGCAACGATCAAGAGGATTGCTGGCATCACGCTAAACCCATGACCGAACAACTCATGGCCGCCCAGTTCGCCACACAGGAACAGATGTCGTGCGCATTCCTCAACCTCGAGAAGAGAGGGCCACCAACGCTGATCGCAGTGGAAACGCGCCAAAACAGCCCCTAGCGCAAATGGGAGGACATTCAAAAGCGGCACGTGGAGATCATACATCTGGCAACTCCAGAGACGACCAGCGGCCACCGCTGCTTCGTGGAGGGATTCTTCGAGTCGGCCGAGGAGACCTACCTGAACGAGCCCACCAAGTTCGCCAAAGCACAGCACGCCTCAACGCCGACCCCCCAACCACGTCCAAGGCTGCGGCAGACACCGTCACACGACCAAACCACTCCCACAAACTGCCCCCAGTGCAGCTGCCAACATTCTCCGGCAGATACTCGGAATGGCGAACGTTTAAGGACCTATTCCAGGCAGTATTGGCGGACCACCCAGAGCTCTCGGGTGTTAAGCGGCTGTATTATCTAAAGTCCAGCTTCCGGGGCGAGGCCGCCAGGCCCATTAAGAACGTCACGGAAGAGAATTACCATTACCAGTCATTTTCTCCGCGACTGCCACTCCACTAAACGATGCCGACATTGGCAAGGACGACACCACACCCTACGTCACGCCAGTACGGTAGCATCACCGCCACTTCCAGATGCGGGCACGAGCCCGAAGGCCTAAGATCACCAGACTCCCGGGGTGTCATTACACACCCTAACCGCCCATCACCGGCGGACGACCCTCCTTGCTCCAGCACGCGTCATCATCCAATCGGGGGACCAACGCCGGGTGAAGGCCCGTGCTCTGATAGACCCCTGCTCAGAGGCCACCTTCATTTCCGAATCCCCCGTCGGCGGCTGCGCCTCCGCCGCGGGGCGTCGTTCGTCCCTGTTCATGGAGTCGGAGGCGCCTGCTGCCAGACGGCTAGGACCCAGTCCCCAATCACCATATTGCCTCGCCACTACTGCTCGCGAGGCTGGACGACCAACGCCCCTATCCTGCCCCATCTGTCGGACTACGGGCCACCCCCACGACTCCTGCCCGGCGACCTCGCCATTGCGGTGGGCCTGGACCTCGCGGACCCAGGCATCCCCTCAACGGACAAGGTGGACCTAATAATCGGCGCCAATGTATACCCGCCCATCATCACGGCCGGACTGAGGAAGTCCGACCACTCAGACCTAATCGCCCAGACCACGCACTTAAATTCTTAGCGGCAGTTGGGGCTTCTCGTGGGACCGTTGATGCCGGATTTGTCCCTAATGAATGGCAAATTGGCCAAACTGGTAAAATTGTCGCTCCCGATCTTTATGTTGCGGTTGGTATATCAGGCACAATACAACACGTAGCGAGAATGAAAGACTTTAAAACAATAGTTGTTATAACCAAAGACCCAGAGGCGCCAATTTTTCAAGTTGCATATATTGGCTTGGTGGCTGATCTCTTTGGGGCTGTGCCTGAAATTACCGGAAAAGTATGAGAGTGTAAGCTAAACATATAATTTACAATTATATGTTTAGTTTCTATTGCTTTTCGATGAACGATTTTGTATAAGATTTTCAGCATTTATATTAGTTATCCATCTATACTGTATTTTGTATGCCAAATGTGTCTTTTTGAATAAAAATAAGTTAAACAAAGTTTTCAATTAACAATTCAGATAACATACTCTGTTGATTTATCTATTACAAATTGTACTAATTTTTTTCTATTTATAAAATGTATTCTCAACAAACTCACTCGCATCTGTATACTTTTTTTTCATATTCTAAGCGGCCCTGTGTAGCGGGAATGTAAGCGAGTTGTCATGTTGTGAAAACTTCTAAATTACAGTCAATTTTATCTTTCTATTTATGTTCCTATCTATCTATCTTTCTATCTATCCATCCATCTATCTATCTATCTACCATGCTCTCTCTAGGGCTACATAGCCATGCTTCTCATCTTCAATTCTTTGATTTGGAACAACCATACCGAAGTGAAGAACGAGTTTGGAGACTAATTCGGAAACTATATGATTGTGCCAAAATAAAACTTGTTAATCTAGTAATTATCAAAAGCAAAACCCTACTAAGCGAATGTTTCTTAGCTGAAGTTAGCACAGATATAGACATATTACTCACTATATGGTATTTCATTTTAGCACTGAATTCTGAAAGGTGCCACAACAATTTAAACTTGCCTTAACTATCATTTGAACTATCATAGCGTTTGCGACAATAGTGAAGAGCGTCCAATTCGATCCGAGGCTATAACGATCAGAATCACTAAAGGATAGAACCAATGATTAACACATCAGATCACTCTCGCGTCTACGAATTAAATCGTTAAATTCAACTACACGCAACTATTATGGAGTTGCTATGGTATACGGTTCTGGCGGTTATGCTTTTTAATTTTTGGTGTTGCTCTTCACTAATTGCTTGCGTACTGTGTATGGATCTGTTAGAAACGTCACGAATGTACTACTGTAAAATTAATTAGCAATTCGAAACAATAGTAAAGTGCCGTGGTACAATATGAGAGTTTTTAACTGTCAAATCTATAAAAATGTCGCAAGTCCAAGTTGTGTGCCTATGTGTATGCAACAAAAGCGTGAATAACCTTTTCCATCTGCAATTTCTTAGCACCGAGAGAAGACGCAAACCAACACGTTATTCATATTGGTGATTTGGATGTCAGTTTCCACTAGAGAAAGTACGATTTTCATCTGCAGATTGGCCACAATCCCTTGAAAATATTTGCTTGAAAGCGGGTGGGTTAAATATTAAAGATAGAATTAGGAAGCAAGTGTCAAACATGTTTCTGTTGTGCCTCGTACCACAGAACCCATCTAAGAGCATTTATTTGTAAGAAATGGAGGCTAATCCAGTAGCTTAAAGCTAGCTTCAAAAAAGTAAAGCTTTATGGAATGAAATTTTCCCGAGGCAAATATATTGATTCAACAACAAAGCAATCCACAACAATTTATAGCTTTAATTTTAGTGGAAACGCGAACCACATGTGTGGCAAGTAACTGCGGAGTAACATAGATTACCTTTTTCATTAAATTGTTCAAATAAATCCTGAGAGGTTTTGGTAAAGTGATAATATTTTTGTTCTGGATTGAAGTAGAATAGATATTATTAGCTATGGCGTAAAACATTATTAAAGTGTTGACCACAGAACACATGAATGAATTTGTTGAAGCCAATTTTCCACGCATAAATGAGGTAATGCGACGTACAATATTGGTCTTCACGTCGTCCAATGCAGCTGATTAAATAGTATAATTTGAAAATTCAGAAAGTTTTATAAAAATGACGGATTCACAAATGAATGTACTGAAGAAATTTAGTACGTTCCCAGCGGCCACTTGCCAATAGTCATCCGGCAGCTGACAACGCGTCGGCAACAGAAAAGGGACGTCACTTAAGCGTCACAATTCAAAATTCACTCAACGGTTTCCATTTATTGACTATCTCAAGCCTGCCTGGGACAGTGGTTCGCAGCGCTATCTGGACGCTTCATTCTTCTGGAGGCACCGCTATCGACATTGTGGGGGTTTCTCTATTCTACATGAGAAACAACCCACAATTCCAACGAACATTTCCTACCTAATTTCGACCACCTTTCAGCGCGTCAAATCAACCCCATTTCCCCCTACTTACCTGTTCACCTGCAAAGCATGTTTCCACCAAGGACACATAGTCAAACTCATTGTACCACGCAGACAATGCATAAATGAGTTTAGCTTACCTTTTTTGCCATACGGCAACTCGTGTCCATGCCGATTAGCGTCAACCAAATCCAGCCGGACGAAGTTGTCGCATCATTGCAGATCCGCTTGGGAAATTTATCACCACATTCGATTGAATCACGTGATAATATTTCCCTTGCGTTACTTCGGCTTTTCTCCAGACACTTCATTCGCTGGGGATCAATGTACTCTTTTTGCTGGTGAATATCATCAGCTCAATTCCCCTCTCTTTCTCAGTTCTGTCTTCGTATGGATCAATGTACACTGAACTCACCATACCACCGAATCAGGTCAACGGGTTCCGCTCAGAACTACATTGATTCATGCACATACAACCAAATCCACCCCTAGGATAATCGTACATCGTGTTTCTGTTCTTTTATTGTCCCGCTCTCTTCGATCATCAGATTACCGATGTAACCCACCACACATCGAAGGACGTGGCAATGAGAGAGCAGAAGTATGTTCTCTTTTGGTTGTATCCAATTTCTTCCCTTTTCAAGTCAGTCGATTAACGTGATTAACCGAGGGAGGTGGTGTCGCTAATTGCCGCCGCGTGTGCATGCTCAAGCACACCATCGTCCGCGGACATCCCACTTTTATGTGAAATAAGTCGTTTCAACCACGTTGTGTGGTTGAAAGTGACGATTAATAATTATTAGAAATATTATCTGAGTTATGTGTTGTGTGACCGCATCGGAATGTTCTCACTAGTGAATATTTTCAATAAATTAAAACGCTTGCTGGCAGTGCTATCTGTCATCTTTTTTATAGATTACTTTGGTGTCTTAACTCACTTATTCGAATTAGACTTCAATTGTTTATTTATCTATCCACTCGAAGGAGATGTCGTCCAATATGCGCATCGGATTCGGTACAACCAGGAAGTGGACGGGCGTCCCACAAATGTTTACAATTACACATTCCTCAATGAAGGTGAACATAAATCGATGTCGCATTTTGAGAGACGAATGGCTATACGACAAACCTGGGGTTACGAGCAACTCTTTTCGGACGTGATTATTCGAACAAATACCTTCCCACGGATCGATGGGAGATATAAGGAATACGTGCCATACGCTGGCACACCATCACACCTTATACCCCCACAACATCCTCTGGATGCTTTATTCTTCTGGGCGTACCGCTATCGTTATCCTCTCGACACCTTAGTCTCCTGGATGCACCATATCACAACGGTCGCCTCTCGAACATTTATGGTCCTTCGAGCCGGATCCAGACCTATGAATTAAATAGTGATAGTGCGACTGTCCAACAGTGGTGAAAACCCCAATCAGCTAGAGATAACGACTCATCGCGCTCTCTTTCGTACATTTGCTTAGCTCGCAGCTAAGACCCCCTTCTCTCGGTTGCGTCGTTGATAAAGACTCGGGGCAAATTGAGGACGTCTGTTAATTCCAAGTGGTCACTGTGGCAAAGATTGAGGAGCATATTGGCGCTCAATTCTCGGCGCAAAACGGGGTGTATAGCCCTTTCCAAGGGCTATACACCCCGTGGAAAACCCACACTGACCACGATAGAGGCACTCAAACGTGACCTTTGTGGCGGTTCTGCCAAACCCCACTGACTACTTACCTAAAGAACCCCCATAACTACAACCCAGTCTGTATCAACTTTCTGCTAATGCAATCGCATTAAGCACCTGCAAATGCTTCACGCAACAAAATTCATCAAATGTATTTACCTAAAATCTCCTGGAAGAGAATTCTTACCTGCAGTCATTTATTCGAATTCAAAATTCCTCTTAAGAATCCTGTTCCAAACAGCATATCCCTGAAAAGAAAACTTATCGGTTCACATATAATGTAACCGCATAATCAGGGAATCTTAGCCTTGAGTTAGCTATTCTCAGCCTAACATGTGTACAACTTGCTTACATACACATCGGCTGGCGATTCATTGTTCAACTGCCAAGCAGCGTCGGGCAGCTTATTTGTTCAGCTGATCCCTCGCCTAGACGAATAAATAATCTCAAATTTCGTTCTTTGCCACAAACGAATTTCCTTGCATATACAAATGCCGCCGACCCAAGATACGATATACAATTCTCATTGTAAAAAGTATTGTAATACATTAGCACCTCTTTCGAATGGCTATTCGCCCATTTACACAAGGGCTTTACTCATCTAAGATTTTTATGGTGCCCTGGTCCCACCTTTGCTTTTAACACCATTTCTTCGATGCATCATCATCTATTTATTTAGTCGCGTTGCACATCCTAGACAACGATCTATACGGTCCCTTTGTCTTTTAATTTCCCTGGATCCGTTCCTCATGAGCAAACAAAGACCCAATTAGCATTCGAGGAGATTTGGCTAGTTTGCTTAGCCGAACTGACATTGTATGCACATTATGCCCTTTCTTCGTTTTAGATTCGTTCTCATGGTTTCGTTCCACGTATGAACCAATGCTCACACATGCATGTGTACATTAATTTGAGAGAGCCGGTTTCACAGTCCGAATTTCTATTGATAACGATTTAATATCACTGAGTCGTTACACAACCTTCCAAGCGGTCGGCTCGTCCGCCATCCACCGTACCCGCGCCGGTACGGTGTGAGGCAAAGGCATCGTTCATCTCCAGTGATGCGCACACATCAGAGTCGCGTCTATCCTCCCAGTTTTTCAGTCCTCGTTAGTGACGCCGACGCGTTCTTAAATTCATTTACGAGAGCTAGTTTCCTTTCTTTGAAATAAATGCGAATAGAACCATAAAAAATGGTTGTCTGGGCGCAAGGCGTTCGGACATTATATTCGCGACAACGTATCCTAAATATGTAACATTGAATATACAAATTATTAAATCAAAATTAAAGTGTTTTTTTCCGAATGCCTCCAAGTGTAGGCATTAATTTTGGTTTGCTTAACGAAATTTTACAAGTAGTGCAAACTGCTGTGTGTTCGTCAGGACACAGTCGTCGATTTTCTTTTGTGTGCCAGTCCGAAATTACGTTCATCTGTTGCACTGTGATCGGTTTTAAATCGCGTCCAAACCAAAGTCTATCGTAAACGGAGCAAGCATACCTAAAGTCATTGTCAAGAAACATCAATTTAAATCTTGATATCGATTTGTTCCATTTCATGTCCCATACCTCTTGCGCCGATATAACTGGTTGTATTGTAAAATACACGGGTTCTGCTGCTGAAGGCTGTTGTAGGTTTACAACCTGTAGTTCTTGAACGTTGTTTGAACTTGCCGCTGCGAAACCACTATGAACAGACAATTTTCTCTTAGCTATATCCGATTTATTTAATGCTGCAAGGCGCTGCCTGTATTCGCGTTGTCTCTGCGTATTTTTTGTCTTTACATTTTCAACCTGTACAGCTGTCGTCGACAGTGCAAGGCGCTGTCTGTATTCCTGTTGTCTCTCTGCATTTGACTTAGGAGCAATTAAGAGAGTCGCGCTCTCGCTCAATACGGCTCGTGCGTTATCGGTTATCGTTATCGTAACGCTACAAACTTTTTTCCGAATGCCTCCCAAGGTATACCGATTTATAAGACGTTGTCACGTCAATAATTACGAGTTAGTATTCGAATCCGTTCCGTATAAAAATCTCACAGAAGCGATGTAAAGATAAAATCATCTAAGGATACTCATTGGTGTAAAGATAAAATCGTCTAAGGATACTTATTCGTAGTAATATCGCAATTAATACTTTAAAGACCGTTCCCTTGTCAACTGGGTGGCTTAAGATATCAAATAAAAGGAACTTGCCAACTTACAAACTAGTGTGTTTTATTTTCTGCATAGGAGGTGGTGAACAGTTTTTCTCCTCTTGAAGTTTGCTGCGGAACTGCTTTAGTGATGATGGGGAGTGGAAGTGAACTGAAGTGAACCCCCCCCCACACCTTCACCTCGAATGGGAAGGTATTCTCATACGGCCCGAAGAAACATGCACATGGCAACCCTTAACCACCAAACCGGAAATACTTCGCGGAAGACTTCATCGCCGAGGCAGAGGAAGTGTATCTCGACGAGCAAGTAAAGCTCGTCGATGCCCAGTACGAACTTCACTCAGATTTCCCGGCAATATCCACAGCTTCCACAACAACCCCGACCAACGGCATTGCCAATCGCATCGCCGCTAGTGGGCTGTCTTCAGTGGAGCTACCGACGCTCTCAAAGAAGCAGGTGGGATATAAACTGCCCACTGCTGCAGTCGATCACCAACAAGGAGCCCGGCAGAATGCCGCCGGTGTGATATCCAACTACAAGTCGCGTGTTTTGATGCATACAACATCGCATGAATGGCCAAGGAAACAGGCCCCATGCACATTCTGCAGGGCCTCACACTACATCTCCGCCTGCGAAGGTTTTCGGTCACTCACAACTGCCCGGCGGAAGTCCTGCACTGGACACTCAACATGCCCCTCCTCGATGTAATCTTTTTATCAATTGACTCACAAAATTAAAACCGCACGTCTGCATATCTGTCGGTTGCCTCGTTATTCTGGATACAGCACACCCAACCAATTATATTCAATAATTTATTTTAGGTCGTGAATGTGTCGAAAATGGTTCAAAACATTTTAGATCACTCCGCCAAGGAGTGGTTCTATCTATAGAGTCTTGCGACGATAGTGTGATTCGAATTAATGGTATGAAGGTTAGAATGACTAAAAATGGAATCAAACCGCAACACATCAATCCAGTACTGTGTATAGAAGCTGAATAACTACTCTCTACTGATGTGCAATTGCTAATGATTCTCCCGATTCGATAATTCGGCTTGCTTTCGGTGTTGTCTTTGGCTATTGGTTTGTGTATTGTGTGTATCTGCTAAAAACGGCACACATCTCCCTTTCTATCCTTTCTAATAGATACCCAATTTAAAAGTTCGCCTTTTATCTACTTAGTCTTTTGTGTTAACAAACGTTTGATATACTAAGAGTTATACACTTGTTATATGGGGGATGAAAATCTGTTATAAATATTGCAGCAATACGTTCCACATGAACGAATCGGTAGTAGAAAGTTTCAAATGAATCTGCAGTAGTTTCCCCAATTTCATAGAAAACGTCACCAAAAAGGTTCTGGTAAATTTATTTTGTAGTTTTCTCATACTATTTGCAAATTGACCGAGATGTCGCGTTTGTGGTTTAGAAGGGATGCAAAGAAATTTGCGCGAAATGGTATAATGAGTTACCTAATCGTATTAACAGTACTAGTGGTACTAGTAGAAGTGGCATATTTACGAGTTTAAATGTATGGTATTTTACAATTACAACATATATATACAATACATCGGTTGAGGAAAAAGTATAAGGCGCTTATTAGCGAACATTTGCAGTATTCCATTTTATTCTAAAACAGTTTTATTTGTTAAAATATCGCACACCCTTTCCACGTTCTAGCATTATTTATTTACTGCAGAACTACACAGTTTTATCTCGGGAGTACTGACGCCCTCGGTTGAGGTAAATTAATCGGCGTTTGTCAACGCCGAGTTGATTAAGTGTTTGGGCTGCAGCAGACTTCAAAATGATCGTCAATACGAATTCCGTGACGGTTTTGACCCTTATAACCGATATATGGACATTTGCGATTGAGCGGCATGGTGAGCCAAGGGCTGTCGCATTGGATATCTCCAAGGTTTTTGACCGTGCCTAGCACGGCACATTGCCGAGCAAACATTGTTCATATGGACTTTTCCCACCAGCTTCGTCGAAAACCGATCTATCCGGGCTGTTGGGGACGGCGAGCGTTCGGATATGTATCCCGTTAATTCCGGAGTGCTTCAAGGTTCTATTTTGTCTCCACCCTTGTATTTGATTCACATAAGTGATTTGTTGGAGTCAACGGATAGCAAAGTGTACTGTTTCGCGGATGATAGTACGATTGTTTCCTCTTTTTCGAGTAATCGGCTGATTGGTGTGTGGGGAACGTAGTATGGTGTGCCGTCGCACTGCACCGGATTCACTAAGATTCCACCGCCTGCCGTCGTTCGCAATTGCGATAGTTCACCCAACAAATGAAACTGAGTTCCGCAGCGGGCCGTTGTACGAGAGGAAAAAAATGAGACACACCGTAATTGATCCGTTGCAAACTTGTAGCGTTCTATGAACGCAAAATTCACCACAGGTAAGGTTACCGGACAGTATTATACGCGCCCATAGACGCGTGCCATTAAGTCCTGCTAGGGGTCTGAAACATTCAGCCAACGTTGAGCCCGACACTAAAAGGCAAGGAACTGAACGTCCCAAAGCTTTCAATGTCAAGCGCAACAATTCGAATATGGCATACCTGAAACAAAGGTGAAAAATTCATTCATTCTATTCCCAAAGACTGAAATGCGCCGCACTCCAGCACTGCACAATTGGAAATCCTGAACATCTACACGATGTTGCAAGGAATTGGTATCGTCTGTAAATTAGCCGACCAACGGATGCACGTGCGGTTAGTCTACCGTCCGTGCAAACAAAGGCAGCGGCAACCTCATACAATAAAGCATATCGCTTATCCGCTGCCAAATTCTAAGCAACCGTAAATATCTCAACGAGATAATGCGGGAATATTTATGAGAGTAAAACCAACAAAAGGAACTACTCCAGTCCCACGGTTCCTTTTTGGAATTACACACCCATTAAAAAGATCTAATGGATTCTTAGTTTTATCTAAAGAAGTTAAACAAAACTCATGGACCGTACGTCCATCCAAATTGCAAGATATCCTTTGGCCTGCGCGCCAGATGTTTTGTGCAAATAAAGGCGGCAGAAAATCAACAGCTGTCGAACCAAATTTTAATCACCACCACTGATGGTGATAATGATGTAATGTTATGCTGCTAACAGATACGGCGGGAAATTCTGTTAGCAGATTGAATGAGGGAAATTTCTTTTAAAGATAGGGATCCTGGAATTCGAAGGGGATATTTTTTTGAATGCAGACAGTTAGTCTAAATCGAGGAGCCGAGAAGAAGAATCTTTATCGAAGAGTGAAGAGAATACGTTCGGACAGGGAGGAACCCTACAAGGAGGTTGGTTCGCGCGGCATTATTTAAGAAAACATAAAGTAACGGTTCAATGAGGAAAATACTCGCCGGCAAGGTTACAATAAACGACGTAAAGTGTGAGCGCGATTTCCGTTTATAAAAAATACTTATATTACTTTATTCATCTGCGCATTTTTATTCTAATAAAAGCTCCAAGTGTTTAACGGAGAGTGTACAAAACGAGAGCAATAAAAATTACAAATAGAAAAATAATTTTTTTTGTGTTTCATTGTGCTGTTTCGCTCCGTAGTGTTCTGTGTGTTAGCAGTGTTCGGCGGAACGCTGCAACCAACACCTTCAACCGAATTGTCTATACATACTAAAAATACGTCACACACGAATTTCTTTTGATTCCCTCTTATATGTTTATTTGTCGGTTAATTTCCTTTTCTGTCTAGGATTATTTTAGTGTTGCATTTCACTTAACCACGTCTCCAAGAGCGCTTAACTTTAGTTTGATTTCCAAAGCGAAATTTCGCGGATTGATTTCGATTAACCACGAACGGCGATTTTTGAAAATGATGTCTCGGGACACTTTGCGACTTTCGGCACCTGGTGGTTGCGCTTTGGCGGTTACGACTCGATTCCTGCGTGTGCCCCCGGTGGCAATTGGATAACGACCGACTAATGGAATGGAAAAAAAATCTATTCATCGCGTCTGGTGATTGAGTCATAGCAGAAATAAAGTTGCCGCCACTTCCGGGGAATTTCGAGAAGAGTTGCTATGCTCGCATAAGAATTCGGTTGCAGCGAGTCCTCGCCGTACAAGCTGAGTTGGATTCGTTGGTTTTGTATACCGGGAAATTGAAATTGCTTGGGTGCAAGCAAGGAATATCGTTTAGATAAGATATTAACCGAAGTAATTTCGGGGAAATGTATGCGGCTTGGTATCGTTGGTGGCGATGGTTAATGTTCCGCTGTGGGTTTGAATATATGTTTTTTTACAGCATATGAATTTCGGGGAAATTAAGATTGCTTGGTCGCAAGGAGGGAATATGGTTTAGATGAAGAATTAACCGAAGCATTTTGGGAAAATGTATGTGGGGTGATGTAATTGAGGGAGATGGTTAATGTTCGTTGTAGGTTTGAATATGCGTTTTATTACGGCATAAGAATTTCGGGAAAATTAAGATTGCTTGGTCGCAAGGAGGGAATATGGATTAAGTAGAGATTTGACCGAAGCAATTTTGCGAAAATGTATGCGGGGATGATTTAGAATATATTCTGTTGAATTGTATTCTGTTGCGGGTTTTGGAATGTGTTTTATTGCAAGGTTTGGGATGTATGCTATTGCGGATTTTGTATGGGGAGTTGGGTTGACGTGACGCGCTGTTAGCGGTCACGGTTAGTTGGAATTGTGCGTTGGTTCTCCATGTGGTGTAGAGAACCCCCACAGGTGCATCAACGTCGCACCAGCTGAGATATAGCCAGATCCGCTCTCTGGATTGGGATCTGGATAAGACCCTGCAGTGGGGCCAATCTCGTCGACTTCAATGCAACGAAGACACAATATACAACAGTCACAAAGAAAAGTGGATCATCGGTTCTACAGCTGATGATGAATGGCCATGACCTCGAATCTGGGGAAAGCATGAAATTGCTCGGTATCACGGTCTATGGGAATGTATCGTGGTGTACACGTGTCGAACATCACCAGGTCCGCCTCAGGAAAACTGAGCCAAGAAATATTTTACTCCGGCTCAACTTTGTCTTCTTTATAGATTCCAAATTTGACCCGTGCTCGAATATTGATCTCATGTTTGGAGCTCCGCTCCTAAGCATGCCCTCAACCCACTTGAGAGCAAACAGAGACGAGCGATCCGCCTGATCGGGGAAATGGCGCTGAAGTCGGGACTACAGCTATCACATCGAAGGCGCATAGCTGTCCTCTGTCTGTTTAGCAGACATTATCACGGGTACTTTTCCTCGGAGATTCGTGGTATCGTTCAGCGTAATTCGGTTTATATGCGCTCCACAACAAAATACGACGGATCACACCACTTTGCGCTTCATCTCCCCAGGGCGCGAACATCTCTGCATCAGAACTCGTTCCGTTTCAGAGCGGGAAGCTGTGGATTTCCCCCCCCGGTGCAAGAGATTTCGGAGCGTTATAGCCTGCAAGTGTTCAAAAAGAACTGCAACAGTTATTTGGTGGCATCTCAGGGCGTCGACTCGACCCTATAGGTTCGCCTCTCCCGAAAAAAATTTAATAAAAAAAAATGTAAAAAGTTTAAAACCAACAATAATAAAACGAATATAATCTGCGGTTAGGGTAAACTTATTATTCGGTTCAAAGGCTACAGAAGAACTGCTCACTTAATATCAACGACAGGAAAAGTGCTGGTGAGAGAGAGAGAGAGTAATAGCTTCGTATACATTATAATGGTGGTAGTGTTGGTTACTTTACATTTACATTGACTTGCACTATATTATTACACGCTTCATTTTTTTTAAATAAACATTTTACGCAAACCCAGCCGCGTAGGCGGGACAATTACCCGACCACTTCTTGTGCGATATGGACTTTTTATTACATTTTCAGGTATATACACCCCTAGAGGTTCCTCATTGTTAACACTACCAGGATCACACAAGACACCAGGTGCAGCCGTTGTAGACAAACTATTATTAAACGATTGGGTTTTATTCGTTATTGGTTTACTTGCGTTTTTCACACCCCAATTTCCGTGTGTGGATGTTGATACGCTGGTTAGAGTCGTCTCGTACAGATGTTTTAATATTGTTGGAGATGGAGTAGAACACAACTGCCGGCTGGCGGACTGTGGATCGGTGATTTATACCGATTGTTCTCTCTGTGAAGATGCGAACGGGCACACTGGGACATAAAAGAGAATATAAACGGCTGCAGCTGATAAGTTGAGGAGAGCCGCACCCAAGACCTACCGGTCTTGTATGATTTCTTTCCCACCATCCCTCTATACAAGTAGTTAGAGAACACCTGGACTAACACTGTCCACACTATCCTTGGATACCCCCCTTTTTCTTTTCTTTTCAGATATCGCGAGACCGAGCCCAACATCCTCACGGATGTGGGTGATTCTGGTTATCGCAAGATGACCAGAAGTCAGAGACAAGATGAAGGACACATCTGTCCTTGTCTCGCTAAAGTCGGCCCTCTCGCCACCAATTTTTTTTTTTTTTTTAAGTTGAGGAGAGCACCTAATACTTGATTTCCAATTTGGATTTAGAAGAGCGCACATCACCACTATGGCTCTCAACATATTTTAAAACCACGTCTGCGTACGCCTCTTTAATAAGGAACCCACCATTGTGGTGGGCCTGGACACTGAAAAGGCTTTTGACACGACGTGGATCGAAGTTCTCGTCTTTAAATTTTTGAACACTGGTCTTAGTAGGATGCTGCGTAATATCATCTACTACTTCGTTCGATACAGAACCTTTCAAGACCGAACGAATGGAAGCTATCCCGAACTTTGAACGACGCTGCACGCGTACCACAACGCTTCAATCTAGGCCCCACCCATTTAATATCTATTAGAGAATAAACCAGATAAGCTATGTGGATGATGTCCTAGTGTACACGTCATCCAAAAGCCCTAAACTAGCAACAAATCGACTTAACCGTCACCTGGGTGAACTGTATCAGTATTACAGTCGATGGAAAATCCGACTTAATCCATCCAATGTAGTAGCTATAATTCTGAGTAGTAAACACTTCCAACCTACTTCTCGATATTGATAGAATATTCAAATACAAATGGGAAATCCTATGATTAAGCCACAGGGCAGGATGAAATATCTTGGGGGCATTTATACACCAAACATGAATTTCATCAAACATGTGACCCAGATTCTTTAAAGGGGCCTCGCTCGGTTTAAGCAACAGCACAACATTTTGAAGTGGAGCAACACAGTTGACACCAAAGGTAAGCTTCTCTGCTACAAGCAGCTAATCCGATCAGGAATATCGTACGCCTTTCTCATATGGCCTTGTATATCTTTGGCCCAAATGGAAAGACTTCGAGTTTTCGAAAGGAAACTCCTCAGAAGATGCATCAACCACTCTAGAAGGCCTGACGGCCGCGATCACTCTAACTCTCACCTACATGAAGGTGCCTTCATTACCTCTATCGACGAGTACTTGGAACAATGAGCATACAAGTACCTCGAAAGCACTCAGAACAGCGAAAACCTACGTGTACGGGAGTCTTGCGTTCTTGATCCATCTCTCCTTCGATCTCTTCGGATCCGACCACCACAATATCTTCTTCAGTACATAACTGAAGAAAGTATTATAGCGTTTGGAAAGATAGTGAAGAACGTGTGATTCGAACTGACGCTATGACAGTTAGAATCACAAAAAATTGAACCAATGCGTAACACATCAGGCTACTGGCCGTGCTTTAAATTCAATTTTTAAACTCAAGTATATTCAACTGATGTGAATTGTTATGTTATCGCTATGGTATACGGCTCTGATGCATTTTATTATTCGATTTTCGTTCGGTGTTCTTCACTATTTGCTTGTGTATTGTATGTGTATCTGTGGCGACTCTAACAGATACACACACAATTCATAAGCAAAATAGTGAAGAGCACCAAACGAAAAATCGAATAAGAAAATACATCAGAGCCGTATACCTTAGCGATAACAAAACAATTCACATCAGTGGAGTATAGTCGAGTTTAAAAATCAAATTCTAAAATCGGCCAGTAGCCTGATGGGTAACGCTTAAGTACAATTCTTTGTGATTCAAACTGTCATAGCGTCAGTGCGAATCACACGTTCTTCTTCACTATTATTTTAAACGCTATAATTGGTGACTACGACGTGATCTGTGTACATACAGCATACACTTTCCCATAGTAAACAGAACTTCACACACGATCATGACTTCCGCATAGAGCACAGCATCCGACGTTCTCTCGTTCGCTACGTCGTTCGCATACGAATCTGATCGTAACGAAGTTACTGCGGAGGGAGTGGTGTGGCGACTCTAACAGATACACACACAATTCACAAGCAAAATAATGAAGAGCACCAAACGAAAAATCGAATAAGAAAATACACCAGAGTCGTATACCTTAGCGATAACATAACAATTCACATCAGTGGAGTATAGTCGAGTTTAAAAATCAAATTCTAAAATCGGCCAGTAGCCCGATGGGTAACGCTTAGGTACAATTTTTGGTGATTCAAACTGTCATAGCGTCAGTTCGAATCACACGTTCTTCTTCACTATTATTTCAAACGCTATATATCTATTAGAAACGCTACAGTATCCTTTCCAACAACATTCCCCTCTATAATAGAGGATTCCTACCCCATCCCATAGGGTCGTTTAAGTCGGGCTCCCGCCACTCCCTATTTTTTTTTGTTTTTGGACCTGCCTGATCGACTTGGAAAAAGTCTTCGACACCGTATGGCTTAAAGGTTTATACTACAAGATTGTCAGACAAGGTATGTATACACTTTTACTGTATATACTTTATGATATCTTAAATAACAGGAGGTTCGTGGTCAAAAGTGGCAAAGTGACCTCCAGTATAACATATAGTATCAAGAATAGTTTACAACCGGGAGCGGTACCTTTTTCTATTCTTTTTAATATCGGGTTTTCCAATAGGGACTTGACAACTTTGAATTTAATTTGTGAACGCACCCTTTCACTAGTCATCGAACTACTGTCACTGTCAATTTGTTCAGTAAACTCAAAATTTTCATCATAGTTAAGCATACGAACAAACAATGTCTGCAAATTATACAGATTTACTACCGAAAAAAAGTTGTCAAGTCCCTATAGGAGAACCCTATATTTACGTCATCGACATATTAAGCGCACTTTTCAACGCAATTGCGTACGCAGACGATCCTATAAGCTATAAAACAGCCCCGAAGATTGAAATCATAAACAGTTTACTGCAACGCGACTTCAATAAAGTGCAACTCTATTGCGACGACTGGAAACTAAAGAAAAACTTCCAGAAATGTGAAGCTATTTTATTTAGAATCCCGTTGCATAAAGCCACAAATGATACAAGAAAAAACTGGCGAAAGTTAGTTATCATGGGATCGCATGCACACAAAATGGAAACAAAGAGTGTGGTTAAATACCTTGGTATTTGGCTTGATCAGTACCTGCATTTTAACAGATACATGGAGGCAGCTTTGTTCAAGGCCAAGAGAACATTTGGTATGACAAGGAGGCTATCTTACAATAGCCAACTTGATAGCAGGGTAAAGGTTAAAGCCCTAATCAGGCCCATAATTATATGTGGATGCTCATGAAAAGTTTCGGGTGTTCGAAAGAAAATATCTTAGAACTTGTCTCAGATTATATCGAACACCGGAATCTGACTACAAAAGTTATTATCCAAATGAGACTGTGGGGGTTCTTTTAAACTTACGCAAAGAACCCCCCATTATTACAACCCAACTCTCATTGTCTGCCGCCAATGCAATCGCATTGGCACCTGAAAACATTTCCTCTTCCGAGGACATTAATGCATACAAGCATTACCTAAAATTCCTAAAAAAAATTGCATCTACAAGGGCATTTTCCCATGCATTAACGCGTCGGCAAAATTTTCCCAACAAAGAATTCTTTATGGAATAAACATCATATCCCTGAAAAAAAAAACAATTCGGTTCAAATATTATGTAACCATCCCAACCAGGGATAATGATCATTGCGTCGCCTATTCCCAGCTTCATTATGTGTACAACAAATCGTTTTTCATACACATTGGCTGGCGACCTTTTCTCCCAATAATTAACAACCCAGCAGCTGCATTCAATTAGCGCAATCTACGCTGAAGCCAATTTCTTTAACTCGCACCATTTGCAAATAAAAGAACGCTGTTCTTCCACAGGCATTCTGGCGATACGGTAAACAATCCATATCGTTTGTGGTATCCCAAATACATTTCTCATTTAATTAGTTCCAGCTTATTTATTTAGCTGACCCTAATTACAGACCGATGCCTTAGGTCGCTTCTCGTTTGTTTCAGTTTCGTTCTCATGGCTTTGTCCCATGCTTGAACCAATGTACACACATACATGAGTACCACCATGATCTTTATTACGAGATCTGGTTTTCTATTCCACCAAGAGAGACTTTACGTTTCTCTGGTGGTACGTAAAAACATATCCTTAGTGGAGAGGATATCTACCACCACACCACCAAACTCACCCCAAACGAGGGTTGAATCATTAAGTTGTATTCCAACCCGGTCGGTGCGCCTTCCGCTCCACGTGACGCACCGGGGAGGCGTAAATTCCAGAGTCGCAAAGTAACGCCCCCGAGTGTAGTCGAGTGCGTCCGCGAGGTGCAGTACCAGTCGTAGTGTTATGTTGAAGTCTATCGTGTTCTAAGTCGTGCGCCTGTATTTGATAATAATATGAATGATAATAAACAATAAAAGGAACTATCCCACCAGTAGTTATGTGTAAAACCATATTTAATAATGTGTAACAAAATCAATTAAAGTAGAAAAATTAAACGACAAACTACTACTACTTATTCGCCTGTAAGACCCCGGAAGTCCATGACCTCACCAACTCGACTCCAACCGGTAGGCGTAGGTGTGATGAGCCGACACTACCATAAGGGATCAAATCATCAAGAAAACACTGACTAAACGACAAACAATAAAATTAAATTTTAGAGTGGTGATCACCAACCAACACTAGTGTTTTATTTCTCTCGGCCGGCATCTGTGTGTCTTGCTGCGTTTTGGACTTAATCCTTGGTGATCGGTTAATGGCGGAACCGATGAACTAATAGTGACGTTTGGAGGACGAAGTAGAACCTCATGTCGTACGCCGGCACAAGACCTTATATAACGAAGCCTACATAAACAGGGTGGATAATGTTATGATCAAATTAATCAGAGGACATATTGCCAGACCAATAGTTGCGTCCAATGACCTAATTTTCGGAGGTTATTATACAAATACTTTGTATTTTGAGAAGGTGCGTCGTAATGGCTTTGTTCCGCAAGAGGCATTCCTCGAATTTGCTATGAACGGTCCTATACAGGATGAATCCGGAGTTCCGCTGATTTATCATGTAGGTAGATCTTCCATAGACGGGCAATTGTGCTATGATCGAGAAGTCGCGCGCACCGAAGGAGAGCTTTTGCGGTTCAATAGAGCTATTTCCCATAGACACCGGGATGACATTATTAAACAGCAACAACAGTTTTGGCGGTTGAATGGCAAATAAAGACCTATGCTGCAAGGTCGGTAAAATAACTCCAACATCAATCAGCTTACACAGATTTAGCTTTTCTAGGATTAGGGTACAGTAAGTTTTAAGTTATATTAAATTAGGTTCTTGAGCAATTACAAAAAAATGTGTATATAGAGTAAGTTAATTTTAAGTTAAAAAAAAACGAAGTTGACACAACGTTTTTTTTTAGTTTTTCCTAGGTAATACAAAAAAACATAATTAAAAAACAAACACAGTTCTGTCCTCGAACGGCAAATTGTACAATAGACATATAAAGTTAAGCTTAGAGTGCCTGCGTAGAACCAGTAGGTTATAAAATAAGATAATTAAGCTAGAATTTAAGCATTTTTTGTCTAGCCTATAATTTACAATCTAAGAAAAAAACGGAAGGACAGGGAACAATGGCGGAGTCGACCCGGTGAGGTCATGAACTTCCGGGTTCCTACAGGTCAATAAATAGAAATAGAATAGAAGGAAAAAACGGAAATAAAATATGTTGAAAAATGAAGACAAAAGAACCGTCGTATCATCCCTCAACTCACTACCTACGCTGTAATTGCTACATAAATGCTCGGTATATGCGCTGCTGACTTTTTCATTTTTTTTTTTGCGCTGTGTTCTTTACGTTTGGGTAGTCTCTTGGAATCACCCCACACTACTTATTGTAACAATGTGCATCCAAACCTTTTCTAAATCACAAATACACATCTACTTGTCAATGAAGCCATGTATTAAACGCCATTGTCTTCGATGCATTACACTCATTATTCAACGAGTTAAAATGTATCTGCTAAAGTGTGAAGGTTTTAACACCTCTAAATGAGCTCTCGTTCGATATACGTAACGGTAATAAACCCAGACAACCGAGTTGAATAAATTGTCTTTAAACCGCGGTAATGGAAAGTGCCAATAGCCGGCACTGCATCTAGTCATAGAACGAAGGCACGAGAGCACATCTCACTGCCACGAGTTATCCTTCTTTATTTGCACTCACGTCAAAGGAACATGCCTGTGTGGGACAACCAAACTGTTTGTGTTACTTATCGACACCTGACATTGTTGTCAATCGGTTCTTCTTCCTGGTTATTGCCATAAAGACGTGTTAATTGAAAAAGTGGAAATTGCGTGGTTACATAGTAGAGCACACTTAACTGAATTCAATGTATTTCAAGGGCATATTTACCACAGTACGTGGAGATTTTGCGGAGATCCATCTAAGGCAATCAAATGCTTACAACTTATGCAAAAACTATTTATTATAATATAATTCGTAAGCACAATACATAAATGTCAGCCGCTTGTCCCACTAAAAGTATTCATTCAACTTAAGTATCACTTCGTGATAGGAATCTTGAACGTGTCCGAGTTAAATGATTCCTCAGGATGCTTACTGGGCTTGGGTAATAAACAACTTATATTGCGTAAGTGGAGGAATGCTTGTTGGACCTTTTTTTAACTATGAAGTAAGGCTTTCCAAATTTTGATCCTTTCCACTATATTTTTGGTTTGTAAACATGTCAAGACTGTGAACAAATATTTCCAATCATTTTTATACACTTACAAAGTTTTCTTACATTGTTTTCATATTTCACTTATTTTATTATTTATTTAACGGACGAGTTTCAAGTTCAATACAATTGTCATAGAAACTGGTCTTTACCTATCGGTGAGCCAAATGCAACTATTTGAAATTAAAAACGTTTGTTATTATATGTTAAACCAGACTTAAGATTATAATTTAATTAGAATGTTGTAGTCTATTTCAATCTGTTAATTAACTGCCAACCGGTCTAACATTAATACTAATATACAGTATCATCAAATAAATTACATACCATAAGTGATATCACATACATAGATGAAGTCTACTGGAATGGGTCCGCTTAGTTCAAAATGGATTTCATTGGTTTTCTTGCGTCTGCTACTATCTAAATAAGTTCGTAATTTTTTGTTCGGTAGAACACCTGCAATTCTGTGACTGTTTTAAAAACTCACTTCAAGGAATTTTTGATGTAATAAATACATTGCTCTTGTAACTTTTTCAACGGAGATCCCCTATATTCCTTATGTTTTTTTGAAGCCATTTTGAATCAGAGTTTCAACCCTCAGATGTCTATTTATGCATCTAGCTACAGTATCGTTTCCAAACAATATGAGCAATCTATGAGCAGACTCTCTTATCCACTTCTTACAAAACTAATAAAAAAGTCACAAAGATTTATGAGTATCCACATCGGATATGAACTGACTCGTATTATGGCCGCCTGGCAATGTTGAAGACAGCGTCCCTTTCTTTTATGTGTTCATATAAATGGATCCCGGAGGAAGTAATTCAATCCCAATACCATGCACGCGCATATTTTATCCTTACAAGAGTATACTCATCTATTCGATGGGTGGGGCGGTATGTACGCATTGGGCTTGTGAAAAAAGAAACAGAAAAATAAGCTAGCAAACCGAAACATATGAAAGATACGTGAGTGGTGTTTAAACCTTCTAGGTAACATAAATGAGTAATATGTTCACTATTCTGCTACTTGAAACAATTTGACATATTCGGTTTGTTTGTCTATGCTTCCAGTATTTGACTGCATCATCTTTGTAGTGTTGTTACTTTTCATATCACTTATCGTGCCAATTTCGTCAAGTCATGCTAGTATATCTTAGATACTTAACCTGTCTCAAATGACTTGTATGCGATGCACAATGAACTATTAGCACCATTGTACATATCGGGTTTTCCAATAGTGACTTGACAACTTTGAATTTAATTTGTGAACACACCCTTTCACTAATCATCGAACTCTTACTGTCAATTTATTCAGTACTTTACATTTTCATCATGGTTAAGTACACGAACAAACAACGTCTGCAAATTATAAAATTATAAAAAAGTTGTCAAGTCCCTATTGGAAAACCATATATGTTCAATTGACGACCGTGTCTCTTTGTGTAAGATTGCAAAAGAGTAATTATTACTTACTTGCATATCCTGAACCAAAAGAATGGAATGGAAGGACGAAAGGTAGTACATTCAGATTTGAGCATCTTACGGATTTATAGAGTCGTGGATTCCAGAAATTTTATTCACATAAAACAAGAAGAAAAAGCAACAAAAAAGGAGGTTAGCTTTAATCAATCAGGGGATATTTTTCAAGGTTGGAAAGCCGTGACATTATTCAGCACATATCAAAAAACCAGTGGCAATATCACTGGGAATTTGTGAAAAATTGACTTTTAAACGAGGGCAGGTCAATAAGTCTTTAGAAGGTCCAAGAGATGGCGATCGTAGCATTGTTAATGGTCTGTTTTTAGTAAGCATCATTCCTCACTAGGGATCTGTCGAATACAGTGTATAAATACCTTGTAGGTGTCTGATAAATTGGGTATGGAAAAATATCTGCGAGGCGAGTGCCACATTTGGTGTCAGCTGAGAACAAACGCCATCGCGTGGTCTGAACTAAGGCTCTTTTGGAACGCATGCGTCGCAACCCAGATAAGTTTCTGCGCAGATTAGTGACTGTAGATGAAACATGGATACAACACTACTCTCCCGAGACGAAAGAACAGTGAAAACAGTAGATTGTTAAAGGCGAACGAGCTCCAAAAAAGGCAAAGACAGTGAAATCAGCTGGAAATGTTATGGCGACTGTGTTTTGGGATGCACGTGGTATTATCTTCATTCCCTATTTGGAAAAGGGACAGACGATAACTGGACACTATTATGCATTATTATTACGTTAGTTAAATGAGAACATAAAAGAAAATCCTCCAGGATAATGCGATGGCATACGTGCGCAGTTTCAATAGCTAAAATTGGGGAATTGAAATTTAAATTGATAGACCATCCACCATATCACCAGATCTGTCCTCGAGTGACTTCTTTTTATTTTAAAATTTAAAAAAATGGCTCAGCGGACAACGGTTTACATCAAATGAGGAGGTCAGTGTATAGCGTTTGAAATAATAGTGAAGAAGATCGTGTGATTCGAACTGACGCTATGACAGCTCGAATCACGAAAAAATTTTTAGCTAAGCGTTACACACCAGGCTACTGACCGTGTTTAGAATTTGATTTCCAAACTCGAGTATATTCCACTGGTGTGAATTATTTTTATTTATCGCTTGGTATACGGTTCTGATGTATTTTTCTTATTCGGTTTTTTTTGTTCGGTGTTCTTCACTATTTTTGCTTGCTTGTGAATTGTGTGTATCTGTTAGAATCGCTACACACTCCCGTCGCAGTAACTTCGTTACGATCAGATTCGTATGCTAACGACGGACGAACGAGAGAGAAACGAGAAAACGTCGGAGGCTGGGCTCTATTGCGGAAGTCGTGACCGTGTGTGAAGTTCTGCTTTACTATGGGAAGTGTATGCTGTGTGTACAAGATCACGTCGTAGTCACCAATTATAGCGTTTGAAATAATAGTGAAGAAGATCGTGTGATTCGAACTGACGCTATGACAGCTCGAATCACGAAAAAAATTTTACCTAAGCGTTTCACACCAGGCTACTGACCGTGTTTAGAATTTGATTTCCAAACTCGAGTATATTCCACTGGTGTGAATTATTTTTATTTATCGCTTGGTATACGGTTCTGATGTATTTTTCTTATTCGATTTTTTTCGTTCGGTGTTCTTCACTATTTTTGCTTGCTTGTGAATTGTGTGTATCTGTTAGAATCGCTGCAAGTGCACACACAAATACTTATTTTAGGAACTATTTTAAAAAAAAATTTTACCCAAACAAATTTGTTTTTCTATCTTTTTCTTCAGACTTATTGACCTGCCCTCGTAGATTTTATAAGCGATTTTTGACGAATTTTTCCGAAAAAAAAACAGTTCAAATGAATGCCATTTTTTAAATAAAAAAATCCTTAGGCTATTGTTGGCGACGTAACATACGATGCCGAGGACACGACTAAAGGCCCGAGCCAGCTGCTCGATGCATACAAGTGAACGCACGATTTTTTTTTTAAACTGCATTTATTAACCGTAATTTTAATTTGTACAGTTTAGTGATACACTGACTTAAAATTAATTTTGTGACAACTGTTTACATGTAATTATTACATACATTTTCCAAACAATGTTTCTAGAGTTACAGGATAGATGTGTGTTTATACATTTAATAGTGTTTCGTCTTCCTGGAAAAGGTGAGAAAACCAGGAATTTCTTATTTTTACTTTGCTTAATCTAAACCTAACCCTAATTATAAATATAACTTAACCTAACTTAGTCTGATTATTATAAATGAGCTATAAACAAAACAATGTTTTATAATTAAGGGGATATAAGAATTACACGACGTGGAGTGAAGTCAGTTATGGGTTAGAGGTAGAGTATTTCCTTCCGGTTTTTCGTTGGAAAAACATAGAATGTTGGAAAATGGTTGGACGGTACAGTATTTAAACTGGTTGGGGGTAAGTTCGGGCTCTTCGATAGTATAGTGGTTAGTATACCCGCCTGTCACGCGGGAGACCGGGGTTCGATTCCCCGTCGGTGAGCCTCTGGCGCAAGACCAATGACCTTGCCCGGAAAAAACAAATCATTATGGAAAATTTAATAATCCTCAGGACTTGCTAAATAAGGCCAAGACCGGTTCCCGGTTGTAGTGCCGATGATGATGACGATGATGATGGGGGTAAGTTCAGTGTTGTGGTATATGATCTCGTTTGAATCATTTACCAGTCTGCCTGAGGTGAACATAACTACTCTTGTGTGGAGACAGTTGGGATAGTTAGTGCTGATATCTAGAGGGTTCGCTAAGAGTGAAGTTATTATGGGATTGGGATTATTTCGTAGGTTTTCCATAAATTTGATAGACAGCTCGAGGAATCGTTTATCGAGGCGTTCTGTACCAGCGGTATTGTAGAGTTGGACGTTACTATAGTACTTATAGGAGTTTGGACGACGATGTAATCCAGAGACATACATAAGGCATTTTCTTTCGAATGCTCGCAACTTTTCCATTTGGGAGGGAGTGATATGGTACCACAATGGGCACGCGTACGTGAGTGTGGGCCTGATAATTTGTTTGTAGATGAGCAGTTTGACTTTGTGAGAGAGACTATTAGGTTCCCACATGACTCTTCTACAGAGATTAAGCTGAATTGTGGCTTTATGGAGGGAATTTTTAATGTGGGGGAAAAAAGATAAGTTATTAGAAAAAGTTATTCCCAGATATTTTAGGGTTTTGGAGGGTTTTATCAGAGTGTTGTTTAGTTTAATTTTAATTTTGTTGTGGCAGCGTCTCGTGTTGTTTGTACGGTGCTCGTTGCCCTTGAACACTATGAGCTGCGTTTTATTTGGGTTAAGGTGAATTTTCCACTTATTAAAGTATGCTGATAGGTTAGGGAGGAAGTTGTTAATGCGGTTTCTTGCAACCTTAACAAATTTGCTGCTGGAGTAAATTAATGTATTATCAGCATAATTCAGCATTACAACATTAGGAGATACGGGTTGAGGAATATCTAACGTATATAGCAGATATAAGATTGGGCCTAAAATGGAGCCTTGGGGAACACCCGCGATTATATTGCGAGCTTCTGAGACAGAAGAATTTATTGTCACAACGAACTTTCTGTCAGAAAGATAAGAGGCTAAGAGCTTTGTTGTGTGAGAGTTTAGACTAAATATGGAGTGCAGTTTTTACAGAATCCCTGCGATCCAGATGCAATCAAACGCCTTTGAAATATCAAGACATATGCACACGGTAGGGCTTTGGTTTTGGAGACCGGCTGTAACATCGGGTGTAAGTTTTAGTAGAGCATGACATGTGGATTGTCGCTTACGGAATCCAAACTGAGAGTTAGGGATGAGAGCGTTCTCATTGGCAAATGAGAGAAGATTTTGATAGATCTTGCGTTCAAGTATCTTACTTAGTGTATTTAATAGGGATTTTGGACGATAATTGCAAGGGTTATTACTACCACCCGCCTTCTTAATAGGAATTACTACCTCAGTATTCCAGGGGAAGGGAAGCAGATTCGGCGGGCGTAGCTTTTTAAATAGAAGGTGGGGGATTCCATCTAATCCAGTTGACTTTTTGTTATTTGCTGATCTTACGATCTCGGATAATTTGTCCACAGTTAGAAAAGTTGTGGTGTCTAAGGGGTGTGAAGCTATTGTGTTGTTAAATTCACCGATGAAAGGAGTAAAAGATGGGAATAATCTATTTGATATGTAATCGTTTACGGTGTCCTCGAAGCCAGAAGTTGAGAGGGAATTATTTTGCTGATGAATCTTTGAGAAGTGTTCTGCGAGGCAATTTGCTATGTCCGTATCGGATTGTGCAATATTAGTGCTGATTGGGTTGATGAGATGATCAATTCGGGGTTTATATTTACGACCAGTTAATTGGTTGATGTTTTTGAAAAGATCGCGATTTGGTTTGATATTTTTAAGTGTGGAGATGTAGTTTTAGTATCGGCTCGAAGTCGGGACCGGTGGAGAGATTTGTTAAATAAGGCCAAGACCGGATCCCGGTTGTAGTGCAGATGATGATGATGATGTAGTTTTCATCTGCGAATTTTTTCAACTGCCCATTTATCAGAGTGGATAGGAGTTAGATCTGGTTTTTAATAAAGGGGCAGTATCTTGTATGACGCCTTCGGCTGAGCTGCTTTTTAAGGCGCAATAATTTGGTTAGGATGCTGGGCAAAGGCTTTCCTAAATAGTTGTGAGGAATGGTTATAGGGGTGTTATTGCTGAGAGCCGCCTTTAAAATTTGCTCTATTATTACAGATGCTTGATCAATTTCAGTAGGGAGTAGGTTAGATGCTTCCGGGATATACAAGTTAGAGAAACTTATCTCTATGTCCCTATTGACATTTTTCCATTTTGTTTTTGAGAAATTTGGGACAGCGTTTGGCGAGTAGAGTGGGTCAAGAGAGGGGATTTGGATCGTGATGTGAACGGAATCATGATCAGAAGGAAATATAAAGGAGACTGTAGGTGGACCCGCTGAGTGAACATCATCGGACTTGAGGAAGAAGTCGATTGTTGAGTTGGCTGCGGTAGTGAGACGAGTTGGCTGTAATGGGGAGTCAATGTATATATATGGATAAAACGGGAGGAGGGCTTGCAACTGACAACCATATTTGTTGCATTTATTATCATTGAATGGTGTATGACGAGCATTCCAGTCTCCCCTGATTATAAATGGAGCGGAAACAGACTGTTGGCTTATCTGAGAAATGTCAGCATCTGGGAAATCTGCTTGTCGTGACGGGTGAATATAAATGGATGCTAGGACGAGCACTTTATTGTTCTTACAAAAAAGTTTAACTGCCGTGTATTCAATGCTGAATATATCGGTGAATCTAATTTCACTGAATTGAAATTTTTTGTGTACTAAGATGCCGATAGCCCCGTGAGATCCATTAGTTCTGGGGTTAGAAACAAAAGTATAATTGGGAATGGAAACTCGGGAATTTGGTTTGAGCCAAGTCTCTGAAAGGAAGAGGATATCTGGGGAAAATTTTTCAACAAACAACCGGAGGTGTTGCTTACGTATATTAGAATAAATGGATTCTGTGTTGAGGGAGAGTGAACGGACGAACCAGCTGTTTGTTTAAATAACAGAATCGGGCATGGACAAGTGAGCGGGGACGTGACTAGCCTATATAAAGTGAGGTGCGTTCGCTGTGAGTGGGACATTGCCCCAATAGGGTAAATTGCGAAGAGATCGTTATTCAGATTGGAGTAGTGTTAAAATAAATAATCGAAATAAACTAGAATAAACTACAATAAACTTAATACAGTCCACTCATTAATAGGCGATCCGTACTCGCTACGTTATCGAGATGTCGCCCTGCAGTAACAGCTATTTTTAAAGACATTTTTTGGTTTTTTTTTCTACATTTATTTAATTACAAATTGTGGTCTGGTGGTGCGCCGGCAGGACGGCCGCGACGGAGATGGGAGGACAATGTCGGGTTTGGGGAGATCGCATCGGATGGTCAAGCCTGGAAGAAGAGTGCACAAGACAGGGAACGATGGCGGGGTGGAGTCGGGGAGGTCATGAACCTCCGGGTTCCCACAGGCCAATAAATAGTTAAAATAATACTTTCTTTTTTGCTTCTACTGCTGCTTTCTTCATGCTTACAGTACTAACCGCCTTCGTAGCAATCGATATCGTATCCATCAGCGAATCGTAAAAACTGTGAAATATTGGCGCTCGCATATCTATGAAAAAATTACAGTGGGGGCTTTGCCCCCATCTGAAGTGCATGTAAACTCTTGTTTGCATTAGCGAGATGAATAACAAAAACAAACCCCAGAAAGGGATCTGTAATAAGGAGCGATGCATCCAGACTATGGTGAAAGAAATAAGATACAGTAGACAGTAGTCAGAAGACAGAAGTCAAACAGATAGTAAGTCCGTTAGTAGCTGGTGGAGAGAAAGCGTAGCATAATAAATATAGTATACAATTTAGCAGTTGTGTTTTCAATTACGACTACGGCTCAGTAAGAAGTTCTTTTGTCGCTACATTGTTTTTTCGGATCGCGATTTGGTTGTTTCCGTTCAGCTAGCAAATTTGATTACCATCAATAGTGCTATCTTTTCGTGTGTGTATTGACGCTTGCGTCCTTAGTGAATCGATACAATCGTGGGGCGCAACCTCTGGATTTGTTGGGAAGGATTAATGACGCGTCCGCGTATTCACGTATACATAGTGGGATCGCAACGACGCAACACGCAATAAGTATGCATCAGGATCTATCGTTCATTTCTTTTCCTCGTTTAATTGAGAAGGATGGAAGCGAGGTTACAGCAAGATTATGTGAATCGCATACAACAATTGAAAATCAAATAACATTTTTTGGATTCATTAAACAGTTCGACATTTAGGTTTCATATGAATTGAAAGAAATTCATTTAACATAATGCATCAACATTCGAGATTTGATGATGTCACATCCTGATCTTGCACCATCGGATTACCACTTATTTCGATGATGAAAAACTTCTGGAATGGTCAACTTTCAATGATGATGACTCTGTGAAATCGGTTTTATTTGTATGAAAGAATCGGCAATTACCCATTTGCCAACCCATATCTCTAATCTGCTGAATCGGAATACAGGTGGGGTTGAACTCAAAGGAGGTGGTGTAAGAGTTGGCCCTCCGTAACATACCCGAATTGGGATCATTAGAGCCGTAATAGGTGTGACGGGAGGGAAAGTAGAAGAGACGAGGGATACGAAAGTTACGGAGGTTAGTGTGAAATGTAATAGAGAAGAGCAGGGTGACATGACATTCTTTGTGGTAGATCTATCGCCACTGACTTAGTCAAATGTACTTTCCAAATACTCCTAGCCCTAGAGACCGGCAACGAGGTGGACGTTGTCACTACGGATTTTAATAAAGCCTTCTATAAAATTTCGCACAGGCTGATAATTTTCAAATTATCCACTCTGGGCTTCGAAACCGTATTTAGAATGCGGATTTCGTCATACCTGAGTAACCGGCTCTACAAAGTGCGTTTTAGATCTGTTCTCTTAAATCCTTTTCGTGCTACTTCTGGAGTCCCTCAGAGCAGCCGTTGGGGCCCCCTTTTATTTATAGTAACAATAAACGACATCGATATGATAATCAAGTATTCCTATATCTCCCTTAACGCCAACGATACCAGATTCATCAAAACAATTTGTTCTCCGCTTGATTCTTTCCTTCTCCAGATAGACCTTGGCAATTTTTCGTTATAGTGCCAGAAGAATTGTCTCGAGCTTAATGGCATTAAATGTCATTCAATTACGTCTTCACGGAAGCGCCGCCCCCCCCCCCCCCCCCCCGCCGCGTCGGCCCCTACTTCCTATTTAACCAACCTTTGTGCTCTGTTAAGTCGATCCGAGACCTTGACATCTTATGTGATAATCAGCTAAGCTTCCCCTCACACATTGACGAAATGGTCTTCCAGCCCAATTCAGCCCTCGGTTTTGTGAAACACTGGTCTAAGGAATTTTCTAACCTTTATGTGCCCTATCTTTTTACACTACTTTCATTTGCCTTCTTCTTGAATATGTCAGCCAGGTGTGGTCGCCAAATCAAGTATCCAATTTCCGCAAAATTGACAGGATTCAACGATGGTTCTTCCGTTTGGCACTCAAGGACTGTGTCGGGAAAACCTCCTGTCCCTGCTCCCTTACACAATTTGTCTCAAACTAATTAACCTAAGCACTCTAGAAGAGCGAAGAAATCACGTTGACATCCTCTTCATCCACCGTCTTCTCTCAGGATCAATCGACTGTGCAAACCTTTCTCCTCCATCCCGGTTTAAACCAATCCCCGTAACCTACAATACCCTGGTCTATTTTATCTAGCGGCTGGCCTTAACGAACCGACCTCACGTATGCTACGCAACGTCAACCTTTACCCCGCCTCCCTTGATTTTAACCTCACTTCTCCTGTTCTCAAACCCCGTCTCATTACTAGCTCCTTTTAGGCCCCAGCACAATTTACACAGACACATACTTGCATACATACACCCCTGTCCTCTAATACCCTAGTTTTTTAGTTAGTAGTTAAGTTTATATATAAATATATTTTGTTTTTCTTTATCCAATATATTTTGTATTAACCTAATTAAATGCGGATTCAGACCTCACTAAATAAAAATAAAATAAAATAAATCAGCAATCAGCAACAGTTCCATCTGTAGGATGCGATTCCGGCATATTTTGGGACAGATGGTATATGAATAAAATAATGATATGTAGATGCTTTCCAAATTTTCCCTACCTGACGATTCTCACTACTGTTGGCTTGAGATGTAGCTCTTCCAAATCACGATTGTGGAGTATCGGGTATGTAGTGAAAATGGGGAACGACAGAACCGTTGATCGAATTTTTGACGGAACAACAGCGGGAAAGGGACCAATGGGAAGGCCGCAGCGGAGATAGGACAACAATTCTTATAGATTAGTAAAGAGACAGAATAGATAAATATATAAATGGTTTCCTAGTATTTATTTTTGCTCTGTAAAAGGACTTTGAAAGCTCCTCTTGGGCACTACACTAAGGCGCTCACGCTGCATTAATGTTTATGAGATATAATATTTGTATGAAATTTAGTTGTGACATACAAGTCACATAATTAAAATGTTAACAAGAAAAAGGATATTACTTTTAAACGATAAAGATACAGGCAGATTTTTTAATTTTTTAAAGGCAAGCAATGTGTAATGAATTAATTGAGAGGAGAAAGCAAGTATATATTACGTCTGAAGTATTAGTTTAAGTAGAACGCCGAGCAAGTTGTACTCACGGTTTTTGTTAGTCGCCTTTAAAATTGATAGAATTAAAGTGTCTGTTTTCAAACAGCAAACGTTGATAAACATAATGCAATTGAAATATGAAGACAAGAAACCGGTCCGTCATTACTCCAGCGAAATTACTTTCTTTCTTTCTTCTATAAAACCTCACAGTTCATGGGTGGAGATGGACTTGTCATCCGGTGTTGTTAAATTCAAGAACGCTAAACCGTCCGCACGCATAAAAGTTTGGAAAACTCATTTGCCAAGAGCTACAAAATGAGCGCCAGGAGATGCAATTTCCTCGATTTTATTAGTTTTCCGGAAAAGGACATAAAATATCCGACATGAAGAGCTCTTACCAATTTCGATCAGTTCTTCATGTTTTTCGCTATGTTTTATTTCTTAACAGATATCCACATAGCTATAACTGTACATAGCAATATTTGTACATACAGTACTTTTTTTTATTGTATTTGTGCGATTGTGTGTGACTGCTCATCTTATGGAACAAGGATTTTCCATCATAAGAGAAAATTGCGTCCTGCTGCCATTTAACGCTCTCAAATATTGAACATAATAGGCAGAAGGCTATAAAATGGTTTATAACATTTCGTACCGAATTTGTGCCCCCTGGACATTACAGGCGAAACGTTAATTTTGCTTAGACAGTCTATTGCTAACATCCCCTCTTATTGGATAGAGTGTTGCGTATTTCATGCAGTCGATGGTTTTACTGCAAAAATCTCCAGCCATTTTATGATCCATCGGATACAGTTACATTATTTTATTACTCCTCAAGAAGGGACATGACGGTCATGGCAAAGGACCCTGGCAAGTTAGATGAATTCCTTTCATCCCCGTAGTAGTAGGGTAGAAATGCGAGTGGATTGGTAAAAAAATGATACTCCATTCATTCATTGCTGCAGTGTCTTCAAGTGAGATAAGAGAGAGTTTTTAAAGTAAGAACGGTTTTTTAAAGTTAGTTGTTCTCATGTGTAATATAGTCTATAGTTAATATTAGAAACTGACTGAAAATGTTAGAAAAGTAATTTGACTTTTTAGTACCCGTAGTTGGGTGTTATATGACAGCTTCTCTGACAACTGTGACTGCTGTGCATTTTTCGACAAAGTCATAAAATTTTTTCTTATGAAAGAAGAATAGTACACTTATACTCACCATTCCTACGCCCACTAGTCAACGTTCTTATCGAATTTTTAAGGGCCATATATGAAGTCAGACAATTATACACATTCGAATTCTGTCTACGCCATTTCGTGTAAAAAACAAAGTGTGAGGAGATTCGATTACTTGCGTGAATATGAAAGTTAGGTTATTTGAACAATACGTTCGTTTTGTATGAACGATTATGTGCATTTTTATGTTATATATTACATAAGAAAAAGACAGAGTGGCATACCAAACATCATCATCATCGGCACTACAACCGGTATCCGGTCCATATCCGAGTATTGTTAAATTGTCCATAATAATTTGTTTTTCGGGCAAGGTTATTAGCCTTACGCCAAAACAACATCCTATGCTTAAATAAAAGCACAAAACTTATTCATAAACGAGATATGTAGCTTTTGTTGTTGAAATTACGTTGCGATGCTGTCGACGGTATCCAATCTCAATGGACTATCTTTCTAACCGCTCGCTCAGTAAAAATGGTGTTGGAAGGCAATAAATCTGTCTCCCACCGAAATAATGATGGTGTTCCTCAGGGTTCTGTTCGCTCACCCACACTATTTCTCATCTTAAGAAATGAGGAGCCGTTTTCTACTTATATATTATATATTGTTGTAGAGTTAATTAAGTAACTTAGTGAATCCATTCCCACTCTACAAATATTCGTGGGAGATAATGCTCAAATATTTCGTGAAATGCTTCGCCAAAATTCGTGTTTCTTCGTCGTTACTATTTCCAGGAATTCTAGACCAATACACATTATTATTTCTTTACCTTATCATCTCCTTCTTCTTCTGTATATTGAGGATACCACAAAATCGTTTTCATATGCGAGTTTCATTTAAACCTACCTTCTTACCGATGACAGCACATGAAGTTGCTGCCTAACTTCGAGTATTTCAACCAAACCCTTCGGAATTCTCATTCTAAAAGTAATGTACTGGGTCTGTCTGATGAATCAGTGACTCCAAGAGTTGCACCTTTTTTACTTAGTATGTACAGTTTAATTTAACCTAGTCATATTTTTTCAAAGACACATGCCGAATAGATTATTTTTTAGAGCATTTCAAGAGCTTATTATTAATAAAAATAATCGTTTTTTTTTTGTGGTTTTTTGTATTATACCTTCACAAATCCTTAAATGTTTTAGGGTATTCCCAAACGAAACATTTACAATTCTATTAGGACGTAGGAATTTTTTCTGATGTGGCTAATATTCCATAAATAAAACGCACAAAAACCAAAATAATGTTTTTCCAAATTACGGTTAATTTATTTCTGGTTTAACTTAATCGCTCTTATAAAGTCTTGAGGCCTGTTGTTCAATAACATCATAGTCGGCACATCATCATCATCATCGGCACTACAACCGGGATCCGGTCTAGGCCTTATTTAGCAAATCTCTCCACCGCTATCCGCTCCATATCCGAGACTTGTTAAATTGTCCATAATCATTTGTTTTTCCGGGTAAGGTTATTAGCCTTGTGACACATAGTCGGCACAACTTGGCCAAAAAATCGGTAAGAATAAAATTGTTGAGGCAAAGAGGTAAAAAGTCTTCTCTTCTTCATATTTTTGCCTCATAGTTTTGTCTTGAATTTTAACAAACGACGATGAAGTCCGGCGAAGAAAATCTTTCTCTTTAAGTTGTTTGTTTGAAACCAGCCAGTTGTAAGGGGACTGGGATTTTTCTGAGGACTCGAGTTGGGACACTATAGATTACATAACGGACCAAAGTAAAAAAAATGTTTTTCTACTCTCGAAAAATGTAAAATAAAAATTTTTTCTTAATGGAATTACCTCATATAGTATAAATAGGACTGTAGAGCATATTAGAATTTTGGCCGACTTATCGTAAAGAGTGATTAAGGGCCAAGCGGGGGGTTGGGTCACAATGTCCGGCCACCTAGTGTAATACCAGCCTAATCCTTGTCAATCGTTCAAAGTTTGATTAATGAACCAGTGGCGTATCTAACAGATACACATACCATACACAAGCAAATAGTCAAGAACAACACAGAATAAGCAAAACATCAGCCGTATACCAAGCAATAGCATAGCAATTCCACATCAGCTGAGTGTACTTGAGTTAGAAATCGAATTCGTACACGTGGCAGTGGCCTGATATGTTGTGCATTGGTTAAATTTTTAGGGATTCTAACCGTCATAGCGTCGCGTCGGTTCGAATCACATGTTCTTCATTTTCGTCGCAAACGCTATAAATCTCTTCAAAAAAGCTGGAAGATGTGTTAGTTCGGTTCTAAGCTGAGATACCATCCCATCACTTTGTACGTTACACGATACGGTCGTTGACTACCGGGAATTTGGGTAATGGTCGGGATTAAAGTTGCGAGAATGACGTGATCGTACCCCTTGAGATGAAAAGTAAGTAAACTACACAATATGAACAACAAGCTAGCAGTTTGATAGGAAACCAAATTGTAACATTTATTCCTTATAAACAACTAATGTTCCGCAGAATTAGGTCTGGTGCGAAACGCTATCAACATTCATCTAGTAAGGACATTTTGTAACCTTAGAAGGGACCACCAACAATACCGATGGCCGATATTCTAGTCCTAACCAAGACTCAAGTTGACTCGTTAACCGGCTCGATATTCTTCGTTGCCGAAGATTTGCAAGCAATATTTCGCCTTAAGAAGGAAGTTTACGTCGTCCTCCGGTTTGATATGGTTTGCCAAGGTAGAAGAAATGTTAGAAGCCAACATATCATCTGGATTGAAGTGGTGCAGAAGGGATCCGTTAAATCTTTTGTTGTCTCTTCCCTGCAACTATTGGCGACCACTATAACCACTATTTACTATTACTACTTATTGGCCTATAGGCACCTGGAAGTTCATGACCTCACTGACTCGGCTGCGTCATCGCAAAATGTATAAAGATCAAATGTGAAAATCATACCGACACGTGTAGATTCCGGAAAAAAAAGCTTACCGTGAAAATTTTTTCTCAAAACACAAAATCGGCCGAATAACCACAATTACCGTACGACAGATGTCATTATAATGTTTAACGGAATTCCCATCAAAATGCTCACGCCTACGAAAGACAGGTACATGGATTATAATGAAACGCCATCCGTCGATTCGAAGTCACGAAATGAATTGCTTGGACCAAGACTACTGCATATTAAGTGGACCAATTAAGTGAAATATCGTTTAAGCGAATATCAATTAAGCAAAGCGAATGACTCGTTCCAAAGTAAATACACCGTCGTTGAATGGCACTTGCATCGACGAAGCCAAGGAACTATCAATCCTCGCCACTCGGATTAATTCAACTCTTAATTGGAGCGACCACATTTTTAAAGTTGCGAAAAATGCGGCCAAATGCATCGGTTCCTTAAGGGATGCCAAAAATACTTCACTCCATCCAACCTGGCCACTATTTACAAGGTGTATATTCGTCCTAAAATGGAGTTCAACTCTCATATTTGGTCAGGCGTATCCAAAACTCCTCAATAGTATACTGGTTAGTATACCCGCCTGTCACGCGGGAGACCGGGGTTCGATTCCCCGCCGGGGAGCCTCTGGCGCAAGACTAATGACCTTGCCCGGAAAAAACAAATCATTATGGAAAATTTAACAAGCCTCAGGACTTGCTAAATAAGGCCAAGACCGGTTCCAGGTTGTAGTGCCGATGATGATGATGATATTCGTCCTAAAATGGAGTTCAACTCTCATATTTGGTCAGGCGTATCCAAAACTGCACTAACGAGAAAAAACGAGCACTGAAACTTATTGGGACCCCGCTGTAAGTCAATCAATTCCGTCGTTAGAACATAGACGTTACGTATCATGCCTATCTCTTTTCTATAGGTATTATCACGGTCGTTGCTCAACTGAACTTGCTCAATGTGTTCCGCCTCCTCAGACATTTTCTACGATACCCGTCAATCTGAGAATGCGCATCAATTCACGTTGAAAGTCAACTTCAGATGCACAAACAAATATAGAGAGTCATTCTTTAGCCGAACCACACGAATGTGGAATACTCTACCTGATCATGTGTTTCCTCGTCGTTGTAATGTCCAGGCATTTAAGACCAATTTACATCGATACTTCCTTTCCTTATCCACTTCCTCTCCTTCCACTCGCACTCTCCTCTGACATTTAAGAGTACTCCAAAATTCCCCCTTTGTGCGCGAGTTTGTGTAAAAAAAAGGTCATGGAAGAAGTCATGAACATTAATTCGATTAAATATTTAAAATGCTACAGACTGGTCACCAAAACGGATTTCGCAGCACATAACCCATGAGAGACCATTTGAGGTTTGTAAGTTGGACATCTGTAATTAAGAAAACGTAAAGAGTCAAGACCAGTCGTATTGTATATCACTCATATTTCCGAGCGCGTCTGGCATAAAGCATTATTAATCTAGCTTCATTCATATTAACTATTGCAACAACTTTGCGACTTGATAAAGAGTTTCTTCAAAAATCGATAAAAAATCCCCGTAGACCCCGTGTCTTATTTTTTATTAATTCCAGAGTGTCTTAAGATTCTATAGGGTTTTCCAATAGGGACTTGACAACTTTTTTTCCAGAGCCCGATCGGAGAACGTACGTCGCTTCAAATGGTTCATCGGGTTCAATATTTGAGTCAGCTTGATCTTGTATGGGTGTAAACCAAGGTCCTTATGCAAAATTCGGCATAAAGTGGTCTGGGCGATGCTTAATTCTTGAGAACGCCGTGGAATTGACTGATTTGCTACGGACGCCGGCAGCGATATTTGTCCGTTGTCTCACTGGCACGGCAACATCACACAACGAATATGAAGACTCAAATTTTTGCACTAAACTTGTTATTTTCTGTCTACTAGGGCGAGAATTACGACCGAAAATTGGAGTTAACGCTCTTAAAGTTGCGGTCACCGACTCCAAATTTCGGTAGTTAATTTGCAGACGTTGTTCGTTCGTGTACTTAACCATGATGAAAATGTTGAGTTTACTGAATAAATTGACAGCGACAGTTCGATGATTAGTGAAAGGGACGTTCATAAATTAAATTCAAAGTTGTCAAGTCCGTATAAAATAACCCTATATTTTGGCACCCATCCTGTTTATGTCGGGTGTTATTGATTTGGTAATATCAAAGTATTCAGTTGTGTCGAAGATATTACGCCCTATTCTTCATGTTCGAATGATCGGCCCACTACCACATTAAATGAGATCCATCCAGGTGGATCCCTTGAATAGAGATGCGGATGAAATTTTACAATGGCGAAAGGCCAATATTGTCGTCTTCAATACGGCGAAGTCGCAAATACAACGTTTATGACAAAAAATGGAACGCCAGTGCTACAGCTTAAGATGAAGGACGTTAAGAATTTGCTCCGTAACACGGTCTGTGGGGATGTAATCGGGAATTGAATATCGCCAAGTCCATCTACAATAAGCTGAGTCTTCTTTTCAGAAATAATTGAAGACATGTTTGAAGTTCTTAAGCCCTGAGTACACCTTTCACTTCGATAGCTTTCAGAGATAAGCTATTCGTCTAATTGATAACATAACACTAAACCTACGTTGCAATCACATCACATCGAAGGTGTGTGGTATCCCTTTGCCTTTTATACAGATATTAACACGTGGATTGTTCCTCGAAGATTCACAATATCATTCCGATGAATTTGTTTTATCAGGGTACCATAATTAATCAATTCAACGGATACCACCAATTTACAATTCGGTTTGTACATTTCTGTACCAAAATTCATTTTGTTACAAGACAGTGGAAAACCATCGAATTTCCCCGACGCGACTATCCGCATATCCAAATAAATAATTAAAATAAATAGATCTGTCTATTCTATAAAAAGTTTTCTCCGGGCCATAAAAAACTGTATATTCTTAGATAGAATTAGATAAAGGCACCAGTAACACATTTATATCATCTATCTATGAAGTATGAAACGTATTGTGAAACATAATGCGGGAATATATTGCGAAGGGACGAAGCAATCGAAACTGATGCTGGAGTGTAAAGGGCTTCCCTGCAACCAATATTAATGAACTGGAGTTTAGAGGTTTTAAACTTTAGGATAAGATTATTAAAAATGACATCTTTGAAAAAAAAAAAAAAAAACATTAAGCCTAGGGGTGGAACATCACAGCTAGGGGGTTTGCGAGCGACAGTTTGCAGGAGGCAACAGTCTTTGTTAATAAATAAATAAATAAAGTTTCGAAGGAATGTGGCTATAATAGATAAGATATCAATTAAGTTAAATTAAGAATAAATTCAATTTCATTTTTCGTTAATACTCATTTATAATTAAGACGATGGGTAACCCTTCAAATGTCAGACAGGACGAAGAGAATTGGCAATGAAATGAAATACAATTGAATTTGATTCTATACAAAATATAGTGGATTAAACACATCAATGTATTCTATTGACCTGACTTTGGTGGAGTAGACAATTTGTAATACATCACTGATTTATTGTACCATTAAATTCCCCGTGTTATGGTCTAAAATATTTTCTATCTGAAAAAGAGATGTGAGTTCTCCAAACAACTGAACAAAAATCTCCTCAGCTGGTACGGACCCCGACACATGTCTGAAAGGAATAAATTACGTTTTACAAAAACTCCAAACTCGTGGTAATTTAATGGTATTCAAACAACTATCGAGCGGGATTTGTTGTGGCAACGAATGCAAACGAACCAAAAGTTGTGTTGGTTGTTAGACATTCCAATTAGTCGCGTGTAAAACAAACTAAGGAGTCGGTAGACATGAAAAACTGAAACTGAAAGTTTTTCCTTGTGTGTTGTTTTCGACCATAAAACGACTCAAAGATTTACGGTAGGATGACCTGCACATCATAGTTACCCAACCGATTGATTGACCGACAGTACTTGGCCCGGTCTAGCTCCGGTGTGCTGAGAAAGTGTGAATTTTGGAATCGCCTAGTAAAATTAGGTTTCCACGAATGCGTGTATAATTAGGACGAGAGGACAGTTAGCTGTCGAGACGAGCTCAGAAGGAGGTCAAACCAAAACTGGAATCAAATAGTGATTGTTTGTGATTGAAAGGGGTCAGGAAAAAAGGATGCGGATAGGTTGATTGATAGATCGGTGGTTGTAAATTAAATCGGTTTTGGGAATTCTGTATTGAGCTACTGGGCTGTGATCAGAACAGATCCTAGGATTTAACATAGGGATTCAAGGTTTGGTGTTTGACTTGGTGTGAATTCTGCACGGTTTGGAGTTTTTTGGTAATTTTCGAGGGAGAGTTAACGATCTCCAGTCCTCATGGGATATACTCGTATCATGATTTATAACCATGGAGTGTTGAATTTGAATATACGCACGACAGAATATCTGAAATACCTCGACCTATTCGAAGACGTTCATTCGAAAAACTTATTATAAATGATTCCGATAAATATTATTAAAAGCAATTGAGATAAATTTAACAAATATTAATTAGAGATAAATTTCTCATGACGAAAATCAACAATCAATCCATTTACGTCGTTTGCATTTCAAGGAATTGTATCTGAAAAGGCGTTTCTTATGCCGTTTTTGTTATGAAGTGTTTCCACAGATACTATCATTTAACATTCAGTTCCTCTTCGTGCTGCGTATCACCCTAACAAGCGCTTAAATGCTATAATCTACTTTGTAGTAGAGCCATAAAGCAGTTAATTATCAAAGAGTAGGTGGTTAATAGAAGGTCTATAAAGTATACTTTTACAATTAGAGTAATTAGCCTGTTCACACTTTTAATTCTACAAAATTAAGGAAGCTACCGTTCATAGGTAGTTTTATTATTTTATTACACTTAACGTTTGCATAAATATATAGACAGACTGCAGGGGGTTAAAGTTGATTGCATATAAAACAACGACGCGTATGTACTCTTCAAGGAATGTTTATGTTTGCTGGATATATGTCCTTTTTGAATACAGCGTATTTACTTAAGAGTATTAGCTTTAACTTTGCCATTGGTTCACGTCATCAAGTGCATGATGGTCCATTCGGAAGCAAGTATATTGCGATTGGATACTTTTATGCGCAAGTCATCACAGTTACCAGTAGTTATATAGCAAGTTGAACCTCGCTGGTATTGAAGTGATTTGAGAAGGGGATGAATTGTGAAGGATATGCGCAAAACAGTGGCGAGATGGGAATTGTTGGTACCCTTCAATATTGTGTGCATGAGCTCCTGGGGAAAGTGGTTCTTCCAGTTACAGTCGCTGGATGACAATAACTAAAAGTGATTTAAAATATATGTGCGTGTTTAACTGCGACAGTGACAGTATAAAATACAGAAGTATTAACTGTTTATCAATGAACGCCAACAGGAGGTCAATGAAAACTATTTAAATTTACAACAAATTTATAAATTTTATTTTGGAATTTATAATTAACATGCATTAATATCTATTATAGTTTTAAACATTTTTGTATTTTTCAATTCTGTTTCAAGAAATTAATGTATAGTAATTTACAATTAACATCCATTAATATCTATTAACGTTTAAAACTATTTTACTTTTCAAGTCAAATATTTCACTTTAGGATTACGATACATTTAGGGTTATCTCGGATTGAAACAAAAATATTTTTAAATAAAAGTCGAATTTGTAGGTATTTGCATCGAAAAAAAGAAAAGAAAAAAATGTATATAATAAATAAATACATAATTAAACAAATAATAAATAAATAAATAATAAATAAGTACTAAGCAAAACATGAATTTCATCCTTATTAATGTACATTGTATCCTCTAGCTGAGATGGTAAGGTTGTTGGTTGTGCTTGAGTTTGTGTCATGTGTTTGATAGTGCATCTGTGGGTTCAACTGATGACTGTTGTTATTGTGGTAGATCGTCACAATAACTGAGTGAGTCTCAGTGCCTATCGCCCGGTGATATACCATTCCATTAAGCTATAGGATATATGGTTGGTAGAAATCCTGGACCACCTTTCGGTGCTTGGCTTTTGGACTCGAGAAAAGTAGCACTTCAGGGCACCGACTCGGTAGGTGCGCCTTTCCTCATGGAGTTATAAATACGATAGAACCATTCTTTACATTTATTTGTTAAACATTATCTCTTTTAAATGTTGTCTAAATTGTTCCATTCTGAGGTTCCAATCTTCGATGATGAGTTCGATCATTTATTTGGTGAATGGATGAATGAATGAATTGAGGGCAGGACCCTTATTTTATTTCGCTTAGTACAAGTGATCTAAACATACGAGGGTTGCCTCTTATGTTTCGGGATTTGGCAACCCTAGCGTTGCAATCCGGCAATTGACAGCTCTGTCGTAAAGTTGGACATTTTTGAGGTTATACGCACTCAGAACGTTTTGACATACGAGCGCTATTTGTGTTGTTTACAGTAACTTAAAAGATTCATCTCGGCCCAAAAATGGAATTAAATCGTCAACATTTTCGTGCGATTATTTTTTACAACTTTCGGCGTGGATTAACTCAGCAACAGTGCGTGGATGAACTTAATTCAATTTTTGGCGATGAAGATCCATCAAGGACCATCGATTATCGATGGTATGGCGAATTCAATCGTGGTCGTAGTCCACTCCAAGATGAATTACGTGAAGGTCGTCCAAAATCAGTTGTTGTTCCGAAAACCATTGATGCTGTGCGCGAACTGATATTGGAAGATCGTCATGTGACCTATCGTGAGATTGAGACAACCTTAGGCGTTAGTGGGACCAGCATACATTCAATATTGCATAAACATTTGACTGTCAAAAAAATTTGTTCGCGTTGGATCCCACACAATTTGTCAATCGCCCAAAAAAAGGCTCGTGTCAATTGGTCGAAAGAAATGCTCAAAAAATACAGTCGCGGTGCTTCGAAACACGTCTATGACATCGTGACAGGTGATGAATCGTGGATTTACGCGTATGAGCCCGAAATTAAACAGCAACAATAAAGTGATATTCGATGATCAATATTTGTTTTTGTTCCTAATCCCGAAATATAAAAGGCAACCCTCGTATAAATAGACTTACGAACTAACTTAAAATCTAAGGCATGGCAGGCCGGGCGGGGGGAATGTAGGGATTAACTTTAAAATTTCGACAAAACTAGGGAATGGGGGACTAAATAAAGATGGGTAAGACAACAGTATAAGTATAAGGAAAGCCAGGATAAGCCGGGGGCTAGGGTGTGAGTATGAGTGCGGGTTCTGAGAGTGTAGGCGGTGAGCGGACCGACGTCAGGGGGAAACGACATTTGAGAGCGGGCGAGGTGTGTTTGAACTAAAAGACGGTTGGCTAAGAGTTTGCCCACCGCAGTATTCGCGAAATGGGTTTGTGGGGTACGATGCGCACGCACGGACGCGGTTTCACTGCGCCCCCAACACGTCACTGAAAAAATGAAACCGACAATGTTCACCAACGAGGAAGAGAGAAAGGAAATAAAACGCACTTGTCCGGTTTTAATGTTAATGCTTCTCTTTGTATTTGTCTTCACTTATCTGTTTATTGCTTAATTCCCCCTTTTTACTTAGGATTACTCCAGCACTATATTCCACTTAACATTCTAGCAATTTGACCCGATTAACAACGAACGCGGACTCTCGTAAACAGCACCTCGAGACACTTCGCGATCTTCGGCGTCTGGTGGTTGCGTAAAGCCGCGTGCTCCTAACAGTTGCCCGAGTCGCGCCGCGCTATATTTCAAAAGGCGGTTGAATACGCGAGGGTAGCCAAATGTAAGGTGGCCGAAACACTCGTCAGGTTCTGGTGAGCGACTCCCGAAATATACTGTGTTAACACCGACTGGGTGGGTTGAATGGAGACGTTTGTAATTACGCAAAATGCTTGCAGGCGGCGATGCGCGCTCGATGGCGGTTGGATCTCGACTGACTAATGAAATGGAAAAAATTTTATAGCAGAAATAAACTTACTGTCACTTCCGAGGAATTTCGAGAAGAGTTGCTATGCTCGCATAAGAATTCAGTTCCAGCGAATCCTCGCCGTACAAGCTGCGTTGGATTCGTTGGTTGCGTATACCGGGAAATTGAAATTGCTTCGGTGCAAGCAAGGAATATCGTTTAGATAGGATATTAACCCAAGTCATTTCGGGGAAATGTATGCGGCTTGGTATAGTTGGTGGCGATGGTTTATGTTCCGTTGTGGATTTGAATATGCGTTTTGTTACGGCATATGAATTTCGGGGAAATTAAGTCTGCTTGGTCGCAAAGAGGGAATATGAATTAAGTAGAGAATTGACGGAAGCAATTTTGGGAAAATGTATGTAGGGTGATGTAGTTGAGGGAGATGGTTAATGTTTGTTGTAGATTTGAATATACGTTTTATTACGGTATGTCAATTTCGGGGAATTTGTGATTGCTTGGTAGCAAAGAGGGAATGTGAATTCAGTAGAGGATTGAACGAAGCAATTTTGGGGAAATGAATGCGGGGATGATTAGAATATATTCTGTTGAATTATATTCTGTTGAGGGTTTGGCATGTATTTTATTGCAGGGTTTGGGATGTATGCTATTGTGGATTTTGCATGGGGAGTTGGGTTACAGTTTAAGGTAAGGTGACGCGCTGTTAGCGGTCAAGGTTGGTTCTCCATGTGGTGTAGAGAACCCCCACAGGTTCATTAGAGCCGTAAGAATTGTGATGAGCCGGGAAATAGAAGAACGAGGGTTTGGTAGGTGTCGGGGGTTAGTGTAAAATCTGATAGAGTAGAGAAGGCTTGAACAGTTGATTGAATCTGAGAGAACACGGTGAATAAAGAGAATGCCGTCATAAATTCTGCGCTCTTCAAGTGTGTTCAGGTTTAATGGGTGGAGACGGCTTGTGTATGGAGGTATAATCAGAGGATTTTCCCAATTCAACCCTCGGAGGGTGTTGCACGATCCACCTAATGATGATGAGTGTGCGTCATATAATAACATGTTTCAAATAGCTCTCCACCCTCTACACTCGAGGTGTTAGCTTATGTCACAACCGATTAGCTCAGTTTCTATTCCGTTGAGCTGTGATTCAAGAAATAATGGGGCGAATTCAAGGGAACAGTGCAACAATACTGGTCTGGATAGAAAACACTACAAAAGCCCAGAAGAGAAGAGGAGCGATGATAACGTTTTGTCGAGAATAATCAAACAACACGAATAAAAACCGATCAGAGAAAAAGACATTGATGACGGTGCGAAAAATTAAAACGGATTTGGAGTTGGCAGGCGAAATTGTAGACATTCGGTAGTGTGAAGTAAAGTATTTATATTCATCCATTCCATTTAACATAAAACTGGACAACATCTCCTGAAGGAAGCTCATTCGGATGAAGATTCGCGAAATAAAGCGGAACAAGAGACTACACCAGAAACATAGATTATTTGTGAATTCTCGTTAAATGAATAAAATATTTTTAGCGTCAAATTCGGACTTTCCAATTTACTTTCTGGAATTTTTTATCAGTCCTTAATCAACAAAGAAATTCTACTGAGATATCATGGCGAGTGAACTGATTCGACTTGTCCACGGATATTATCTGTGAAGACGAGTTGGAGTCGTGCTCCGACAAGCACAGAAAATCTATAGAGGGTTTCTAGTACTTCGTCAGCCATTAGAAGTTTCTATAAAAGTGCAAAATACAAGAGAGGCAACGACCACGTAACGCTACCAATCCGATTGGATACCACTTACCCACAGGACCACTACGTTTCGAATTGAAGAAAGAAATTACAGTCCACTCACACCACGGCACAACACAGGATTTAACAGAGGGCAAATTTCAAAAAATGGGAGAAGGTGATTGAGTGACATTTGGCAAAATTTAGTTCGAGACAGTTGTTTTGGCATCAAGTTGAAAAACTGACCAAATCCACTTAGAGAAGTGACGAGTTGAGAGGAGAGCGGATCGTCTTGAAGAGTTTAGTGTGGTCCGCATATAGAGAGATGGAGGAGTGCTTGATATTGGAGCCTATATCGTTAATAGTAAGAATGAATGGGAGGGGGGGCAAGGTCACTGCCTCGGGAAACCCTTGACATGGGGAGAAAAGGATTCGAACAGGTGGATCTAAATCTGACACTGTAGGTTTCGATCGTTAAGATAGGAAGAAATTCACTTAATTAATAGCGGTTCGAAACCAAGGGAGGTCAGCTTAAAGGCGATGAGATTATGGGAGATTTGATGAGAGAATGACACGAGTAATACAGACTTCCAATTCCTCAATCATTACCAGTTTATGTACTTTGGACTTACTAAAGTCTAGAGGTGTTATATCAAATTGTTCTCGCAATTATATTAATTGGTCATGGGCTGTGTGGTAAGTAGCGTTCTAGTTGGGAGTACGGATTTCGATATTGTTAGAGATTATTTTGCACAATTACGTTAAATAAATATTTATATAGTGGGTAGTCACGGTTCCAAGTTGTCCCAGATTTACTCGGATGGCGTGCGGCGAATGGTGTAGGTTGCTGCCGTGTGTGTGCTCTGCAACTTTGCCTGCTGGGTGGCTGTTGTTGGCTGCTGCCGTCTGGTCGCTGTGCAACTTTGCTCTGATGGGTGGCTCTTGTTGGGTACGTTTCCTTACTTCGCTGATTTTATGAAACAGTAGTATTTTCACAGGGACGGTGTTATATATAGAACTCTGCTAAACAATATTCTACTCCAAAAGTTGTAGACGATTGACAGTTTTTAAGTTCTTCTGTTTTATTTTAAATTGCTTTCTATAATCCCTCACAATGATTCACTAATATTATATTACAAGGTAACATTATGTGTTTTATTTTTATATTGTTATTGCATAATCCTTCACAATGATTCACTAATTTATTAGTCTTAAGATTCAAATAAGAGATTTTTTCTTGTAGTCTTCCCTTAATCATTTGTTATTTATCATTCATTAAAATTGTGCTATTATCATTATATGGATTTAAGATTATGGTTGTAAAGGAATTGCTGTCCTAAAACTCTTAAATACTAGTTGTAAAATATAAATGTATTATCTACCTAATAAAAATTGAATTGAATTGATTCACTAATTTTATATTACAAGGTAACAGTATGTGTTTTATTTTTATATTGTCTTTGAATAATCCTTCACAATGATTCACTAATGTTATATTACAAAGTAAGAATATGTGTTTTAATTTTAAATAGTTTTTTTTAATTCTTTTTATTTAATGAATTCGGTATTTTAACTAAATTTTCTGTTTGGCTTTAACACGATTCCTGAACGTCACTGCTCTCACACATCGACTGTAAAAAACCCGAAAAAACAACCATGCCATTCAACTGGCTCTTTGTTGTTTTTTTGGTTTTCACCCACAATCATTCCGAGGAGAAAATTGGGTCATACCACATAACCGTTATCGTATGATCTAATCAACGGCGATGATCGATCTCAAGTTTATCGGAGATATCGCGAAGATTAAGATGGGCCGGACATGTAGCGCGAATGGGCAACGATAAGACCGTGCGTAGAATTCTTGACGGTAGACCAAGGGGAAAGAGACCGGTAGGACGGCCGCGACGGAGATGGGAGGACAATGTTAGGTTTGACCTTGAGGAGATCGGATCAGATGGTCAAGCATGGAAGGAGGGTGCACAGGTCAGGGTACGATGGATGAGTCGAGTCGCTGAGGTCATGAACTTCCGAGTTCCTACAGGCCAATATATAATAATAAAATAATAACAATAATCATGCCCGATGAAATAACTGAGCGTTTCTATGCGACAATTCTATGTTTAAGTTCTATGTTTTATATTTGTTATGTGAAATGCAATGTGTATCTTATATGTGTTTAAAATGTGAAATGTACATTGTATAAATGAATGTGTTTATTTTAGAAGTTACATATAAGGTAAAAACAATACCAAAAAAAGCAAAGTGTGTTTATTTTATGTTGTAAATGAATGTTGATGTAATTTATGTTTTATGTATTTTGTGTATAAATCAAAATGTACATTGTGTTTGTATTTAAGTTTAATTTGAAAATGTGATAGTTGTTTGTACTGTATGTATTTAATTAATGTTTAGGAAGGTAAATGTATAATTTAGAAATGTAAATTGTTTGTACGAGGGTGGCTTGAAAAGTTTCCGACATAATAAAGATACAAGAAATTTTTTCTTAATTTTTAATTTTCTACATAGTCTCCTCGTAACTCTACATACTTCTCCCAGCGCTGCTCCCAACTCTCTAACCCGTCCAAATAGTACTCGCCGTTTTTCTCTGCAAAATAACTATTCACTGAAGGTGATTGCCTCCTCATTTGACGAAAAGCTCTTGGTCCCCGAGGGCCATTTTTAGAATAGGAAACAAAAAGAAGTCGCTTGGGGCTAGATCTGGTGAGTAAGGCTGATGGTCAAGCAGTTCAAACCGTAAATCGTAGATTTTCGGCATGACAACCGCTGAGGTGTGAGACGGCGCGTTGTCTTTGTGAAACAGGATTTTCTTTTTCTGCACATATGGCCGTTTTCCCACAATTACTGCCTTCAGTTGGTCAAGTAATGATGCGTAGTATGCATCCTGTAATGGTTTTTCCTTTTTGAAGATAATCGGTTAAGATAACTCCATGACTATCCCAAAAAACAGTCGCCATCACTTTCCCAGCCGAAAAAACAATTTTTTTTTTGAAATCGATTCCCCCTTCGCAGTCCACTGTTTTGACTGTATTTTTGTTTTGGGGATATAAGGGTGTATCCAAGTTCCATCGACAGTAATTAATCGGTGCCAAAACTCGGATTTATTGCGCTTAAACTGCTCCAACAGAGCGTTGGAAATGTTCATTCGAACACGTTTTTGGTCTAACGTGAGCAAAACGCGCGGACAGCTTTCTCAAAATTTTGCCCAAAATTTCACTGTGGTAAACGATGGTACATACATGCATACATACATACATATGATAAACAGAGTTCAACTCATTTTTGATTTGCGTAGGCTTATTGCCTTTAAAAAACAAAAATTTAATGACAGATCAAAGACCGACTGTCAAATGAAAACTATGCGTCCAAAATGGCTGAAATTTTGGTGAGTAACTGCTCTTAAAGTAAAAGATGCACAACTACTTCACTAGTTTTATTGATAACTGCTGCTATCTTCACGTTTAGGTCGGAAACTTTTCAGGCCACACCCGTGGATATATATATATATATATATATATATATATATATATATACATATATATATATATATATAGGGTGCGCCGTCGGTATGTAAGTGTTTGGCCGTATTTCAAAAGACGTGGACGGTGAAATGGTAGTTCTTAAGTATCGTGGGATTGTCCTTCGGCCCAGTTTAACAATTTTGCTTAATGGTGTAACGATTAAGCCAGAAATGGTTGAATAAAATTTATATCTAAATCCACGGATCTTCCTTAAGCTTTTCAATGTCGACCGGTTTCATTGAAACTTCGATCTCGAAACTTTATTTTTGAAGTCAGTTATCATGACTCAAAAAGTTATGAACCGATTATGTTCAAATTTTGTACATTTCTTCAAGATAACATTACCTAGTGCTTGAATGAAAGATTCTTTTTTTTTATCACAACTAATTTTACAAGGCAATAGGTGGAGCAACTTTACCAACAAATAATATTTTTTGTCTACAGCTCGGCCAAAAAATCAAATTTAATTTTTTTTTCCTTCGGCCAAGTCCGAGCTTTACACATCTCCTAACAGAAAATATTTGGTTTTTTAGTTTCAGATAAATCTGTCATGAGTTATTCTGACAACGGCGAGAGAACTTTTTTCTGAGGGTCAAGAGGAATGAGATACCATGGCTGAGTTTTCAAAATTTTTAAATGAAAATTTCACAAAGTATTATACTTATCAAATGTGTATCTTTTGAATAAAATATTTTATTTGATATATTGGAAATATCCATCTAACTCTTTCAGGTACCGCTACTATATAGTCTTCACCACGTACTGGACGTAATCTATTTGGTTCCGTATTATGGGTTTCAATTTTTGGATGGTATATCGTATTGTAGCCCGATAGACCGATTAAACTCTAAGCAGGTGAAACACATTCCGCGTACAACATTGATTTTCGTAATATAGGGTTATACAATAGGGACTTGACAACTTTGAATTTAATTTGTGAACGCACTCTTTCACTAATCATCAAACTGTCACTGTCAATTCATTCAGTAAACACAACATTTTCATCATGGTTAAGTACACGAACGAACAACGCCTGTAAATTATAAAAATTTACTACCGAAAAAAGTTGTCTAGTTCCTATTGGAAAACATTATATAACTGAATGTGTGACGCTGTGCCGAGCTAAGTCTTTCAATGATGAAATGTCCAAAAGTACTCGAAATAACATGGTGTTTTATGAGTTTCATAATTTGATCTGTTATAAAATCTTTACTGGAAAAAGTACCAAAAAGTACCTTCAAACGAATAACCCACTATGGCCAAATTTGAAAATTGGAAAATTTGTAATCTTTAGTTTTTATTCCAAATCTGTTTTGTCGCCTCAAAAAACTTGTGAAAGTCGATTTCAGATTTGGTCTTCAAACTGCACAATGATTCGGCTTTTTTCTCCTCAACCGCGTTGAAGCGGTGTCATCGGAGTGGCCTTTTGAATTCAGCGTATAGCGAGAGGTTGTTTGGTGTTAAGTCAGATGAATATCGTTGTGGAAGAATATTGGTCGATTTTTTAGTGAAAAGTCCTAGAATATCAAACGCAGGCTGAGATGACCCATTGTCGTGTTTCAAGAACCATTTTTTTTACACTAACGCGCACACAAAAGGGGCAGGAAGGAAGGCGAGCGGATGGGGAGGAAGTGGATAAGTAAAGGAGTTATCGATGTATATTGGTCTTAAATGCCTGGACATTACAACGACGAGGAAACTCACGATCAGGTAGAGCATTCCAGATACCTGTGGTTCGGCTCAAGAATGACTCTTTGGATGGATTGAAGGATGAGTTGCATCTTTTAAGGAACTCCATACATTTGGCCGCATTTTTTGCTGTTTCAAATATGTGGTCGTCCCAATTAAGAGTCGAATTAATTCGAGTGCCGAGGATTGATAATTAGTTGGCTTCATCGATGCAAGTGCCGTTTATCGAAAGTATATTTACCTTCGCATTTGGCTTTGATGACAAGATGCAGACTGAGTTTTTAAGGCATTAAATCCTATCGATTAGACAATCTCCATCGATATATCTTGTTGAGGTCGGAATCCAATGTATTAAGCATAACCTCATTACCAAAGGTTCGAAGAGATTGATCGAGCATGTTCGTATGAGCATGAGAAACTCAACATGCCCTCATCACCAAACGAGTGAATGGTTTATATAAATATACCATTTCTATTTTACGAGATTGACCAAAATTCGTAACTTCTGACTTCAAAATAAATATACTTTTTTTACTGTTCATAAGAGCTCTATATTTTTCTTTAAAATGTATTGTTACCCGAGTAAAACACCGTTGGATTTTTTTTAATATTGTAAAAATTAAAATGTTCACGACTTTTTTTTGTACAATAAGTTAAATGTCGTGAGTTTTTTTTAGCGATTTTTGAGTATTTTATAATCATTAAAAACGCAACTACTGGATTATATAGAGGAAATGTTAAATTAAATTTTGGGGCACAATTTGAGTCAATACATAAAATAGAGCACAAATTGGATCTGTTTTTCTACGTGTGGTCCGCCGGACCCGTGTCACCGGTACGTTATTATTCCGACGTATTACATTAATGGGTTAAACTCTATTGTAATATTTTTAGTTTAAACACTATTACAATGTTTTTAGTCTAAACTAAACTCTATTACAATATTTTGCCATTCTGGAACGCGATACTTAATTTATGTTTATTGCTTTTTTTATACCTAATCTTGATAATTACCTACTTAATGAATTCGAATATATTTAATATATTACTTTTTAATTTTATTCCAGTAAAATGTGAAAAATATCTATGTTAAATATCATATTATGTGTTTTTAACGAGTAATTATTATTATAATTTAACCCAACTAAGACTAACTAAAAGTAATTTACACCTATTGATTTCAAGATCACGTTCCGCCATGCGACCTCAACTTCACCGAGCATTGTCCATTGACTAATAGTCGGTAGGTCTGATCCGACATGGCAGGGCCCGGTCGGTCGTACTACACACCGGCTAATCGACCCACCAATAATCTTCTCGATCGAACCTTTCGCAGTTACAGTTATCTCTTTCTCACGGAGTATCTAAATTTAATTTAATTTAATTCAATTTAGTGAGGGTAGATCTGGTATCTTCATCTTCTTGTTTACTGGCATTTATTTAATTGCCTTATCAGTTGCCCGTCTTCCAATATGGCATATAATCGGCACGTTCTTGGAATCCGCTAGATAGCCATGTCTATTTGTATATAGAAATGATTTAGGTGGTGTGTATCCATTTTTTTATGTAAATTTGAAATACTCAGGGGTGGAATAGAACAATCCTGAAATTATTTTGATATCACCACACAAAATGATTTCTCCCAATACCCGGAATTCCTTTGACAATTCTGGACAATCCGGAAGCATTATATAGCTTCTCATTAGAAGCATAATGTCGAAAGTCGGAGTGTTCGCTCCTATACATCCGCATGCAGCTCAAAAGTACCTAGCTTTTCCATATTCGATGGATTAATATTCCATTATACTGGACTCGCATAAGTCTAAATTGGACGGACAAATGCTCGGTAGTAAGTCATCTTGACATCAGATCTCAGATATCGGTAGAGGTTGATTGTGTTCCAGGTCCTTCGTCTAAAACTCGTTCTTAGATTTCTTTCATCTTTTTTTTACCCCTTGTAAACCTTTCTTTTCGTCAAAGCTTGCTCACTGAAGGCCCACTACGTCATCCTAAACGTTTCTGCACAGGTAATGGATTTTACAAACATAATTTAACACAACTTCCTTGCTCAAAGTTTTATTTTGTAAAAGTGTATAAAAAATCAGTTTTTGTGTCGTACAAAATAAATTATATTAAATTTGACGCAGGCGCTTCCATTCCAGAAAAAAAAAACACCATTTAACTTAAAAATTAGTTTTATTTATTTATGTGTGGACAGTGTGTTGTTAAACCCATTGCAGAAGTTAAATTTGAAATTGATAATGTTGCACTGATTGACGCGAAACTCTCGTGTCATTGTAGCGGGGTAGTCACAAAGCAACAAAGGGATGTACGTTGAGGTCCGCAAATAGCCGATAGATATGTTGTGACACTATAGTAGCGACTCTGCAGAACTCCTGCTGAAACTCAGGTCATAAACTGTGTTATTAAATTTCCTTTTAATAATAATATGCACGTTTAAAATAAATTATTAATTTATTTTTCTATTTTATTTCTTTCAGAAAAGGCGAACCCATAGCGCTGTGTCGGCGTCCTGAGATGCTATTTTGATCGGGTTCATCAGCTAAGTTCCAAAAGATAGTAAAGGGTTTCTCTCATTCATATCACGGAACCTGTACCTAAATGGGGCGGCATGTCAACGGGCGGCTATCGATTCAATTTCTTATAAAAACTTAAACTTATATTTTATTAACCTATATTCTGCGATCTTCAATTCTCTCAGCAAATTTTCATTTATGCTTTCGTTCGACTCATAGTGAGTTCCACGAAGCGGATTTGGAATTAGAAACAAAAAGCACCTGGACGTAAGATCATGTAGAGGAGCAGATTGCGATTCTGATTATCTTCTAGTGATGGATAAAATCAGGAGTCGGCTCGCAGCAAACCCACATGGGTAGTCACGGGAGACGAACAACAAGTTCGACATTGATAAACTAAAAGACCTGCGCAAAAGGGCTGAATATCAAGACGAACTAACGAATCGATTTAGCATATTAGAGAATGGGAGTAGTGGAGAAGAGGAAACCAATAATGTGGATACTAAATGGGCATCGATCAGAGACGTAATCAAATAAACAGCCCAAAATGTATTAGGATTTAAAAAAAACAATTAAGTTCAAACCTTGGTTTGACCAAGAGTACAGGCCGAAGATCGTAAAACGTAAACGCCTTAGAGTGATCCACCTAGAAAGATATGATGAAGTTAACGCTGAAAGATACGCGACAATTCGGAAAGGGACAACGATACTTTTCAAACGCCAAACAAGAGAATGGGAGAAGATTCGGAAGAGCAAAGAACATCAGAGGTATGTATGCCGCCATAAATTCAATTAGAGATGGCCACTAAGGGAGGGCGAAAATAATTCTAGACACAAACGGCAGTTTGGTCACAGAAATATAAAATATCGCCACAAGATGGAAGCAGTACCTTGAAAATCCGCTCAATGTGCGCACCCATCAACCACAAATAAACGCACCAGACGTACATACAGCCGAGTCTCAGATCCCAGACCCCTTTTTCAACGAAGTTGTCGCCGCAATAAATTGATTGAAAAACAACAAGGCTCCCGGAGTCGATTACGTACCGGCAGAGCTTATGAAGCATGGAGAAGAGGCAACCGCTCGAAAGATCCACCAACTGATCAAAACAATTTGCGATACGGAAGTTGCTTCGGAAGAATGGCAAACCTCAATAGTCATCCCTATTTTCAAAAAAGGCGACAGATCTGACTGCGAAAACTACAGGGGAATATCAATTCTCCCAACTACACACAAAATACTAACAAATGTCATACTGGCGAGATTCACATCGTACGCAGAAGAAATACTGGGAGTCTACCAGTGCGGGTTCCATAGGAACCGGTAAACGAGCGACCAAACGCTCACAGTAAGGCAATTGCTGGAAAAGATGTGGGAATACGGAGAGACGGTTCACCAACTGCTCGTTGACTTCAAAAGAGTCTACGACTCAGTCACAAGACAAAGATTTTACCATATTGTAGTTGAACTGGGAGTCCCGAAAAATTATGCCACCCTCATCCAATTTACATGAAAGAAAATAAAGGACGAGTTAGAATAGAAAACCACCTCTCAGAACTATTTGAAATCCGGGATGGACTAAAAAAAGGGAAGGCCTCTCACCACGTCTTTTTAACCTTATGCTCGAGTATATCATCAGAAAGGTACAAGACGACAACATGGCGGGATCATCCCTGATTGGGTTCACCCAAGTACTCGCACATGCGGATGACATCGCCGTTTTGTGCGATAATCTAGAAACTGTAAGAAAAAACAGTGAAATCTTCATCCCAGCAGCAGAAGAGATGGGCCTAGAAATAAATAAAGGCAAAACAAAATATATGATTACGGCGCGAGCTCAAGGAACACACATAAACGTTAGGGGCAAGATGTTTGAAAAAGTTAGAGAGTTTAAATATCTGGGAACAATAGTGACGGCCAGTAAGGAAGTGCCGGAGGAAATTAATAAAGGACTGCGTTCCGGTAACGCTAGTGGGCACGCAGTCAGTAAACTGCTGAAATCCAATCTGCTATCACGTAGTATAAATCACCGTGTTTATAGAACAATAATCTTGCCTGTTGTTCTATACGGATGCGAAATATGGTCTTTCGTAAAACGGGAAGAAAACAAATTCCGCGTATTCGAGAATAAAGTTTTAAGGAGAATCTTTGGCGGCAAATAAGACGAAGAAGCAGGACAGTAGATCAAACTACACAACCACGAATTGGAAGAGCTATACCGCAAACCTACGATAGTGAAAAGGAAATAGGCCGGACATGCGGCGAGAATGGGCAACGATAGGACCGTGTGTAGAATTCTTGACGATAGACCAACGGGAAAGGGACCGGTAGGACGGCCGGGACGGAGATGGGAGGACAATGTAAGGTTTGGCTTGGAGGAAATCCGATCCGATGATCAAGCGCGGAAGAGTGCACAGGACAGGGTCCGATGGTGCAGCCGAGTCGGTGAGGTCATGAACTTCCGGGTTCCTATAGGCCAATAAATAGTAATAATAATAATAATAGTAATACCAAATAGGAAGTATGTGTTGGGATTCAATTGATATATTCCCATATTTGTATATAATTTAGTTTTCTAAATACATCTTACAAGGGTTGTTATTATTTCCTTAGAAAAAATTTCAGAGGAGGACGTTTTTTATTTATTTCCTTGCTATATGGGTGCAATAACGACGTATAATACTCTTCGTTATTTTTTTTTCTTTTCCCAAGAACAAGTACCTCTCTTACAACACGCCATCCTATAACACGGTATCGATCTAACATGATAGGTAAATTGCGGAAACCTTCGTTTAACACTGTGTCGCTCTAAGACGATAAGAAAATTAGTAAAACCTTTGTAAAACACTATATATACTTCTACAACACTGGATAACATAATTTTTTTTAAACATATTTGAAAACAAAATTACTTGCAAAGAATCACGGGAAGGAATAATGGACTATAGTCCTTTTACATGAAATTACTTCTATTAATAGTTTATGATTTAATCTACATAACTTTATTCCGATGTTATAGTGAAAAGCGTCGTGCACACTGATCTCAGAGATACAGTATGTGTTGCAGAAACTCACACTTTATTGAGATAAAATGCAAGGCAACATCCTCGTATTGTACTGATCAGTTGTGTAACGTAATCGCTGCCGATGGCTCACAAACGGCAAGGCCTCTTTTGTTTCCTTTTGTTTCCTTGGTCTGGACACAAGGTGTTTTAAGCGATTGGTTGGCAGTGTGCGTCGAACCATGACTTTTATGTCTTTAATTTCCGGTTTGTTTTTGAAGCATAAGTTTCAGTATCGAGCCGTGTCTGATAAAGATAAAAAACAACGTGTATGAGAAAATTTATTTCTTTAGAAGTAAAGATACAAATCTTGTATCTAAATCTAAAGTATGCGATAGTCCGGAAAAATGAAAAATATATAAAAAGTGCCAATTATTGAGAAAATGGAAAAGGCGCTCAGCATTTGAATTGAATTGTTGTCAAAAAAGGATTAAATTGGATGGTAACATCAGGAAGCAGAAAGCACCTCAATTTATAAACACCTTAAAGAAGATTTTGTGGCGAGTAAAGATGGTTTAAAAATTTAAAAAAGCGCTTTGCAATTTATATGTTAGCATAAAAGTTTAATGAGATCGAGGCTGATCTTGGAGCTACCAGGACGTATGCAATAAAAATGTTAAACATTATGCAAAAGTAAGGATGCACAACACATCAAGTTTTCAATGCCGAAGCAACTGGGCTTTGGTAGAAAACAAAAATGCGCGGTAGAATATTTATAACGAAAAGAAAAAAAAACTCTACCTGAATTTAAGGTGTCTAAAGGTTGTGTAACGCTACTTTTGTGCAGTAAGACCTAAGAGGACTGTGACATAACCTTTGTTAGTTTATAGATTTTTAAAACCGCGTGCATTTAAACACTTACGTCAATAAAACACTTACTCGGTGTGTTGAAGAGCAAACCTAGGACCTTGGGTCTCTGGCAGTTAATTGAAATTATCGGTCATTTTTTAAAGACTGGTTTCTAAATTGTTTTGGGCCAGACGTCAGAAATTATTTACCATAAATCGCAAAAATTTGAGCTTAAAGGCGTTATTACTATAAGATACTGCTCCATGTAACCCACAAGATTTGAGTTATTTCAACGTTAAAATAATGTTCCTACCACCAAAATAGTAAGTTTTCGGAACATCCCCTGTTTTGTACTGGATCTGCGTCTTATATAACATGGTTTCACACAACATGGCAATTTGTAGGAACCTATCTACGGGAGGGTTGGCGCAAGTCTAATGACCTAGCCCGGAAAAAACAAATCATTATGGAAAATTTAACAAGCCTCAGGGCTTGCTAAATAAAGCCAAGACCGGCTCCCGGTTGTAGTGCCGATGATGATGATCTACGGGAGGGATATCTGCAGTTGATGAAGACGATTTCACGAGCATTCTATGTGTAAAATACCGATACCATCACCTTGTCGGTCGATTTCACCGTCTTCGCTTTTTCGAAACCCGTTCGTCTTCAAAGAACTTTTGGTTGTCCCACTGTATTTAGAGTCTAGTGCTGTATCCATACTTCTTCCGCCGTTAGTTTTGACGCCGAAAACTCGTTATGATTCCGAGGTAAAAGCGCTAAAACAGCTGCAGAGTGGGGTATCGATCATGCCGAGATTTTGTTCACATCCAATTTCGTGCAGCGGTCTGTAATGATACTTACTAGTAAGCTGTCTCAGAACTAATGATATTTACTAAAAAAAAAACATTTGCGGTACTACTAGCGACATCTTTTGGGCGCCCTAAGGACTTGTAGGGAGCGAAGTCGTGGCGCCAGCGTGGGCGCAGGGTTCTACTTCGTCCTCCAAACGTCACTATTAGTTCATCGGTTCCGCTACTAACCGATCACCAAGGATTAAGTCCAAAACGCAGAACAAACACAGCACAGCGAATAAAACACTGATGGGAGTCGCTGAAAAATAAAACGCACTGAGCACAGGTTTTGTTGTAAATTGTTATTTTTTATTATTTTGCAATATAGTTTTGAGACAGCGTTCTTTTGTCTGTACATGCTACATGCTAGGGAATTAGTTTCAGCGTCTATTGCGCTAATTGTATGCAGCTGCGTTGGACTGTTTATCGTTGGGTAAAGCCAGCCAATGTGTATGTAGGCAAATTGATTGTACACATGTTGAGGCTGGGAATAGCCAACTCAAGGTTAAGATTCCCTGATTATGTGGTTGCATTATATGTGAACCGATGAGTTTTCTTTCAGGGAATTTATGATAAGTTTGGAGAGAATTCTTATAGGGAATTTTAATTCGATTAAATGAATGAAGGTAAGAATTCTTGTCCAAAAGCTGTTCAATAACTAAATTTGATAAGCTTGATGCGTGAAACATTTACAGGTGCTAATGCCATTGCATTAGCAGGAAATTATGAAAGTTGAGTAGCAGTTATGGGGGTTCTTTGGGTAAGTAACAGTGGGGTTTGGCGGAACCGCCACGGACGTATTGGCTGACTCTCGTATTATAAATATTTCTGCCGGTTTAAACAGAAGCACAAAATCCACATAGGATCAAAACATCCTTTCAGGATGTCAGATTTGCAACTTGCTATAATTTCATATAAATGAATTGTGAGTCAACCACCGCTGCGTACTCAATAACCTGACCCCAATTGTACTGCCTTATCAACTCTCCTAGAGTAAGTTGTAGGTTGTATTCAATCACAAAAAAAATTATTCTCAATCGAATGAATTTAAAAAAAAAGTACTCTAAGTGCTTGAATTATAAATCGAACGAATACTAAACCGAATGAATTTTAAATTGAATGAATCGTAAGTGGAATAAGTTATAAATTGAATAAAGTGTATATCTAATTAACGAATATTAAATTGAATGCATTTCAAAAGCGAATTAATCCTACATTCTGGTTTTTTTTTGATATAATTTTATACAAATAAATTGTGGGTGCAATAACGATGTGTACTGAATAACCTAACACCAATTGTACTTACTTCTTTGGTCGTATCCAATCCCAAAATAATGTTTTTTTCAACCGAATGAATTTAAAAAAATTAATACTAAGCAAATGAATTATAAATCAAGTGAATTTTAAATTGAATGAATCGTAAGTGGAATGAGTTATAAATTGAATAAAGTTTATATCGAATGAATAGTAAATTGAATGAATTTATAAATCAAATGAATCCTATATTTTGGGTTTTTTTTTTCGCTAATCGAATGAATTTAAAAAAAATGGAATCTGAAGAAATGAATTATATTCGAACGAATTCTAAACTGAATGAATTTTAAATTGAATGAATCCTAAGTGGAATGAGTTATAAATTAAATAAAGTTTATATCTAATGAATACCAAATTGAATGAATTTCTAAATCGAATGAATCCTACATTTGGGGTTTTTTGTTTTGCCATGATTTCATACAAATGAATTGTGAGTCACTAACGATGCCTACTCCACAACATGACCCCAATTTTACTGCCTTATCAACTCTCCTGGAGTAAGTTCTTTGGTCGTATTCAATCACAAAAAAAAAAGTTTTCTCAATCGAATGAATTTTAAAAAATGAATCACAAAAAAAGTTTTATCAATCGAATGAATTTAAAAAAATTAATTATAATTGAATGAATTTTAAATTGAATGAATCGTAAGTGGAATGAGTTATAAATTGAATAAAGTTTGTATCGAATGAATAGTAAATTGAATGAATCCTAAGTGGAATGAGTTATAAATTAAATAAAGTTTATATCTAATGGATACCAAATTGAATGAATCCTACATTTGGGGTTTTTTGTTTTGCCATGATTTCATACAAATGAATTGTGAGTCACTAACGATGCCTACTCAACAACATGACCCCAATTTTACTGCCTTATCAACTCTCCTGGAGTAAGTTCTTTGGTCGTATCCAATCCCAAAAAAAAAGGTTTCTCAATCGAATGAATTTTAAAAAATTAATCTCAAAAAAAGTTTTATCAATCGAATGAATTTAAAAAAATTAATTATAATTGAATGAATTTTAAATTGAATGAATCGTAAGTGGAATGAGTTATAAATTGAATAAAGTTTGTATCGAATGAATAGTAAATTGAATGAATCCTAAGTGGAATGAGTTATAAATTAAATAAAGTATATATCTAATGAATACCAAATTGAATGAATTTCTAAATCGAATGAATCCTACATTTGGGGTTTTTTGTTTTGCCATGATTTCATACAAATGAATTGTGAGTCACTAACGATGCCTACTCAACAACATGACCCCAATTTTACTGCCTTATCAACTCTCCTGGAGTAAGTTCTTTGGTCGTATCCAATCACAAAAAAAAAGGTTTCTCAATCGAATGAATTTTAAAAAATGAATCACAAAAAAAGTTTTATCAATCGAATGAATTTAAAAAAATTAATTATAATTGAATGAATTTTAAATTGAATGAATCGTAAGTGGAATGAGTTATAAATTGAATAAAGTTTGTATCGAATGAATAGCAAATTGAATGAATCCTAAGTGGAATGAGTTATAAATTAAATAAAGTTTATATCTAATGAATACCAAATTGAATGAATTTCTAAATCGAATGAATCCTACATTTGGGGTTTTTTGTTTTGCCATGATTTCATACAAATGAATTGTGAGTCACTAACGATGCCTACTCAACAACATGACCCCAATTTTACTGCCTTATCAACTCTCCTGGAGTAAGTTCTTTGGTTGTATCCACTCACAAAAAAAAAAAAGTTTTCTCAATCGAATGAATTTTGAAAAATGAATCACAAAAAAAGGTTTAACAATCGGATGAATTTAAAAAAATTAATTATAAATTGAATGAATTTTAAATTGAATGAATCGTAAGTGGAATGAGTTATAAATTGAATAAAGTTTGTATCGAATGAATAGTAAATTGAATGAAAAAAAATGAATTATAAATCTAATGAATGTTAAATTGAATCGTAAGTTTAATGAGTTATAAATTGAATAAAATGTATATCAAAAGAATACTGAATTGAATGAAATTCTAAAGTTTGCGTTTTTTTTCTAACTATAATTTCATATAAATGAACTCAACAACAACTTGATCCCAATTGTACAGTCAGTATTTTAATTTGAATAAATCGGATAGTTTATATCGAATGAATACTAAATTGAATAAAATTTATATCGAATGAATACTAAATTGAATGAATTTCTGAATCAAATGAATCCTACATTTTGCGTTTTTTTTTTTGCTATGACTTCATACAAATGAATTGTGAGTCACTAACGATGTCTGCTCAACAACATGACTCCAATTGTATTGCCTTATCAACTATCCTGGAGTAAGTTCTTTGGTCGTATCCAATCAAAAAAAAAGTTGTCTTAATCGAATGAACTTGCAAAATGGGATAAAAGCAAATGAATTATATTCGACCGAATTCTAAATCGAATGAATTATAAATTTAATGAAACCTAAGTTTAATGAGTTATAAATTGAATAAAGTTTATATCGAATGAATACTAAATTGAATGAATTACTAAAGCGAATGAATCCTAAATCATACAGTTTCCATTTTTTTTTTTGCTATAATTTCATACAAATGAATCGTGAGTCACCTACGGTTGCGTACTCAATAACTTGATCCCAATTGTACTACCTTATCAACTGTTCTGGAGTAAATTCTGTGATCGTATCCAATAAAAAAAAAGTTGTCTCAATCGATTGAATTTAAAAAAATGAATTCTAAACAAATGAATTATAAATCGAATGAATTCTAAACCGAGCGAATTTTAAATTGAAAAATCGCATAGTTTATATCGAATGAATACTAAATTGAATAAAGTTTATATCGAATAAATACTAGATTGAATGAATTTCTAAATCGAATGAATCCAACATTTTGCGTTTTTTTTACACGAACGCGCGCACAAAAGGCGATTCTGAGATACCCTTTAATGATGTTAATATCAGTAGTGTATATTATCGCCGTCGGTATCTCGAGTATATCTACTTTATTAAAAGCGACAACTAATGGAGTTTAAACAATAAGAATATTATTTTTTTAAATATGTACAATTCCACTACTAATGAGGGTAGTGTTGGCAATTTCTTGAGGAAAGATCCCCGTTGATGAGATTTAACTTTTACTACGTCAAATGCACCTCGTATATCTGCACAAGATAGATGGCCCTTTTTCGTGCATTCTTGACTGTATCAGAATTGTTACTTTATATTTTAAATCACCTCGATATATCGATAAGCCCTCTTATCTGCGGCATTATTTTGTCGGCTTTTCACACGATTGTCTGTACCCTATTCACTTTCACGCATAGATCGAAGTATATAAACAAATCGTCTCCATGAACTCAGCGCAAATATAACAATATGAAGAGGAATGACTTCGCCATTTGAGAACATGGATCGTAAATAAACCTTGTCAATCCGTCCGAAGCCATTCGACAAGGGTGACACGAGAACCCATAAAAGGTTGGTCCCGCGTATCATATCTGTATACTCCCGGTTCCCGGTACAAAATGTACAATCCTTGGCAGTTCGGATGCGTGCGCATCAGATACATAGCAATCCTACGGCATATGTGCTCTATATACCATGGTACATCCGGTGACTGATGGTGGTATACGAGAACTGTACAGCGCCAACTCGCTGCAACTCCCTAAAACGTATTGTAGAAAAAACCTAGTCTCCGTCGCCCATCGCAGCCGTTGTTGTTGCTGTACACTGTACTGTGGGTACACACCAGCGCTTTGAGGAGGTACCTATCTATTTATTTTGCTGTGAGTCAATTCCAGGAATCTAACAATTCACACCAGAAGGAAGATTCAACTTTTCATTCACTATCCGTACGTAATACGAGCGACGACGTGTCAAACGCGCTTACACAATTTTCTATTACTAATATTAATAACAATAATACTAATAATCATAATTGTCATTGTCACTTATTTGAGACTAGTAATTGAACCCGTGTTATCGGTCGCAGGCGTTTACGATTGTGTCGCGAGTTAGGACGAAGGTATTTCTGCCCCGAGATTATAGACGATGAATTCTGGTTGAAAGTGAAACGATGCACATGACAGCTCAAACATGAATCTCTAAAGTGAGTGACATTAAGGCTGTAGTTTAAAACATCCGACCCATCGCCCCCATTATAGGAACCTTTGTTGTAGAGTCATACCACGTATTAGTGCTGGCTGTGTGTGGAAGAAGGCTTTAACGACTAGAGCGTCCTGTTTGCCAAGGCATAAAATATGAATATTAAATGAACGTTTATGATTTGTTTATACGGCGACCGGCAAGGTAGTGTGCGAAGTTTTAATTGCGTACTACAAGAGATACAAGTTCGTTTGCGGTAGCGCGACTTTTAAAGGCAATTAACACAGAGTTTTGTGGCAATTTAATTGGTCCTACTCGGTAAGTGTCCCTTGTGCTGTGAGCAGGCGAAAAGGAACGCTACGCAATTAAAGACAATGACTGTTTGATGTGGCAGACTACTGAACGATATTCGGACGCACTTATGTCATCTTTCCACGGAGAATTCATACAGAAATTAGCTGGCATTAAACAAGGTAGGTGCGAATATGTATAACGATGAAACTGAATCAGACAAGGAGTCTTTAAAAAATACAGAAGACTGTGTTTGTAGGAGTATTCTGTAAATTTGTATCGGTAATGAGTTTTATTTCTTATGATTACGAGTATGTCTATTTTTTATCGGGTCGAAATTATAGTTATTTTATAAAATAATAATATTTTTTAAGCTCGGCAGAACTTGAAATTATTTTTTTTCTTTACAACAGAACAAATAGTACAATTGATTTGTTTTATTTAGTGAGGAGAAAACGGCATGACATTAATATTTGAAAATGATTTCGAGCATATGACTAACGGCTGTTTTGACGAAGCCTAATATATGGGTGTCCGGGTTAATGGCATTAATATTTTCATTTATAATGATTCAGTATCGATTTTAACACCAGTATTTGCTTTTTGATATATTTTACTTAAATCGGCATCAATACTGAGTGTTTTATTTTTGGGGTGTGCCGCTGTTAAAGAAATATGGCTCGATAATGCCACCGGCGTGTAAACCGCACAAAAAAATACATTTTTCTGTACGTAAAGGAGTCTGTATGATGTCTTGTGAATTTGTGTGCCAAACGAAATCGTTAATAAAGTAATTATGGAGATTTGAGTGCCCTTGTTCAAATGTGGGTCTACTTATTTTGATTTGCTAGAGTATGCCGGTGATAAATGTCAACCAGTGACCCTAGTACATCAGTTTGTTTCATCTACATTCCTTTAATAAATTCCATATAATAAAAAAAAAAAAAAAAAAAAAAAACGCATTGTGTCACGAATCAAAACTTCTGGGCTTTAGTTATAACCGCTTTAGCAGTACAATCATTTAAGCATGTGACATATTCGTTCAATCCATGCAAATCAATGAAGTTTTATTGAGCCGGTTGTTTTTTATAGTGAATGATTTAGCTGATTCTCGGAGAAAAGTAAAGGATGTCCCAAAGTTCAAGCAAGATTTGAATTTTGTGTTGTTGGTGCTATAAGGATTTGCTAAAAAATAGACGGCAGAGCAGTCAATTCAAGTTTATTAAAAATTGACTGTTACATGGAAGAACAACTCGTTTTTAGTGTCGAGCAGTATTTTCAAAGTAATGAGGGATATATATGGTTCACAATTTTCGCGCAAAATATGTGCAAAATAATGATCCTAAGCACCCTAGCTATCCTTTAATAAGTCACTCAAACCACAAGTAATAAACTGTTTGTGAAAATGTTGCTAAGGTTCCACAAAAACTAATTCAGCACCGCGGTCAACAATTTACAAATTTTAAAAAGCTCTGTACATCGGATTTTCACGAACAGTTTGCATCTTCACGCATATATGGTGCAATTGACCCAAGAACTGAAACCGACTAACCACATACAGCGAAGAGAGTTCATTCAAGCGATTGTGGAACAAAAATGAGTAGACGTTAGTATCGTCTATAGCGGTGAGGCCAACATTCAGTCGTCAAAATAGCAAAATTTCGAGTTCAGAAAATTTACGAGTTATCGTAGATTGAGTATACGTACGTTCTGCGTGTTAGGTTGGGTTCCAAAGCCCAACCGCCCAGTGAAATACCATCCCATTAAATTATAGGGTCCGTGAAATGGTTGGGAGAAATCCTTAGTTATCTTTCGGATTTTGGTTGATGAATCCGGTCGAGAAAAACTGGTATCTCGGGACGGCGACTCGGCGCTATAAGTTCGCCTTTCCTGAGAGAAGTAAAATAAAAATAAGTCTACTAGACGCTGGTATTTGATACGGATTTTGGATATGAAGTCTGGTCGGTTCAGTCGTCTCTTCAAATGCGGACAGACAATAACAGTTAATGGTGCTCGCGAGATGATAATTCAGTTTTATTCTGTGTCCAAAATACTAACTTGGGTTGTGGATGGGCTCAGTGCAATGGGCAATGGGCATCTCAATAAGGTGATTTCAACAATGCGAGCCCAAGAAACAATTTTAATACTGTGTGAGTAATATTCTGATCGAATTGGTTGCCTACGTTACAGGGAGTATCGCCGTTAAAGATTTTCTTTGGAATTTTTTGAAGTTTGAGGCATATTCATGGACTTGTGTAATTGTACTGGCAAAGTTTTGAAGCCATTTACCCGATATACAAATAACTCTATACTGTGTACTATATACTAGTACAAAACAGTTAATAAGGTTCTTTTGCTTGTTTCACAATTCCGGCTGGTTGTTACATTCTAACAGAACCGACGAGGCTGGGAGGCTGGCGGAGATGTTTGCTGTAAGCCACAACTTGACTCAACTCGTGGGGGAGCAAACGCGAGTGCCGGATGCCCGAGGCGATTATACGAACACCCTGGATCTGTTTTTGACATCCGAACCGAGTATTTATACCGCAGTGGTTTCTGCGCCACTGGGAAACGCAGATCACTGCTTGCTATCTGTCGCGCAACCACTTGCACATCAAGCAAAAAACCGGCCTAGGCAGCTTCGCCATGTATGGAAGTATGGGGCTGCTAACTCGGACGATTTGCAGGATTTCTTTGCATCCTTCCTATGGTCAGAGGTGTGCTTCGGAAACTCCGATGTTGGCGCTTGCGCGGAGTCGGTATCAGAGATTATTCTTCTGGGGATGGATATGTATATTCCACATTCCATCAAACGAAGTTCGTCTGATAAACCTTGGTTTGATAAAAAATTCGAGCTGATTACAGCGGCAAAAAATAGATCTTTTAAGCAATCCCACCGATGTTAACAGAACGAACTTTGTTAGAATCAGAAACGCGTGCAACCAGACGATTGATACTGCGAAGAAAGCTCACAACGACAGGGTGATCAACAAACTCCTTCGGTGCCCAACTGGTTCGCGCTCCTTCTGGTCAATGGCAAAGGCTGTCAGCGGTAACTTCGCATCCTCCTCATTCCCTCCGTTGGTGACAGACAGTGACTATGAATTCAAAGGACAAAGCTAATGTATTCGCGAATTTATTTTCGGCGAATGCAAACCTCGATCCCGGCCTTTTGGAGCCACCTGTGATCTCGCCGGTACAGTCTTCGATGCGGGATGTGAGATTTCGTCTGCGCACTAATCAACGCATTCTACGTGAACTAGATTGTAGGAAGGCAACCGGCCCGGACGGAATACCAGCAATAGTCCTAACGAACTGTGCTCCGGGACTATCGCCGGTTCTTGGCAGACTCTTCCGCTTATCTTACCCACGGAGGACCTTTCCTCCCTGCTGGAAAATCGCTCGAGCTCAGCCAACCCCAAAGACGGGAAAAAAGTGTCTCCCACAAAATTACCGTCCGATAGCATTACTGTTATCTAAAGTAATGGAAAAAGTCATCAATACAGAGTTAGTTAAGTATTTGTAGTGCAACGGAATTCTGAATGATCGTCAATACGGATTCCGTGGCAGACGGTCCACGGGAGACCTTTTGACACTTGTAACCGATATATGGGCATCTGCGATTGAACGGCATGGTGAATCAAGGGCGGTCGCATTGGAGATCTCCAAGGCTTTTGACCGCGTCTGGCACGGGGCATTGCTGAGCAAGCTTCGTTCGTATGGACTTTCTCAACAGCTTTGCGACTGGACGAAGAGCTTCCTCGAAAATCGATCGATCCAGGTTGTTGTGGACGGCGAGTGTTCGGATCTGTATCCTGTTAATTTCGGGGGGCCCCAGGGTTCTATTTTGGCTCCAACCTTGTTCTTGCTTCACATAAATGATTTGTTGGAGGCAACGGATAACAAAGTGTTCAGCTTTGCGGATGATAGTACGCTTGTTTCCTCCTTTTCGAGTGTTCGGCCGATTGCTGCATCTGCGTTGCATCAGCTGAGATGCAGACAGATTGACTCTCTGAGTCTGGATCTAGATAGGGTCCTGCAGTGGGGAAGGGCTAATATCGACGACTTCAATGCAGCGAAGACGCAATACACAACATTCACAAAGAAAAGTGGATCATCCGTTCCACAGCTGATGATGAATAGCCAGGCCCTCGAGGCTGGGGAAAGTTTGAAATTGCTCGGCGTCACGGTCTGTGGGAGTGTATCGTGGCATAAACACGTGTCGAGTATCGCCAAGTCATCCTCAGGAAAACTGAGCTATCTTTTTAGAGCCAAGAAATATTTTACTCCGGCCCAAATTCTTCTCCTATATAAATCTCGAATTAGAATCACGCTCGAATATTGCTCTCATTTTTGGAGCTCGGCTCCTAAACATACTTTCGACCTACTTGACAGCATACAGAGACGACCGATCCGCCTGATCGTGGACTCGGTGCTGACGTCGGGACTACAACCGCTATCACATCGAAGGCGCGTAGCCGACCTCTGTCTGTTTTACAGATATTGTCACGGGTACTGTTTTTCGGAGAATCGTGATATTGTTCCACGCAATTCGGCTTATATGCGCTCCACAAGACAATCCGACGGATCGCACCAGTTTGTTGTTCATTTCCCGACGGCGCGAACATCCCTGCGTCAGAACTCGTTCCTCTACAGAGCGGGGAAGCTGTGGAACTGCCTTCCCACGCGAGTGATCCCGGAGCGTTACAACCTGCAACTGTTCAAAAAGAACTGCAACAGTTATTTGATGGCATCTCGGGGCGCCCATTCGGCGCTATAGGTTCGCCTCTCCCGAGAGAAGTCTATTAAAAAAAAAAAAAAATGGATAATAAAGAATTCGTGTGTTGATCAAACACGGTTTTTTTATGGCAAAGCCTAACTGTGGCTTGGTAAGCGTTATGAAGACGCTGCACCAGGAAAAAAATATTATTGACTGTTATGCTGAATTTTAACGTAGTCGCACAAACATTGGTGATGTTGAACAGTCTGGTCCTCCTAAAAAGCAGCGATTTCAGAAAACATGAAGCAAGTCCTGAACATCGCGATGGAAAAGTGGAAATGCGCGAGATAGTTCAAATAAAAAAAAAAACCTTGGAACTGATGATAAGAGATTATGATAATGATAGATGAAACAAAAACAACAACAATTTGTCGTGACACAAGCCGATAACAAATATGGCTGAACCACACAATTTGAAGTTCGAATTGCTTCCTCATCCACAGGATTCTCCAAATCTGACCCCCAGTGATTATTGACTGTTTGTAGACGTGCAAAATACTCCAGGAAAAGAAAATTGGCTTCAATGAAGAAGTGATTGCTGAAAGTGGGTGTATATTTTCAGAGCAAGGGCAACCAACGAGATCAAAAAGTTAGAGGAGCATTGGAATCAATGTATCATGTTTGAAGAAGAGTGGGATGATAAATAAAGTCGTATGTTGATGAATCAAGTCGAATTTCGGTTTTTCTTAGTTACATCAGAAACTTATTCAGTTATGATTTATATTTCTATTATATAATAATTTTTGTAAATGAAATCTTGTCACAGTCCAGTTCACTCGTTGGCCCATGCCAGCACCTTGGGCTAGATATACGCATGTGAATATGCTCCTCTAAACTCTTTGAATGGCGCAAGGCTAATAACCTTGTCTGGAAAAACAAATTATTATGGAAAATTTAACAAGTCTTGGATATGGACCGGATACAGGTGGAGAGACTTGCTAAATAAGGCCAAGACCGGGTCCTGGTTGAAGTGCCGATGATGATGATGAAACTCTTTGAACCTCATCACCAAACACCAGAGTATGCTCAATTTATTGAATTTTGACTTCAAATAAATACAGCGGTGGGGATTATCTGACCGAATCAATTCCTATTTTCAAAAGTTCTTTCCTATACAGAGTTTGCAATAAATTGATACAAAGGACATAATTTTATATTTGTAGGCGATTAATCCAAATATTTCTGGTTGGCGCCAAATCTGCCCTTCATCAAATTGATCCCAGTGCTACGCAGGGTTCCAAACTCTTACCCATTTTATTACTCATTTTGGTAGGCGATCTTTTGTTATAATCCAATTAATTCGTTGGTCGATGACAGTACCTTGATTTTCTCCAACTCATTCGAATATTACTATTACTATATAGCGTTTGCGATGATAGTGAAGAACGTGTGATTCGAACTGACGCTATGACAGTTAGAATCACTAAAAATTGAACAAATGCTTAACACATCAGGCAACTGCCGCGTGTATGAATTCGATTTATAAACTCAAGTACACTCAACTGATGTGTTAACGCTATGGTATACGGCTCTGATGCTTTTGCTTATTCGACTTTCCTTTCGGTGTTCTTCACAATTTGCTTACATATTGTGTGTGTATCTGTTAGAAACTGTACAGCTATTATCTGATCCGATCTCCTCAAGGTCAAATCTTACCTTTTCCTGTCATCTCCGTCGCGAACATAATACCAGTCTCTTTTCCGTTGGTCTTCTGTCAAGAATTCTATGCATGGTCGTATCGTTGCCCCTTCTCGCCTCAAGCCCAGCTCATATTAATCTTCGCGACCTAATTATTCTCAGTACTGTAGGGTTGGCGTATAGTTCCTCCAATTCGTAGTTGTGCAGTCTCCGCCATTGCCCTGCCTCTTCATTATGTCTATCAGCGAAGATATTCCTTAAAACTTCATTCTCGAATACGCGGAATCTGTTTTTTTCTCGCTTTGTAAGCGCCTATGTCTCGCAACCGTATAGAACAATCGGCATGTTTATAGTTCTATAAACATGGAGCTTTATATTACGTGATAGCAGTTCGGATTTCAGCAGTTTATTGACTGCGTGCCAACTAGCGTTGTCGTAATGCAGTCTTTTGTCAATTTCTTTTGTCATTTCGTTACTGGCCGTCAGTATTGTTCCCGGATATTTAAACTCATTAACTTTTTCAAATGTCTTGCCCCCAACGTTTATGTGCGTTCCCTCATGACCACTGCTCTCGCCGTAATCATATATTTTGTATTGTCTTTATTTCTAGGCCCGCGTTTTCAGCCGTTTGGATGATGATTTCAGTGTTTTTTCTTACAGTTCCTAGACTATCGCCCAAAACGGCGATGTCATCCGCATATGGGAGCACTTGTGTGACCGCGTTCAAGAATGTTTCGGCCATGTTGTCGTCTTGAACCTTTCTGATGACATTGTGGCGGTTCCGCCAAACCCCACGGTTCACTTACCTGAAAAACCCCCATAACTTCCACCCAATCTTATAACTTCACTAATGCAATCGCATTATCACCTTAAATGCTTCACACATTAAAGAGATCAAATCTTTAATCTAAAAGTCCCTGGAAAAGAAAACTTACCTTTCATGCATCTCTTCGCACACAATACCCTGTAAGATTTCTTTTCTACCTTTTCAGGGATCCCAAAACCTATTCGGTACCTTCGGTTGCCAGGCAAATTCCAACTTTCCCTCACCTACACCGCAATCTCCACCCAGCATAAACATTTCCTTTGCCATGGACGTTAATGCATAAGAGCATTACCTAAAATTCCTAAAAAGAATTGCATCTACAAGGGCATTTTCCCATGCATTAACGCATCGGCAAAATTTTCCCAACAAAGAATTCTTTATGGAATAAACAGCATTTCACTGAAAGAAAAGAATTCGGTTCACATATCTTGTAACCTTCACCAGTGTCCATAAACATTACGCCGTCTATTTTTCAGCTTCGCCATGTATGATAAATCTCTTAACGTACACATTGGCCGGCGACCTTTTTCTCCCAGCAATAAAATACCCAAGCAGCTGCATTCAATTAGCGCAATCAACGCTGTTCCTCCATAGGCTTCCTGGCGATACCATAAACACTCGATATCGTTTGTGGTATCTTAAATGCACTTTTCATTTAATGAGTGGCTGCTATTTATCCAGCTGGCCCTCATTACCGAACGATGCATTTGGTCGCTTCTTCCTTTGTCCTTGCCGTCTGCCTGCTTCGTTGTTCCATTGATTTCGCGCATTAGTAAACAACACAGATCTGAACGATCACACACATCCCACCATGATCTCCATTACGAGATCTGGTTTGCTATTCCACCAAAAGAGACTTTACGTTTCTCTGGTGGTAAGTAAATACATATCCTTAGTGGAGAGGATATCTGCCACCATACCACAAAGTCACCCCAAACGAAGGTTGAATCTTGGAGTCAAATTACATCCGCAGACCAGCACGGTCGTTGTGGCTCCCACTCTCCGTCACGCGGCGGAGAAGCGTATGTACATAGAAGTCGGGTCGTATGTAAAATCTATAAAGATCAATTTAATGTGAAATAATAAGATCTAAGTGAAGTATAAAAACACTAACATATGTAATAATGGCTGAGAACAAAGTGGTCTTTATTTAAAGAATAAAACTGAACAAATAAATTCCGTGCGTTTCATCTTATTCTCCCGTGTTTCATTTAACTTGTTTCCTGTGTTGTGTAGTTTTGTTTTGTTGGCTTGTGAACGATACGTGTCGGAACTTTAGTGACAATAGGTGGCACAATACTTTCTCCCCACAACATATCCGAGCGCAGGGTTAAAAAGGCCTTCTCTTGTTTTAGACCGTCGGGGATTTCAAATAGTTCTGAGAGGTGGTTTTCTATTCTAAGCAGCCCTTTATTTTCGTTTAAGCAGCTTTGAATGGGGGTGTCATATTTTCCGGGACTCCCAGCTGAACTACAATATGGTAAAGGCTTTGCTTTGCGTCTGAGTTATAGGCTTTTTTGTAGTCAACGAAAAGTTGGTGGACCGTCTCTGCGTATTCCCACATCTTTTCCAGCAATTGCCTTGGTGTGAACATTTGATCGCTCGTTGACCGGTTCCTTCGGAACCCGCACTGGTAGTCTTCCACTACTACCTTTGTTAGTATTCTATATGTAGTTGGGAGCAATGGCATCCCTTTCTAGTTTTCGCAGTCAGATCTGTCGCCCTTTTTAAAAATGGGGATGACTATTGAGGCTTTCCATTCTTCCATATTGTTTTGATGAGTTGGTGAATATTTCGAGCGGTTGCCTCTCCTCCATGCTTCATATGTATTCTCTGCTCTGTCGGTATGCAGTCGACTCCAGGAGCCTTGTGTTGTCTTAGACGATTTATTGCCTCTACAACTTCGTTGAAAGAGGACTCTGGGATGTGAAGCTAGGTTGTATGCACGTTTGGTGCGTTTATTTGTGGTTGATGGGTGCGCACACTGAGCAGGTTTTCAAAGTACTGCTTTCATCTTGTGATGATATTGTTTGTTTCTGTGACCAGACACTCGGTTGCCTCTCGAATTATTTTCGTTCTCCCTCGCAGGGCATTTATAATTTAACTTTTTTGTCACACAAACCCGCGCACAAAAGGGGATTTTGGAGTCCTCTTAAATGTCAGAGCACTTCGCGAGCGGCAGTATGCCGGCATACATACCTTGAATGGCCTTTGCTCTGACATGTTCTAGGATTTTTTCGGGCGAGACCTCACATCCTGCATCGAAGACCATACCGGCGCGATCACAGGTGGCTTCAAAAGACCGGCATCGAGGTTTAAATTCGCGGAAAATAAATTCGCGAACACATTAGCTTTATCTTTTGTATTTGTGACTAGTGTCCTGCTGCCCGTCACCAACGGAGGAAAAGAAGAGGAAGTGAACTTACTGCTGACAACCTTTGCCGCAGACTAGAAGGGACGCGAGCCAGTTAGGCACTCAAAGAGTTTATTGGTTACTCGGTCGTTGTAAGCCTTCTTCGCGCTATCAGTCGCCTAGTTGCACGCGTTTCTGATTGTAACAAACTTCGTTTTGTTAACATCGGTGGGATTGTAGTGCCATTGCTTGAAAGCTCTTTTTTTTGCCGCTGTTATTTGCTCGCATATTTTATTACACCAAGGATTATCAGATGAACTTCGTTTGATGGACTGCGGAATGTAGATTTCCATTCCAAGAAGAATAATCTCTGTGATCGACTTCGTGCATGCGTTAACATCGGAGTCCCCAAAACATACCTCCGACCACGAAAAGGATGCGAAGAAATCTCACAAATCAGTTGGCATATCCATACCGTTGTTGGCATCTCCATACCGCCATTCATGGCGAAGCTGCTTAGGTCGGTTATTCGCTTGAAATGCAAGTGGTTGCGCGACAGATACCAAGCAGTGATCTGAGTTTCCCAGTGGTGCACCAATCTCCACGATATAAATGCTCGAATTTCGAAAACAGATCCAGGGTGTTCGTATAATCACGCCGGGTATCCGGTACTCGCGTAGGTTCCTCCACGAGCTGAGTAAAATTGCAGGTAACAGCGAACATCTCCGCCAGCCTCGTCGGTTCTACTGGAATGTATCAACCAGCTGGAGTTGTGTACATTGAAATCGCCAAGAACGACCATTTCAGAAGTCGCGTGGTTGATCTGTATCCAGTCGACGGTTACGTGAAAGGTGTTCGAAAAATGTCGATGGTCGATCATCATTTGGGGAGCGGTAAAGACAACAAAGAAATTTAACAGAAATCCTCAGCACGAGCTGAGGTATGGTTGAACCATATGATGTCCATGTTATTGGATTCCAACGCCACCATCCTCTCTCAAGGCAGATCGGACCGCACGAAGACGCAGACTCCGCCCTTAAAACGGCATCTCGAATGTAAGTCGTATCCTGAGCAATGAAGATATGTCGAATCAGTTGACGAATCGACCTGGGACTCGGTTAAAGCAAGGATATCCTTGTTCGCTGTTTGCAAAAATTGGTGGGCGGCGTTTGCATTCATATTGGTAAGCCGATGCCCCTGATGTTACAAAATACCGTTATCAGTCGAACGTTGACAGAGTCTCGAGAACAAGCCCGATTATGCGATGACAAATTTCTTAAAGATCGGTTAATCTGCATAATGTTCCCCTTGGCATAGTTCTTTGGCGGATTTTGAAGAGTCGGATGTTGATGGCTGAGGTGTCCGCCGAACACCGTTCACAAAGAAAAAAAACGAGACACGGAGAACACTGCCACAAATAAAACACTGTGAAATGTTCTTTTGCATTTGTTTTATTATTTCTTTTCTTTTGTTCTTTTGAAGTTTACATTCATGTTGTTACATCGTATATAGCCTTTCACTTTTGAACACTAATTTCAGCACAACTACAAAAATGGATGACGAAAATAAGGATACCACGAAAGTGTTACGGCGAGAATAACCGTGTCAGTATCCATATTGACTGTCCGAACTTAATTTAATTATTTTAGAACACAGTGTAATTAACCATAAAGAAATTTCCGAGGTCCCTAGTGAGGAACACAGGTCCGCGTGCATCGAATTGCTGTACGTTGGACGTCGAATATATACGTTTAGGGTGATTTCAGGTTAACTCGCGTACTTTAAAGGTTTAAACTTCGGGTCGAACAGTTTCTTTCTCGCTTTATCGCGCGGCGCGGATCAACCTCCTCCTGAGGGTTTTCTGTGTAGACTATACTGTATCATTTTTTTTCTCTGGGGATGATTCTATTCACCCTATAGTTTGGTTTTTCTTTTCGTTTTCCTTCTCCTGTTGATTCTCTCTCAATCGAGAATTTCTCCACCAGGGAAGCTCGCACTCACACATACAGACGCGGAGATTGCTGTCTGTGGGATCGTCAGAATTTTCACACTTCTGTTGCGTTGCTTATTCAAACATTCGGGTGTGTTGTTTATTCTTAGCGATCCTGGGATCGTGGTAATCATCGTATTTGCTTTGCCCAATGGGAACAGCGTTTTCGTTTCTTCGCAATGGCCTTTGTTTAGGCGAAGTGCATTGCGGCAGGGAAAAAGGTTTTTGGCGACGGATTGTTTTACGGAAACTGGCTTATCGCCGAGGATTTGATGTTTGTCGACATCTGGTGCAGCTGTGCCAACCCATTGTGTTGATCCAGCTAATGGATCGGTACAAAACCTCCATACTGGGCCGTGTTCTTCGATCGCCGTGCAGGCGTAGGGAAATTGTTCGGAACTTGGGGGGCCACGTATCTGTGGATACGTGGGGTTGCTGACACCATGATGAATGTCACCTTTGGTCAGCTGAAAATGTGGACTTTGGGGACATGTGTCTGTGGGCACGTGAAGTTTGGTTATAGGTGAGTATGTTCCCAGGTGGAACGAAGACATCTCTATGGTGATTTGTGCGGTTCGTGGAGTTTAGTTATAGGTGAGTATGTTTCTTGGTGGAACGACGACATCCCTTTCTATGCTGGTTTTGGTGATTTGTGCGGTTCGTGGAACCGCCACAGCCCCCCCCCCCCCCGTCACAGGAGATCTAAACGGGAAACTAGTTTACCTCCGAAATTCTTTATATCAGGGGGTACCATCATGACTTATCTCCGTGTCAGTCCAGACCATCAGTCATACATCCGAAACATAGTCGACGATTTGTCCCGACGATATCGCGGAATGTACAGCGTGACAGGGCGATATCTCACCTTGGGACCGACTACCACCTAAACCAATCTTTTCTCGAACCGGTCCATCAGCCAAGTTCCAAAAGATGGCCAGGGATTTCTTCCGACCATTTCACTGAGCCTATAGTTTGATGGCATGGTATTTCATCGGGCGGCAGAGCGTTGGTACCCCACCTACCACTCCGTGACCGATTCTCCGCATGTGTTAATATCGGACTCTCTGAAGCACACCTCCGACCACGGAAAGGGTGCCAAGAAATCTGGCAGATGGTCACAATTAGCAGTCCTATATCTCCATTCATGACGAAGCTGCTTAGGTCAGCTATACGTTTGAAATGACAGTAGTTGCGCAACGGACACTAAGCAGTGATCTGAGTGTCCTAGTGGAGCAGCTACTTCCATGCTATAAATGCTCGTCTCGGATTTCAACAACAGATCCAGGGTGTTCGCATAACGAGCGGCATCTCTGGGAGCCGACTCGGCGCTATAGGTTCGCCTCGCTCGACAGAAGTGTAATAAAAAGCAATCTATCTCCTACATGCGGTAGTGGAGTGATGTTTGACGCTTTGGCTCTATCTTTTGATGATTTAACAATCAGCTTTGGATTGAATAGCACTCTTTTTACTATCGTGGCAAAACACTATCGAGCCATTGACATGCTAGTCCGATTATAGTGTTGATACCTGTTTACTTTGTACTAGCGGAAAAATGATGTGTGAAAATTTTCCGCACAGCTATTACACGTGCATAGTTATTATAGTATGTTTGCAGTCTTGTTATTTAGTAGTCATTCTTCATGAGTGATGAATAGGGAGTAATAGAAATGATACCAAACAATAACATATTTGTTATAGCTATAAGACTCTTGCATAAGAACGCACCCCGATGGGGCTAAATAACCAATGCAGATAAATCCTGACGACCACGTGAACGTGGACCACAATAATTTTATAAGCTATATCTTTGCACATTTTATATATAACTGCAACCGCCACTGCTCAAGAAGAACTGCAACGGTTATTTGGTGGCATCCCGACGCGCCATAGGTTCGCCTCGTCCAAAATATAAGTATAATAAAAAAAAAAGGATATGCCACTCAGTATCACTAAAAACTACAAGTTGTTAAAAACGATATGAAACTTTATACTGGGATTGTTCTTCCTTGGATGTACATGAAAAGACAAATGTTGATCTAGTAAATGGAAAACTTCGTAAAGGCACAAGAAATTTCGTAAATAAATTTTCAGTGAACAATAACTAACTAAATTCGAATTGACTGCTTTGTAGTATTAGCAATTTATTAATTAGTTTTAACAAATTTAGAAAATATTCAGTCAGATTATATTTAATATTTACCGTAAAAGAATAATACGTATTTTAGTCTTGACATCTTTACTGCAGAACGATTGTAATGTTTCTTCCAAATAAAACGTTTTCTTATTCTCATGTGGCTACTAAAACATATTGGTCAGATCAAAATTATAAGATTATTAAAAATATATTTCATGTAATATACCATGGTTAAATCATTTTACTAATTACCGATGTCTGATGTCTAACATTCGGCGCAAGGCTAATAACCTTGCCCGTAAAAATAAATTATTATGGAAAATTTAACAAGCCTCGAGACTTGCTAAATAAGGTGAAGACCGGATCCCGGTTGTAGTGCCGATGATGATGATGATGTCTAAGATGCGAATGTGTGGGAATAAGAACATGTATTATTATTATTATATACATTTAAAGATATCTAACATATCACTTTCCTTCCCATTCACCGTATCTTCAGTTTTTCTATGACATTTCAAATGCCAAGTTAAACTGCTGTGATGCTCTGAAGTGCACAAAAAATGTTACGAGGGTGGACTGCATAATGTTTTAAAATATTCCGTCCCTTAATCACATGGGGCTAATATGTAAAATTTTCCTCTAGACTCTACTGTTGAACAGAGAAAGTACGTCCTTAAGATAAAAATCAAGTGACGCTAATTCTTCTTTGCTCCGACTTTCATTGTAACATTTTCTGGAAACAGAAAATGTTACATCAGACTCTGGTTATTAAAACGTGTCCTTAGTTCTGTCGACTTCAAAGATGGCATATGTATAACAGAGTAAAAGAAGATTGTCCGTCGACAAAGATAGAGCAAAAAAAGGGGACACAAAATTGGAACCAGAGTAAAAGACAAGGAGCATTTATAATTTATGACGGAAATTCCCTTCATAAACCGATATAAACTACTTGTTCTGCTGCCACTATTTCATCACATGCTCGTAAGTAAAATGTCTTTAAGATGCAAAACGTCAACAGGGATTACAACGGACACGAGACCACACTTTCTCCCGTATTAGTAATAAACCACTGGAATGCACATGTTAATATGTGCTGCAAAATTCCTTTCCCATAAAAAAGTCCTTGAACCTTAAATTGAATTTAGTTTTACATATTTACTGCCTGCGAGCCAGGGAGTACCGTTTTTAAGAAGGCCATTCGCACGTCGCACAGATTCCCGTTTATGCTCTGGACAATATGGAGTTGTAAAGTGCCTGCGAACACTTGGTCTTGTCAGGGGAAGCCTTAAGTGCCATTTAAATTTAACTGTACACGCACGCACACAATGTTGTCAGTTGAATACCCGGAACGGAGTGTGTTTCTTGGCCAGTGATGTCAGTCCACTTGATACAACTCTCTGGACGTAGAAGGCAGCCATTAAACGCCATTTGCGACTTGGGAAGGGAGCGTCACACACTCCACCCGTGTTGCAAATGGCTGAACTGACGATTTTATCACATGGGCGGGGCGTATATTGTGGAAGCCTTGGAAACCCGATTTATAGTGTGGATTGTGGAACGTGACTTTCAGAACCAACAACAGTGAGTACTGAAAGTATTGATAGATGCTAAAAGTGAATTTTACGTAATTTTGGCTTTACTGTTATTGCGAAACGTGACTTGAAAGTGTAAATGGAAGTGTTTGTGAAAAATAAAACAGGAGAGAAAAATAGGTAAAGGACGTTATGGGGCAGTTTGTTAATTTTTTGCCCTATGACTGTTGGGTGTGTCAGAACGATTGGTGGGAAGTCTTGGTATTTAAGAATAAGTATTCATACAATAATTAATTTTGAAAGTTGGTCAGTATAATATCACTTGAATCATGACCGGTTTTCAATTAACTCTAGATTTACGGGCATATGCTATATATGTTGCTTTTGAAATTTGTCAATTTGATTGGTTTATTAAAATGCAATTTGTTTTGTGAATTATTTATTAAAAAGCTCCGATTTGTATTTATTGTTCTCTTTCATATATGTTTTGCATGTAAACAATATTTTGGCTGTACACTTTCCGCATACGTACTTGTTACATTTGATGCAGTCGTACCTACTTTTATTACATAGCCTGATTTGGCAAGATTTTCGCACATTTGGATATCGGCCAATTAATTGGAGCTAGTATTTTGTTCGTCGTGATGTTATGTTTGATAGCCGCGGCGAAGGGGGGTTCCGGCAATTGTTGTATTGTTAATTCGATTTCTTGTATTATATAGTTGTGTTCATAATTATTGTGTTAATAGTTGCTATAATAATTCGAATAATACTGTTGGCGGTGCATCACGAATTTCCAGGAGAGGCAAGGCAAGCGCCAGCACACTATTTCCAGGGAAACAACGATCAGCGGCGCATATATTCCAGGAAGCAACTAAGAAAAGCATCCCCCTGGAAACGAGCAAAGAGGGGACAGCTGCGGGCCTATATAAGGCGGGCACATCGGCAGGAGGAGTCGTCGAAGGAACTCCTAACGAAAAGGTCTTGTTCAAGACCAGCAGCAAAGAGATCAGGAATAATCGGAAAATAATACATATTGAATAATCATTAATCATTAATAAATAGGAAGAAAGCAAAGTTATTGCAACGTGTTTTTCGCTTCATCGTTGAAATTTTCCTTGGTTGATTCGGGATTTGTACTGGGCAAGACTCTAACCCCCGTTTATTCAGAGAAGAGTCCGGCTCTGGAGGTACAATCCCTCAAATTAATAAGAAATCATCGTTGGCCGACCGGTGCCGGGAAAATACAGTCCACTAAAGGAGAGACTGAGGCATCGCCAGAAGAAACGTCACCTCTTTGCAGTAACAAACACAATAACACGATGATTTTTTAAATATAAAGCTATGGTGGTACTCACGGTTGGCTGATTATGTGGCACTGGAGTTGCCAAGATTCTTCATACGTTTTCGTAATGGCTCCGGAATCGGTCAGCGTCCAAGGGTTGAATATCCTTCGGTTTCGTTGCACTTATATATATATATATAAATATATATATGCATGTATGTATAAGGAAAATGGTCACTGCTTCTTAATCCCAGAGTGAAGCGTTTTCATAGGGCCAGCACGATCGTCCTTCCCAAGCAATATCTCATGAAACAGTTTCTTACGGAAAACGACGTAGTGTATATACAAATGTAAAAATAAAACAAATCTTTCACTAAATAAATTCTGTTTAATAGTATATCGCCAGTCATCATCAGCTTCCTGGTTTTTTTTCTTCTTACTCTAGATTTAAGATAGTCTGTAAGGTTTTTATATTAATTTGATTTAAGTTAATTTAAGCTTGCATTAAATTAATAAATGCCCCCGCTTGGTAGAAACCTTGACGTGGTGCGGGGGCTTAAAGTACAATGAAACACTCAGGCTATGCTGACGGAAGCATATGCTTCCAGTAGGGTCACCCATGTCAGACAGGCTAGCGAGGAGTAACACACAAAGATCTACCACCCCTAATACAGGGTGTTACGCGTCACCGTGCCCATTGGATGGTTTGCAGCCAGGGGTATACCGGCTGTATTATAACGGCGCCTCTCTGACACCGGGTCGAATCAGAGCAGTAAGCAGACCTTACCACATCAAAACGGGGCTCTGATGTGGCGGACTATTTGAAACCCCAAGTCTCGTGGGATCAAAAGTGAATAACCAATATACAAAAAACAATCCCACGAAAAAAACAGTAGGCGTAGGTGTGATGAGCCGACACTACCATAAGGGAAAAAAGCATCAAGGAAACACCGACTCGGCAAAAAGAAGACGTAGGGAAAAACTGAAAAAGCGGGATATACGCGTCGGCACGTGGAATGTTCGAACGTTATATAAACCAGGCGCGATACAGACGGTCGTAGAAAACGCGAAACAATATAAAATGGACCTCGTCGCGCTTCAGGAAGTTCGACTCCCACATCAAGTAATCGAAACCAATGGGTTTACATTGGTGTGTGGAGGTACCGATACACATAACCTCGGAACTGGCTTCATCATAAGCAAGAAGATTACGTCCCACGTAAAAGATGTGCAATTTATTAATGACCGAATGTCGGTGCTAAAAATACCCATGGTACAATTATGTATTTATAAACGTACACGCCCCAACAGAATCTACCGACGAAGAAACGAAGGACACATTCTACGAGTCCCTAAAGGAATAATTGATGGGATCTCATAATTCGATGTTAAAATCCTCCTCGGCGACCTCAATGCGAAAATTGGAAAGGAAGATATCTTCCAACCAACAATAGGTAAAGAAAGCCAACATGACGTTTCAAATGATAATGGTGTTCGAATTATCACGTTCGCAGCGTCAAAAGATCTGGTAGTGAAAAGCACGATGGTCAAGCACAAGCAAATCTATAAAGCCACATGGATATCACCCGACGGCGTAACGCGTAACCAAATAGACCACTTCCTCATAGACAAAAGACACCACTCGAATATCCTTGACGTAAGATCATATAGAGGAGCAGATTGCGACTCCGATCACCTTCCAGTGATGGGCAAAATTAGAAGTCGGCTTGCAGCAAACCCACATGGACAGTCACGGGAGACGAGCAAAAAGTTCGAGATTGATAAACTAAAAGACCTACGTAAAAGGGCGGAATATCAAGACGAACTAACGAATAGATTTAGCATCCTAGAGAATGACAGTAGTGAGGAAGAGGAAGCCAATAGTGTGGACACTAAATGGGCATCGATCAGAGACACAATCAAACAAACAGCCCAAGAGGTATTACGATTTAAGAAAACAACTAAGTCCAAACCTTGGTTTAACGATGAGTGACGGGCAAAGATCGAAGAACGTAAACGCCTCAGAATGATCCACTTAGAAGCATATAATGAAGTCAACGCAGTAAGATACGCGACAATTCGGAAAGAAACAACTTGACTTTTCAAACGCAAAAAACGCGAATGGGAGAAGACTCGGTTCGAAAAAATCATAGAAAATGCCAGAGCAAAGAACAGCAGAGGTATGTATGCCGGCATAAATTCAATTAGAAATGGCTACCGAGGTAGAGCCAAAATAATCCGAGACACAAACGGATGTCTGGTGACAGAAACAAAAAATATCGTGACAAGATGGAAGCAGTACTTTGAAAACCTGCTCAATGTGCGCACCCATCAACCACAAATAAACGCACCAGACGTACATACAGCCGAGCCCCAGATCCCAGAGCCCTCTTTCGACGAAGTTGTAGACGCGATAAATCTACTGAAAAACAACAAGCCCCCGGAATCGATTGCATACCGGCAGAGCTTGTGAAGCATGGAGGAGAGGCAACCGCTCGAAAGATCCACCAACTGGTTAAAATAATATAGGACAAGGAAGTCATTCCGGAAGAATGGAAAACCGCAATAGTCATCCCCATTTTCAAAAAAGGCGACAGATCTGACTGCGAAAATTACAGAGGAATATCATTGCTCCCAATCACATACAAAATATTAACAAATGTCATACTGGCAAGAATCACACCGTACGCAGAAGAAATATTGGGAGACTACCAATGCGGATTCCGTCGGAACCGTTCAACAAGCGACCAGATGTTCACAACATCTGGTCCAGCAACTGCTGGAAAAGAAGTGGGAATACGGAGAGACGGTTCACCAACTGTTCGTGAACTTCAAAAAAGCCTACAACTCAGTCGCAAGGCAAAGACTCTACCATATTGTGGGTGAGCTGGGGATCCCGGAAAAATATGCCGCCCTCATTCAAATTTGCATGAACGAAAACAAAGGGCGAGTTAGAATAGAAAACCACCTCTCAGAACCATTTGAAATCCGGGACGGACTAAAACAGGGGGATGGCCTCTCACCATGCCTTTTTAACCTTGTCCTCGACTATGTTATCAGAAAGGTACAAGACGACAACACGGCCGGATCATCCCTAAACGGGGTCACACAAGTGCTCGCGTATGCGGATGACATCGCCGTTTTGGGCGATAATCTCGAAACTATAAGTAAAAACTGTGAAATCATCATGCAAGCAGCAGAAGAGGTGGGCCTAGAAATAAAGGAAGACAAAACGAAATACATGATTACGACGAGAGCAGGTGGACCTCAGAGAACAAATATAAACGTCAGGGGCAAGATATTTGAAAATGTCAAAGAATTTAAATATCTGGGAACGATACTGACGACCAGAAACGAAACGTCAAAGGAAATTAACAAAAGACTACATTCCAGCAACGCTAGTTGGCATGCAGCCATTAAGCTATTAAAACCCAAACGCTATCACGTAATATAAAGCTCCGTGTCTATAGAACCATAATCATGCCGATTGCTCTATACGGATGCGAAACATGGGCTCTCACAAAACGGGAAGAGAACAAATTCCGCGTATTCGAGAATAAAGTTTTAAGGGGTATATTTGGCGGTAAATATGACGAGGAGTCAGGACAATGGATGAAACTCCACAACCACGAATTGGAAGAGCTATACCGCAAATCTACAATAGTGAGAGTGATCAAGCCGGGAAGATTAAGATTGGCCGGACACGTAGCGCGAATGGACGATGATAGGACCGTGCATAGAATTCTTGACGGTAAACTAACGGGGAAGAGACCGACAGGACGGCCGCGACAGAGATGGGAGGACAATGTTAGATTGCACCTCGAGGAGATCGGATCGATGATCGAACGTGGAAGGAGAGCGCACAGGACAGGGAACAATGGCGGAGCCGAGTCGGTGAGGCCATGAACTTCCGGGTTCCTACAGGACAATAAGTAGAAATAGTATGATGAGAGCATTGGTAAGAAAGGTTCCGGTGATGTTTGTTCCATCCTGGATCATTATATTTGTAACTATGTCAAAACAGAAATTCGGGAATTCGAAATATTTTGTGACTCCTGTGCGGGGCAAAATAAAAGCCATACCGTCATACGTTATCTTCACTACTTGGTAACGGAGAAAAAGAGATTTAATTGTATTAAAATAATGTTTCCAGTGAGAAGCCATTCATATCTCGAATGTGATAAAGACATGGGATTACTCGACCAAAAAAGTTATGTGGAAGTACTTTCGGAGTGGAGAGATGTTATTCAAAATAGAAGAAAAAACCCGGCCCCATTCAAAGGCTTTGACTGCACCCAAGAATTATTCAAAGCATGGGTCGAATTCTTGAATCCAATGTACCAGAAAAAAATTACTAAACTTTAAAAAACTTTAAAACTTTAATATAAATATTCATTGTAGCACCGCTAACCAAATGAAAAAGAAGAGAATTAGGATTATAATTAAAAGTAATAGCCACAAAAACCGCTCACCGTCACTCTTCCTCTCCTAATTTCAACATACTACTCTTGTACAAAAAAGACTGTGGACTAGCGTAAACAGTGGTCAAAAAACTCACGCCTTCCTCTCCCGTTACCTCCTTTGTACTCTGGTACCGTTGTCTCGGCGAAGAAATTCGGCCACGATCAAACTCGAAACTGATCGAAGCCGTCGTCGCCGAATAGATCTGGGTTTAAACACCTGCTATGTATGTTTAAAAGTGTTTAAGTGAATATGTTCAATTTTCTTTCTAAATATTTTTATTTATTATATGTGTAAATCACAATGTACTTTGTGTTTTGTATTTATTTCATTTTAGTGTAATTGTATTTCAGTTTGGTTTAACGTTTACTTGTTATGTATGTCGGTTAATTTCTTATTCCTTTCTCGCCGAGACAAGGGCGGCAGGGGGAAGTTACCACGTAACGATGATAGTTACTATCCAATTCTTAAGCTAATTGAAAGATAAAATTGCTATGAGATATATTAACCCCAGTCGCCTGTGGACAATAACTAAGGATTTATGGCTGCCATCTTTAAGAACAGAAGAAAGACAGAATCGTTGGTAGAATTCTTGACGGAAGACCAACGGGAAAGAGACCGGTCGGAGAACCGCAACGAAGATGGAACGACAGTGTGGCGTGACCTCGGATATCGGATCACGGATCGAAGCGTGGAAAGAGAATGCGCAGGACAACAACAAGGCGGTGATTTGAACTGATGTGGAATTGCTATGTTTTTGCTTGGTATACGGCTGATGCTTTTGTTTATTCGATTTTCTTTCTGTGTTGTTCTTCACTATTTGCCTGTATATTGTGTGTGTATCTGTTAGTAACTCTCTCGATAGTGTACTGGTTAGTATACCCGCCTGTCACGCGGGAGACCGGGGTCCGTTTCCCGTCGGGGAGCCTCTGGCGCAAGACTAATCACTTTGCCCGGAAAAAACAAATCATTATGGAAAATTTAACAAGCCTCAGGACTTGCTAAATAAGGCCAAGACCGGTTCCCGGTTGTAGTGCCGATGATGATGATGATGATCTGTTAGTAACACGACACTACTCCCTCCTCAGTAGCTTTGTTACGATTAACTTCGCGTGGGAACGACGGAGCAAGGGGCGAGCGGGCGAGAGAACGCCGGAGCAGGCGAGTGAGCCGATGCTCTGTGCAGAAGTCGTGATCGTGGTAGTAAAGTCCTGTTTAATATCACGTCGGGGTCACCAATTATCGCGTGTTGCGAGGATAATGAAGTGTGTAATTCAATCCGACGCAATACTCCTTTCCCACCAATAGCGGTGATTTTAAATGGTGAAGAACAATTCTGTTCAGTGTAATACCGACTCTGGAGCGACTGACGTCTACTTGTGTTCTTGGGCACCGAACGAACACTAACTTCACTGTTCGTTGAGTATGGAGTATACAAAAAAACGCATGACCGGCACTAGGTCTCTCTTTCCTTTTCCGGTGGTGAGCGTTAGGATTATTAATGGATGTATAAGAGCGAAGATAATAGAAGAAAAAGCCAATGAAATGCTGCAAGAGGGAGTTATCCAACCGTCAACCCCCAGTTTTTGTGTACCAATAGTCCTTACGAAAAAAAGATGGCGAGGACAGGATGTGTATCGACTGCCGGAGACCAAACAAAGTAACGGTTATGCAGAAGTTCCCGATGCCTAGTGTGGAGGAGACCCTTGCAATGTAACCCGAGAAAAGGTGCTTAACGACGTTGGACCTCTAGTCCGCATATCACCAGATACTCACAGCAAAATAAAGTTGGAAGTATATCGCTTTTGCTACGGAAAACGGGATGTATGGATTCGTTCGCATGTCGGTCGGCTTGGTGAACGTCACAGCATACTTCCAAATGTTCATCAAGCCCACATGAACTGAGGAGATATAGCGGTTTATTTAGATTACATCATAATCGAAAGTGATTCACTAGGAGAAGGCGTACAAAAACTCGGAAAATGTCTGGTGGTTCTGAGGGAGTCGGAACTGACCCTCAATATCACAAAGTGTGCGTTCCTGAAATCCGGTGTTGAGTTTCTCGGACATCAACTGGACGGGAGGGGGGAATAAAACCAGGCGATTGGAATATAGCGGCGGTTAAAGAGCTTCCCGAACCAGAAAATGTGCATCACGCGAAGTAGTTCTTGCGCCTTACCGGTTTTTTTCGTAAGTTTGTACCGAGGTACGCACAAATACCAGAAAGAACGCGAACCAGTTGGGCACTGAAGGTGTTTATTGGTCATTCTGTCGTTGTAAACCCTCTTCGCGGCATCAATCGCCTGGTTGTAGGCGTTTCTGATTCTAACAAAATTCGTTATATTAACTTCATGCAAGTAGTTGACCGATGGATTGAGTTTCCCAGAGGCGCGGCAACTCCCACGGTATAAATAGCCGGTTCGGATGTCAAAAATAGTTTCAGGGTGATCGCATAATCACTCCGGGAATCCGGCGCTCGCGTAGGTACCTCCACGAATTGAGTCAAATTGTGGCTAACAGCGAACATTTCTGCCAGCCTCCAAGCCTCGTCGGCTCTGTTAGAATGTACCAACTAGCAGGAATTGTGCACATTAAAATCGCCAAGGAAGCTGGGTGGTTCATCTGTATCCAGTCGACTGTAGGTGATAGATGTTCGAAAAATGTCGCTGGTCGATCGTCATTCGGGGAGCGGTAAGAACAACAAAGAAATTTTACAGAATTCTATGTATATACAGAATATATACAGAATATAGCTGTGAGTATGTTCTAACGAACTACTCACAAGGCCAAGAGTTAAAAGGAAATCGATGTGTTTTATAATGACTTTAATTGCTTACTTTGAACCTTACTGTTTTACTTGTAACTTACCTGTCACAATTTAACTCTGGGTTTTAATCCGTTGCAACCACTCTTTATGTAGCTAAATTATGGGTACAGAAACGCAAACGAAGTATCCTCGCTTGGCACGACACAGAACGTATAAGCCACATTGAGTCCAATTGCCTAGTATGAGTCATCTGCATTGCTTAATTGCTATCGCCACTTGATTGATCTATACTAGGTGCAGCGGCATGGGCTTAAGCAATTGTATTGCTTAATTGATTTTTGTACTCGATCGAACCATTTAAAGTACAATGGTCGTCTTTCAAGCCATTCGTATTGTTTAAGCGATTGGCGTTTCCTCGCTATGTCTGTCCTTTTGCGTCTTAGCATTTCGATTCGAAACTCCGCTAAACCGTGCGCCAATTGCCTTCGAAAACCCCGGCGGTGTCTAGTGCCAGATGTGACACTTGTTTCGTATACGAAGCATAAAATGTATTTGCAATACGATAGCTCGTCAAAATGTCTCATACCAGGTGCAGTGCTTGTTTTTGAATACGAAGTAAAAAATCCATTTGCAATACCATAGCGTGTGAAAATGTTTCGTGCCAGGTGCAGTACTTGTTTTTGAAAACGTGGCAAAAATAAAAATGCATTTGCAATATGATAGCGTGCAGCTTGGGAAGTGAGAATGCGTCATTGGATGTGCGATATTATGCGTTAGTTTCGATTTCGAACCGATGTCATCCAGTTTGGCACTCCCATGCTCTGGGTGTCCTGGTCTACGACATCCCTCCATCGCAAACAAGGTCTGCCGCGCTGTCTCCTTCCATACATCCTGCCACAAAGGACTTCCCGGGCAAGCTCCTCTTCGCTCACTCGAGCTGGTTGTCCCGCCCACCGGAGTCTACCGAGCTTGATTTTTCTTATAACGTTAGCTTGAAGGTAGATCGCCTATAACTCACGGAGCCAACAATTCTCCTTAAGACCTTTATGGGGTTATTTATGTATGTCGACGTACGACACCGGTTCCTAATAAACCCCAACGAGTGTTGCGCTGATATACGAGCACAAAAATCCAATCACCAAGGAAAATGAAAAATCGAAACGCACTGGGTTGTTTTGGTGCAATTGTTTTTTATTGTAATCTTTCCGTTCAGTTAGACTAATATAATAGATTGTTGTAGACTTAATTGGGTAACATACAGTTGTTTTAAACTTTTATTGTTAAGGTACTCGAATGTCATAATACTCCATAAAATGGGATTAATGTTCTTTATTTTTCACGATATATCACATGCGTACACGGAAAATCCAAGTTCTGTGGATGGAACTAATTCACTAAGTCTTTTAATAATTATTAATTGCTTTGACTTTTGACTTATTGTACGTTTAACATTTAATCCAAAGGAACTTAACTAATCGCGATGAGTTCTTTCTACAATCTAATTCGTACACCCGCACAACAAATGGTATAGAGATTCGTTGATCGATCAACAACCGCACACTCTCTGGAGGATAATCTGACTGACTGGTGGGAACTCATTAAAGAAAAGGGAACCTCAAAGAAACTGAAAAGGAGGAGGAGTTACACGATTAACTCGAGGTAGTTAATCGTGATTGGACCGAGTGAAATAGGCATACATTATGCATGTGTGCGTATGCCTCGCATACGATCGTTCTGCGACCGTGGATGGAGGCCAACATCGCTAATGCATTTTCCATGAATGTAAACACTAGCATCTGGGGTGCGAAAGACCCAAACCGAAGATTTGGTCATCCTAATGGGAGGCCATAAATCATCATTTCGGTTGCCGATGATTAAACATTGCAAAACATAGGGTGCAGCCATTGCCAGATGTTGAAAGTAAACATTTACTGGCTGCATCTTGTTCGTTGCTTGATTGCGGTCCCTGACGTGGGGACCGATAATTGGAAACCAGCGATTGCTGGTAATTAGGGAAATGTTTGGTTTGCGTCCGCCGAAACCTTGTCGGCGGTAGCAAACCAATAGGAGCAAATAGCCGCACGCAAGAAGTGCCAAGGGCAAACAAATAAACGAGTCAACAAGGAACTCCTTATAGCCTTATGCTATGGAAACAAGCTGCCCCGGCAGAATGTATGCCTAAAGATAGGATTTCAAATGCCACGGCAATGTGATGATTTTGCCGTGGACTTATGCTTTTTTTAGGAAATAATGTATGCCCGGGGGTGGATTTTCGATGCCACGGCAAGGTGATAAGCTTTGCCGTGGATTTAATGTTTTTTTTAGGAAATAATGTATGCCCGGGGGTGGATTTTCGATGCCACGGCAAGGTGATAAGCTTTGCCGTGGATTTAATGTTTTTCAGAGGTGGTGTTGGAGAAAAAGGGGTTTGGAAGGAAAACCCCCCACTGAAAAGGTAAGCTGCCTAACGGATATTCGAAACAGTTATCCGATTGGGTAACCGTATTAATTCCAGCGATTTGGCTGGGGGTAAATGCCGTAGCAAGGTTACGCAACCTTGCTGAAGTTCGACCAAGAGGTAAGTCGTTCGCCTGGAATAGTGGGGATCGAGCGATGCATGGCTCTTCGGGCCCTGAAAAGCCCCACATCACTCCCTCCCCAGTGACGTAGTCACGAAACAGGTAAGGCAGGTTAGGGGGTGGTAAGTTGGTTGTGGGCGCGCGTTTGAGCGCGAGTACGGGGAGGTTGTGCCGGTGGTGTAGGAGTGGTATTTGAAGATGGAGATGATTCTGGAGCGGAAGCTTCCAGAAAACAGGGCTTAAGTCTTTCGACACTGACCGTGGATCGCTTGCCTCTAATGTCGATCTCGAAGACGCGGTCACTGATGCGGCGGAAGACTTTGAATGGGCCATCATAAGGTGGGTCGAGGGGTTTTTTGACCTTATCCACCCTGACAAAGACGTGCGTGCAGCTGTGCAGTTCAGGGTGGACGAAAAGTTTTTTGGAGCCGTGCCTGGTTACAGGGGTTGCCCTAACCTTACGTAGCAGGTCACGGAGATGTCCCAATTCACGAAGTTGGTCACGCGGTGTTTCGCCATTTAGGAAAAGTTCTCCTGGCAGAAGGAGGTTGGTACCATAGGTAAGCTCTGCTGCCGAAGCACCCAGGTCCTCCTTAATGCTTGTCCTCAGGCCGAGGAGGACAGTTGGTAGGGCGTCAAACCATTGTGTGTCATTATGACACATGAGTGAGGCTTTAAGAGATCTGTGCCAGCGCTCTATCATCCCGTTTGATTGCGGGTGGTAGGCGGTGGTACGACTTCTTTGGCAGCCGAGAAGATTTGTTAGCTGCCTAAAAATTGTCGCCTCAAATTGTGGACCTCGGTCCGACGTTATGGTGGTTGGTACACCGAAACGTGTGACCCAAGTTGAGTAAAAGGCCTTGGCGACTGATTCGGCAGTAACTGCCCGGAGAGGTGTCGCCTCTGGCCATCGCGTGCAGCGATCCATCATAGTGAGGATATAAGAAAATCCTCTTGATGGAGTAAGCGGTCCCACTATGTCTATGTGGACATGGGCGAAGCGTGCCGTGGGAAGCTTGAATTGCGCTGGCTCCAGTACATTATGTCGCGCTACTTTGCAGCGCTGGCACTGGAGACAAGCACGGGCCCAACCGGTGAGGTCTTTGTTCATCCGGGGCCAAATGAATTTGCGACGGACAGCAGCGGCTGTTGCTCGGCCGCTGGGGTGGGCTGGGTTGTGGTAAACCTGGAACACGCCTTTACGAAGTTTCTCGGGAATGTAAGGTCTAGCGGTTCCAGTGGAGACATCACACCAGATTTCGCCCAAAGGGTCGCGAAGGGTAATTTTCTTGAGCTCGAGTGCCGTATCGGCAGTTAGGAGGGACTTGAGCTGTTCGTCCTCCTCTTGAGCTAGGGCAAGGTCAGTGTTATTCAGGGCGGTACGCAAATGAATCGTATCGATTCGAGACAGGGCGTCCGCCGTGACATTCTGTTTACCGGAGATATGCCTGATCTCCGTAGAATATTGCCCAATGAGGTCTAATTGACGCTCTTGTCGGGGGGAGGCATTTCGCGACTTCTTCCGGAACGCATAGACCAATGGCTTGTGGTCTGTTAAGATGGAGAGTGAGCGACCTTCTATCATGTGACGGAAGTACTTAACAGCGCTGTAGATCGCGAGCAATTCACGGTCGTAGGCGCTGTAACGTCGCTCAGTGGGACTCAGCTTCCTTGAAAATAAACCAAGTGGTTCCGGGCGGCCTTCAATGTCCTGTTCAAGGACGGCTCCGATTGCGGTATCCGATGCATCGCATTGGATAGAAAGTGCCGCTCCCTCGAGAGGGTATCGGAGCAAGGTGGCATTTGCCAATTGTTCTTTGGACAGTTGGAATGCTCGATCTGAGACTTCTGTCCAATTAATGGGGCGCTTATCATTGCGCTTAGCTCCTTTCAAAAATTCATTTAAGGGAGCTTGAATCTGGGCGGCATTCTTCAGGGTCGGACGGTAGAAGTTCAGCATGCCCAAAAATCGACGAAGCTCGCTCACGTTAGTAGGCCGAGGATACTTCATGAGGGCCTCCACACGGTCTGGTAGTGGGCGAATGCCCTGGTTGTCAACGACATAACCCAGATAGGTGATTTGCTCCTTGGCGTATTGACACTTATCTGGGTTGATGACAAGACCGAATTCACGGAGGCGCTCTAGGACCTGACGCAAGTGGCGTTTATGTTCAGCGTGGTCTTTGGAGGCGATGAGAATATCATCAAGATATGCATGGCAGCAATTTAGACCACGTAAAGCCGTGTCGATATAACGCTGGAATGTCTGTGCGGCATTCCTGAGGCCGAAAGTCATCACTTTGAACTCGAAGAGTCCGAAAGGTGTAATGACTGCGGTCTTGGGGATGTCTTCAGGTGCCACCGGAATTTGGTGGTATGCCCTGGTAAGATCCAGGGTAGTGAAGACATTGCACCTTCGTAACTTGTACGAAAAATCGTAGAGGTGTGCAATTGGGTATCTGTCCGGGACAGTTGCTGCGTTCAACAGCCTGTAATCGCCACATGGGCGCCACTCACCAGAACGTTTCTTCACTAAGTGGAGTGGGCTTGCCCAGGGACTGTCCGACGGTTGGCAGATACCAAGTTCGATCATATGCTCGAACTCCGCGCGCGCCGCACGTAATTTTTCCGGAGCCAGTCGACGTGGACGCTGGCTCACCGGGGGACCACGTGTTTCTATATGATGAAACACCGTGGCTTTATGTCGGCGTTGGTTAGGTAGAGAAATTGTTGTACTCACAAATTCCTGTACCATAACCTGGAATGGGTCTATGCACTCTGTGGCCCCTGAAGTTGCCGCTGGAGATGCCGTCATGGGCAAGGGGGGTGCGGTTGGAGCCACAAGTCTGTTATGGGTCGAATCGACCAACAGATTATGTGCACCTAATAGGTCGGAACCTATCAGGGGTTCATTTACGTCCGCAATGACGAAACGCCAAGTGATCGGACGACAAAGACCCAATTGAAGTGTCAGCTTTTTACGTCCGTACGTAAGTATCGGCGTATTATTTGCAGCTGACAATTTAAGTGCGGCTGGCACGCGGTTGCGCGGAGCAAACGATCGCGGGAGGACTGAAATATCGGCGCCGGTATCGACAGTAAAAGCGATATTCAGTTTCGAGTCCCGGATGGTTAGGCGACTTATCGTATGGGTGCCGGCCGATTGCGCGAGGGTGTCGGTCGGCAAAATTAGTTTAAAGAGCGCCTTTGGTTGGTGGAAGGTTGCGTCCAACCACAAGGCGCCTTGCAATTAAATGCGCGATCACCATATCGTTGGTGATTGGCGCACCAAGACAGGGTAACGGCATTATCGGGTGCATTCTGCCTATTGGCATTGCCGTTACGGGGAGGTCGAGCCGGAGCTCGCTGGGAATTGGCCCGGTGAGGGCCATTTTGGGTGGGATTGGCCCTCTGTGGGGCATTTTGAGGGATATAGGCCCTCTGAGGGGCATTTTGGGAGAAATTTTGCCGATTAATAGGACGGCTCGGCATGGCTCGATTCTGGGCGCTTCGAGGATTGTTCCTCACCTCCGCGCGCAATTGAGTTATCTCGCGGAGGAGTGAGGTTTGGAGCGCCCTAAGGTCAGCAGGAGTTAGTTGTGTGGGTGAACTTCTTTGGTTAAATGCGTTGGGGCCTGCCTCTGGATTCCCCTGAGGGAAGTTGGTTGAGGCGGGCCTTCTAAGAGGTAATTGAACTTGAGGAGAATGGGGAGTCGGGACCAATTGAGGGGCTGTGAAAGGCAGACGAGGGTGCCGTGCAGGCTGGGCGGCGTGTTGAGAAACCGCCGCTACCTGGTACGCTGGAGGCTCAGAATCCTGATCTGAGCTTTCCATGATTGCGTCCGCAATTTTGGATAAATAGCCCAAACTCTGATTGGGTTGGGCTATAAGTGCCGAACGGGCATGCAGGGGAAGACACCTCAAAAAGTGAGGCCTTATTAGGTCGTCCCCAATTCTGGTCCCCGCTATAGAGCGTAAATGGGTCAGGAAAAGAGATGGTCTCATCCCAGAAAGGTTGGTTACAGCGGCTAAACGTTGTTGCCGCACACTTCCAGGCTCGTCCAAAGCGTCGAGCAGAGCTTCACGCATGTTGCTATACGGGTTGCGGCCGGCCGACCTTATAATGTGGGCAACATGCGGTCGCTGCGTGCGGTCAAGCACTTTCAACAGCTCGACTGCACGAAGTTGTTCGTCGTGCAAGGCTGAGGCCTGGAAGATGCGGTCTGCCACTGCAAACCAAAGGTCTGGGTCCTCCTCATCGAAGGGGGGAAGCCCTATATTAGCAGGACGAGTCCCATTCCCGAGGCTGGAAGCATCGTGGAATTCTTGGGACTCTGAAGGTCTTTGGATTTGTTGTGAGGTGCCGGCGCGAGATGTGGGCATGATAATGCCAGAATGCACCAATTGGCCGGCACTAGGGGTGTTAGAAGAGGTTGGGGGAGCGTTGGAAGGTTGGGGTCGGTTAACGACACTGGGGGCAACCGGTGGTGCCAGAGGGGTAGATTGCGCCGGCAAGTCTTGGTCAGCATTGACTTGCTCAGCGGGGAAATCGACGCTGGAGGCGTCGTGAAATTCAAGGGGCTCGGGTTGTTCCTGGGCCTTTCTGGCCGCGGTGTTCCTCGTGTTGACCATTATGGGTCGTGACGCGAAACTGAATTAAAAGGCGTAAGAGGACGCGAAGAAAGGTGAAAGGAAGACAATGAGTCAAAAGAAGTTACAGAGAATTGAGCGAATCACAAGAGGTTATCGCAAGTTCTGTGAAGTTAGTCGGAAGTTGGGAAGAAGTTGCCCAAGGGTAGTGTGAGCTCAACAAGTCAAGAAATGTCGTGGAGGCCACTGCCTAGCATTAATCTCAACAGGAAATATTGTAAAATAGCTCCGTTTAGCTCCCGAATATAAATCAAAACCGAAGGTCAACAGAAAAAGGAAAAAAAATGCCTAACTACGAGGTGTCGGTCAGTGTGGTTGAATGGAATCTGAAGAGCGTTGTGCAGGGTCGGGTAGAGTCGCAGATATTGTCGCGGGTTTTCTCGTAAATGGTTTATATTCTAATAGTCAAGACGTTCGAGCTTGTGCGTTAATGATGTGGTAAAACAAGGAAAAAAAAAAAAATGAACTGAGTTTCTGGTTGCAAGTTTGCTCTTATTCGTTTTTCGGAGCTCTGAAGGAGCTTACTAAATGTTCGCTAGTTGCTGTTGGATTTCTGTTATATTATTTAATACCCTGAAGGGGTTTACAATTATTTATTATTTTTAATTACTTATTATAGGTGAGTGTTGTATTTTATTCTTAGTTTAGAATGATTTTGCATATTTCTCTTTAACGTATTGAACCCTATAAACTACTAGAATATAAACTGAAATATGTTATGCAAATATTTGATCTACAAATACGTTTGGTTTTTTTTATAAATATCTTAATATTGTTTTGTATTTTTCTTTCATTCTATGCAGCTAACTGGAATTATTAATTTATGTTGTAATATTGCTTATGAAGATATTGTTAGGTCAAGTGCGATAGGAATATTTTTCGAGTTCTAAAATTTAGATTTATCTCTTAATACGCATGCAATAATAATTTAATGCTACGTAGCACTGAATAAATGATAGATAACGTGAGTTTCAAGATTGTGTCGAATTAATACTAGATGTGGAGATAATGAAATGGAGTTTAAATAAATTCTATAAATTTTGTTTTGTATTCACGTCGTGTGTTTCCTTTTCTAACAAATTCTACTGCAGAAAATAGTTTTGCTAAAAGTTGAAAGCAATTACACATACATTTTAGATAGTGTTCCCAACCATAAATTTCTTAATAATTGTTATGAGTGATTATAATTGTTACTTTATAAATAATATTCTCTAGCAGCAGCTTTATGTAATGTAATTAAACCCCACAAATGCAGTTCACTATGTATAAATATGAATATAATTTATTCTTTCTTATTTTATTATTGCGAGTTACAAGATATTTTTATATATTTCTTCGATAATTCTTTTTCCTTTCGAATTCAATAAGATTTGCTGCGTTTGAAAACTTATTTTTTTACTTCAATGTATATTTCAGAAATCTTTATCACAGAATCTCAAAATTGAGATTGCAGTTGTACGAAAAGTTTAACTGTGAAAGTTTAAAAGTGCACATATTTAATTTACTAACTTTTTCAATAGATGTTTTTTAATTATAAATTTAATGAGTGTAAAGTAGGTGGTATGAACCTTTTTTTGCATTATATATATATATATATTTTGGTATTTTAATAACACCTTTTGGCTCAGCAAATATACATACGTTCGGATAATATTCAATACGTTGTGTTGGGGCTACTGCGCCTAGCCCATTGATGTCAACTTCAGGAGCGTTGGGATACGGGGTACCCTTTTTGCTGCTTACCGATGGGGTGGGGCTCTACTTGCCCTTTAAAAGTCTTATTTTGGTGTACACCAAGTCACAATGTAGCACTAATGTTCGTTCGACGATATGGAGGCGCGCGTTCGAGAGTCGCGGTCACCAATATGGGGTTATTTATGTATGTCGACGTACGACACCGGTTCCTAATAAACCCCAACGAGTGTTGCGCTGATATACGAGCACAAAAATCCAATCACCAAGGAAAATGAAAAATCGAAACGCACTGGGTTGTTTTGGTGCAATTGTTTTTTATTGTAATCTTTCCGTTCAGTTAGACTAATATAATAGATTGTTGTAGACTTAATTGGGTAACATACAGTTGTTTTAAACTTTTATTGTTAAGGTACTCGAATGTCATAATACTCCATAAAATGGGATTAATGTTCTTTATTTTTCACGATATATCACATGCGTACACGGAAAATCCAAGTTCTGTGGATGGAACTAATTCACTAAGTCTTTTAATAATTATTAATTGCTTTGACTTTTGACTTATTGTACGTTTAACATTTAATCCAAAGGAACTTAACTAATCGCGATGAGTTCTTTCTACAATCTAATTCGTACACCCGCACAACAAATGGTATAGAGATTCGTTGATCGATCAACAACCGCACACTCTCTGGAGGATAATCTGACTGACTGGTGGGAACTCATTAAAGAAAAGGGAACCTCAAAGAAACTGAAAAGGAGGAGGAGTTACACGATTAACTCGAGGTAGTTAATCGTGATTGGACCGAGTGAAATAGGCATACATTATGCATGTGTGCGTATGCCTCGCATACGATCGTTCGGCGACCGTGGATGGAGGCCAACATCGCTAATGCATTTTTCATGAATGTAAACACTAGCATCTGGGGTGCGAAAGACCCAAACCGAAGATTTGGTCATCCTAATGGGAGGCCATAAATCATCATTTCGGTTGCCGATGATTAAACATTGCAACGAACATAGGGTGCAGCCATTGCCAGATGTTGAAAGTAAACATTTACTGGCTGCATCTTGTTCGTTGCTTGATTGCGGTCCCTGACGTGGGGACCGATAATTGGAAACCAGCGATTGCTGGTAATTAGGGAAATGTTTGGTTTGCGTCCGCCGAAACCTTGTCGGCGGTAGCAAACCAATAGGAGCAAATAGCCGCACGCAAGAAGTGCCAAGGGCAAACAAATAAACGAGTGAACAAGGAACTCCTTGTTGATGTTGTTTCCATAGCATAAGGCTATGGAAACAAGCTGCCCCGGCAGAATGTATGCCTAAAGATAGGATTTCAAATGCCACGGCAATGTGATGATTTTGCCGTGGACTTATGCTTTTTTTAGGAAATAATGTATGCCCGGGGGTGGATTTTCGATGCCACGGCAAGGTGATAAACTTTGCCGTGGATTTAATGTTTTTTTTAGGAAATAATGTATGCCCGGGGGTGGATTTACGATGCCACGGCAAGGTGATAAGCTTTGCCGTGGATTTAATGTTTTTCAGAGGTGGTGTTGGAGAAAAAGGGGTTTGGAAGGAAAACCCCCCACTGAAAAGGTAAGCTGCCTAACGGATATTCGAAACAGTTATCCGATTGGGTAACCGTATTAATTCCAGCGATTTGGCTGGGGGTAAATGCCGTAGCAAGGTTACGCAACCTTGCTGAAGTTCGACCAAGAGGTAAGTCGTTCGCCTGGAATAGTGGGGATCGAGCGATGCATGGCTCTTCGGGCCCTGAAAAGCCCCACACCTTCATCTCGAACGCTGCCAATAGTTCAGAGTGCCTTTTATTCAGCACCCAGGTCTCGGATCCATACATGAGTACTGGTAAGACCATGGTCTTGTACAGTAGTAGCTTGGATGCTGTGGATAAATTTTGGGATTTAAAAAGCCTTGACAGACCATAGTAGGCTTTATTGGATTTGATCAGCCGTTCGTGTATTCCATGTTGTAATATATTTCTTCCATGTTGTTTTCATTTAGTTTTTCCCTCATTAATGTGCATTCCCAGTTTTTGTGCCGCCCGCTCGATCTGGGTGAAGGAGTGCTGTACAACTATATCGGATCTACCGGTGATGTCGATGTCATCTGCGTAGGCAAGTATCCGGCAGGACTTGGTGACAATAGTCCCTCTATTTGTAATTCCAGAGTCATGGATTGCTTTCTCCAACGCCAGGTTGAAGAGGGAGCATGCCAGACCGTCCCCTTGTCGGGATCCATTAAAGATAATTATTGGCTTGGACAGCCATCCCGCTATTTTTACTTGACTAGTTACGTTGGTCATGGTCAACCTACAAAGTCGTATCAATTTGTTTGGAATGCCAAACTCTCTCATGGCATTATATAGCTCCACCGTGTCTATGGTGTCGTAGGCGGCCTTAAAGTCTATAGATAGATGATATAATGGGATCTCACATTCCAGACATTTTCCATCGCCTGCCTAAGGGTGAATATCCGATCAATCGCTGATTTGCCTGGGATGAAGCCGCACTGATATTGACCAATGATGACTTTAGCGTATGGGGCTATCCGATCTTGTAGGATAGTGGAGAGTATCTTATAGGCGGTACTCAGCAATGTTATACCCCTATAGTTGCTGCACCCTGTAATATCTATCTTCTTATGCATGGGGCAAAGTATTCCACGACCTCAATCTTCCGGCATCTTCTCTTGCTCTCATACATTCACCACGTACTCATGAACTGCGTGATATAAAGCTGTCTCACCTTGTTTGTTCAGGTCAGCTGGTAGCTCTCCGAGGTGTTCGCATGACCAAAGGTGTTCCTGGTGTTCTCAATGCGTAAGGCAGCCGTGCTTCGAAACTGACCCGCGGATGCAATACGTAAGGCAGTCCGCGCACGGAAAACTATACCAACAAGATAGTGATCTGAGTCGACGTTGGCACCTCGGTACGTTCGTTCCGTCATCAGGCTCGAGGAGTGGCGGCGATCTATCAACACGTGCTCAATTTGGTTGCGAGTGGCTCCATTAGGTGATACCCAGGTGGATTTGTGGATGTCTTTACGGGGAAACCCGCTACACACAACGACCAAGTTCTTTGATGCTGCCAGTTCGATGACTCGTAGTCCATTGTCATTAGTGTTGTTATGCAAACTATGGGAACCTGCGTAGTGTCTGAAAATCGGCTCTCGACCTATTTTGGCATTCAAATGACCAAGAACGATTTTCACATCATATCTTACAAGTTGTGGGACTTACAAGTCCCTCTTATAATCGACTTCATTTATCATTCTTGGATACCTTAAGCAATAAGCCACTTTGTTCAAGCCAATAAAAAAAAAACAGAAAAAAAGATCACAAAGTGATATTACTCCTTAAAAAATACAACACCGACAAGAAAGAATTAGTGAGATAAATGGAACAGGAGTAAGAAGAAAGGATAAATGCAACTTGTGTGCGTCTTGTGGACTTAAACGATATAAAATACATTTAGCATACGGTCATTAGAATCTCATCGCACTAATAAAGACCTGTAATGTCAACCAACCATGCTTCCTTTATTTAAAGGGAAGAGTTGGTCCGTCTTTTAAAGTCAGTTTCACCGTGAGCTTGAACCATGGGCATTGTATAATTTGCTATTTTCTATGGTTAGAGACTCGTAACAGTGGAATCACTAGTGCTTGGGTAAGTGGCTGAATTGAGCGACATCAATAGCTTGTTTATTCTATCGCCAAATTCTTTCACAGTTTGTTTGAGAGACACTTCGATTCCTGAAATTCATTTTCCGGTTCCATACTAGGTTGCTCCAGATGGAAATAGCTTTATACTGTATCAATTCAAATGTGGGACCTTGCACTCTTTTAATATGTTCAAAAATATTTTGTGGTCTTCAGCCTGGTGTAATGTACCCATTGAAACTGAAACACATTTTCCCATACTATACACCCGATAATTGGATCATGATTCATTTTCACGGCCATTGAAACGAAATATCTGACGGCACACACCAAAGGAAAAAAGTATGACATTGCAATACTCATTTTCCAGGTTTTTCCAATGGATGCGGGTCATGTATAGTATAAGGTATCACGGTGCAAGACACTCACCTATTAACGTGTCATCTGAGAAGTAAGTCGGTGCGAATTTGCCATGCTATATACAATAAATGTTTGAAATCACGAACATAATTTTCAGGTCATGACCAGACGGTAGAAATATGATGAGTTTTAAACTACTTGATATTGGTATGCAATGGAAGTGTTGATGGAAAAATAGTATTTAAGGACAGAATTTTTAATTAATAAATCAGATACAAGCTGACAATCTAGTTTGCATCTCATTTCTTTTACTGTATTGGTAGATATTTATGGCATTCGTGCCCTGCCGTTAGACCTCATCATCATCATATTTTGACAGACACTTATGGCATTGGTGCTGTTACTGCAAGGCGGCGTCTCGGTAATACCACCAGTATGGATCGCCTATTACTGAGTGGACTGTATTTCGTGTTATTTTATTTTAAAGTATTATACAAACGCATTATATTTATTTGTCTGATGATATATTTACATCGATAAGTATTTATTTGTTTAATTATTATTTTACACGATCTCTTTATCTTGTGCACCTCCACGACGGACTCTGCTCTGGATGACGGGCGTTATAGTCTTGTCCGGTGCTTGCGTTGTACTAGTTGAACTCCCCAATTGCCGCTGCTTTTATTCTCTCTTTTGTGAGGAAGAACCCGTAAGCATTGCCGAAACCCGGGTTAGTAGTTAGAGAACACCTGGACTAACACTGTCCACACTATCCTTGGATACCCCCTTTTTTCTTTTCTTTTCAGATATCGCGAGACCGAGCCCAACATCCTCACGGATGTGGGTGATTCTGGTTATCGCAAGATGACCAGAAGTCAGAGACAAGATGAAAGACACATCTGTCCTTGTCTCGCGAAAGTCGGCCCTCTCGCCACCCATTTTTTTTTTGTTTTTTTCGCCAGTCGGCAGTCGTGCGCTGCTCCGTCCTCGGCTTCGTACGTTACGTCGCCAACAGGTGCCCTGCCTGATGATCTAACAGAGGACTCTGCCATCGTTGCAGAACGCAAATCTATTAAGACCCCAAAGTTGGAAGGCTGTGCTCACACATAACATACATAAATACGATGCCACCTCCACCTTCACTCGGCGACTTTGTGGTAACCGGTCAAGACCAAAGGTCTCACCCTCACTTAGTTCGCTGGGGTGGACGTTAAACATTGTTTACTCCGACTCTACATTCAATCTTAGTATTGCCGGGGGCAGAGTAATTGAAAAAGGGTAGGGACTTATGAAAGGTTGGGGTATGATCGCGGATGAGAAAAAGCAATGACGAATATATATATATATGCACCTATACATACAAGATCTTCAAATAAACTTAAATATTTAAATAATACGTACATAAACATAAAATAAATCAATTTTTACTTTTTAACCTGACCATTACGGCATGGTCTTTGCCACTGCTCAAACTTTGCCTCCCACGTCCTTTTATGGAATTCGTTAGGTCTTAGTTTCTAGAAACCTTCTTGTTTCAGCCACAGTACGCTATTTTAATAGCGGGTTATTAGAGTAGCCCAGATAAAGGAGTCATACATACTGGTGTCCTCAACTCCACGTATCCACAGACACGTGGGCCCAATTCCTCTAACGATACCTCTGTGGGGAAGGTGGTCTGGGCGCCGTCACAGAGCGATGGTTCTACCACCAACCCACTAACACTTTCACTGTCATTATTATGTAATTGTTTCGCCGCAGCAATAGTACTTGTTCAGTTTAGTTGTTTTTATTGTTTATTGTTTACTTGAATGTTTGACATTAACAAATAGCGATTTCCGGAATTCCGGTCATCGAAAACAGTAACTTCGGGTATTGTGATATGGTTGGGAAATGTGATATACTATCATATTTTCCGAAATAATCAATTCTCGACAAGAATTTTCTTGTCAACATGACGGCAATGGTTTTAGGCACGCTCGCGCTCATTGCGTTGTATGTCAGTGCATTGAAATTGTTTAAGGTGTACACTCGACAGTTTTTTTGTGTGAGCTTTATGTTATATTTCAGCAAAAATTGGAGCAAAATTAAAAACTGAAGTTATACATTTTGTTTGTGTGGGGAGCTGACAGTATATTGGGTGAGTTTTTAATTCAGTGAAGTGCATTTTTAAAAAAATCTCTTGATTGTTTTAAAAGCCATATCACATTATCCGCCAATTTTAATAAGAGGGGCTACAGAGATTTTTTTATTTTGTTGTAAATAGCTGCAGATCGGCTTACGCTGCAGGGTTCTGAAAACGAAATATAATTCGCAATGTATCAAAGAGCTATAATGAATAGTGTGAATAATAAAAATTACGAATAATTGTTAGAAAACAAATACCTATATCACATTACCCGAAGATACTTTAATTTAATTTTGCTCACTATAGTCTGTAAGTTTTAAATAGATTTTGGAACACAAAGTTTTAAATAGATTTCGGAACACGGAACTTATTTCGGATATGGTTGCTGGAAACGGTTATTAACTTATTTTTACTTTTTTGATTTAAACTGCCCGCACTCTCGACTTATCATGCGTCTCGTCTGGGTAATTAAATCGGACTCCATTAATTAACAACAAAACGCGTAGCACGACAGCATATGTGTACGCGACGAGGGTTGCAATCTGACTCGATGATGCAACTCACATCCATCAGTTCGATGGCCCCGAATTGCATAGATAAGCGAGGATTCTATATGTGTCTATATAGGACAAGTACAATGCCCTGCGATGAGGACGATGATCGGTGGACACCTGATTAGACAGAAGTGCGATCGTCGGGGGCGATGTTCCCATACATCGTTGGTGATATATGCCAGAGATCGAAATAGATTTTTGTTTCAAAGTAAACAAAAACGCTATTTCACAGATCAAATGGTGGCACACATGATGTATATGATGTGCCTATGATACAAAAGGGGTCGTCTTGGTATTTGCCTAAGATTCCTTGGAAACACTGTGGGGAGGAAGTAATGTGCCTTACACGGACACTAGGTTCACTTCCTCCTCCATCATAAATTGTTCACGCGAACACTGCTCACAACGCAAGGGGGAAGAAAACAATGGTTGACCTTCGCGACCGAGCGGACACAACACAGAAACGAAAACACTCCGGCGATGCTATTTATACTTAAACTTTTTATTACGAATGGTCCTTACTTATACTGGTGTTGGCTGATTTTAATCGATTCTTAGACATTCCACACACGAACTGCGGCACAAACGTTTTAACCCACCGTACCTGCGCAGGTACGGTGGATGACGAGCGACCCGACCGCTCCGAAGATTGAATTACGACTCCACCGATATCCTCTCCGATAAGGATATCGTTTTTACCTAACACCAGAGACACGTAAAGTCTCTCTTGGTGGTATAGGAAACCAGATCTTGTGATAAAGGTCATGGTAGTATGTGTGGTGATCGTGCGGATCGATGCTATTCGCACGTGCAGTGGAACGACGAAACAGGCAGGCGGCAAAGACAATAGGGAAAAAGAAAAGGCGACCAAATGGTTCGCTCTTTAATGAGGGTCATGTTTATGCAACGTCGCTATGACGGACGTTGGAAAAAAGGTGTTAATGGAATACGATACTTTATACCATGGAAATTGTATATCGTATCTTGGGTTAATTGCCGATACGCATCCCTTGCTTGCATTTAGGTATGCCAAGCAATTGGTGGTGGCGACGAAAGAAATGCATCATTGTTTGTGTATTGAATCGCTAGTGTTGCAGCTGTAAAAACAAGCTGACGACATAGTATTTTAACTCAGACAAGGGGTATCGAATGTTTGCTATTTATGGTGCATATGCACATTAAGGATCAATTTTAGGAATTTCAGATAATGCTTGAAAGCATTACATGTCCTTGGAAAAGGAAATGTTTTCTGGGGCAAATGCAAATGCATTGGCGGGAAACAATGGGAGTTATGGAATTCCTAAAAAGGTCAAGAAGAATTCTTACGGAAAATTGTATGCAAAGGGATGCAATGAAAAGGTAAGTTTTCTTTATAGGGATTTTAGGGTTATAATAATTGGGTCTGTTTGATGCGTGAAGCATTTAAGATGCTAATGCGAATTGCATTAGCGAAAGCTGGTGCAGACCCGGGTTGCGGTTATGGGGGTTTTTTCAGGAAGGCGAGCCGTGGGATCTGGCGGCATCGCCACAGTACTCCCCCCCCAGTGTAGTCACGAAAAAAAAGGCAGGGGCGAAAGGATGCTCGATGGTGGGTTCTGTGATGATAGGGAGCTTGCTTCGGAATGCGCTGTGGTAATGTAAAGGGACTGTGGCGGCTCTCGCGAACGACACTACGCACCTGCTAGCCTACCACCAGGTAAACCCTCGTTTTTGAGCCTTCGGCGCCAATAAAGCATGTACTTACCTGCACTAGCATATATAACAACCGCAATGTCTGCTGATACATAAAGTGTATCAGCAATAACAGGCATTTCCCCTAAATAGAAACTTTGTAATAACATTTATAAGAATTCAACAGGGGCATAATAAGACCGGAAAGGTACAACCTACCTGCCCATACGACTAACCACCAGCTGCAATACTTAACTGCGCTGTTCAAAGATAGCAAAACCCAAACACGCTATAAGAAGTACAAATTGGTCGCACATCTAGCAACCAACATTGCATTATTCCCTATCAAGAAATTGATCATAAGAAACGGCGACTATGCAACGAGAAATGTTTATATTTTCTCTTGATACGTACCCGAAATGCCACACACGGGCAATAGAGAACTTGCCAGCGTAAATACACGCACGCCGGCGCGACTGTGTAAATGCCAACGGCTGCAATGCGCACGAACGGCAATAATGCTACAATGTAGGCGCTGATCATGCAAATACATTAACCACAGAACAACTCGCCCCAGCTGCGAATGTGTTGTTTTTATGTTTACCCAATGTATTGGTCCGCATGCTGGGCGACACAAACGATGAGCACCACAGGCTGTGTGTTCAACCCTTAGCGAATGGGGAACCAAGTAGGAAGAAAAAATGACCAAATATGGTCATCGAGGCGATAGAGAGGTTGTTTTGGTATCCCGTCGCCTCGAGAAAAAGGCAGTCGGAAATTAACCACCATCAGAATCGGGCCTAGAGTCACCATCATCTGCGACGCGCGCGAGTCAGTTTCAATAAATCATTAACTAGTTTACCAAATTGAATTAAATGTTTCTAACCAATTTGAATTCAGTGTTCATATGTTTTAAGTTCCTGACAATTACTTTTTGTACATTCAATAAATCATTAACTAGTTTACCAAATTGAATTAAATGTTTCTAACCAATTTGAATTCAGTGTTCATATGTTTTAAGTTCCTGACAATTACTTTTTGTACATTCAATAAAGCATTAACTAGTTCACCAAATTGAATTAAATGTTTCTAACCAATTTGAATTCAGTGTTCATATGTTTTAAGTTCCTGACAATTACTTTTTGTACATTCAATAAATCATTAACTAGTTTACCAAATTGAATTAAATGTTTCTAAGTCGTAAGCACAGATTTGCAATAAAAGTGGAAATAAATAAAGAATTTGGAGTCAGTTTATCTTTTTGCGGAGTACCTCTAATCGTTCGAGTGACAACCAGCCATAGTGGCTCAGCCTCCTCGCCGACACCAGAGATCCGAAAGCTAGGACGGTTTAGTGAACCTGTGCACTAGGTTGCACATAACTAAAACAAACTACGATAAACCTCCATAATTGGTGACCTAGTGAGGAACACGCAACGCAACGCAACGCAACGCAACTGCAAATACCATCCTGCAAAGGGCTACCCAGCCTTAGAGCGAGGCAGGAAGTAAATGCAGTGTTGATTGGAGTCAGAAGCTACGCCACGCGGCCATCACAACACAACGTCCCTCAACTACGACACAGCGTAGACAACAGCCCCTATCTACGAGTCGAAACAGGATACCGACGACCAAAGGGTTCTATCCCCAACGAATTCCTACAACAACATCAACGACGACACCTGAAGCGGCTGTGAGCAGACACCCAACGTTGGACTACAGGTCAAGTAAAATTGTTTCCTTTTTTTCCCTGTTGGGTGAGCTCCGTCTGAGCCACCAAAAGTATTGTACATACGAAACGTTACTTTGATTGCTCTTAGTATTTCTAAAAATTACAGTAAATAATATTATTAATTTAGAATAATTATTAAAAACTTAGGAATTGCAATACAAATTTCGGAACACTTTCCTCATAATTAAATTTCTTTAGTAATTCAACTAATTTATACAATCAAAAAGTTTACGAAACGTGAAATATTGCTTCCCTTAGCTAATCAAATAAAATTTACAGTCAGGCTCTAAAAAGATATTTGGAAGCAGACCCGTTTATTAAGCCCCTTCAGGGCATTGAAATAGGTAGGATAAAATCGGTACCAACACAAGTTAGCACAGACAACCTTTTCCGACGTTTCTCGTGACTCTCGCATTTCAAGGAACGGCCCCATCACCTTTTGTAGAAAATGGCCCAGTTTACGAGGTCAAAGAAGGCGCAACAAGAGCCCCAAACCGAATCACTGCGGGAGTCGCATACCGAACCACAGACGGCGCCACGGGCGGGGCTACAGCGGGAGCTAGAAGTGCCGCGCCCGGATTCTCCGGCCTTCGTGGACGCGCTCAGCGTAGAACAGCCCATGGACTCGCGACACGAAAAGACCCGCGACACACGCCCACACAGATCGGAGTCCCCGGTATCCGCTAGTGCGACTCAAACAGAGCAGTCACCACAGGTTGCCTCGCGCGACTTGCGCTTGCCTCCGTTCGATGAGGAAGAATCGGAACTCTGGTTCACCATGGCGGACCTAATATTTGAGGCAGCAGGCGTGAGCGAGGAGAGGCCACGTGCGCTTGAGGTTATGCGGGTGTTAAACAGAAACCAGCGCACGCATGTGGCACACATTATAAGAACTCCTGGTGGCAAACCGTATACAGATATGAGGGAGACGCTCCTCAACGCGCTCGAGGAGTCTATTGCCAAGAGGCACCAGCGCTTGTTCAACGAGACCAATTTCACGGGGATGAAGCCATCTCATTTTCTCACACATTTACGGTCTATAGCGGGAAACGGGATCTCTGATGATGTCATCAGACCCCACTTCATAAGGGGTCTTCCGCAACAAGCGCGTCCTACCGTAATCGCACAGCCTAACCAAAGCCTGAGCTGGCTGGCTAAGATTGCAGATGCAATCGTAGAAAGCGCTGACCAACGAGAGGAGTTCCCCGCCTTTCAGGTAGCGACCATTAATCGACAGGATGAATCGTCTTCGCGATACTACTCTTCGCACCATAACACCCCACGCGCAAATGAGGCCACCAACACGTCACAACCAATCGCCACAAGCTCGGCGCAAGCCTTGGCGCATACTCGAGACTCAAGGCAATCCCATTCCCGGCAACCGGGACCCTCGCGTTACGAGTTAGGTTTACAACGCGAGATTGCCCAATTACGAGCCGAATTGCGAGACTTCGCGCGCTCGGCCCAAAACCGCCCGACATATCAGAGGCCCCAGACCCAGACCCAAACCCCGACCACAGCAGGTCAACGCGAAGCCCCGAGAGGAGCCAATAGCATGCGCGGTAGACCCACACCACAGCCGATGGCGAACCCTCAAAGGGCACTAACACCCGCCTGGTGTTCATATCATCGGCGGTTTGGGGCAAAGGCCCGCAAATGCACACAACCCTGCGGGTGGAAGCCGGTAAAACCAACAACAAACGCGAATTTAAACTAGGACGGCCGACCGCAACCACAGCGCAAACGGTCGGCACACTCCAAGTAAGCCGCTTAACAATCAAGGACCCGAGATTGGATATAAGTTTTACGGTCGACACTGGCGCCGACATATCAGTCTTACCTAAGTCATACGCTTCGCAAAATAAAACGCCTAGCAGACTCCAATTACTAGCAGCGAACAACACATCTATAACTACTTACGGACGTAAGTACCTACGACTGGATCTAGGTTTGCGGCACCCCATAGGTTGGCACTTCATAGTGGCCGACGTCTCCGAACCATTAATAGGGTCGGACTTACTATCGCGCCACAACTTGCTAGTCGACACCGCGAACAATAGATTAGTGGAACAACGGTCACTAAGTCATCCGTCTGGGGGAGCCCCACGGACGCCACACGAGGCCGACATCACATGCGATGAAATTCCGGCTCTACTGGAAGAGTATAGACACTCGACAGTACCATTGCCCAATCAGGAACACATAGAGTCCGTGGTTTACCATCACATCGAGACACGGGGTCCACCGGTAAGCCAACGCCCGCGACGACTAGCACCGGACAAATTGCGCGCAGCACGCGAAGAATTCGACTACATGCTGGAGCAAGGAATCTGCCAACCTTCAGTCAGCCCATGGGCCAGCCCGCTGCACTTAGTTAAGAAACGAAGTGGCGAATGGCGCCCGTGCGGCGACTACCGAATGTTAAACGCGGTCACAATCCCTGACCGATACCCCATCGCACACTTGTATGATTACTCATACAAATTGCGCGGATGCACAATCTTCACGACCCTGGACCTCACCAGGGCATACCACCAAATCCCAGTGGCCCACGAAGACATCCCAAAAACCGCGGTCATTACCCCTTTTGGACTATATGAGTTCAAGGTAATGACTTTTGGTCTTAGAAACGCCGCACAAACATTTCAAAGGTACATCGATTCAGCTCTGCGAGGGCTAGATTGTTGCTACGCCTACATCGACGATATTCTAATTGCATCTCAAAACCGCGCGGAGCACCAGCAACATCTTAAACAGGTGTTAGAACGCCTCCGCCGATACGGACTCATGATTAACCCAGACAAATGCCAAATTGCCAAAGAGCAGGTGAGCTATTTGGGGTATCATATCAACAATCAGGGTATCCGCCCTCTCTCGGACAGAGTTAAAGCTCTCAACGAATTCCCACGTCCTACCAACGTTCGCGAATTACGACGTTTCCTGGGCATGCTTAATTTTTACCGGCCTACATTACAAAATGCCGCGCATGTCCAGGCCCCTTTAAATGAATATTTAAAGGGGGCAAAAAAGAATGACAAACGTCCAATCGTCTGGACGGAAGCAGCAAGTAATGCATTCCGGCAGTCAAAAGCGCAACTTTCAAACGCCACCCTGCTGTGTTACCCTGCAGAGGGCGCACAGTTAGCAATACAATGCGACGCGTCGGACACCGCTATTGGGGCGGTATTGGAGCAAGAGAGCGACGGTGGCTGGGAGCCGCTGGGTTTTTTTCTCTAGAAAGCTCAGTACGGCAGAACGAAAGTACAGCACCTATGACCGAGAGTTATTAGCCATATACAGTGCTATCAAATACTTTCGACACATGGTCGAGGGTCGCCAGGCGATCGTCAGAACGGACCATAAACCATTGAGCCACGCCTTCCGGAAGAAATCCGGAAATGCATCGCCGCGACAGGAGCGGCATCTGGACCTAATAGGCCAATACGTCACCGAGATAAAGTACGTTCCTGGTAACCAGAACGTAATAGCAGACGCACTATCTCGCATAGACATGATTCAGTTGCGCGCAGCCTTAGCCGACGCCGACTTGGAGCAAGCACAAAAAAACGACAGCCAGCTTAAAGCTCTCGTGACAGCAGACACAGCACTCGAACTGCGAAGGTTCGCGATAGACACCACCGGGAAAATTATTTGGTGCGACGTCTCAACGGGTACAGTCAGGCCGTACATTCCGGCTGGGTTGCGCAGGGGCATTTATGAGACTTTTCATAACCCAGCTCATCCCAGCGGGCGCGCGACGGCTGCCGCGATTCGGCGTAAGTTCGTTTGGCCACATATGAACAAGGACCTCACAAAGTGGGCGAGAGCGTGTCTCAAGTGTCAACGTTGTAAGATAAGCCGACACAACGTACTGGAACCGGCACAATTCAAGCTGCCCGAAGCGCGCTTCGCCCACGTTCACATCGACATAGTCGGTCCCTTAACCCCCTCCAGAGGATTCTCGTACCTGCTCACGATGATAGATCGCTTCACGCGATGGCCCGAGGCTAACCCATTACGTGCGGTAACCGCTGAGAGTGTGGCTCGGGCTTTCTACTCAACGTGGGTAACACGTTTCGGCGTTCCCACAACACTTACCTCGGACAGGGGACCACAGTTCGAGGCCACGGTTTTCGGACAGCTTGCGGCGTTGCTGGGTTGTAAAAGGGATCGTACGACAGCATATCATCCTGCTGCCAACGGAATGATAGAACGTTGGCATAGATCGTTGAAGGCCTCCTTAATGTGCCATAACGACACGCAGTGGTTCGACGCCCTGCCCACTGTCCTCCTGGGTTTAAGGACCAGCATGAAGGAGGATCTAGGAGCCTCAGCAGCCGAGCTCACTTACGGCACCAGCCTCGTTTTGCCCGGCGAGCTTTTCGTCGACGGCGAGTCAACAGCGGAGCAAACGAAGAGCGTGGGGTGCCTACGTGACTTGATGCGGAAAGTACGACCAAGACCGGTGGATCGACACGGGACTAAGAGAGTTTTCGTGCACCCAGAGTTGCACAACTGTACACACGTGTTCGTTAGGGTGGACAAAGTAAAGAAACCACTCGACCCTCCTTATGAGGGCCCGTTCAAAGTGATTAAAAGAATCAGCGAACGGGTCTACGAGTTGGACAGGCACGGAAAAACAGCCACAATCAGCGTGGAACGGTTAAAACCTTGTTTCTCAGAAGGTAGTGACCAAGGGTGCACTTCTCACACTACCCAAGTGCCGAAAGAGACACCACCGACCTCGGCGGGCGTGCCCGATCAATATAAAGGCCCCTTTACGCGAAGTCAAAAACGACCGCGCACTCGACAAGCACTACCGATCGAATAATAACCACAAACGCCCAAGAGCACGCCTCGCGCGTAATACCTCCTTATTTTTTTTTTTTATTATTATCGTGACTGAGTCACTGGGGGGGGGGGTGCTGTGGCGGCTCTCGCGAACGACACTACGCACCTGCTAGCCTACCACCAGGTAAACCCTCGTTTTTGAGCCTTCGGCGCCAATAAAGCATGTACTTACCTGCACTAGCATATATAACAACCGCAATGTCTGCTGATACATAAAGTGTATCAGCAATAACAGGCATTTCCCCTAAATAGAAACTTTGTAATAACATTTATAAGAATTCAACAGGGGCATAATAAGACCGGAAAGGTACAACCTACCTGCCCATACGACTAACCACCAGCTGCAATACTTAACTGCGCTGTTCAAAGATAGCAAAACCCAAACACGCTATAAGAAGTACAAATTGGTCGCACATCTAGCAACCAACATTGCATTATTCCCTATCAAGAAATTGATCATAAGAAACGGCGACTATGCAACGAGAAATGTTTATATTTTCTCTTGATACGTACCCGAAATGCCACACACGGGCAATAGAGAACTTGCCAGCGTAAATACACGCACGCCGGCGCGACTGTGTAAATGCCAACGGCTGCAATGCGCACGAACGGCAATAATGCTACAATGTAGGCGCTGATCATGCAAATACATTAACCACAGAACAACTCGCCCCAGCTGCGAATGTGTTGTTTTTATGTTTACCCAATGTATTGGTCCGCATGCTGGGCGACACAAACGATGAGCACCACAGGCTGTGTGTTCAACCCTTAGCGAATGGGGAACCAAGTAGGAAGAAAAAATGACCAAATATGGTCATCGAGGCGATAGAGAGGTTGTTTTGGTATCCTGTCGCCTCGAGAAAAAGGCAGTCGGAAATTAACCACCATCAGAATCGGGCCTAGAGTCACCATCATCTGCGACGCGCGCGAGTCAGTTTCAATAAATCATTAACTAGTTTACCAAATTGAATTAAATGTTTCTAACCAATTTGAATTCAGTGTTCATATGTTTTAAGTTCCTGACAATTACTTTTTGTACATTCAATAAATCATTAACTAGTTTACCAAATTGAATTAAATGTTTCTAACCAATTTGAATTCAGTGTTCATATGTTTTAAGTTCCTGACAATTACTTGTTGTACATTCAATAAATCATTAACTAGTTTACCAAATTGAATTAAATGTTTCTAACCAATTTGAATTCAGTGTTCATATGTTTTAAGTTCCTGACAATTACTTTTTGTACATTTAATAAATCATTAACTAGTTTAACCAATTTGAATTCAGTGTTCATATGTTTTAAGTTCCTGACAATTACTTTTTGTACATTCAATAAATCATTAACTAGTTTAGCCAATTTGAATTCAGTGTTCATATGTTTTAAGTTCCTGACAATTACTTTTTGTACATTCAATAAATCATTAACTAGTTTAGCCAATTTGAATTCAGTGTTCATATGTATTAAGTTCCTGACAATTACTTTTTGTACCTTCAATAAATCATTAACTAGTTTACCAAATTGAATTAAATGTTTCTAAGTCGTAAGCACAGATTTGCAATAAAAGTGGAAATAAATAAAGAATTTGGAGTCAGTTTATCTTTTTGCGGAGTACCTCTAATCGTTCGAGTGACAACCAGCCATAGTGGCTCAGCCTCCTCGCCGACACCAGAGATCCGAAAGCTAGGACGGTTTAGTGAACCTGTGCACTAGGTTGCACATAACTAAAACAAACTACGATAAACCTCCATAGGACTGTCGTGGTAACCAGTTCCTGGTTATTGTTTGGGCCTTTGTCGATAATAAGGTGGACACAGATGTTACCGATTGATGCCATCAAGGGCAAGGGTGTGCGGCGTGGTCCATAGGCCTGTTATGGGCCTCATGGACCAACAGGCTTATCGCCAGAATAGGTCGGAACCTACCGGAAATCCGCTCACATCCGCAGTGACGAAATAGCGTGTGCGAGATGGAGGGGAACTTATCCCAGGGTAATTCCCATCCGCAGTGACGGGTTGCCGTATGCGGAATGGAAAGGTACCAAGTTCAGAGCCGGTGTCTTTTCTCCATACGTTTGTATGGCGACATGTTTGCCACTGGGACTGGTAGAGGAGGGCGGGCCCTCAATTGCACGTTTTACCTATCGAGGGAGGACCGGTACATTGGTGCCAATGTAGCGGTAGCTGCGACCTCGATCGAATGGAAACTTGCTGTGAGGTGTCGGCCGTCGCGCTTGTTAAAAAAAAAATAGGGGATTTTGGTTAGGGGGCTCCTGGTGGGTGGTTGATTGTGTCCAACCCCAGGGCGCCCTAGGGTTATTAGCTGTGCGCTCCGAAGTATTATGCACCTAGATATTTGAGGCGGCGTAGAGGGGCGTGTATAGCCTTTAGTTGCCGCTAAAGGGGAGCCATGTGGGCTAAAGATTCGGGAACCAGGTATAATGTCTCAGTCCGGTGGTATCGGTTTGATTTGTGGACCGGTGTTGCTGAGACATTTGGGAGACGTTAGGAGATCTAAGAACGAATGTCCTGAAGTTTAAATAAAGGAGCTAAGCCAGGTGTCCTGCTAGGTGCTGCTACGCGTAGTAGCTGTGTTACGAGGGAAGCTGGCTTGCTGAAATAGGGTGGAAGGTCAAGGAGGGTTGCATGAAGGCTATGGTTGGCGAGCATGAGCGCCAATATGCAGAAAAAAAAATTTTTTTTCTTGTGCCCCCCAGTATAAGGCAGTTTTAAGTTAAATAATTGTGAGTTTATTTAATTGTAAAGTTAAATTACAATATATTAAATAAAATAATAGAACTTTTAGACAGACAACCAAACCGCGTTACATTTTATTTGTTTCCTGAGTGTTTATGTGTTCTTCCGTTTTATCGACGAACAGTTTAGTTTACGGCGACGAAATGGACAACGATAATCAGATGTTGGCGGAGGAAGGGAACGGAGTACCCATGCTGGTACATACTTCCTCCCCACAACACCGATGTAGGCCATATCCAATCTAGCCATATGGCTCCAGTGCACAAGGAGGCAATTTATTTTGTTGACACAAGTCAGCAGAAACCTCGTCGATGGCGGCAAAGGGTCAGGCTGGATGGCTATATGTTTGATTAATATGCGGGTAAGCAAAATGCACAGTGAGATACTGTATGTTTACTTTAGATCTCAGGCGGGGTATCATTCTTTATGGTGAATCATATTAATGCGCAAATCCCATGATCGGTAGATAACCGATAAAGGAAATTGGTCGCAAGTGTTGCAAAACTCGGGGCTGGGGCAATAAATGGTTATTAACCGTAGCAAAACCCATCGGCTACGACTGTGTCAACAATTACGCTGGCCAGCAAGTATTTATCTATTATAATTGCTGACAAGCCGAGCCGATGGAGATATGGTACGGTTCATATAATAATTCGATGTCATGCATGCCTTTATGAGGCTTCACTTTCAGGTGTGATGCTGCAGGGGCGCTTACGCTGCCCCTAATTGCAGGTAAGTACTATGTGTTTGGAAGGTGGTTAATTAAAGAGGATGGGCGGTTCTTTGGGAATGTATTAAAGAACCGCCACACCTCATATTTGCACGGTTACTGAAGGACATTACACCAAAAACGAAGTTGTTTGGCAACCCATTAGATGAGTAAACACAAGCGCCAGACGCCGACAGTCATTAAAAATCCTATGTGATAAAAATAAGGCCAAGAAATAAACAATATTTGTGATCTTCTTTTGAGCCAACCGCAGTTTGCTTTTCCCTTATCGAAATTGTGGGAACAGAAAGTAAACAATAACCACCCCGAGGTGTGAAAAGCCTAACGATCCTCGGCGTATCTCCGGCCACACGGACAGTAACGTTCGCGTCCGTGTGTGTGGGTCCATCCACACAATATCTCTATGAATAGAAGCGTAGAACAAGATAGGATGCGATCTCCTGGAAAAGAGACACCCCCGGGAACAGAGAAGACTCCAGAAGAAGGCGGGTTTGAAAGAAAAGCGAGTTTACGAAGAAAGGACGAACAACTGGGTGAGTTTCCTTCCTTAGGGAAAGTTTTTAATTAGTCAGTCCAGTGATAACATTTTAGGTCCTGCGTCATAATGTCGGTGCGAATCACACGTTCTTGACTATCATCGCAAACGCCGTAATTGGTGACCCCGACATGATCTGCACACACAGCACACATTTTCCCATATTAAACAGGACTTTACTACTACGATCACGACTTCTGCACAGAGCATCGGCTTGCTCCGCCGTTCGCACACGAAGTTGATCGTAACAAAGCTACTGAGGAGGGAGTAGTGTCCTGTTTCTAACAGATACACACACAGTATACAAGCAAACAGTGAAGAACAACAGAGAAATAAAATCGAATAAGTAAAAGCATCAGCCGTATACCAAGCAACAACATAGCAATTCCACATCAGTTGAGTGTACTTGAGTTTAAAAATCGAATTCGCACACGCGGTAGTGGACCGATGTGATGAGCATTGGTTCAATTTTTTAGTGATCATGGCAGCCATAGCCGCGGTTCGAATCACACATTCTTCACTATTGTCGCAAGCGCTATAGATTCAACTAACGACTCTTGCTGCTGTGGTAGTTCGGCACCATTACTGAGTGGCGAGTTGAATCCGAATGTCTAGTCTAGTGAAATATCACCCCATTAAAATTCATTAAATGAAATGGTTCGGAGAACTCCTTGACCATATTTTGTCTACAAAATAATGAAACTAATGGTATAAACCATACATACTTAAGTGCATATCCCTTTTTATCTTGTAGGGTAGGAAGTATGTGTTCCGGCAGTGGCACTGGTTAACTCCTACTCCACGGATTGCTCCACCGAATTTGATGAAATAAAACACTGGTTAAACTGTTGGAATTTTATCGTTTATTGTACTACTCGTCGGTGTTTTTTGCGTTGTTAATTCACTTTTTAGTGGCAGCGACACAGGACACACGCTTCACAATGAAATGAGTCTAATCTTGTGTTTACTTAACATTTACATTTTGGAAATCAAACAGTTAATTAACTTATAAATTGTTTGTTGCTTGTCTTTTTTTTTTTGTGTTATTTATTCGTTTGCACTAAACTATAGAACACCTTATTTCGAACTTATGTTATTTTTCTATTTACGAATAAATTACGTGAACAATAATGTTAAACTTCCCCGAACTAAAAACTAAAACACACGCAAACACACTTGACGTCACTCGATTTTCCGGCCGCACTCCCTTAGGTTGAGACTCGACTCATTTACAACTATTTTATCGACTAAACTATTTCTGCGCGCGGATCACCATCTTTTCGTGATGCGAACTCATGGCTGGTCGAACCGTGCAAAAGAGAATTCGTGAAAGCATCTTTGGAATGAGTGCCTGCAGCTGTCCAAATACTGCGCTGGGGATTAGGATGCATTCGGGATAATTACACAATGCTGGTTGTGTTTACAACCATGTTAATTGCGTATTGGATTCCTAGGGAGTCACGGGTCGAATTCCAGTGTGAGTATTTACACTAGCAATGAATTCGGCTCTTGGCAGCTAGGCGCGAATTGCACTGGTGCTTTGAAGATTGCATAAAATCCGCCGTGAGTACTGGTGCAAATTGAAAATCTGTCGCGCACGTGTGGGACAGTAAGCGCAGATAGACAGGGGTTCTGCTGATTGTTTTCATAATCCACTTCGGTTATCTAGTATGGCAACCGAAATGTTTTCTTTTTAGAACAATGCTGAGATGCATTGATGCATGCGCTACTGGCGTACCGAATTTCTCCTAGGAAAATTGATATAACGCATTAATTGCGTGAATGTCTTTGATGGGAAGATGCTTGATGTTGGATGCGATTTGCATAATCGAAAGGTAATGCAATCGGTGGGAGAATGCTTGGGGAAGTTATTGCGCTTGCATAAGCAAAAATGATAAAATTAGTGGAGCATTAGGAAGGAAGATTTGGAGGTAGGTTGAAAAGGTAGCAATGGCGTTAGTAGAAACGTCACAATCTCTTCAACACATTATTGCATATTTATCCATTGTTTTGAAAGTATTATACTGTGTGGTTTTTAGGGCGGTGTTTCGGTTTTTCTTTCCAAGCTTCACCGCCTCGAAATCGTCTTTCTTTTACCTTCGATCTTGCGAAACAGATAAAAGTCACGTAGTGCCACGATAATAAGACGGGTGGTTTCACACTTTAAAAACCTTAAAAATCGAATTCGTACACGCGACGACAATTTTTAGTGATTCTAACCGTTATAGCAGCAGTTCGAATCACACGTCTTCACTATCGTCGCAAACGCTATAAGCATCCCACCGCTGTCACCAAATTCGTGACGTCAACGAAACGGGCTTCCTTATTTAAAGAGTTCGGGGAGAGTTAAAATAACAGAAGAATATACTTGATTATATTCAATTTATTTATTAAAGTATAGAGCTCGGCTGTCTTACGTTTGTCTGTGACCTTTAACTAACTCTGAATTTTACCATTTTCAACCATACCTTTTATACAAACATTCTTAGGCAAAAATCACAAACGATGCATCAAATTCCTCTTCACTCAGCATTACCACGCACAATTCATTTACCTTACCGCTGTTTTATCCAGTCGGCACTGACCCATATTGAGTGCCATCATCCGGCACGAGCCATTCGTTTCGCCTAATTGATATTCCACTTGATTGATCCACATAAAGTGCAGTGGCCTTGGTTATAGCATATTTGTTACTTCGGTTCACCGGTGGCGATTCATTATTATTCATTTGTCTCTCTTTCGCAGCCGTAAGTATTTTACTGAGGAATTCCTATGCAAATGAATACCATCTGTTATGACGTTTTTGTATGGTCATTTGTTATTATCCATATGTTTCGTTTTTGCTGGCGTAAGCAATTACTTGGGAATTCCCATGGCAATTGGTATTGATACTTTGTTATTATTTGTAAGTTGATGCCTGCACTTGCGGGTTATAGTGTGCATTACTCGTAATTTGAATAATGCATAGTTTGCGAATTGACCGTGCGTCACAGGTGCAGAAATTGCATTGTGGGTGATTATGAAATATTGAATGGGAGGTATGTAGAGTTATCACTACAGACCCACAACTAAATGAAGATGATGATGATGATGATTCGTAAGTTTCTTAAACACACATTGTCGCCAACGTAAAGCCTTTTCGACAAATTTATTGACTAAACAATACTCTACCTCTTTATTTTATGAACTAAAACTTTCAGTTCCAATTTAAAATTGTTCCTTTCTCTGAAATCACTTTGTTGCTAAATTTTTATATAATCTTTATTTTACCTCCAATCTAAAGCTGTGGCGGTCATGTATTAAAGCTAGAGCTAACTTTCATTTTTTAGCCAGATGTACACTTTAGAAACACCTTTCTCACAATTTTACTAGCATGCTCTGACATTTAGTAGCTGTTTGAGTTTTCGCCGACAAAAGTTCACTTGGCGATAAAAAGAAAAATTAAGTTATTCATAATTCAAACTCCACGTGATGAATTATAAAGAAAAAATCTAATATTTTGAAAAGAGTTTATCATATCATACATAAAGGAAAATTTGAACCCACAGAAATATATCTCCAACAGTTTCTTAAATACGAAGTTTTATAATGATTATAGGAAATCAATTTTATTTAATATTACACTGATTGAGTTTCGAAGAATGTCTTAAGCTCATACGAGGGTGGCCTTTTATATTTCGGGATTAGATAACAAAAACAAATATTGATCATCGAAAATCACTTTATTGTTTTTCAAAATATTCCCCATGAAGATCTGTAGGTAGTGTTGGACTTAGCACCAAGCACGGGTGCGGATTCAGTCAACACCCACTTATAGTTCTTCAAAAAAAGGAAAATTCTAACACCGGAACAATTAAAACACACACAAGTTCTTTCTTTATGGTGATACAAGGTCACTTTTATTTTTGCCGTAATGGATACTACACAGTTATGTACATTTGTCTGTCTATTTAATTCACATCGATTTAGCTAAGGCTTGAGAAGAGATTAAACGGTGTTCTCTTAGGAAATTTAATTAAAAGGATTTTGGAGCATTATTTTAAACAACACAGTTGTATACTTTTGTTTGTCGATTTATTTCGCATCAACGCGACTAGACACCAGGAAACACAACATGACGCATCAGTCACACCAAAATTCCGACTGTCTTGCGAATTTATTAACGTAAAGGCAAAATAAAGTAAACGCACTTAATGACGAAAGTCCACTGAAAACGGTTTTAATCGAATGTTCCCTTTAACAATAACTTAGGCGATACGGAGTAATTAGAAATAATAGAAAACTTGTCGCAACGACAGTGACGCGGGTGACTCGTAATTAGAAATAATAGAAAACTTGTCGCAACGACAGTGTCGCGGGTGACTCCTTCTCGACTCGTGACTAAAATCTGACTAATTCCATTGGAAAATGTTAAAATGAAAGAATCCCGAAAGAAACTGGGAAGAAGGCGGAGTTACACGATTAACTTGATGTAGTTAATCGTGATTGGACCTGACGGAATAGACATACATTACGCATGTGTGCGTATGCCATGCATACGTTCGTTCAGCGACCGTGGATGGCGGGCAACATCGCTAGTGCATTTTCTAGGAATGCAAACACTAGCATGTGAGGTGTGAAAAACTGAAACCGATAATTTGGTCATCCTAATGGAAGGCCATAAATCATCATTTCGGATGTCGATGATTACATTGCAACGAACATAGGGTGCAGCCATTGCCAGATGTTGTAAGTAAACATTTTCTGGCTGCTGGTGATCGTTGTTTGAATGCTATCTCTGAACATGGGGAACGCTAATTGTGGTGCCAGCGATTGCTGGTAAACAGGGACATGTTTGATTTGCGTCAACAGAAACCTTGTCGGCGGTAGTAAATCAATAGGGGCAATAGCCGTATGCATGTTATGCCGGGGGTAAACAAATACAACGAGTCACAAGGAACTCTTGTTGATTGTTGTTTCCATAGCTTAAGGCTATGGAAACGAGATGCCCTGGCAGAATGTATGCCTAAAGATAAGATTTCAGATGCCATGGCAATGTGATGATTTTGCCATGGACTTATGTTCTTTTCAGGAAATGATGTACGCCTCGGGGGTAAATTTTGGATGCCACGGCAAGGTGATAAGCTTTGCCGTGGGCTCAATGTTTTTTAGGGAATATGGTCTGGCCGAGGGTGAGTTTTCGATGCCACGGCAAGGTGATAAGCTTTGCCGTGGGCTTAATGTTTTTTAGGGAATATGGTCTGGCCGAGGGTGAGTTTTCGATGCCACGGCAAGGTGATAAGCTTTGCCGTGGATTTAATGTTTTCAGTGGTGATGCTGGAGAAAAAGGGGTTTGGAAGGAAATCCCCTACAGAATAGGTAAGCTGCCTAACATAAATTCAAAACGGTTATCCGATTGGGTAACCGTATTAATTCCGGCGATTTGGCTGAGGGTAAATGCCGTAGCAAGGTTACGCAACCTTGCTGAAGTTCGACCGAGAGGTAAGTCGTTCGCCTGGAAAGGTGGGGATCGAGCGATGTATGGCTCTTCGGGCCCTGAAAAGCCCCACATCACTCCCTCCCCAGTGACGTAGTCACGAAACAGGTAAGGCAGGTTAGGGGGTGGTTAGTTGGTTATGGGCGCGCGTATGAGCGCGAGTACGGGGAGGTTGTGCCGGTGGAGTAGGAGTGGTATTTGAAGACGGAGGTGATTCTGGAGCGGAAGCTTCCAGAAAACAGGGCTTAAGCCTTTCGACGCTGACCGTGGATCGCTTGCCTCTAATGTCGATCTCGAAGACGCGGTCACTGATGCGGCGGAAGACTTTGAATGGGCCATCATAAGGTGGGTCGAGGGGTTTTTTGACCTTATCCACCCTGACAAAGACGTGCGTGCAGCTGTGCAGTTCAGGGTGGACGAAAAGTTTTTTGGAGCCGTGCCTGGTTACAGGGGTTGCCCTAACCTTACGTAGCAGGTCACGGAGATGTCCCAATTCGCGAAGTTGGTCACGCGGTGTTTCGCCATCCAGGAAAAGTTCTCCTGGAAGAAGGAGGTTGGTACCGTAGGTAAGCTCTGCTGCCGAAGCACCTAGGTCCTCCTTAATACTTGTCCTCAGGCCGAGGAGGACGGTTGGTAGGGCGTCAAACCATTGTGTGTCATTATGACACATGAGTGAGGCTTTTAGAGATCTGTGCCAGCGCTCTATCATCCCATTTGATTGCGGGTGGTAGGCGGTGGTACGACTTCTTTGGCAGCCGAGAAGATTTGTTAGCTGCCTAAAAATTGTCGCCTCAAATTGTGGACCTCGGTCCGAAGTTATGGTGGTTGGTACACCGAAGCGTGTGACCCAAGTTGAATAAAAGGCCTTGGCGACTGATTCGGCAGTAACTGCCCGGAGAGGTGTCGCTTCTGGCCATCGCGTGCAGCGATCCATCATAGTGAGGATATAAGAAAATCCTCTTGATGGAGTAAGCGGTCCCACTATGTCTATGTGGACATGGGCGAAGCGTGCCGTGGGAAGCTTGAATTGCGCTGGCTCCAGTACATTATGTCGCGCTACCTTGCAGCGCTGGCACTGGAGACAAGCACGGGCCCAACCGGTGAGGTCTTTGTTCATCCGGGGCCAAATAAATTTGCGACGGACAGCAGCGGCTGTTGCTCGGCCGCTGGGGTGGGCAGGGTTGTGGTAAACCTGGAACACGCCCTTACGAAGTTTCTCGGGAATGTAAGGTCTAGCGGTTCCAGTGGAGACATCACACCAGATTTCGCCCAACGGGTCGCGAAGGGTAATTTTCTTAAGCTCTAGTGCCGTATCGGCAGTTAGGAGGGACTTGAGCTGTTCGTCCTCCTCTTGAGCTAGGGCAAGATCAGCGTTATTCAAGGCGGAACGCAAGTGAATCGTATCGATTCGAGAAAGGGCGTCCGCCGTGACATTCTGTTTACCGGAGATATGCCTGATCTCCGTAGAATATTGCCCAATGAGGTCTAATTGACGCTCTTGTCGGGGGGAGGCATTTCCCGACTTCTTCCGGAACGCATAGACCAATGGCTTATGGTCTGTTAAGATGGAGAGTGAGCGACCTTCTATCATATGACGGAAGTACTTAACAGCGCTGTAGATCGCGAGCAATTCACGGTCGTAGGCGCTGTAACGTCGCTCAGTGGGACTCAGCTTCCTTGAAAAGAAGCCAAGTGGTTCCGGTCGGCCTTCAATGTCCTGTTCAAGGACGGCTCCGATTGCGGTATCCGATGCGTCGCATTGGATAGAAAGTGCCGCTCCCTCGAGAGGGTATCGGAGTAAGGTGGCATTTGCCAATTGTTCTTTGGACAGTTGGAATGCTCGATCAGAGACTTCTGTCCAATTAATGGGGCGCTTATCATTGCGCTTAGCTCCTTTCAAAAATTCATTTAAGGGAGCTTGAATCTGAGCGGCATTCTTCAGGGTTGGGCGGTAAAAGTTAAGCATGCCCAAAAATCGACGCAGCTCACTCACGTTAGTAGGCCGGGGGTACTTCATGAGGGCCTCCACACGGTCTGGAAGTGGGCGAATGCCCTGGTTGTCAACGACATAACCCAGATAGGTGATTTGCTCCTTGGCGTATTGACACTTATCTGGGTTGATGACAAGACCGAATTCGCGGAGGCGCTCTAGGACCTGACGTAAGTGGCGTTTATGTTCGGCGAGGTCTTTGGAGGCGATGAGAATGTCATCAAGGTATGCATGGCAGCAATTAAGACCACGTAAAGCCGTGTCGATATACCGCTGGAATGTCTGTGCGGCATTCCTGAGGCCGAAAGTCATCACTTTGAACTCGAAGAGTCCGAAAGGTGTAATGACTGCGGTCTTGGGGATGTCTTCAGGTGCCACCGGAATTTGGTGGTATGCCCTGGTGAGATCCAGGGTTGTGAAGACATTGCACCCTCGTAACTTGTACGAAAAATCGTAGAGGTGTGCAATTGGGTATCTGTCCGGGACAGTTGCTGCGTTCAACAGCCTGTAATCGCCACATGGGCGCCACTCACCAGAACGTTTCTTCACTAAGTGGAGTGGGCTTGCCCAGGGACTGTCCGACGGTTGGCAGATACCTAGTTCGATCATATGCTCGAACTCCGCGCGCGCCGCACGTAATTTTTCCGGAGCCAGTCGACGTGGACGCTGGCTCACCGGGGGACCACGTGTTTCTATATGATGAAACACCGTGGCTTTATGTCGGCGCTGGTTAGGCAGAGGAATTGTTGTACTCACAAATTCCTGTACCATAACCTGGAATGGGTCTATGCACTCTGTGGCCCCTGAAGTTGCCGCTGGTGATGCCGTCATGGGCAAGGGGGGTGCGGTTGGAGCCACAAGTCTGTTATGGGTCGAATCGACCAACAGATTATGTGCACCTAATAGGTCGGAACCTATCAGGGGTTCATTCACGTCCGCAATGACGAAACGCCAAGTGATCGGACGACAAAGACCCAATTGCAGTGTCAGCTTTTTACGTCCGTACGTAAGTATCGGCGTATTATTTGCTGCTGACAATTTGAGTGCGGCTGGCACGCGGTTACGCGGAGCAAACGATCGCGGGAGGACTGAAATATCGGCGCCGGTGTCGACAGTAAAAGCGATATTCAGTTTCGAATCCCGGATGGTTAGGCGACTTATTGTATGGGTGCCGGCCGATTGCGCGAGGGTGTCGGTCGGCAAAATCAGTTTAAAGAGCGCCTTTGGTTGGTGGAAGGTTGGGTCCAACCACAAGGCGCTTTGCAGTTAAATGCGCGATCACCATATCGTTGGTGATTGGCGCACCAAGGTAGAGTAACGGCATTATCTGGTATATTCTGCCTATTGGCATTGCCGTTACGGGGAGGTCGAGCCGGAGCTCGCTGGGAGTTGGCCCGGTGAGGGCCATTTTGAGAGGAATTGGCCCTCTGTGGGGCGTTTTGAGGCATATAGGCCCTCTGAGGGGCAGTTTGGTAGGAATTTTGCCGATTGAGAGGACGGCTCGGCATGGCTCGGTTCTGGGCGCTTCGAGGATTGTTCCTCACCTCCGCGCGCAATTGCGTTATCTCGCGGAGGAGTGAGGTTTGAAGCGCCCGAAGGTCAGCAGTGGTTAATTGAGGTGGCGAATTTCTTTGGTTAAGGTTGGGGCCTGCCACTGGATTCCCCTGAGGGAAATTGGTTGAGGCGGGCCCTCTAAGGGGTAATTGGTTTTGAGTAGGATGGAGGATTGGGACCAATTGAGGGGCTGAGAAAGGCAGACGAGAGTGCCGTGCAGGCTGGGCGGCGTGTTGAGAAACCGCCGCTACTTGGTACGCAGGAGGCTCAGAATACTGATCTGAGCTTTCCATGATTGCGTCCGCAATTTTGGATAAATAGCCCAAACTCTGGTTGGGTTGGGCTATAAGTGCCGATCGGGCATGCTGGGGAAGACACCTCAAAAAGTGAGGCTTTATTAGGTCGTCCCCAATCCTGGTCCCCGCTATAGAGCGTAAATGGGTCAGGAAGAGAGATGGTCTCATCCCAGAAAGGTTGGTTACGGCGGCTAAACGTTGTTGCCGCGCGCTTCCAGGCTCATCCAATGCGTCGAGCAGAGCTTCACGCATGTTGCTATATGGGTTGCGGCCGGCCGACCTTATTATGTGTGCAACATGCGGTCGTTGAGTGCGGTCAAGCACTTTCAACAGCTCGACTGCACGAAGTTGTTCGTCGTGCAAGGCCGAGGCCTGGAAGATGCGGTCTGCCACTGCAAACCACAGGTCTGGGTCCTCCTCATCGAAGGGGGGAAGTCCTATATTAGGGTGACGAGTCCCATTCCCGAGGCTGGAAGCATCGTGGAATTCTTGGGACTCTGTAGGTCTTTGGGGTTGTTGTGAGGAGCTGGCACCAGTTGTGGGCATTAAAATGCCGGAATTTGCCAAAGGGCGGATACCAGGGGCGTTGGAAGAGGTTGGGAGTGCGTCAGAAGGTTGGGGTCGGTTAACGACACTGGGGGCAACGGGTGGTGCCAGAGGAGTAGATTGTGCCGGCAAGTCTTGGTCAGCATTGACTTGCTCAGCAGGGAAATCGACGCTGGAGGCGTCGTGAAATTCAAGGGACTCGGGTTGGTCCTGAGCCTTTTTGGCCATGGTGTTTCGCGTGTTGACCATTGTGGGTTGTATGACGCGAAACTAAAGTTAAAAGCGTAAGAGGACGCGAAGAAAGGTGAAAGGAGGCCAATGGGTGAAAAGGAGTCGCAGGAAGTTGAGAGAACCACGGATGTCTTAAAACCAATGGTTTTCCCTAACCAAAATAAGCCGAGCGAAGGTCGGAAGTGGAGTCAAGAGGAGCCAAAAGGGAATCGAGCCGTGGGCTTACTTCGAGTCGCGAATAAGTGGTCGTGTGGAGTCGTGATATGAGTGTGAGGAGTCTTGTGCGTTCAAATGTGCCCAGAAGGGGCTTACAAATGGTTTTAGTTAAATTTTGTTTTTATACTTTATAGAATTTGGCAACATTCGTCTCTATTCAAGTTGGTTTGGAGTTAAAAATTTATTTGGTCGAGTACATTCGGAACAATCCTAATGTGATTATGACTTAGTGTATGCGGTGCAAACGTTTGCTTTGTTTTAAAGGGAATGTTATGTACTATTTTTGGAATGTAATTGCATATGTTTGTTGGGCGATAATTTCCGGTTAAATATGTAAATTTTGTAATTTGGTGTTTATGCTTAACTTGTACATGATCGTAAGTGTAGTTCTTTAGAATTAATAGTAGTTCCGTGTTGTTTTACATTGAACCGCGAATTGCGATCTGATTCGGGTTCTTAACATTCTATGCCTGCCAAATTGGATGTGTTACTATTAGGTGCTAAGTGAAGGAGTATATCTATTTTGTTTTGTTTTAGCTTTACTTAATAATTAATTGACCTTGTTCTGTCAGTTGTCTATTAACTATGGGTCTTGTTGTTTTAGGTGTTATTTGTTAATTATTTTGAATATTTAATTTTGCCTTACGGTACTTAAAACTGTTTATGTAGTTGTAAAAATAGTAAACGTGAATAATAAAGGAAAACGAGTGTTTGTTTTTAAATTTATATATGGTGGCTCAGAAGGAGCTCGCCGAAAAGGAATTAACAAATTTTGAAAAATATTAAAAGAACATAAAGTAAAGAAAGAAGAAAATAAACCTTGTCCTCGTATGGGGTGCCTGGTGATGTGGTGTTGGGGCTGTTGCTCCTAGCCCAGGTGTTGTTAGATACAGCTGTGTTGTTCCGGTCTCGGTAGTCCTCGACTGCTTCCGGTGATGTTATGCCAGGTGCTGATGTTGGGCTGGCGTTGGGGCGTACCCTTTTAATTGTCTTTTTCTTTATTTTATTTAATTTTGTTGTTAGTTGTTTTCACTTTTGTGAGTCAGAAAGGTGTTCTATTTGTTGCCTGGTGTTTAGCATCGGTTGGTTGTAAATTTTTAACCTCATCCAATACGCTCGGCTAAAGTGTTTCAATCGTTGGAGGTTTTTTTACGCAGGACTCCTTTCATAAATTTATGTCGATCAGTGCTAGACTAAGAAAGTGATGGTTCTACAGGTTCAGGTACTTCGACTTTAATTGGTGTGACGATGATTGTATTGTCCACTTGATTTATTTACGATGTCCTGGTGTTGAAAATACTTCAATTTCGGCTTGAAATTTCCTGATTGGCGATAAGTGTTTAAACGGTGTTGATTACTGTTGGGCAAGTGAAACCATTTCATAGATATATGCCATAAGAAAACGTAGGTTGTGGCGTTTTGTAGTCTCTCCTGTGTATAATTTCATTTATTTTAACATAGAATTTGTTGCACTTACATTGGGTTGATGTGCATTGAAACAATTATGTGCACGTGCTGTTTGTTGGCGGCAGTCGGAGTGTCCTGATGGTTAAGGGGGCTTTGCTGGGAATCGCGAATGGTGTTGACTCTCATGTGACGTTGATAAACACAGCTGCGTTGGGGTTACTGCACTCTTTACTGGTTTCTTAGCGCAGGTCACTTTCACTGTTTGCTGGCACTCGAACTGTCTTTTGGTTTAATGGATTAGGTTTTGTTAATGTGACAAAAAAAAAGGGGTTAACACGGTAGCGCAAAAGTTCGAGAATTGCGTGTTCACGTTTTTATATAAAAGATATATAAAAAAAACGTCGCGTGTCACCAATGTAGGTATTTTGTCTATGCACCAAGCACGGGTGCGGATTCAGCCAAAACACCACCGAATAACCGAGAACTTGTCACATAAGAAACCGAAAAAAACCGCATAAAGTTCTTCAGCGGAAACACTTCCCCAAACGGAGCGAACAGAATGAAGTAAAAACACACTGGTTGTTGTTTTGATGAAAGTTCTTTTATTAATTTTCCTTGTTTTTTTAATTTACACAGGTGGTACGATTAATTTTTCAATGCTTGATACACTAACTGTGGTGATATTTATTTGTTTTTACACGCTCAAAAGGCACCATTAACAACATCGAAATCCCGACTGTCTTTCGGATTTATTAACATAAAAGCAAAATATAGTAAATGCACAAAATGACGAAAGGCCACTGGTGACGGTTTTAATTGTATGTCCCATTTAAAAATAACTTAACCGGTACGGCGTGATTAGGAATAATAGAAAACTAATAAATAACTTGCTGACGGAAAAAAAAAAAAATATCACGACTCGAATTACGACTTGTGTCCGGCTGGATGGTAAAAATCTGACTAATTCCATTGGAAAATGTTAAAATGAAAGAATCCCGAAAGAAACTGGGAAGAAGGCGGAGTTACACGATTAACTTGATGTAGTTAATCGTGATTGGACCTGACGGAATAGACATACATTACGCATGCGTGCGTATGCCATGCATACGTTCGTTCAGCGACCGTGGATGGCGGGCAACATCGCTAGTGCATTTTCTAGGAATGCAAACACTAGCATGTGAGGTGTGAAAAACTGAAACCGATAATTTGGTCATCCTAATGGAAGGCCATAAATCATCATTTCGGATGTCGATGATTACATTGCAACGAACATAGGGTGCAGCCATTGCCAGATGTTGTAAGTAAACATTTTCTGGCTGCTGGTGATCGTTGTTTGAATGCTATCTCTGAACATGGGGAACGCTAATTGTGGTGCCAGCGATTGCTGGTAAACAGGGACATGTTTGATTTGCGTCAACAGAAACCTTGTCGGCGGTAGTAAATCAATAGGGGCAATAGCCGTATGCATGTTATGCCGGGGGTAAACAAATACAACGAGTCACAAGGAACTCTTGTTGATTGTTGTTTCCATAGCTTAAGGCTATGGAAACGAGATGCCCTGGCAGAATGTATGCCTAAAGATAAGATTTCAGATGCCATGGCAATGTGATGATTTTGCCATGGACTTATGTTCTTTTCAGGAAATGATGTACGCCTCGGGGGTAAATTTTGGATGCCACGGCAAGGTGATAAGCTTTGCCGTGGGCTCAATGTTTTTTAGGGAATATGGTCTGGCCGAGGGTGAGTTTTCGATGCCACGGCAAGGTGATAAGCTTTGCCGTGGGCTTAATGTTTTTTAGGGAATATGGTCTGGCCGAGGGTGAGTTTTCGATGCCACGGCAAGGTGATAAGCTTTGCCGTGGATTTAATGTTTTCAGTGGTGATGCTGGAGAAAAAGGGGTTTGGAAGGAAATCCCCTACAGAATAGGTAAGCTGCCTAACATAAATTCAAAACGGTTATCCGATTGGGTAACCGTATTAATTCCGGCGATTTGGCTGAGGGTAAATGCCGTAGCAAGGTTACGCAACCTTGCTGAAGTTCGACCGAGAGGTAAGTCGTTCGCCTGGAAAGGTGGGGATCGAGCGATGTATGGCTCTTCGGGCCCTGAAAAGCCCCACAGATCTATACACTTTTGCATGCGTTTGAACCAATTGTCGAAGCACTTTTGCCACTCTGATTGAGGTATCTCCAACACATGCATTCTGAATGCAGCAACCGCTTCTTCAGGTGTCGAAAAACGTTGACCTCTCAGTTTGTTTTTTACGTACGGGAATAAAAAGAAGTCATTCGGTGCCAAGTCAGGACTATACGGCGGATGACCCATCAAATCGATGTTTTGGGTGCTCAAAAATGCAGTTGTCGCAGCCGATGTTTGAGAGCTCGCATTGTCGTGGTGAAGAGTGATCCGTCTTCGGCGGTTGGTTTTCCTGATTTCTTGGAAGACAACTGGCAAACAAATGGTTGTGTACCACTCAGAATTGACTGTTCTGCGTTGTTCTAGTGGTACGGTTGCGACATGTCCAGTTTTTCCGAAAAAAACAGGCGACCATTTGCTTGGAAGTGCTTCGTGCGGGAACAACTGTTGTTGGATTTGGCTCATCTTGAAACACCCAGACAGTCGACTGCTGTTTACTTTCGGGCTCATACGCGTAAATCCACGATTCATCACCTGTCACGATGTCATAGACGGTGTTTCGAAGCACCGCGACCGTATTTTTTAAGCATTTCTTTCGACCAATTGACACGAGCCTTTTTTTGGGCTATTGACAAATTGTGTGGGATCCAACGCGAACAAATGTTTTTGACAGTCAAATGTTTTTGCAATATTGAATGTATGCTGGTCCCACTAACGCCTAAGGTTGTCTCAATCTAACGATAGGTCACATGACGATCTTCCAATATCAGTTCGCGCACAGCATCAATGGTTTTCGGAACAACAACTGATTTTGGACGACCTTCACGAAATTCATCTTGGAGTGAACTACGACCACGATTGAATTCACCATACCATCGATAAACACTGGTCCTTGATGAAGCTTCATCGCCAAAAATTGAATGAAGTTCATCCACGCACTGTTGCTGAGTTAATCCACGCCGAAAGTTGTAAAATATAATCGCACGAAAATGTTGACGACTTAATTCCATTTTTGGGCCGATATGAATCTTTTAAGTTACTGTAAACAACACAAATAGCGCTCGTATGTCAAAACGTTCTGAGTGCGTATAACCTCAAAAATGTCCAACTTTACGACAGAGCTGTCAATTGCCGGATTGCAACGCTAGGGTTGCCAAATCCCGAAACATAAGAGGCGAACCTCGTATCCATCTTTTGTTTTTACAACTAATTTTGTTGTTCATGACATTTAGTCACATATCAATACACGCATTCGACCTACTGACACAAGTCTTACAATAGACTTCTTTTAAAAGCGGCCGGTTGCCATCGTTGACGGTGTTATTTCACTCCCGGAATATTTTATTTTAAACATACGAGGATGGGCTGAAAAGTTTCCAACCCAACAAAGATTTAAGACATTTTTTCTTAAAATTTATTTTTATTTTTCTACAAAGTCTCCTTGAAACTCTACACACTTCGCTCAGCGATGCTCCCATCTCTCTAACCCGACCAAATAGTACTCGGCGTTTTTCTCTGCAAAATAATTGTTCACGAAAGGTATTGCTCATTTGACGAAAATCACTGTTCTACGAGCGCAATTTTTAGATTAGGGAACAAAAAGAAGTCGCTTGTGGCTAGATCTTTTTTTTTATTAGACTTTGCTCGGGAGAGGCGAACCTATAGCGCCGAGTGGGCGCCCCGAGATACCATCAAATAACTGTTGCAGTTCTTTCTGAACAGCTGCAGGTTGTAACGCTCCGGGAACACTTGCGTGGGAAGGGAGTTCCACAGCTTCCCCGCTCTGTACCGGAGAACGAGTTCTGATGCAGGGATGCTCGCGCCGTCAGGAGATGAACCACAAACGGGTGCGATCGGCCGGATTGTCTTGTGGAGCGCATATTGCGTGCAACAATACCAAGAATCCCGAAGAACAGCACCCGTGATAATATCTGTAAAACAGACAGAGGTCGGCTACGCGCCTTCGATGTAATAGCGACCATAGTCCCGACGTCAATGCCGATTCAACGATCAGGCGGATCCGAACTCCAAACATGAGAGCAATAATCGAGCGCGGGTCTAATTTGGGATTTATAAAGGAGAAGAAGTTGGGCCGGAGTTAAATATTTCTTGGCTCTAAAACGATAGCTCCGTTTTCCTGAGGCTGACCTGGCGATACTCGACACGTGTTTATGCCATGATACATTCCCACAGACCGTGACGCCGAGCAATTTCAAACTTTCCCCAGCCTCTAGGGCCCGGCCTTTCATCATCAGCTGTGGAACCGATGATCCACTTTTCTTTATGAATGTTGTATATTGTGTTTTTATTGCATTGAAGTCTACGAGATTGTGTCTTCCCCACTGCAGGATTCTGAGAGCCAATCTGTCTACATCTCAGCTGATGCAACGCAGATGCACTAATCGGCCGAACACTCGAAAAGGAGGAAACAAGCGTAGTATCATCCGCAAAACAGAATACTTTGTTATCCGTTGTCTCCAACAAATCATTTATTTGAAGCCGGAACAAGGTTGGAGCCAAAATAGAACCTTGGGGCACCCTCGAATTAACAGGATACAGATCCGAACACTCGCCGTCCACAACAACCCGCATCGATCAACTCTGGAGGAAGCTCCTCCTCCAGTCGCAAAGCTGTTGAGAAAGTCCATATGAACGAAGTTTGCTCAGCAATGCCCCGTGCCAGACGCGGTCAAAAGCTTTGGAGATATCTAATGCGACTGTCCTTGACTCACCATGCCGTTCAATCGCAGATGTCCATATATCGGTTATAAGTGTCAAAAGGTCTCCCGTGGACAGTCTGCCACGGAATCCATATTGACGGTCATTCAGAAGTCCGTTACACTTCAAATACTTAACTAACTCAGTATTGATGACTTTTTCCATTACCTTAGATCAAATAGACAGTAATGCTATCGGACGGTAATTTTGTGGGAGACACTTTTTTCCCGTCTTTGGGATTGGTTGAACTCGAGCGTTTTTCCAGCAGGCAGGAAAGGTCCTCCATCCATAATATAACCGAAAGAGTCTGTCAAGAACCGGCGATAGTTCTGGAGCACAGTTGTTAAGGACTATTGCTGGTATTCCGTCCGAGCCGGTTGCCTTCCTACAATCCAGTTCATGTAGATGTTGAATTCGCGGAAAATAAATTCGCGAACACATTAGCTTTATCCTTTGAATTCGTGACTAACGTCCCACTGTCTATCACCAACGGAGGGAAAGAGGAGGATCCGAAGTTACCGCTGACAGCCCTTGCCATTGACCAGAAGGAGCGTGAACCAGTTGGGCACCGAAAGAGCTTATTGATCACCCTGTCGTTGTGAGCCTTCTTCGCGGTGTCAATCGCCTGGTTGCATGCGTTTCTGATTCTAACAAAATTCGTTCTGTTAACATCGGTGGGATTGGAGCGCCATTTCTTAAAAGCTCTATTTTTTCCGCTGTAATCAGCTCGCATTTTTTATCAAAACAAGGTTTATCAGACGAACTTCGTTTGATGGAATGTGGAATATATATCTCCATGTCCAGAAGAATAATCTCTGATACCGACTCCGTGCAAGCGTTAACATCGCAGTTTCCGAAGCACATCTCGGACTATGGAAAGGATGCGAAGAAATCTCGCAAATCGTCCCAGTTAGCAGCTCCATACTTCCATACATGGCGAAGCTGCCAAGGCCGGTTATTCGTTTGATATGCAAGTGGTTGCGCGACAGATACCACGCAGTGATCTGAGTTTCCCAGTGACGCAGAAACCTCTACGGTATAAATATTCGGTTCGGATGTCAAAAACAGGTCCAGGGTGTTCGCATAATCGCCTCGGGCATCTGGCACTCGCGTTGGTTCCCCCACGAGTTGAGTCAAAATGTGGCTTACAGCAAACATCTCCGCCAGCCCCCCAGCCTCGTCGGTTCTGTTAGAATGTAACAACCAGCCGGAATTGCGTACATTAAAATCGCCAAGGACAACAATTTCAGAAGCTGGGTGGTTGATCGGTATCCAGTCGACGGTATGTGAAAGATGTTCGAAAAATGTCGCCGGTCGATCGTCAATCGGGGAGCGGTAAAGACAACAAAGAAATTTAACGGAATTCCTCAACCATATGATGTCCATATTATTGGGTTCCAACGCCTCCATCCTCTGACAAGCCAGATTGGACCGCGCGATGTGTGAGACGGGGCGTTGTCTTGGTGAAAAAAGATTTCCTTTTTCTGCAAATGTGGCCGCAATATCTGCTCCCAGCTCAAAAACGTTATCAACAGCACATTAGTTGATTAAAAGCCATCAACAGCACCGCAACAGCAACTTCGATCTATTTTGATTGAAATCACCGGTTCATCATTCCAAACAACAGATTTCTCCGCCTTGTCTTATTGAACCGTTGTTGAGGTCAATAAACGGGGTCTGTCTCTTTCGAAAGCGCTGATCAAATGTTGTTGTTTTCTTTGGAGTTGGAGATGACGATGATCGTTGGTGTAGTTTATCATTATCAGGTTGCTGGATTCGATTTTGTTGTTGGTGTTCTTGTTGGTATTAATGTTGATGTTGATGAATATTGGAATTATATCAGTTTTGGTATCGCATTCATTTCCGGTTATTTTTAAATGAATGGACGTGAACTTTTGGCGGATATTTTTTTTTACTTTTGTCGAATGTTTGATTATGACGGTGAAGTGTTCCGCCGAACACTGTTCACACGAATGCACAACGGAGCGAAACGGCACTTTAATAAAAACACAGCGAAAAGGTTTGTTTATATTTTTCCCTATTTTATTGTTGGTAATCCGGGATTCACTACACTGGAACGCGCGTAGCGATTTTGCAAAAGGTTCTCTTATATAAAAGGTATAATATAACACGTAATTATGCCGACACACTCGCAACCTTCGGATGTTGGTTCACTTTTCTCTTAACTCCCTCGTTGGGAATCTGTATTGCGACTGCGACGACACACGAACGACTCTCGTGGCAATGGAGGATCTGACCTCCGTGAATAAATATCGCGACGGTTGCGTTCGCGGATCCTGAATCTCGAATGTTCTCTCTAGTTGATCTATTAGCACGTGTGATCGATTGTTTTCTCCTGCAGCGAAGGTCCTGTCAAAAGGGAATTGAGAAAAGAGCAAAGAACAAAGGGGCATCATATGATCATTGTTTAGCTGCTTAATAGCCTGCAACGCAGGACAATGGCGCTATAAGGGTTTTCGGTATACAATGGTAATTGTGTCCCGTATCTTATCTGGCGGCAAGGATTATATTTGCACGTTTGCAGGTAACGCCGGCTAGCAGGGCCGCCAATCAGGTTTTCGAATTTACGATGCCTGTATGATGTATTATATATAATTATTTTTAGGAATTTAGGACGATGCGTTAAATGTCCTTGGTAAGGCAATGTTTGTCCGTTTGTTGTGTCCTTCGATCGCCGTACAAGCGTAGGACGATTGTGACCCACGTGTCTGTGGACAAGTGTAATTTACCTATAGGTGAGTGTGTTCCTTGGCGGAACGACGACATCTCGACCAATAGTGGATTGTGTGGTTCGTAGAACCGCCACAAACTCATTTTCTTATATTCAGCTACCAAAGTTATTGGAAGATATATGATTATTTACTGTAGATTCATTCGATGACATCTGAGTTTTCGGGCATTAATGTGTGGAGTTCTACTCGATATAAGTGCTAATATGAGACTTGTTGGCCAGTGGTATGCAATAACGTTCTTAGATGATGGTACGTTTCTGAAGAATCCGTTCTTGCTACAGGCTGCAACCGAGTTGGTTAGATATTGGATCTAACCCTACCACATATAAATTAATTGTTGTTTGCTCATGTTGCTGTACTGCAACAATTATTGTTTACTAGTATACAAAATTTCAGATCTTCAAAGTAATAAATTATATGCAAAAATGTCCGTAACCAAATGGTTGTGGGGAAAACCCACGGAAGTCCATATTAAAAAGTCAATACTTTATTGAATTTAGCTAATATTAAAAAACACAGTGTTAAAATTATTTTTTACTTAACATTTATTTTAATGAAAACACAAAAAGAGTTATAATAAAAATTACTAGGATAGTAGGTTACCTAGTTAATATATTTAAAAAATTTGAAAAATACTTAATGGTAGTATTAAAAAAACACGGCGTTAAAGTTCTTATTATCTTCCCTCTGTTGTGGAAAAACTAAAACACAAGATCAAAAACAGAATAATATTATTAAAAACTAGGTATATAGGTAGCTTTAATACCGGAAAAATTATATACATACGTGTAGGTAGGTACTTACTTTGCATAATTTTTATGATCTTTTCATTCTACATTGGGATAGTCACAATACAGATCTTCGGTATTTCCTGGAGCATTGTCGCTCAAAAGATTTTCATAACATTTTTTCGACTCTGAGTTTACCAGAAACTGCCTCAGATGTTGAAGATCATCGTACTTTTTTTTGTATTGGCAACGGTTCATTGTATTTGTCAATGGTCGGCGTGGAAGTTGTTCAACCATTGTTGCTTTCCTTTTATTTCTTTTAGTTGGCGGCTTCCAAACTATACCAGTTTTGTTGTATTTACCAAGAAAATTTTTTCTTTGGGCGACTTTTGGCGAGTTAGTGATTTTTAAGGATCGTATTTCCCTTGTATGGAATAGACATTTTTCTGGTACATTGGACTCAAGAATTCGCCACACGCTTTGAATAATTCTAGGGTGCAGTCAAAGCCTTTGAGTGGGGACGGGTTTATTCTTCTATTTTGAATAAGATCTCTCCACTCCGAAAGCACTTCCACATAACTTTTTTGGTCGAGTAATCCCATGTCTTTCTCACATTCGAGATATGAATGGCTTCTCACTGGAAACATTGCTTTGATACAATCAAATCTCTTTTTCTCCGTAACCAAAAAGTGAAGATAACGTATATTTCGAATTCCCGAACTTCTGTTTTGACATAGTTACAAATATAATGATCCAGGATTGAACAAACATCATCGGAACTTTTTGTAGGAACCCAAACTTCATGACCTTGTGGGGCTTTTCAGGGCCCGAAGAGCCATACATCATTCGATCCCCACTATTCCAGGCGAACGACTTACCTCTCGGTCGAACTTCAGCAAGGTTGCGTAATCTTGCTACGGCATTTACCCCCAGCCAAATCGCTGGAATTAATACAGTTACCCAATCGGATAACTGTTTTGAATATCCGTTAGGCAGCTTACCTATTCTGTGGGGGGTTTTCCTTCCAAACCCCTTTTTCTCCAACACCACCCCTAAAAAAACATTAAGTCCACGGCAAAGCTTATCACCTTGCCGTGGCATCGAAAATTCACCCTCGGGCAGGCATTAATTCCTAAAAAAACATTAAGTCCACGGCAAAGCTTATCACCTTGCCGTGGCATCGAAAATTCACCCTCGGGCAGGCATTGATTCCTAAAAAAAAAACATAAGTCCACGGCAAAGATTATCACATTGCCGTGGCATTCGAAATCCTATCCTTAGGCATACATTCTACCCAGGGCATCTCGTTTCCTTAGCCTTATGCTATGGAAACAACATCAACAAAGAGTTCCTTGTTGACTCGTTTTATTTGTTTGCCCATGGCACTCCTTGCATGCGGCTATTGGGTCCCATTGGTTTGCCACCGCCGACAAGGTTTCGGCTGAGGCAAACCAAACATTTCCCTAATTACCAGCAATCGCTGGTTTCCTATTATCGGTCTCCACCGATCAGGGACCGCAAACAAGCAACGAATTGGATGCAGCCAGCAAGTGATTACTTTCAACATCTGGCAATGGCTGCACCCTATATTCGTTGCAATATCTAAACATAGCATTGGCACCACAGAATGCTATGCATACAATAATCCCTAATAACGGCCGCCACCCGTCGGCGGACCAAAGGGAATTCACATCGTCAACCGAAATGTTGATTTATGGCCTCCCATAGGATGACCAGATCTTCGGTTCGGGTCTTTCGCACCCCAGATGTTATTGTTTGCATTCGTGTAAGATGCTGTAGCGATGTTGGCATCCGTCCAGGGTCGCCGGACGATCGTATGCGAGGCGTACACACATACGCACCATGTATGCCTATTTCCCCCCGGTCCAATCACGATTAACTACCTCGAGTTAATCGTGTAGCTCCTCCTCTTTTGCAGTTTCCTTGAGGTTTCCCTTTTCTTTTGTGAGCACCAATTGAACAGTCAGATCTTAACACTTGGAGAGAGCATCGGTACCACGAGTACACGTCGAAGTCTGCGAGTTTTACGATACACGTTGTTTGGCGCGTTGTGTTATCGTGTTTAATTTGGTTTACGTGTCCCTTAATATCATAGTTATGGTTTAAATACCAGAAATAAACATGAATTTTAATTGATAAAAATTAACGATACAATAGATGTTACCTTCGGTAACCTAGATTTAAGAATCAGTTGTGAACCAATAAAGGCGCGACAAGCGATCGATTCCAATAAAAGAACAACTTATCAACCTAACGATCTCAGTGTTTTTCTTCGTCGGATTTACTTTTCTGTGTCTCCGGTTGGATTCGCTCAGTGCAACAGCGGTGGTGTTTTTTTTTGTTGAATCCGCGTCCGTGCTGACGCACTAATAGAAACCTACCACATTGGTGACCGCGAAAAGTGAACACGCGCCTTAACGCAACCGTGAGCGCCCAACTTCCGGACAATTCAGTGCCCAATTCAAACAATTAAAGGGTACGCCCCAACGCCAGCCCAACAACAGCACCTGGCATAACACCCCACACGAGGAACAACACCATCTGGACCATCATCAGCTACCATAACTTCACCAGCCAGTGAATCTTGAAACAAACATTAAGGAAAAACTAAAATTAATAAACAGTGCAAGTACGAGTGTTTTCAACTAACCAGTGACACACACCTGACAGTGGCCGTTCCAGCATTCCGGATCCCCATCATCACCGGGCTAGGAACAACAGTCCCATCACAACTTCATCGATAAAGACACCAGGTACCCTATTTTTTTCATTTGTTCTTCTTTTCTTTAAAGTACTCGTATAGTGTCGAGCAAATACACTGGCTGCATATTAAATCAAAAGTGAATTAAAAGCTTATTGTTAGTCTTAAGTTGTTACGCGTAAAGTATTTTCCCGATTCCATTAAAACAAATTTATTTACTCCCAGTGTTCCCAGTAGTGAAGAATTGTTAATTGTCATTGAGTTTTACCGTCACTTGAATTAAATACCACTACCATCAAATTAATGTAAATTAAAAACTTGGGAACACTTAAAAATTGTAGTAATTAAAAGTATAGTCAACTAACGAAACTAGGTCAATGTATGTTAAAACGAAATCATTAAAGGACCAGCGCCTTTACGAATCATCTTTTTCTAGATTCGTATACACATCTATTTGTTGTCACCTAAGCTAAAGTTTTTTTTTTTTTTTTTCACATGTACATTACACCGAAGTGTTTCATAGCAATAATAACAAGTTTGCTTTTCATTTTTGTTTGTTTCATATGACATTTCAAGTGCGGAAGTTGGCATTAAAACTGTTTCGCACCGGCATTAACAATCAAATATACGAAAATACAAATTGTTTAAACTATCTTAGAAAAATTCAGTTTATTAAGAATAAGTTTCTCCTAATTGTTTTGCGTAAATTTAAGTTCCTTATAGATAACCGTTTTAATTTAACTATTTGTCACCCAGAATTCTTCCTTCCACGAAAGAGAAGATACCCTTGATACTTTTTAATTTTTTTTTGTGTTTTTCCTATATCAATGTCTTTTTTTTTTTGATTCCTTTAGCCAATTACGCTTCTCAATTTAAACATTTTCATAGCCATTTAATCTGTATAATTCAATGATAATACTTCCACCTTCTTGTTTCATACTATTTTGTAACAATTTCCCTAATATTGTATACCATACAAGATTTAGCCAACAATAAATTATTATAGATTTTTCTTTTATTAGAAATTAAAAACCTTAGTGAAAACAACGGTAAAGAGACATATTCAAATTAAACGAGCCGAAGTATTTTTATTAATTAATATCACCCCATTTGTAAACCCCTTCAGGGTACATTCTTTGCACAATTACCTTTCGGCAATTCTCGCAACGCTGCTCGACTCCACACTACTCCGCTTACTACTTCTCCCGACTCCCCAACTACACTCGACTTCTTCTTTTCGAGGTTTTTTCACTTCCACGCTTATAAGCCAAACTAAAGTTTAATTATTCTTCCGTGTTACCCGCGACCAATCGATCACCCTCAACTCTCAGCGACTCGCATTGACTTATCGACGTCCCTCGACTCCCTGTAACTCCACTTGACTCCACTTCCGACCTTCGCACGACTTATTTTGATTAGCGAAAACCATTGTTTTAGGACATTCGTGGATTCTTCCAACGCCCTGCGATATCTTTTGACTCGTCGGCCTCCGTTCACCGTCTTCGCGTCCTCTTACGCCTGTAATTCCCGTTTCGCGTCACTATCCATAATGGTCAACACGCGAAACACCATGGCCAGAAAGGCCCAGGAACACCCCGAATCCCTTGAATTCCACGACGCCTCCAGCGTCGATTTCCCCACCGAGCAAGTCGATACTGACCTAGACTTGCCCGGACAATCTACTCCCCTAGCACCAACCGTTGCCCCCGGCGTCGTGAACCGACCCCAGCCTACTTCCACAGACACCCCCCCGACTGCTACTAACGCCTCTGGTACCGGCCCTTTGGTAAATTCCGGCATTTTAATGCCCACAACTAGTGCCGGTACTTCCAAACAAGCCCATAGGCAACCAGAGTCCCAAGAATTCCACGATGCTTCCAGCCTCGGGAATGGGACTCGTCCTTCAAATATAGGGCTTCCCCCCTTCGATGAGGAGGACCCAGACCTTTGGTTTGCAGTGGCAGACCGCATCTTCCAGGCCTCAGCCTTGCACGACGAACAACTTCGTGCAGTCGAGCTGTTGAAAGTGCTTGACCGCACGTTGCCCACACAATAAGGTCGGCCGGCCGCAACCCGTATAGCAACATGCGTGAAGCTCTGCTCGACGCTTTGGACGAGCCTGGAAGTGTGCGGCAACAACGTTTAACCGCCGTAACCAACCTTTCTGGGATGCGACCATCTCTTTTCCTGACCCATTTACGCTCTATAGCGGGGACCAGGATTGGGGACGACCTTATACTGCCTCACTTTTTGAGGTGTCTTCCCCAACATGCCCGTTCGGCACTTATAGCCCAACCCAATCAGAATTTGGGCTATTTATCCAAAATTGCGGACGCAATTATGGAAAGCTCAGATCAGTATTCTGAGCCTCCAGCGTACCAGGTAGCGGCGGTTTCTCAACACGCCGCCCAGCCTGCACGGCACCCTCGTCTGCCTTTCCCAGCCCCTCAATTGGTCCCAACTCTCCATTCTCCTCAAACTCAATTACCTCATAGAAGGCCCGTCTCAACCAATTTCCCTCAGGGGAATCCAGAGGCAGGCCCCAACGTTAACCAAAGAAGTTCACCACCACAATTAACCCCTGCTGACCTTCGGGCGCTCCAAACCTCACTCCTCCGCGAGATAACTCAATTGCGCGCGGAGGTGAGGAACAATCCTCGAAGCGCCCAGAATCGAGCCATGCCGAGCCGTCCTCTCAATCGGCAGAATTCCTACCAAACTGCCCCTCAGAGGGCCTATATCCCTCAAAATGCCCCACAGAGGGCCAATTCCTCTCAAAACGGCCCTCACCGGGCCAATTCCCAGCGAGCTCCGGCTCGACCTCCCCGTAACGGCAATACCAATAGGCAGAATATACCTGATAATGCCGTTACTCTGCCTTGGTGCGCCAATCACCAACGATATGGTGATCGCGCATTTAATTGCAAGGCGCCTTGTGGTTGGACACAACCTTCCACCAACCAAAGGCGCTCTTTAAACTAATTTTGCCGACCGACACCCTCGCGCAATCGGCCGGCACCCATACGATAAGTCGCCTAACCATCCGGGATTCAAAACTGAATATCGCTTTTACTGTCGATACCGGCGCCGATATTTCAGTCCTCCCGCGATCGTTTGCTCCGCGTAACCGCGTGCCAGCCGCACTTAAATTGTCAGCTGCAAATAATACGCCGATACTTACGTACGGACGTAAAAAGCTGACACCCCAATTGGGTCTTTGTCGTCCGATCACTTGGCGTTTCGTCATCGCGGACGTAAATGAACCCCTGATAGGTTCCGACCTATTAGGTGCACATAATCTGTTGGTCGATTCGACCCATAACAGACTTGTGGCTCCAACCGCACCCCCCTTGCCCATGACGGCATCACCAGCGGCAACTTCAGGGGCCACAGAGTGCATAGACCCATTTCAGGTTATGGTACAAGAATTTGTTAGTACAACAATTCCTCTACCTAACCAACGCCGACACAAAGCCACGGTGTTTCATCACATAGAAACACGTGGCCCCCCGGTGAGCCAGCGTCCACGTCGACTGGCTCCTGAAAAATTACGTGCGGCGCGCGCGGAATTCGAACAGATGATCAAATTAGGTATCTGCCAACCGTCGGACAGTCCCTGGGCAAGCCCACTCCACTTAGTGAAGAAACGTTCTGGTGAGTGGCGCCCGTGTGGCGATTACAGGCTGTTGAACGCAGCAACTGTCCCGGACAGATACCCTATTGCACACCTCTACGATTTTTCGTACAAGTTACGAGGGTGCAATGTCTTCACCACCCTGGATCTCACCAGGGCATACCATCAAATTCCGGTGGCACCAGAAGACATCCCCAAGACCGCAGTCATTACACCTTTCGGACTCTTCGAGTTCAAAGTGATGACTTTCGGCCTCAGGAATGCCGCACAGACATTCCAGCGGTATATCGACACGGCTTTACGAGGTCTTAATTGCTGCCATGCATACCTTGACGACATTCTCATCGCCTCCAAAGACCACGCCGAACATAAACGCCACTTACGTCAGGTCCTAGAGCGCCTCTGTGAATTCGGTCTTGTCATCAACCCAGATAAGTGTCAATACGCCAAGGAGCAAATCACCTATCTGGGTTATGTCGTTGACAACCAGGGCATTCGCCCACTACCAGACCGTGCGGAGGCCCTCATGAAGTATCCTCGACCAACTAACGTGAGTGAGCTTCGTCGATTTTTGGGCATGCTTAACTTCTATCGTCCAACCCTGAAGAATGCTGCCCAGATTCAAGCTCCGCTCAATGAATTCTTAAAAGGAGCTAAGCGCAATGATAAGCGCCCCATTAATTGGACAGAAGTCTCTGACAGAGCATTCCAACTGTCCAAAGAACAATTGGCAAATGCCACCTTACTCCGATACCCTCTCGAGGGAGCGGCACTTTCTATCCAATGCGACGCATCGGATACCGCAAGCGGAGCCGTCCTTGAACAGGACATTGAAGGCCGCCCGGAACCACTTGGTTTCTTTTCAAGGAAACTGAGTCCCACTGAGCGACGTTACAGCGCCTACGACCGTGAATTGCTCGCGATCTACAGCGCTGTTAAGTACTTCCGTCATATGATAGAAGGTCGCTCACTCTCCATCTTAACAGACCACAAGCCGTTGGTCTATGCGTTCCGGAAGAAGTCGGGAAATGCCTCCCCCCGACAAGAGCGTCAATTAGACCTCATTGGGCAATATTCCACGGAGATAAGGCATATCTCCGGTAAACAGAATGTCACGGCGGACGCCCTTTCTCGAATCGATACGATTCATTTGCGTACCGCCTTGAATAACACTGACCTTGCCCTAGCTCAAGAGGAGGACGAACAGCTCAAGTCCCTCCTAACTGCCGATACGGCACTAGAGCTTAAGAAAATTACCCTTCGCGACCCTTTGGGCGAAATCTGGTGTGATGTCTCCACTGGAACCGCTAGACCTTACATTCCCGAGAAACTTCGTAAGGGCGTGTTCCAGGTTTACCACAACCCTGCCCACCCCAGCGGCCGAGCAACAGCCGCTGCTGTCCGTCGCAAATTCATTTGGCCCCGGATGAACAAAGATCTCACCGGTTGGGCCCGTGCTTGTCTCCAGTGCCAGCGCTGCAAGGTAGCGCGACATAATGTACTGGAGCCAGCGCAATTCAAGCTTCCCACGGCACGCTTCGCCCATGTCCACATAGACATAGTGGGACCGCTTACTCCATCAAGAGGATTTTCTTATATCCTCACTATGATGGATCGCTGCACGCGATGGCCAGAGGCGACACCTCTCCGGGCAGTTACTGCCGAATCAGTCGCCAAGGCCTTTTATTCAACTTGGGTCACACGCTTTGGTGTACCAACCACCATAACTTCGGACCGAGGTCCACAATTTGAGGCGACAATTTTTAGGCAGCTAACAAATCTTCTCGGCTGCCAAAGAAGTCGTACCACCGCCTACCACCCGCAATCAAATGGGATGATAGAGCGCTGGCACAGATCTCTTAAAGCCTCACTCATGTGTCATAATGACACACAATGGTTTGACGCCCTACCAACTGTCCTCCTCGGCCTGAGGACAAGCATTAAGGAGGACCTGGGTGCTTCGGCAGCAGAGCTTACCTACGGTACCAACCTCCTTCTTCCAGGAGAACTTTTCCTGAATGGCGAAACACCGCGTGACCAACTTCGTGAATTGGGACATCTCCGCGACCTGCTACGTAAGGTTAGGGCAACCCCTGTAACCAGGCACGGCTCCAAAAAACTTTTCGTCCACCCTGAACTGCACAGCTGCACGCACGTCTTTGTCAGGGTGGATAAGGTCAAAAAACCTCTCGACCCACCGTATGATGGCCCATTCAAAGTCTTCCGCCGCATCAGTGACCGCGTCTTCGAGATCGACATCAGAGGCAAGCGATCCACGGTCAGCGTCGAAAGACTTAAGCCCTGTTTTCTGGAAGCTTCCGCTCCAGAATCATCTCCATCTTCAAATACCACTCCTACACCATCGGCACAACCTCCCCGTACTCGGGCTCAGGCGCGCGCCCATAGCCAACTAACCTCCTCCTAACCTGCCTTACCTGTTTCGTGACTACGTCACTGGGGAGGGAGTGATGTGGGGCTTTTCAGGGCCCGAAGAGCCATACATCATTCGATCCCCACTATTCCAGGCGAACGACTTACCTCTCGGTCGAACTTCAGCAAGGTTACGGCTTTTACCCCCAGCCAAATCACTGGAATTAATACAGTTACCCAATCGGATAACTGTTTTGAATATCCGTTAGGCAGCTTACCTATTCTGTGGGGGGTTTTCCTTCCAAACCCCTTTTTCTCCAACACCACCCCTAAAAAAACATTAAGTCCACGGCAAAGCTTATCACCTTGCCGTGGCATCGAAAATTCACCCCCGGGCAGGCATTAATTCCTAAAAAAACATTAAGTCCACGGCAAAGCTTATCACCTTGCCGTGGCATCGAAAATTCACCCTCGGGCAGGCATTGATTCCTAAAAAAAAAAACATAAGTCCACGGCAAAGGTTATCACATTGCCGTGGCATTCGAAATCCTATCCTTGGGCATACATTCTACCCAGGGCATCTCGTTTCCTTAGCCTTATGCTATGGAAACAACATCAACAAAGAGTTCCTTGTTGACTCGTTTTATTTGTTTGCCCATGGCACTCCTTGCATGCGGCTATTAGGTCCCATTGGTTTGCCACCGCCGACAAGGTTTCGGCTGAGGCAAACCAAACATTTCCCTAATTACCAGCAATCGCTGGTTTCCTATTATCGGTCTCCACCGATCAGGGACCGCAAACAAGCAACGAATTGGATGCAGCCAGCAAGTGATTACTTTCAACATCTGGCAATGGCTGCACCCTATATTCGTTGCAATATCTAAACATAGCATTGGCACCACAGAATGCTATGCATACAATAATCCCTAATAACGGCCGCCACCCGTCGGCGGACCAAAGGGAATTCACATCGTCAACCGAAATGTTGATTTATGGCCTCCCATAGGATGACCAGATCTTCGGTTCGGGTCTTTCGCACCCCAGATGTTATTGTTTGCATTCGTGTAAGATGCTGTAGCGATGTTGGCATCCGTCCAGGGTCGCCGGACGATCGTATGCGAGGCGTACACACATACGCACCATGTATGCCTATTTCCCCCCGGTCCAAGAACTACCTCGAGTTAATCGTGTAGCTCCTCCTCTTTTGCAGTTTCCTTGAGGTTTCCCTTTTCTTTTGTGAGCACCAATTGAACAGTCAGATCTTAACACTTGGAGAGAGCATCGGTACCACGAGTACACGTCGAAGTCTGCGAGTTTTACGATACACGTTGTTTGGCGCGTTGTGTTATCGTGTTTAATTTGGTTTACGTGTCCCTTAATATCATAGTTATGGTTTAAATACCAGAAATAAACATGAATTTTAATTGATAAAAATTAACGATACAATAGATGTTACCTTCGGTAACCTAGATTTAAGAATCAGTTGTGAACCAATAAAGGCGCGACAAGCGATCGATTCCAATAAAAGAACAACTTATCAACCTAACGATCTCAGTGTTTTTCTTCGTCGGATTTACTTTTCTGTGTCTCCGGTTGGATTCGCTCAGTGCAACAGCGGTGGTGTTTTTTTTTTGTTGAATCCGCGTCCGTGCTGACGCACTAATAGAAACTACCACAACCTCATCGACTCGACTCCGCCATTGTTCCCTGTCCCGTGCGCTCTCCATCCACGTTCGACCATCCGATGCGATCTCCTCGAGGTCCAACCTAACGTTGTCCCCCCATCTCCGTTGCGGCCGCCCTGTCGGTCTCTTTCCCGTTGGCTTACCGTCAAGCATTTTATGCGGGGTCCTATCGTTGCCCATCCGCGCCACGTGTACGACCCATCTTAATGGTCACGACTGGATTACTCTCCCTATGGTAGGTTTGTGGTATATCTCTTCCAATTCCTGGTTGTGGAATTTCCTCCACTGTCCTGCTGTAGTGCTCCGGAAAGCCCTACAATTTCCTTACCCCATAGAAACAATCTCCTTCCCCCACATACAAATCCCTACACCCAAATCAACATTGAATTCAACGACAACCAAATCGAAGTAAACGTTCAAACTCTCAAACATTGATTTCAATTCAATTTCCCAAATGGTCCAAAGTCCAAAACGTACATGTGTCTAAACAAAGGCATCTATTTTCTATTTATATATAACTATTTATATACATCTATATCTATTTCTATATATCTATATCTATTTATATATATCTATATCTATTTATATATATCTATATCTATTTTCCGGGCTCCGCGATAGTATAGTGGTTAGTATACCCGCCTGTCACGTGGGAGACCGGGGTTCGATTCCCCGTCGGGGAGCCTCTGGTGCAAGACTAATGACCTTGCCCGGAAAAAAAACAAATCATTATGGAAAATTTAACAAGCCTCAGGACTTGCTAAATAAGGCCAAGACCGGTTCCCGGTTGTAGTGCCGATGATGATGATGATGATGATATCTATTTTCCGCCGACACACAATTCGAGCAATCGTAAACATCCTAATGCATAACTTCCCATGCCAGATGTTTTATGACTTGTAAATGCACCAATTCAAAAACCAATACCGAATTCCCACGGATCTTGTGTTACCCACCCGAAGGACACGCAAACTCTTGTTCATATCATAATTTTCCGTTCGTTTCAAGATACAAAATCTCGATTTGTTTTCATTTATAAGGAAGATGCATCGCAATCTCCGGGTGCAGTTGATAGATATACATGGTCCCTGGAGGAAGTGTTGCAGGAGACCATCGGGATAAAAATTAAATGATTTAACAAAATAAAGAAGACCCTGTACGCCTAAATAAAACGGTTGCCCTCAGAAGTTTGCGGCGCTAGAATCGAAAACGATCGGTCGCTACTCTTCCCTCAGGTTTGAGGAAGCACGGCAGCGACCGCAACGGGTCCCCTCAGGAGCGGCCAATACAGATCCCTCATCCTATTCAGGACCAGGAGACACGCTGCCTGGGAGCGAAGCCAATAACTAATACAAACACTGCCTCCTCGTCATATTTGCCGCCAAAGATACCCCTTAGAACTTTATTCTCGAATACGCGGAATTTGCTTTCTTCCCAGTTTGTGAGAGCCCATGTTTCGCATCCGTATAGAACAATCGGCACGATTTTGGTTCTATTGACACGGAGCTTTATATTGCGTGATAGCAGTTTGGATTTCAGCAGTTTACTGACTGCATGCCAACTAGCGTTGCCGGAATGCAGTCTTTTGTTAATTTCCTTCGACATTTCGTTGCTCGCCGTCAGTGTTGTTCCCAGGTATTTAAAGTCTTTGACATTTTCAAATATCTTGCCCCTCATGCTTATGTGTGTTCTCTGAGGTCCACCTGCTCTCGTCATAATCATGTATTTCGTTTTGTCTTCACTTATTTCTAGGCCCACCTCTTCTGCCGCTTGCATGATGATTTCACTTACTTACAGTTTCTAGATTATCGCCCAAAACGGCGATGTCATCCGCATAGGCGAGCACTTGTGTGACCCCGTTCAGGAATGATCTGGCCATGTTGTCGCCTTGTACCCTTTCTGATGACATACTCGAGCACAAGGTTAAAAAGACATGGTGAGAAGCCATCCCCCTGTTTTAGTTCATCCCGGATTTCAAATGGTTCTGAGAGGTGGTTTTCGATTCTAACTCGCCCTTTGTTTTCGTTCATGCAGGTTTGAATGAGGGCGGCATGTTTTTTCGGGATTCCCAGGTCAACTACAATATGGTAGAGTCTTTGCCTTGCGAATGAGTCTTAGGCTTTTTTTGAAGTCAACAAAAAGTTAGTGAACCGTCTCTCCGTATTCCCATTTCTTTTCCAGTAGTTGCCTTATTGTGAACATTTGGTCGCTCGTTGACCGGTTCCTACGGAATCCGCATTGGTAGTCTCCCAATATGCGTTCTGCGTACGATGTGATTCTCGCCAGTATGACATTTGTTAGTATTTTGTATGTGGTTTTGAGCAATGATATTCCTCTGTCATTTTCGCAGTCAGATCTGTCGCCTTTTTTTGAAAATGGGGACGACTATTGAAGTTTTCCATTCTTCCGGAGTGACTTCCTTGTCCCATATTGTTTTAATCAGTTGGAGGATCTTTGAGCGGTTGCCTCTCCTCCATGCTTCACAAGCTCTGCCGGTATGCAGTCGATTCCGGGAGCCTTGTTGTTTTTCAATCGGTTCTGTGCGCCTACAACTTCGTCGAAAGAGGGCTCTGGGATCTGGGGCTCGGCTGTATGTACGTCTGGTGCGTTTATTTGTGGTTGATGGGTGCGCACATTGAGCAGGTTTTCAAATGACTGCTTCCACCTTGTCACGATATTGTTTGTTTCTCTCACCTGACAGCCTCGGATTATTTTGGCTCTCCCTCGGTAGCCATTTCTAATTGAATTTATGCCGGCATACATACCTCGGATATTCTTTGCGCTGGCATTTGCTAGGATTTTGTTGGTCCTAGTCTTCTCCCATTCCCGTTTTTTTTTTGGGTTTGAAAAGTCTCGTTGACTCTTTCCGAATTGTCGCGTATCTTTCTGCGTGGACTTCATCATATGCTTCTAAGTGGATCATTCTGAGGCGTTTACGTTGTTCGATCTTCGCCCTGCCCCCATCGTCAAACCAAGGTTTGGACTTAATTGTTTTCATAAATCCTAGTACCTTATGGGCTGTTTGTTTGATTGTGTTTTTGATCGATGCCCATTGAGTGCCCAGATTATTGGTTATTGCTCTTGTGGGGAGGAAGTACTGTAGGCCGGCGCACGTCACTGGATTCACTTTCCTCCGCCAACATGACTTCGTACGAAGTTCCGACACGTATCGTTCGCAAGCCGACAAACCGAACACCGAAATACAACCGGACAACACAGGAAATAACGCAGGACAAAACTGCACAACACCGGAAACAATTTAAATGAGAAAAATAAAACACTGGAATGTTACGTTAATGTTTTTGTGCGATGTCTCGATGCCGCACGAGGAATGTCGTCGGCCGAGATCGTTGCTGAAGTTCCGCCGAAAGAGGAATGTCGTTGGGGAATAGCGAACGATGGAGCACGTTGGGGATGAATTGATCAACGTTGCCTGAAACCAAATGTGTTATAAGTTTAAGGAACAGCAATACCTGTTGATGATCTTTCAGCTTGAAGTTCCCGCGTTGAATCGATGTTTGATGAAATTGCTTGTCCCTCCGTATGTTGATGATCACAAGGTTGAGTTTTATCAATTCTCCTTCTCACACTGAATGTATCGATAATTTGTTGGAGTTTGTGTTTAAGTAGGAAATTAAGATTTCATTAACTAAAGTTGAAGTAAATCCAATGCGACTGGCGAATGCCTTGAGACGAATATAGATAAAGTTCGACTGAGTTCGCGATGGAGACAACTTCATTTATTAAACACTAAAAAGCCACATGGTGGCGTGCGACTAACAATATAAATGTTGTTATAAATGTTCATAACATTAAATTGAGCACCAAAAAATCCGTATATGTCTTGACAGTTACAGAAAAAAGCCACGATCATGCTCCAAAAACAGTAAACAAGAACGTTAGTATAGTTGAATGTTGATAGACAGTTGTTTGTGCACTGTCATCGTGTTGCCGGCAGGTATGGTGAATATTTGTCGGCGAAAGTACTAGACGATGTACTAGATTCTCCCCGAGCATATAATTATGAATCCGAAACACTTTATTCACTAAACAAAAACCACTGCTTATGTTACAATATTGATCTTGATGAAAATTAATGTTAACACTACTTTACATAATTTTGATATTTCGAGAATGGAAGACCTGTGCTAAGGCCGGAGGATGTCTATTAATTCATTCTTGGATAACACTGTACGTGGGAAATGCGAGTTATGGCACATGATTTTTACGTATTTTATTTTACTACACACGACGCCAGGTATTATCGCGTCCTCGGCGCGCGACCAGGAGCGGGAGTGGCAACGACCGCGGTGGTCGGCGGATGTAATAAGACTCTCCGAGGATAGAACGCTGACTTGAATTCCATCCTCGGTTAGGGTTAAGGAACGGAAGAGAGAGAGAGAAAATGTTTCTCTTAAGGGTGTGATCTTTTGATGCAGTGGTGTGTATGTGTGAACGTACACATCACCGTGTTTATCGAGGCATTCCAGCAAGGATGAACAAAACCTACAGCGAGGGAAAAAGAACAAAGGAGAAGCGACGTAATGCATCAGCCTGTGATTAGCGTCAGCTATATAAATAAGCTGGAACTTATTAAATGGGAATTGCATTTAGGATACCACAAACGACGTGGATTGTTTATGGTATCGCCAGAAAACCTTTGAAGGACAGCGTTCTTTTATTTGCACATGGTGCGAGTTAGGGAATTAGTCTCAACGTCTATGGTGCTAATTACATGCCTCTGCGTTGGACTGTTTATCGTTGGTTAAAGTGGTCGCCAGCCGATGTGTATGTAGGTAGATTTATTGTACACATGTTGAGGCTGCGAATAGCCAACTCAAGGTTAAAATTCCCTGATTATGCGGTTGCATTATATGTGAACCGATGAGTTTTCTTTCAGGGAATTTATGATAAGTTTGGAGAGAAATCTTATGGGGAATTTTTAATTCGAATTAATGAATGAAGTTAAGGATTCTTTTCCAGAAGCTTTTAGCTAAATACATTTGGCCATTTGTTGCGTGAAGCATTTACAGGTGTCTAATGCGATTGCATTAGCAGAGAGTTCTGATGGCTGGGTTGAAGTTATGGGGGTTCTTCGGGTAAGTGTACAGCGGGGTTTGGCGGAACCACCACACTCTCATTATACGTGTAAAAAAAAACTTCGTTTGTCCCAAGTTCATGAATGTTAAATGAATAAAAACTTAATTGACGCCTATAATAAATATCAGCTCCTCGATAGTATAGTGGTTAGTATACCCGACTGTCACGCGGGAGACCGTGGTTCGATTCATCGTCGGGCAGCCTCTGGCGTAAGACTACCGACCTTGCCCGGAAAAAAACAAATTATTATGGAAAATTTAACAAGCCTCATCATCATCATCGGCACTACAACCGGGGACCGGTCGTGGGCTTATTTAGCAAGTCCTGTGGCTTGTTAAATTTTCCATAATGATTTTGTTTTTTTTCGGGCAAGGTCATAACACGCCTCAGGACTCGCTAAATAAGGTCAAGACCGGTTCCCGATTGTAGTGCCGATGATGATGGTGATGATGATGATAATAAACATCATTTGTCGTAATATTCGGTGTGGCCAAGTTCTTCTCAATGTCCATCGTTATGGCTGCAATAGTGCTACACACTCTAGATGCTTTCTTAAATTTTCTTTTTAAACTGTAAAACTGTTCCACTCTTTCGAGATGAAGGATCTTCTGAAGATACAGCTGGTCCAGTTCTTTTTGCTTAATACTAAATAAAGAAGGTAAGGCAGTCATAACAACATCTTGTGAGGTCGGAACTGTGCCTTTGCGATATGGACTACCGTAGTTCTTCTCCTGCATTCAAGACTCGGTCGTTTTTCCAATGCCTGCTTATTTAATGTTCATTTAATAGGGACTAACGTCCTTAATCTAATATACCGGAATAGAAAGTACACTTCATATGCTAACATATGGCAGCACCAGTTTAAAATTTTTAAGAATGGACTTCCGTGGTTTTTCCCATATACCCTTCATTAGAGTTTACAGAACCCGCATTTTTACATAAACTTTGTAAATGAATTCGTTTGTTGAAGCCTTGAGAACACGCCCCGAACTCATATTACCGCAGCACGACAATATTCCGATTTTTCGAACCGTGGGACACAATTTACGTGTTATTAGCTTTGTGTTGTACTTATTCTGGGAAGAAATAGAAATAAGCACAACTTTTAAATGGTTCTTGTATATGCCGTTAAACAAGTTCAGTACTGGAACTACTCTGCTAGAATTACTAATGGAGTCTTCATCTTGGGTTTGCATAGATACTAAAGGGAAATATAATGCCTTCGCAAACAGGATTTTTCTGGAACACAACTACTTCCTTATAACAACGGGAAATTACATTGGCGAGTCGGTTCATGCATTGGGTTTTCGACTAGAAGACTGTTTTACGATATCATTTACGGTCTCTGTGCAAAAGGAAAATGTTTGTGATTTAACTCACCATATGGGGTGTTTCTTACCAACGTTGGTGCGCAAGCGTCAGGGCGTGGCATATCACCTGCAAGATAATGGCCGCCAGTACCGCACTCACACATTCATCACACTTTTTCCCTTTTTATCGTTGATTGTTCAATGGTAATCAATGGGTATGGAGGGATCAGTTTGAATTTCTTTCCTTACATTAGGTTTAACCCTCATCGATGGAGGAAAGGACGTTTGAATGGATTTTTAATTTCCTTAGGTACCTTAATTTCCAGTTTATGTGTCATCAGGGTATTAGGTTCAATGTGAGAAAATTCACACGGCATTTAATCGGTGGAGTTCCGTATTGCATATTATTATTGTTATTTTATTAAAGATTCGCAGCGAGTGTAGATGGGGAAATTGATTACTAAGATTCTCATTTAATTACTGATTTATTTTGTTAAACGAGTAATTGTACGTGTTAAGCCATAAACACAATTCAATTTTAGTCGTGTATGCTGTTTCAATACTTTACTATAAAATCAACTGCCGCTCCTATTCTTTGTGACAGAAATGCTTAAAATTCAGTCTTTTAAATTAATGATCTAAGTTCAAACAATATCTTATTGATTCTTGTTATGTTTTAGGGACAGTTGTCCTTTTTAGTTTAGATTAGTGAGGGCGGAACCCTCATTTATTTGGCCTCATTCAAGTAGTGTAAATAACTTACAGACTAACTTAATATCTAGAGTATTGAAAGAAAAAGAAAAGTAAAGGTAATGCGGTAATTTAATCCTATTTTAATAGGCTGTAACGGGAGTAATTAATACAATTTGCATTCGTGGTTGATATTTGTCTTGGTCTTATTTTTTAAAAGTATATTCGTTATCGTCAAATACTTTGTGGTGAATACCATCGAATAACAAAAGAAACAATATTGCAAATAAATAAACAAATAATTAAATAAATGAATGAATGAATAAGCAAATAAATTTGTAATAATAGTGTACTAAATTATAACGAGCTCCTTTTCATTTTTTCTCGTTGCGAACATTTTGTTCATTTTCGGGTGATGAAGTGATAGAAATAAATTAAATATTACCAACGTCACCTCTTCGCGATCACATTTGCTATTAGAAGTAAACGGGTAGAGCACTTAACTTATTAATTAGATTGATGTATAAGGATTGAGCCACTTTTAACTTCATGGAGAAGTTGTAGATACTAATATCTTCGATAAGACTAAGCGTTTATACAGGTCGGTGTAACATCACGACTTTTCTTATTCCTTGGCAATCTCCTTTTTTTAAATTTAAAGTAAAGCATTTATTTTCCAAAATGTTTTTATTTTTTTTTAAGACTAAATGTTAAAATCTGTTTAAATTAATTTTTTTTATATTAACTTACTGGCTCTTCACAAGCATTCTAAATTGCACAATGCTTTGCTTTGCCTTTCAGCGTATAATAATTTCTTAATTAACATATATGTTATCTGTATATTGTTACGTCTCCAGCGCCGTGCTTCCTCTTTCGAGGGAAGAGCGTGGGGGTTATTAAAATAATTATATTTACTTTATTAGAATAATTATTTTATTTTTATATTTTATTTGAACTCAGCTATCTCAAGCTGAGCTCTAACTTGAACTACTTTTACAATATAAATTTTCCTGTTTTTATAGAACATTTTGTTCCAACTAACTGTGTCGTATAAAATGAACAAAACAATCTAGAAGTCTCTGTGACTTAAAATTTTGAATAAACTTTGAACGAAAATCAAAGTGGCTATGTTTTGAAAAGGGGCATGTTTTTAAATGTGCTGTAAGTGACTGGATATAGAATATTGTGTCTGTTTATTTATGAATTGTATTAAATGAGAATGTAAGATATGTGAGGATGTAGTTTTAAATGTTGTGTTAGAAAGGACATGAGATTAGTGTTAAAGCGAATAAGGGTGGTATTCTGGAAGACAACAATGTATACAGTTGTGGCGAACTAATTAAGAACGATACTAGAAATTTTGTTTAGAATAATTATTTATTAAAATTAATAAATAATAAAACAGTTTGTAAAATGTTTTTTATATATGTGTTTTAGTATATTAATTAAAATATAAATAATATTTACAAAAAAATAAAGAAAAAAACATAAAATTAAATTCAAAAGGTTTTGTAAAACAAAATTAGCTGGCGATCAAATTAAGAACGAATGATTTTTAGTCCAAATTTGATGTCTTAGCTTAGTATTTTGTAGAAAAACCTTTGTTTTTAATCACTGCCTCACACCGCCTGGGCATTGAAGCAATAAGGTCCTGACATTTATTCGTTGTTATGTTTTCCCAAGCTGCTTTAGCAATCTCATACAATTCATTTAAGGGGGGAACCTCATGTAAATTTCCTCAAAAATACGAGAAAAAAAATTTCTCAAAACGCAAAATTTCACACGCCGTGCAACGTAGCTCAAAAACTTATCATTCGATCTTTATGAAGTTTGGTATAGAAATTCTATAGAAATTTGGCCTCAACTCCGATTTTTTATTTTTTTATTTAAAACATTGTTATTAACAATTGTTTATAAAAGAAAATCCTTTTTTTTTCAAAACTTCGCCATTTATGCAAATTTGCAAATTTTAATAAAAGGGGAACGTCATGCTGAGCGTTTTTGCATAAACTAAAGAACCCATTTTGTATTTTTTGTTTCAGATCATTTTTGTGACCTGTATGCTGCACGGCGCATTTTCAAGACGCTGTTTTCAACCCGCCATTGCACCGTTTTATTGTTAACGATTAGTCTTAAAAAATATTTTCTTTAAATATTATAACGTAAATAAATTGTGCCTTAAATTGCAAATTAATCTACGCATTACATTTTTCAAAAAGAATTCCTGATAAACAGGCTATTTACATGAGGTTCCCCCCTTAAGTTACTTTGCTTGTTTACTTCTCTTTTTAATTCGATCCAGAGGTTTTCTATTGGGTTTAGGTCCGGGCTACATGAAGGCCAAACAATGACATCCACGGAATTATTAGAAAACCATGCTCTCGTTGCTCTCGCGGTATGCTGAGGGTCATTGTCGTGCATAAATTTCCATTTCAAAGGCAATTCTCCATCTGCATAGGGCAGCATTACATCTTCAAGGACATTAATGTAGCTTTGGGCGTTCATTATATATTATATGCGATGTAACGGACCGGTTCCTTTGTATGACATACAACCCCATAGCATGATACTTCCTCCTCCATGTTTGAGGGTGACAGTGGTGTATTTAGGGTTGAATGCTTGATTTTTTGGCCGTCGAACATATTGCTTTCCATCGGAACCGACTCTGTTGATTTTTGTTTCATCACTCCACGCTATTTTTTTCCACTGTGAGATGTTCCAATTCTCATATTCCCTGGCAAAGGCTAACCTAGCCTTTCGGTTTTTTAATGATAGCAATGGTTTTTTTCTAGCCAATCTTCCAAAAAGCTGGCTCTCACTCAATCGCTCTCTAATAGAGCGTGCTGAAAGTGCATTTGGGTCCTCGCCGAAAACTTCCTTTCGTATTTCTTTTGAACTCATAAATGCATTTCTTTTCGCAGCTCGAACAATTAGCCTATCCTGGGCTTCAGCCGTTTTACGAGATCTTCTCCGCCTTGCTACGAGTTCTGTGGTTATATGTTTTTCTACATATTTTACAGCACTAAATATCATTGTTTTAGAGCAATTAAGCTTTTTTGAAATTTCTTTATACGACAACCTTTCATTATTGCGAAGATTTATTATCGCTTCTCTCATGTTTTTTGTACAGCTCTTTTTCTTTCCCATATCTCGTTCAAATGTCTTAAAACAAAGCAAGAACTTATAATTCCGTTTACTTTCAAACAAATTATTATATTTACCAACAAATATTTACGTTTAAAACGAAATTATACAAAAAGAAACAAATCGTTCTTAATTAGATCGCCAGCTAATTTTGTTTTACAAAACCTTTTGAATTTAATTTTATGTTTTTTTGTTATTTTTTTTTGTAAATATTATTGATATTTTAATTAATATACTAAAATACACACATAAAAAACATTTTACAAACAGTTTGTATAGCAAAGAATTTTAATAAAAAATTATTGTAAACAAAATTTCTAGTATCGTTCTTAATTAGTTCGCCACAACTGTACATATAAAAGAGGACTTTCTCCTTTACGTCTCTTTTCTTTTGTTTTGTCCGCACATACAAGAATTTTAGAACCATTGGCAATCTCGTTATTGCCTTCACATGACTACTTAAAATGTGTAACTGTATTTTATTTGGATCCTTGGTTCCGCGTATTATGTATTACTTATAAACAGAAAATTTTATTAGGTTTACTATTCGCAGCACTTAATTATAAATTAATCTTACTCTATTTCAATGTAATTGAGCAGAATCCCCCCGACAATAGTAATGAATCTCATCAAAGTCAATTAAACATTAGGATTAAGATTAGCAACTTTTCGTGAGCCAAGAGATATAAGAAAAACAGTACGTTTAATCTTTAATTTAAAATAATAAATGTATAATCTTTTAAAAATACTGCGAACTCGAACCTTTGGGATTCACGATTGATAAAGTTTTACAGTACGTGACAGCACTGCGTTTACGTACTAAAACGCACCCTTGCATTTTCTACCACTCTTCCCGCGAGACTGAATTTGGGTTTTCCCTCACGGGTTGGTTAGCTCTTTAGCGATTCGTCGTCTTACTCATTCAAGTTCCCGCAGCCTATTCTATCATAAGGTTACTATTGGGTTTTCCAATAGGGACTTAACAACGTTTTTTTTTTTAAATAAAACGCAAACCATTTGAAATATTGCAAAAACTGTATTATCGGCTTAAAGTACAATCAAAACATTTATGAATGGAACTCGACTTCGTTCATATGGCGACCGCGGGCACGTTTGCACCGCTCGATTCGTTGGACACAATTTTCGATGACACGGCCACGCATTTCGACCGAAACGGCCGCTATTTCGCTTTTCAATGTTGGCTCTGAGCTCTTCCAACGTCGTCGGCTGGTTGGCATAGACCAATGATTTGACCTAGCTCCAAAGAAAATAGTCTAGAAGCGTTAAATCGCATGAACGAGGCGGCCATCCGACTGGCCCATTTCTTGGCATAACACGTTCGTCAAACTTACTCTTCAATAAATCGATTGTACGAGGGTTGCCTTTTATATTTCGGGATTGGAGAACAAAAACAAATATTGATCATCGAAAATCACTTTATCGTTTTTCAAAATATTCCCCATGAAGATCTATACACTTTTGCATGCGTTTGAACCAATTGTCGAAGCACTTTTGCCACTCTGATTGAGGTATCTCCAACACATGCATTCTGAATGCAGCAACCGCTTCTTCAGGTGTCGAAAAACGTTGACCTCTCAGTTTGTTTTTTACGTACGGGAATAAAAAGAAGTCATTCGATGCCAAGTCAGGACTATACGGCGGATGACCCATCAAATCGATGTTTTGGGTGCTCAAAAATGCAGTTGTCGCAGCCGATGTGTGAGAGCTCGCATTGTCGTGGTGAAGGGTGATCCGTCTTCGGCGGTTGGTTTTCCTGATTTCTTGGAAGACAACTGGCAAACAAATGGTTGTGTACCACTCAGAATTGACTGTTCTGCGTTCTTCTAGTGGTACGGTTGCGACATGTCCAGTTTTTCCGAAAAAACAGGCGACCATTTGCTTGGAAGTGCTTCGTGCGCGAACAACTTTTGTTGGATTTGGCTCATCTTGAAACACCCAGACAGTCGACTGCTGTTTACTTTCGGGCTCATACGCGTAAATCCACGATTCATCACCTGTCACGATGTCATAGACGTGTTTCGAAGCACCGTGACCGTATTGTTTGAGCATTTCTTTCGACCAATTGACACGAGCCTTTTGTTGGGCGATTGACAAATTGTGTGGGATCCAACGCGAACAATTTTTTTTGACGGTCAAATGTTTATGCAATATTGAATGTATGCTGGTCCCACTAACGCCTAAGGTTGTCTCAATCTCACGATAGGTCACATGACGATCTTCCAATATCAGTTCGCGCACAGCATCAATGGTTTTCGGAACAACAACTGATTTTGGACGACCTTCACGAAATTCATCTTGGAGTGAACTACGACCACGATTGAATTCACCATACCATCGATAAACACTGGTCCTTGATGGAGCTTCATCGCCAAAAATTGAATTAAGTTGCTGAGTTAATCCACGCCGAAAGTTGTAAAAAATAATCGCACGAAAATGTTGACGATTTAATTCCATTTTTGGGCCGAGATGAATCTTTTAAGTTACTGTAAACAACACAAATAGCGCTCGTATGTCAAAACGTTCTGAGTGCGTATAACCTCAAAAATGTCCAACTTTACGACAGTGCTGTCAATTGCCGGATTGCAGCACTAGGGTTGCCAAATCCCGAAACATAAGAGGCAACCCTCGTATCGTGTGCTGTGTGGCTTGTGGCACCGTCCTGTTGCAACCATATGTCGCCCAAGTCCATATCTTCCAATTCGAGCCAAAAATAATCGGTTATCATGGCGCGATAACGATGGCCATTCACAGTAACGTGACGATCGTTATCGTCGACAAAAAAATATGGCCCAATGACGCCGCCGGCATGCAAACCGCACCAAACAGTTATTTTTTGTGGATGAAGTGGTGATTCATGAAGCACATGTTTTGCTTATTGACGAACCCATTGAGCCAAAAATGAGCTTCGTCACTGAAGATGATTTTGAGATGAAATTCATCATCTTGGCGCATCTTTTCCAGAGCCCAATCAGAGAACGTACGTTGCTTCAAATGGTCCGTCGGCTTCAATTCTTGAGTCAGCTTGATTTTGTATGGATGTAAACCAAGATCCTTATGCAAAATTCGCAATAAAGTGGTTTTGGCGATGCCCAATTCTTGAGAACACCGTGGAATTGACTGATTTGCTACGGACGCTTGGACGGCTGCGATATTTTCGACACTTTGACCAACCCGTTGTCTCACTGGCACACGACACCACACAACGAATATGTAGACTCAAATTTTTGCACTAAACTTGTTATTGCCTGTCTACTAGGGCGAGAATTACGACCGAAAATTGGAGTTAAGCTCTCAAAATTGCGGTCACCGACTCCAAATTTCGGTAGCAAATTTTTATAATTTGCAGACGTTGTTTGTTCGTGTACTTAACCACGATGAAAATGTCGAGTTTACTGAATAAATTGACGGTGACATGTTGATGATTAGTGAAAGTGTGCGTTCACAAATTAAACTCAAAATCGTCAAGTCCCTAGTGGAAAACCCGATAGATGTCCTATTTTTTAAATCTCCTCTGACCACATCATATAATTTAATTGTAGAGGTGTCTTGAGCCCGACAAGTTATTTCTCCATTGAGCGAAATGGACTCATACAAGAATAACATGAACAGCATCCTACCCGCTTGTCGCATTGTGGATACAGATTTTCTTTTTGAGTTTTGATATGAAGTTCGCATTTATTTTAAGTCGAAATCAAATTGTACATTTTTCTTCATGTAGGACTAAATGCATGCCCTGTATATATAGGATGGGCCACACATTTTCGCAATGGCAAGACTTGATTTCTTAAAAACCGTAAGAGCGAGGGGCGCCCGAGTGGCTGGGAATTGTTTATTAGGTTGTTGTTGGAATTGTTTATACGTTTGTTACGTCCCGCCATTCGCGTGGCCTTCCCTCTAACCATTTTTAAGAAATAAAGTGTTGCCATTCGTGAAATATTATGGCCCACCCTATATTGTTTTTATGTCAACTTACTGGCTCTTTGCAAGCACTCTAAATTATACAATATCTAGTTTTTTGTTTATGCCTTTCGGCGTACAATGACTTTTGTAATTTTGTTTACCATGACAGTCAATACATAAGAGGGCTTCCTCTTTTACAATTCTTGCTACCGCAATATACATATAGAATTTCTATTTTATTATTATTATTATAATAACTTTTTTCTATATATTGCTTCCGCCGTTTTTTTTCCGTAATTCGAGGCTTTATTGTAAAAAACTGGTTATACATTTATGAGTCAAAGTATTGTCCATCGCTGGCCACTACTTTCTCCCATCTTTCGGGCAGCATACGAATCCCGCGTTGAAAAAACTGGTCATCTTTTGAATCGATCCACGAATCGATCCAATTTTTTACTTCTTCATAAGACCGGAAGTGCTGGTCAGCCAGGCTGTGTGCCATTGATCGAAACAAGTGATAGTCCGAGGGAGCAACGTCTGGAGAATACGGCGGGTGTGGTAGGACTTCCCATTTCAAAGTTTCCAAGTATGTCTTGACCACTTTCGCAACATGGGGTCGAGCATTGTCATGATGTAAAATCACTTTATCATGTCTCTCGTTGTATTGCGGCCGTTTGTCTTTCAATTCTCGGCCCAAACGCATTAATTGCGTTCGATAACGTTCGCCTGTGATTGTTTCAGTCGGTTTTAAGAACTCATAATACACTACGCCGAGCCGGTCCCACCAAAAACTGAGCATGATCTTGGAACCGTGGATATTCGGTTTGGCCGTCGACGTGGAAGCATGGCCGGGATATCCTCATGATTTTCTGCGCTTGGGATTATCGTAGTGAACCCATTTTTCGTCCCCAGTCACAATGCGATGCAGAAATCCCTTCCGTCTTTACCTTGCAAGCAGCTGTTCACAAACACACAAACGCCGTTCAACATCTCTCGGCTTCAACTCGTACGGCACCCAATTTCCTTGTGTCTGAATCATTCCCATGACTTTCAGGCGTTTTGAAATGGCTTGTTGCGTCACTCCCAATGATCCTGCCAATTCTTGTTGCGTTCGACACGAGTCTTGATCAAGTAATGCCTCCAATTCTGCATCTTCGAAAACCTTCTCTCTTCCACCGCCATGCTGGTCTTCGACGTTAAAATCGCCGTTCTTGAAGCGTTGAAACCACTCTCGGCACGTTCTTTCACTAATAGCGGCCTCACCATAGATATTTGAGAGCATTCGCTGAGCCTCAGCCGCAGATTTCTTCATATTAAGGCAGAAAATTAAAACCTCCCGCAAATGACGAGAATTTGGCTCGTAAGCTGACATGTTTAATCGAGAATAACTTTATGATGCAGACACAAATCGACTAATATTTCGATGGCGTTATGTTTACAAATACCTAAGCTTATTGTATGACATCTATGATCTATTTATTTCAACTACCCCTTACCGCTACAGCCATCTATTGCAACTAGACGGCACACTATTTTTAGGGACGTATCGTTGTGGGGGTTCTCTATATTACACGAAGAACCAACCCACAATTCCTACCTAACTTCGACCGCTAACAGTGCGTCACCATAACCCAAATCCGCAATAGCACACATTCGCAAACATGCAAAGAACACACTTCCCAATCTGCAACCGCATCCGTTCCCAAATCTGCAACAGCATACATCCCCAAACTTGCAAAGAATTCATTTCCCAATCTGCAATAGCATATATTTCCCAATCCCTAATAGAATGCATTTGCAAAACATACAACAGAATATACCCCGAATCCCACAACAGAATACATTTTAAATCATCTGCCTCATCTACATCAAACCGCATTTAGTTTTCCCCGAAAACCATTCCAGCCTACTTCCTAATTAAACTGTTTTCCTCGCTTGCAACCAAGCAGCATTTAGTTTCGCCGAAAACCATTTCGCCCCCCATCCGACCTAAACCAATTGAAACAATACCAATTCTCCTTACTAGCAAGTCACCGGCACGATGCGTTGCATTCCCACGAAACAACCATCGCAACGACCAAGGCCCATGTTCCTTTGTCTAACCGACGACCCATGCCCATACTTGGTCATGCCCCCGAAACCGATTTCTCAGTATACACAGCAACAGAGGAATCTAACTCAGCCTGTACGGCAGGAATTCCCTGTAACAAATTGCCTATGTTCGCATAGCAACCCTTCTTCGTGTTCCTAGTAAGTGGCAGTGAGCTTACTTAGCTATGACCCTACTGCCACGACACCATGAATGGATTCTTGCCCATTTTTAATCAGTCGAGTTTCAACAGCCTACGCGACGAGAGCCATTTCTTTTTATCACCGGAGGAGTAGAGTCCTACGGTTGTGCCGTTCCGTTCCCTTTTCGCCGTTTTAAAACAATAGAGTCCGAGGCGAACAGTTGACGTATTAGTAGCCCGATTGTTTATGAGTGTTGTGCACGGCGTCAAGTGTTTTCCTTATAAATTTAGGTCTAATGTCACAATTGCAAAAATCGCGCGATTTCGACCGCCGGATAAACTGAAATCAAAATAGACTAAAGTGAAGAACGATTTAATTAAGGAACCATTGTGCCGAGTGTCTTTGTAACTCTACGTCTAATTTCTCGATTGCAAAAATTGTATGGTTTCGACCACCGGATAGACTGAAACGAGAATAGGCTAAAGTGAAGTACGATTTAATAAAGAAATCATTGTGTCGAGCGTCTTCGTAAATGTACGTCCAATTTTACGATTGTATAAAGTTGCGCACTGCAAGCTATTGAATAAGTACCAGTATTAAGATAGACTAGAATAAAACCCAGTTGAATAAAGAACCATTTGCTACGAAAACTGTGCTTCTCATCTTACTCATTCCTCGTTTGGCGATCATTTGTTCCTGCTTTTAACCTTCCCTCGGCGGCGAGCAGTGTTTCATTTAGCAATTTTGGTGGGCGTTTCGCAGTCTCAGTTCGGTGGGAGTGTAGTGAACCCGTGCCATACGTTGGTATCACACCTTCACCCCCGCATCGTCCACTCTTCGTCACTAATCCACCACCGGTTGGGATGATATCGGCCTCTTTTAGATTTATCTCTTTCAATTATCACCAAACTGAAACGTAGGCGATCTGAAGTATTAGAGATATCACTCTCATGGAGAATTCGCTTATCCCTGACACCACAAAAAGCGTGGTAAATAATAGCAACTCCATGCTTGTCTTGGACAAGTCCTTTTCGATCCAAGAAGGCGAACGTTTCTGGGGGAATAAACCCATTCTGCAGAGTACTCTCCAGATACATATCATTGGGATAGAATACTCCCAAAGTAATTTCATTTTCACTGCGTATTGTCCTTGCAGTGTGACTACGAATAATTTTGATAATATATTCTATTCTATTTATTGGCCTGTAGGAACCCGAAAATTCATGATTTCACCGACTCGACGCCGCCATTGTTCCCTGTCCTGTGCACTGTCCTTCCACGTTCGATCATCCGATCCGATCTCCTCGAGCTTCAACCTAACATTGTCCTCCCATCTCCGTCGCGGCCGTCCTGTCGGTCTCTTTCCCGTTGGCTTACCGTCAAGAATTCTATGCGGGGTCCTATTGTTGCATATTCACGCCACGTGTACGGCCCATCTTAATCTACGGGACTTGATTACTCTCACTATTGTAGGTTTACGGTATAGCTCTTCCAGTTCGTGGTTGTGGAGTTGTGGCATTTCTAACAGACACACAATATACAAGCAAATAGTGAAGAAAACCGAGAGAAAATCGAACAGAAAAAAGCACCAAAGCCGTATACCATAGAGATAACATAACAATTCCACATCAGTTGAGTGTACTTGAGTTTAGAAATCGAATTCGTACACATGGGGGTGGCCTGATGGGTTGCGCTTTGGTTCAATTTTTGGTGAATCTAACTGTCATAGCGTCAGTTCGAATCACACGTTCTTCACTATCATCTTAAACGCTATAGAGTTTCCTCCATTGTCCTGCCTCCTCGTCATATTTGCCACCAAAGATATCCCTCAGAACTTTATTCTCGAATACGCGGAATTTGTTTCTCTCCCGTTTTGTGAGAGCCCATGTTTCGCATCCGTATAGAACAATCGGCATGATTATGGTTCTATAGACACGGCGCTTTATATTACTGACTGCATGCCAACTAGCGTTCCCAGAGTGTAGTCTTTTGTTAATTTCCTTCGACAATTGATAATATAATGATAATAATTTTGAAGTTGTCTATCCAGTTTAGTCCTGATTTGTCATATGGAATTTTATTGGGATAGAATTTCTTATGTTGCGACTCTGGGGTTCTGTACATTCTGAGGCATGAACGCAAAGATTGACTCTCGAGCTCCGGAAACTTCTCCATGTAGAATGGGGATGTATTATACCATACAGGGCAACCATACACCAATACTGGTCGGATGAATGGCGAGTATGAAATTAATTTGACCTTGGGGTCCAAAAGACTACTACGGAAGAGACTTCTTGTCATAGCGTATGCGTTTTTACCTGTAGCAAGGGCAGCTGCTATATTCTTATCAAGGTAAAGACACCGATCAAGCCAGATACCAAGGTATCTAACTACCGTTTTTACTTTTTATCATCATCATCATCGGCACCACAACCGGGATCGGGTCTTAGCCTTATTTAGCAAGTCTCTCCACCGGTATCCGGTCCATATCCGAGACTTGTTAAATTGTCCATAATAATTCCTTATTCCCGGCGAGGTTATTAGCCTTGCGCTAAGTTTTTACCTGTAGGGGAAGATTATTACTTCCTACAATGGAAAATGTCTTACAATTCTGTTTTGTACCTCTAGATGCCAAGGACAGCGGCGTTCTGAACAGGATAGATTCTGTTTTCTGGAAATTGATCTGTAATATCAAGTCGTCGCAAAAACGTTTGATTCTATCGAAGTCATCTTACAGAAGTCTGTTGATGATATCAGTCTTTTCTCCAGATCTATACACAACATTGTTGTCGGCGTATGCAATGGCATGGTTGAGAGAACCCACTAGATCAGTAGTGTACATGTTAAATAAAATAGGAGAATTCACTGTTCCCTGCTGTAAGCCGTTTTTGATGTAAAAATTCTTGTTAGATGTTATATCTCCACATTTCACCACAAAATGTTTACCCATTATCATATAGTAGATAATGTATAACAAATATTCGCCCATAACTAGATTTGAAAACTTATGTACAAGCCCTTCTAACTATACGGTATCGAAGGCTTTTTCAAATTCAACCGAACAGGCCACTGTGCATTGCCGCTTTGCCTTGTTCCACTGTATGTCGGAAAAAAGTTTCGTCGCGGCATGAACGGTCTCGTGTTTTGATCTGAAACCGAACAGGTTGTTCGTAATAATACCAATTTATCAATTGTTTATTATAATTTTCTCAAGTACCTTGCTTATGTTTGGAAGCAAACTATTCGAGAGAAGATTGTCGGGGTTTCTTCCGTCCTTGGCCTTTTGGTGATGGGATGGAGTATTGCAGTTTTACAACGGATTGGATAATATGCATTATTTAGAGCGTTGTTGAATAAAACAGTTGAAACCTTCACTGCTTCAAGAGGCAAATGCTTTAGAGCAATGTTTGGAATATAATTAATTCAAGAAGATTTCTTGTTCTTAACTGGTCAAGACAATACGACGGATCGCAGCAATTTGCGGTTCGTCCCCCGACGGCGCGAACATCCGTGCATCAGAACTCGTTTCGTTACAGAGCGGGGAAGTTGTGGAACCTCCCCTTGCGCAAGTATTCTCGGAACGTTACAACTTGCAACTGTTCAAAAAGAGCTGCAACAGATATGTGGTGGCATCTCGGAGCGCCCACTCGGCGCTATAGGTTCGCCTCTCCCGGGGAAAGTGTAATAAAAAAAAAAAAAACCAAAACAAGAAAATAGACAACGTCAACAATACTACCAACAGAATTAACAACTAAACCCACTACATACCAGATAGACACCAGCAGCAGTAGGCTCGTCCGAGAGAAGTACATTAAAAAAAAAGAGGTTGTCCGTGCTCATCCTGTACACAAATATTCTTATGTTTCGATTTTTAAGCGGAGAATTGTTTTCGTTTCGTTTAGTGAAACTTCTGTTTCCGATCTCTCTCAATCGGATAATATAACCGCAGGGATTCTATTATGCCTCCTATACTTTAGACATACCGCAGCTTCAATCACCCAGTACCGTAATGTTTAATTACGCTGTTGATACTCTAGTCTACTCTAGCAGCAAGTTTGTAAAGCAGGGAACAACCCGCATTAATATCTTCCTCCCAAATCTATCAACATACTTTAATAAATGGAAAACTCGCCTAAATCCCGATAAAACTCAACTTATAGTGTTTAAGGGTAAAAATGAGCATTGCACAAACAACACTTGGCGCACCCACAACAACATTAGACTCAAACTAAATAACACCCAAATAAAACCTTCCAAAACTTTAAAATATCTGGGAATAACCTTTCCCAATAACCTTTCATTCTCCATCCTAATATCTATAATGCAGGCTTCTAGCACCTGTAACTTGCGTACAACTATGCTGTAAACGACCTTGTGTTGCAGACCTTTCTTAATTAAGAGGGCGACTCCGCCTTCTTGAGGAATCCCAAGGAAAGAGAAAAGGAAACGCGATTCTCAGAAAATTACCGGCCGATGGCTTTACTATCCGTCTTATCCAAGGTGAGGGAAAAAGTCATCAGTATCTAGTTGAACATTCCTAAGTAATAGCAAATAAGGATTCCGCTGCAGGCGATCCACGGGAGAGCTTCTGATCCTCCTGAATGACATCATAAAATCTACAATTGAGCAACATGGTGAGTCAAGAGCAATCTCATTGGGTATCTCTAAAACATTTGACCCCATTTAACACTAAGTCTTACTGGGTAAGTTTCATCCTTTTTTTCCTTATTATTATACTTCTCTCAGGAGAGGGTATAGATTCCCCGGCGGCGGGGTCTTAGACGCCATTAAATAAGTGTTGCAATTTTCTGTGAACAGTTACATGTTATAACCCTCCGGAAACACTCGGGTGGGGAGGCAGTTGCACAGTCCTCCAGTTTTGGAACGAAATGAGTTCTGATGCTGAGATGTGTGTAACGTCGGAAAATGAACCGGAAATTGGCGCGATTCATCGGATTGTCTGTGGAGCATATTTAAACCGAATTTCGCGGAATAATCCTACGAATCTCCGAAGAACAGTCCCCGTGATAATATCTGTAAAACAGATAAAAGTCCAATACGCGCCTTCGGCGTATTAGCCACTGCAGTCTCGATGTCAGGGCTGTGTCCCTGATCAATCGGATCGCCCGTCTGTGTATGCTTTTCAATGGGTCGAACGTATGCTTAGGAGCGGAGCTTCAAACATAGACAAAATATTCGAGCGTGGGTCTAATTTGAGATTTATGCGAAAGAAAAAGTTGGGTTGGAGTAAAATATTTCTTGGCTATACAAAGGCAACTTAGTTTTCCTCAGGCGGAACTGGCGATGTTCGGCACATGTTTATGCCACGATATATTCCCACAGACCGTGACGCCGAGCATATTCATGTTTTCTTTAGATCCGAAGGCTTGGTCATTCATTATCAGCCGCCGAACCGACAATTCATTTTTCCTGTTGAATGTTCTATATTCCATCTTCGTTGCATTGAAGTTGACGAGATCGACCGTTCCTCACCACAGCACCCTATCTAGATTTTACCACTGGACCCTATAGAGACTCCAGCTACGTCTCAGCTGGTGCGACGTTGATGCATTAATCGGCCTATCACTCGAAAATGAGGAAACACGTGTGCTATCATCCGCAAAACTGAATATTTTGTTACCCGCTGTCTCTAACAAATCGTTAATGTGAAGCAAAAACAAAGTTGGAGCTAAAAGAGAATCCTGAGGCACCCCGGAATTAACAAATCTAGAAACGAAACGTGGTCCACAATAACCCGATCATCGTCCAGCCGCAAACTGCTGGGAAAAGCCATATGAACGAAGTTTGCTTAGCGGCGGTCAAAGGCCCTGGATATATTAAATGCGACCGCCATTGATTTACCATGTTTTTTAATCGCTGATATTCAGATATCAGTCACAAGAGTGAAAAGGTCTTTCGTTGACCACCTGACACGGAATCCGTATTGACGATCATTCAGAAGTCCGTTGCATTCCAAATACTTATTAATACTTGATGACCTTTTCCAACTCCTTGGATGACACAGACAGTAACCATCGGTAATTTTGTGAGGGACACCTGTGCGGGTTCTTTAAGCATTCCCGAAGAACCACCCACCGTCTAAATCCAACCACCGATCGCGACGGTCGGTTCTTCTCTCGCTCCCCGTGTCCCCCCGGGGACGAGTTCATCCCAGAGTCGTGAGTGTCCGGAATTGTGTTGTAAATTGTGAATGTTAAGTTACAACTAACTTACGCATCAGTGTCCGTGAATTTAGTTATTTTTGTTTGTTTGTACCGAAGTAAGGAAAACCTGAGACGAACAATCGGAGTGACTCAATCGAAACCCATTACCAGTGCTATGTGTTCAACAAAAGAGTAAATTGCGTTAAGTAAATAACAAGAAACTAAAGCGAATCAGAATTGGTACCGGAACAAGGAAATTAAATACAACAAAACAAATTAAATGTTAAAATTGGATCTTAAATGAACATTAAATAAAAGAACCATTTAATGAATAGAACAAATAGTGCGTTTCATTGTTCCTGTGCTGTGTCCGCTCTGTATTTTGAACTTGGTGACTTTTGGTAAGCAATTTGGCGGCGTTGCTCAGCGTTGTTTCATCAGCGAACAGTTCGTGGGACGAAGTAGAACCCCGTGTCGTACGCCGGCACACTATACTCGACCCCACACACCTTTTCCCCCTCTTTGGGATTTTACAAACTCCAGCGATTTTCCAACAACTATAAAATGTCCTCTGTGTATAAGATAAGCGGAAAAGCCTGCCAAGAACCGGCGACAGTTCTGGAGCACAATTCTTAACACTAAACCTACCACGGACGGGTCAAATGACTCGTGCGGTGAACGATCATAAGCTTTATACGTTATTTATTTCCAAATTGAAGGTTTTTATGTTTCTTTTAAGCTAATATATAAAGAATATGGATCTGAAAAATTGTTTATTCATACACTAAATTCGGTTAAGAGTCATTATATGTTGTAATCTTAAAATATATAATATATATATATGTTATATCTTAAAATATATAATTTTTAAAACACGGGTCATTTGACCCCTAGTCGTAGATATGAAATGTCGGCAGCTTTGTGGTAAGGACTATTGCCCGTTTTTCATCCGGGCCGGTTGCTTTCTTACAGTGCAGTCCACGCAGTATGCGTTGAGTAGCCCGTCGGCGGAACTTCACATCCGACATCGAAGACTGCACCAGCGCGATAACAGGTGGCTTCAGATGACGGGCATCGAAGTTTGAATTCGCGGAAATTAAAATCGTGAAAATCTTCATCTTTTGAATTTATGACTAATGTCACACTGTCCGTTACTAACGGAGAAAAAAGGAGGAAGCGAAGTTATTGGTGATAGCGTTTGTCATTGACCATACCGGACGGGAACCAGTTGGATACTCAAGTAGTTTCTTGGTTCCTTTGTCATTGTGAACCTTTTCGGCGTAACAATCGCCTGGTTGAGCGCGTTTTCGATTCTAACAAAATTCATTCTCTTGACCTCTGTGGGACTGAAGCGCTATTGTTCAAAAGCTCTTTTTTTGCTAGAGTGATTTGTTCACATTTTTTATCAAACCAATGATTGTCAGATGCATTTCTTTTAATGAAATGCGGAATGTTAAGCTCCATCCCGAGAAGAGTAATTTCCGTGACCACGTCAACATCGGAGCCTCCAAAGCAGACCTCTGACCATGGAAAGGATGAGAAGAAATTCCTCGAATCGTTACAATTAGCAGTCCCATACTTGACGAAGTTGCCTAGGTTGGTTATTTGTTTGAAATGCAAGTGGTTGCGCAACCGATATCAAGCAGTGATCCGAGTTTCCGAATGGGGCAGTCGTTTCCACGGTAAATGTCCGGCTTGGATGTTAGAAATAGGCCCACAATGTTCGCATAATCACTTCGCGTATCCAGCATTAACGTATGTTCCTCCACGAGTTGAGTCAAATTTGGGCTAACAACGAACATCTCTGGCAGCCTCCCTGTTTAGTCGGTTCGGTTAGAATGCACCAACCGGACAGAGTTGTGTATATTAAAATCGCTAAGAACGACAATCTCTGAAGCCGGTTGATTGATTTCCATCCAGTCGACGGTACGTGAAAGATGTTCGACAAGTGTCGCTGGTCGATCGTCATTCGGGGAGCGGTAAAACATCAAAAAAATTTAACAGAATTCCTCACCACGATTTTCATCCACATGATGTCCAAGTTATTGGATTCTAACGTTTCTTCCCTTTGGGAAGCCAAAACGGATTGCGCGAGGACGCGCAGATTCCACACTTAAAACAAAATTTCGAATATAAGTCGGGTCCTGAGCGACGAAAATATTTCGAGTCAGTTGACAAGCCGACTTGGGTCTTAGTTAGGGTTGGAATATCAGGTTTCACTATATTACTATACTACACTTACACTATATATTGGTCTATAGGAACTCGGAAGCTTATGACTTCCCTGAGTCGGCTTCGCCATTGCTCCCTGTCCTGTGCACACTTCTTCCACGCTTGACCGGCTGATCCTATCTCCTCAAGGTCAAACCTTACATTGTCCACCAATCTCCGTCGCGCCGCCCTACCGGTCTCTTTCTCGTTAGTCTTCCCTCAAGAATTCTACGCACGGTCATATCGTTGCCCATTCGCGCCACATGTCCGGGCTATCTTAATCTTCCCGACCTGATTACTCTCACTATTAGGTTTTATCATCATCATCAGCACTACAACCTGGAACCGGTCTTGGCCTTATTTAGCAAGTCCTGAGGCTTGTTAAATTTTCCATAATGATTTGTTTTTTCCGGGCAAGGTCATTAGTCTTGCGCCAACTATTAGTTAACCTCCGGTGTTCTTTATCTCAGAAGGTACCATCATCATCAAAAGATAGTTGGGAATTTCTCCAGACGATATCACGGAATGTACAGGGTGACGCGGTGGTATTTCTCCTTGGAATCGATTTACCACCTAAACCAAACTTTTCTCGAATCGGTCCATCAGCCAAGCGCCGAAAGATGGCCAGGGATTTCTCCCGACAATTTCACGGAATTTATAGCTTGCTGGGGTGGTATTTCACCGGGCAACAGGGTGTTGGGAACCACCCTACCACTCGGCCTTAAGTCGCCTTTTACGACTAGCCGGCCTAGCCGTGAGTATATTCTAACGCCCTACTCACAGAGCCTAATGGACCCTCGCAACAGCGTGCGATTGGATGATCTTCCCTCCAAAATCGATGGAGTCAGGATGTTGTAGACGGCGTATTTTTGGAGAGCTTCGTGGTTCTATCTTGGCCTGTGTGTGGTATATACTACGGACTTGCTTGTGTCAACAGGTAAAAAAATATTCAGTTCTGCTGACAATGTCGCTTCGCTTCACCACAGCTTCCCTTTGATCAAAACAACTTATTTTGCATTGACACATTGACACACTTTGTAATATTGATCCTGTTTATCTCATGCCAGGCGGTGCACGATATTTCAATAATTATAAGCTCTAATCGCGTCCCCTATATGCACTATTTATGTGATCCACTCTCCTCAGCAATGTGTCACCCACAAGTCACACTGAAAGCATATTACTGTCAAATTAAAACTGTAACAATGCCCAACTTAAGTAATGATTACGACAAACTCCAGTGGATGAAAATATTATTCATATGCTCTGTTAGTTGTCAGAAGCGTAAATATTTTTACTTGGCTTATAATTCACGGTAAGTGTTTGGCACTCCAACAGTAAGTTTACACAAAATGTGTGACAAATGTCTCAATAATGCCTTGAAGCCGTAGGCTATCGAACCACAATGGATGTTGTGATGGAAGTGTGGAGGGTGCCTTTTATTTCATCCTTATTTAGCGTGGAGAACAGTGTTTGGCAGAGCAATTTCCTGTGTAACATCGGTGGTGTTTTTGTTGAACTAGCCTCCGTGTTGACGCATTAGTAAAAACCACCACAGAAGCGTTTCCTGGTCGCGTAATGTCCCGTTTTGGCGATTTGGCCAGATTTAACCATCCCAGACTTCTTTCTTTGGGGCTACTTGAAATCACGGATTTATGCCAACAAGCCTCAAACAGTCGGAGCCCTTAAGGAGAATATTCGACAGGAATGCGAACAGTTATCACCGGAAATCTTGCGGAAAGTCATGGAAATCGCGATAAAACAGGTACAAATGTGTATCAACACTGGCGGCAACCACTTGACGGATATCATCTTTTTCACTTAATAGGAAACATTGTAAAGGTCCAGATAAAGATTTCCATCACCCAAAATCATTGGTTTTTATTCAGTAAAAAAGTAATTCAAAACCAAAATTGGGTGATTAATTTTGCGCCACCTTGTATTATAACCAAGTAAATACAATATCAATTAGGCTTCGACTTCAATTTAATAATAATTAATATTTGTGATGGAGTATTTCAATAACAAACCAGCATTCAGTAATTTGATTTGTAAGTTGATTCATCAGTGAGGTGATGGGTTCAATTTATGATTATGTGATATACCTCCTTACCTCCTTTCCTTATCCACTTCCTCTCCTTCCGCTCCCACATGCTCCGACATTTAAGAGTACTCCAAAGCCCTTTTGTCTTCGCGTTCGTGTAAAAAAAAATTGCGACTATACTCTTCTGTAAAATTGTGGAAAGTTGTTGAACCAGGAATTTCTTTCAAGAGGTTTTGGCGCTGTATAGACCGCATTGATACTAAAAAAAAAAAAAACAAAAAAGATATTTGAATAAAATTCTATAACAAAATAAACACTCCTACAAATTTGAATACTCTCAATCGATTGGATCATCAGCTCGTTATATTCAATTATTGGGAATTTTATTACCTTAGTGTACCTGTGATCTTTTTAAAATATATCACAGAAGAACGATTTTATTAACACCCAATATAATAAACAAATTACTGTGTGCTGTGACCATGATGAAAATGGGTTGGCAACTGAATACTGTTGCCAAATTTCATATAATAAAACCAGCTTTACAAGAAACGACCGATATAATCCTGTAAAAGAATCATCTACTGTGATATGAAAGTCATTACTCATTCTTTTGTCGAAGAGCCACACTTTTCCATCTAATAATCTAAGTAAGTAATGAAATCTAAACCTGTTAACAAAATCAATGCAACTTTCAAAGAATATCGACACCAAAGTATGACCTCTCCAATCAAAGTCACATAATGTTACCTGTCCTTCAACTGTCCATCTCGAATACCAAATGTCCCATTTGAAAACATCTCTTCAAACATAATGTATCCGCTTTCTAATACCTCACACGATTCAAAACACGCCGAAGAAGAGCGTTTTCTGAGATCAAAGTGAAAGCAAAAAGCAAAAACTAACTCTCGAAGTCGTAAAATATTCGTAATCAATGAACGGACTTAATGTCGTCAATAAGTTCCCTCATAAAACGGTTCGGTTGGTTGAAAACACCGGTTGGCAAGGCAAAGAATTCACACATCCATTAACCTTAACGAGGTCACATCAAACATCCTCACTTGGGCGCATCCATCACGACGGCAATATTCAAATCGTAGATGAGATACCAGGAGTCTGGGTATTTTTGTTCTAATCAAAATGACCAACTGTGACCAACGGAGATCACGCATTAGCATGCTCATTTTGCATGCCGCCTTCAAGGTCGTCCCAGTAATTACCCCATCCACACATCCGAGTATATTACACACAAACCAGTTGCAGTCAATCCTTTTTTATAGTTATTATCTGGGGACCTTGTCCGTGCACTGACTTGACGATAACTGAAGTGTGAAGTGTATTACGCAATTCGTATGCAATTGTTCTGTTATGGTAAATGTCCTTGAAGTTGTGTCCTTCTCAGATACTGCTCGCCTCGTTCTCTTAGATCGATTGATTGTCGTTAGTATTATGATAGTTTTCTAATCGAAGAGTCACTAATGTTGATAGTGAAGCAATTTATAGATAGATGTGGGGAGCAACATGAAAGAGGGGATAAAGTGTGATGTGAAGTGCAATGATGTGAAGTGAAGTGAAGTGATTCGACAGTAAAATTGGAAAATTCTCAATTTCGCATTCGTCCTTAATGCCCAAATCCAATTACAACTCACCGAAAAGCCCGATACCGGGGAACGTACTGAATCGCAATCCGGTTCTCCTATTCGCCAATGATTTCCTCCGCCTCATCTGTATCGTCAACGTGTTCGTTCGTTGCAACGTAAGATGCCCATAAACCCATAGCGCCGTAAAAATAAATCGCTTCGCTCGTTTCTACGATGATGGACACTCAGATACGTGACGCCATTAAATCGCTGAACGGTTTTTCTTCCTTTTTCTCATTTCCCCAATATCTCGTTCGTACCTACTTCCTGCTTTTCGAAGAAACAACTTTTCGACAAAAACAAAAGTCCGTCGGAGGCGCGCTTCAAATTGCGCGACTATGCGCGAGTGTACTATTAAAATTAAGCTGCCATTTCCTACTTGCGGATTTGTCGGGTTTCGGGTTTCGGGTTTCGGTTTCAGCTTCGGCTTCGTCCTTCGGGTATCGCCTCTGGAGGGCGATCTGCGGATGTGGGCACGTCAGTTTCCGAAACCAGAAGATGGTATAATGGAGTTAAGTGTTCTGCATGACAATTTCCATTTTATGGATTAAATTTTGGTAGATTAACTTTTCGCTTGGCTTTCCACCGCGCTACCGCGCCACATAAATTCCTATCTTCAAAAACACCATTCTACCCTCCTTCCCGGGGGGAAATTTGTTCGTTCGCCGTTGGGTTGTTTTTCGCTTACTTGGGAGACGGGTGCGGAGCTCTAGCATTTTAAGGTGGTCTTAATGGGATTTCGTTTTACTGTTGAAGTTTTGATTAGTTTTCTGCTATTTTGATAAAACTTGCACGAAAGGAAACTTTTCCTAAAAGCGTAAAACCTGCGTCAACAAGGGAGCGACGGAGGGGACCAGGAAACAATACAACATTCCAACGAACGTTAATGATCGTCATTAATGTAATGATGATTAAATATGGTGTTGGGGCGATGGCGAGATGGGGTGATGGGTTGATGGGGCCGTCGCCTGTTTCAAGACTATGGAATGCGGCGACTAGAGTGACTGGCGGTCCAGCAATGCCCTGGACATGCCAATGCATAATGGAGTAGTATTCAACTTATTGCGAAGAATGTGCTAATGCCGACTGCCTCCTTTCATCGGCATGAGGGCATTCAAGCTACGAGACTATTCGAGAACTACGAGAATGAAAAAAAAAGATTGTTATATAACATTAGTACACCTCTCTATGGACGAGTGTGTACGGGCTTTGTGTGTAAGCTTTGTATTGTGGGTTTAAGTCTTTAAATGGCACACCGGCGTTAGCGCGGTCGATCCTTTCACGACCTGTAAGCATCTCCAATTGTTATGCAAATAGATTTACCGCGCACTTATGCGAGTGTAGAAATATGAATAGAATTTGTTGGAGAATAGTAATTCAATGAATGTAGCGTCGTCACAGCGCGCAAGCCGTCTTATGGCAAACGTTTTTAATAAGGCTAAAGCCAAAGAAGGTTATACGGTCCATGAATGGAATGAGGACCTTACGTATTGTTTCCATGTCTGCTTTAAAATACAGTATTGCTCAGGAAATCCAGCCGATTTGAATAGTCTTCATGGAAGCCATCACAATAACACAGGTGGGTAAAGGCAGTATATGTACCCTCATTGTACCTAGTTAAATATGACTATTGAACTATGGAAAATGGTATTAACTTCGAATGTGATTTGAAAGAATTTCTGTCGTTGTAAACCTTTACAAATTTATGAACAGCAACGCATAACGATGGTAGGTGTACTTTGACCGGGCTATACAATGGTGTTGGGGAAAATGGTATAAACTACAGATACTTTTCCGCTATTATTTGAAATAACTTCTGCTTTTGTAACCTTTAAATGTTTATAAATTCTTTTGTAATAGCCGTCGTGATGGAGACGTGGTAAGTAGGTACATGCGGTATAATATGACACCTAATAACTGACTTAAGTCGTTAGCGAATTCCAAGTTTTATTAAGTACTAGACTATCATCTTTTTGGTTAAACCCATTATTGCAACGCATTCATATGCTTCTCCGGTACTGCTTTCCTCGGGTATTTGGAATTTCTGGATGTCTTTAGCCGTCGGAAACGAAGACTGGTTCGGACTTTCTTCGTACAAGTATCAAAGCTTGCATTGCAACCTTGTTCAAGACTTTTTGTGTTTAATTTGGGTTTGGCGGCCTTATCCGTAATTTAATGTCACCACAAGAAGTACTTCCTTGGCTGTATCAGTTCCCTTCAGAGATCTAGGTTTTCAAATGAGTCTTGGTAATCATCTTGGCCATCATTGATTGTGGCCTACTGGAAAGTTTTTTGGTTTTGGTATTTTTATATTTAAGATTAGCAGCTGCTTTATCGCCAACTTTTTTGGCGAGAGCGACAGCTTCTGCTGGGACTTTTTATTATTTTTTGTTGCAACAGTGATTGTGGGTTTATTTGCAAGTTACTTGAACAAGGAACTACAATAGCTGTAGGTGCGGCCTCTTCGCTGCTGCTCTATTGCATAGTACTGCCCTTCAAAGATACTTAGCAGGAGTGGCTTTAGAGGTATTTACGTTTGATACGGCTTGACCGGAATTGCTTTCAAGGAACTGGCAGCTTCTGATGATGCCGACGCCCTTTTGACGCTTTCTTTTTTCGTTAACTTTGATTCTTGCGGACTTCTCTGCTGGCTTTTTGAATCTCATTTAACTAGAAAAGGTCTTATTATTATGTAAGTGTTCTTATAGATATTAATTGTAATTCAGTCCAATTGTGCGCGAAGTTGCATGGTGACACGTAAGGAATAATGTTTTTTTGAATCCTAATCACTCGAACGATATTTTCACGAATATATAATTTAGATTTTACCTAATCCACGTAACATAATTTTTTGTTTACTAACCCATGGAACATAATTTTGTTTTTTAATAAACTACGTTACCAAATTTAATTTTTTACTACCCCACGTAACATAATTATGTTGTTTACCAAATTTAGTTTTTTACTACCCCACGTAACATTATTTAGTTTTTTACTAAATTACAATGTTACATAATTTAGTTTTTTACTAATTTGCGTAACAAATGTTTTTTTACTAACCCGCGGAACATAATTTTGTTGTTTACCAAACTAGGTTACCAAATTTAGTCTTTTACTACCCCACGTAACATAATTTAGTTTTTTACTAATTTACGTAACATAATTTTTCGTTTACTAACCCACGTAACATGATTTTGTTTGTTACTAAACCACGTAACAAAACTTCGCTTCTTACGTTACATTATTTTGTTGTTTACCGAACTACGTTACATAATTTTGTTTTTTACTAACCCACGGAACATAATTTTGTTGTCTACTAAACTACGTTACCAAATTTAGTTTTTACTACCCTACGTAACGTAATTTAGTTTTTTTACTAATTTACGTAACATAATTTGGTGTTTACTACCCACGTAACATAATTTAGATTATTTTGTTATTTACCGAACTACGTCACATAATTTTGTGGGGAGGCTATGGGCATTTCAATAGAATGGGCGGAATACATTTTACTCGATCTGTTGGAGATAAAAAGCTATCGGCGCGATGGGTGCCGATTTGTTAACCGGCGACCAAGAACAGCAGCGCGTTGTTGATTCAACGGCCGGTTTGACGTTCTTGCAACGTAATCGAGGGGACTTTTTTCGACATTTTGTGACGATGGATGAAATGTTGGACCCACCATATGGCTGAGTCCAATAGGCAGTCTGCAGGGTAGCTGAAAAGCGACGAAAGCCGACCAATGCGACCAAAAGACCAACACTCGACCGTGAAGATTATCGCCTCGGTTTTTTTTCTTTCACTTCTCCCAAGAAAGTCGAAGGAGCGCTGGGATACCAATGACATAATTTTCATCGATTACCTGCAGAAGGGAAGAACTGTCACAGAGAGTATTATGCAACGTTATCGGACATGTTAAACGACGAAATAAAGAAAAAAAATGTATACCATAACGCATCGCCACACACTCCCTTGAAAGTAATGGCCAAATTGGACCAACTACGATTTGAATTGATTGCTCACCCACCGTATTCCGAGACTTGCCCCTCAGCGACTATGCGGCGTACAACTTTGCATCCGCCGTTTTTTTTCCGAAATTCGAGGCTTTATTGTAAAAAACTGGTTATACATTTATGATTCACAGTATAGTCCATCGCTGGCCACTACTTTCTCCCATCTTTCGGGCAGCATACGAATCCATTTCTTCATATTAAAGCAGAAAATTAAAACCTCCCCCAAATGACGAAAATTTGGCTCGTCATCTGACGTGTTTAATCGAGAATAACTTTCTGACGCAGACACAAATCGACTAATATTTCGATGGCGTTATGTTTACAAATACCTAAGCTTATTGTATGACATCTATGATCTATTTATTTCAACTACCACTTACCGCTACAGCCATCTATTGCAAAACGGCGGAAGCAATTATCTGTTTTCGAACCTCAAGCAGTGGATCCAGAGAGATAGATTCCGATTGAATGAGGAAGTCAACCGAGGCGTATTGCGACGGCTTGGACGTTTCGTAGTACAGAAAGGGCAATCGAAATGTTGGAAAATCGCTATACCAAGTGTATGCAACTATGGTAAGAAATAAATATAACTGTGCCCAAAAAACGCCGGAATTCATTAACCATTTATGCAGTATAAGACTATAGCGTTTGCGACGAAAGTGAAGAACGTGTGATTCGAACCGTCTCAATGACGGTTAGAATCACTAAAAAATTGAAGCAATGCTCAACACATCATTGCCACTGCCGCGTGTAGGATATCGATTTCAAAATTCAAGTACACTCAACTGGTCTGGAATTGCTATGGTATTGCTTGGTACACAGCTGATGCTTTTGCTTATTCGATTTACCTTCTGTGTTGTTCTTCACTATTTGCTTGTGTACTGTGTGTATCTGCTAGAAACGCCACAACATCATTATTAGACTATATCTAATTTACGAGTTTTCTATTTGATTTACAATTTTACCCACACAAGAACGATCATGTGTTGGAATGTACAAGGGCAGGTCAATAAGTCTTTAGAAAATGAGAACGATTTCTTTCTATTTTCTCATTCAGCTGACCTAATAATGACACATATCGTCTGCGCCTTTTCCAAATACTCAATGAGGATAATACCATTTGCATTTCAAAACACAGCAGCCTTTCCAGCTGATTTCACTGTCTTTGCCTTCTTTGGAGCAAGCTTGCGTTCAATAATCCACTATTTTGACTGTTCTTTCTTTTCGGATGTGTACTGGTGTATCCATGTTCCATCTACAGTTACTAATCTGCGCAGAAACTTAACTCGGTTACGACGTATGCGCTCCAAAAGTTCTCAGCTGAGAGCAAATGCGGCACCCATCTCGCAAATATTTTTTCATACCCAATTTATCATGAAAAATTTAAACATGAAAGAAAATGAAAATAGACAGATACCTAGTGGGAAATGGTGCTTACTAAAAACAGACCATTAGCGCCGCTGCCAGCGCCGACGTAGGCGTTTCTAAGGACTCATTGACCTACCCTCGTACAATAAAAAGAAATTAGAACATACGATGATAGGTGTCTTTATTACTTCCTATAGAAATACATTTAAAAAATTACCCAAAAATAGGATTTTTATAAAAGTATATGAATTTGAAGCTTCAACAGGGGGTGAATAAAAATTGACAGATTTAAGTGGGTTCAAATAAATCTAAACCATTGTGGATGCGGCACAATATCGTCTTTCTCAAACGGTTATTGACCTACCGCCGTACTATTAATCGCAAAATAAAGGGTACCCTACCAGATAAGTTTACATGAGCGTTAAAGTTACTCCAGTAATGGACTTCCTGATATCAATAGCAGCAACCAATAGGCAACTCAACGAGAAACAGTTCACTTCAGAATCTGATGAGCTCTTAATCTCCGGCCAAGACAAAGTCTAAGGGTCGTCCTCAATAACAGTTTCATTAGTTATTAGTTATTAGTTGTATTGGTTGTAGAGTTAGATGTAAGGTGCTAGACACTGCAAGTAAAAAAACCACGGGAGCAGATTTCCGTTAAAAAATCAGGGTTTTTTAAAGTTCGAAATATGTGACGAATTACCGATAACTTTATTTGTGAATTTTTTATCAACATATTATTGCCCTCTTTTATTGTCAACAATTAAACTGTTTATCCAAGTGCACATTTTTTTTCTAAATCAAATTTACCACCTTCGACAAGGATGGGCCTCTGCGCATCCACTGTAATAGCAATTTTAATGAGGAAAAATAAGGTCCCCATTTTTTTTTTGCCTAAAAATCAGAATTATTGACAATGAGTTGTACATCGATAGAGAAGTTTGCCTCTTATATGTTTTTTGACGTAACCATCGTTGCGATAAATGCAGGCTGGCGCTTTGACATTTTTTGCATACCCTTGCCATATAATCTTCCCTCCGGAGTCGCGCGAGTTATGTTTTTACGTACTCACCGTCACCAGAGTCACGACACCAAAGGAAAGGCGACCAAATCTTCCTTTTATACTAAAATTTATGAAATTAAAACTCCGAGTCTTTCTTTGACTTTCATCCACTTTTATTTGTTTCCTTTTGTTTTTCTTTCTCGTTTCTTAGCTCTATTCTTAATTATTTAACAATAGTAGTTTTCACCTTGAGTACGTTCTTAATACTACTTATTAACTTAATTTCACAATCTTCTTCAAGCACAGATCTAGTATACACTTTATTTGTCTTTCTGTTTTACTACTTATTAATTCCACGCTTTAATTTCACTCTTCTTTAGCGAATTTCTTACTTTTGAAATTTAAAGGCTCCCGAACTGTACTGACTTTCAACACTCCGTAAAACAATTTTATCTATTGCACTCTTTCGGTTCATCCCCTTCATTCAAGGTTTACCACAAGACTTCCTAACCAACGACAGACTGCCTCCTAACTTGGTTTCACCTCTTCTCGACACCTCGGAGTCAACACTCCCGATTACGATAATGCAATTTCATTTCGCAATGACCTAATTTTTGATTTTCGATTCCAGTTTGCAATTGCATTGAATTGTGGTGTCAGCCGATATATCTTCATCGATTTGCGTTACAGTTGAACATCCGCAATTGCGAACTGACCTAGTTAATTCTTGTGCAATTATCGTGGTTTATTGATTGCACCGAAATGTGCATTTAATTACTTTTTTTCTATTGATTTATTGGTCATGCCGAAATGTGCATTGTCCTCCTATCTCCATCGCGGACTTCCCTCAGGACTCTTTCCCGTAGGTTTTCTGTCAAGAATTCTATGGAAGTTGTCTTCCATTAACAAACATTTTATATCTGTTGTGTCGTAGAAAATGATCCAAGAAGCATAATCTGTTTACTTTACACTATAATTACGAAAACGTACGAATGCATTACATGTTTCTGTAAAAATTTATTCTACTTACAGTGACAGTATTTTAACAAGAGTTAAAATAAAACAAACAACATTTTTCGAAAATCAATAAGAAGGTTAAAAGGACATTAATTAATGTCAAAGAAAACTAGCGTGGTTTAGGGGCTATAACTACTTGACCTGTGGCCTATAGCTGTCTGGCCTATGAGTTAGAACTGACTAGCTTATGGGCTTTAGCCCCTTAGTCTATGAACCTTAGAGCTGTTTGACCAAAAGATGAAGTCTGATTCGTTCTGTTATCAAATAACGCGATTAAAACAGATAATTACAAAATCCTGAACCAATTGTTGGAAAAAATAAATACGACCTTCCAACAGGATATCACCGGTCTTAACACACTTAATAGTCTGGTAAATATTGAGAGAACTCGGTTATAAATCGCACTATGTATCATACATAAAACCGTCGCGCCCCTACATTATAGCTTCTAGTTAAGAAATCATGTAACAGAACCTTCTCAACATATAAACGTTAGATTAAATTTCGCATCTTACATAACGCCCCTCTCTTACATTACACATAGAGGAACTTTGTCAAGATGTTGTTTTGTATATAATCCGAATTCTGAAAGTTTTTGGACCAGATTTGTTAACAGATCCAAACTTTTGTATTCCTCTCACATTTCACTCACACCTCGCAAAGCACTCCAGGTTTATAACGCAAAACTTTAAACGGAGCATAGCCCATTAAATGCTTAGTTCCTCTTTTAGGAGCTAGTTAAGAAAATACCTTCCTTGCACTTTGAAAGTACTTTCCTGGGGCGAAAGCAAATCCTTCCCACAGAACTTATTACATTATCCATTACGATGAGCACGTTGCTGCCATAAAACTCGTTCGTGGGGCCTTAAAAAATTGAAGGCGGTCCATAGAGCATATACGCCTCTACCTGTTTCCAATAAAAACTCTCCCAGATACCTTCGGCAAATTACTAAGTACTGGGGGCAGGGGAACCAAAGAAGATCCCATAAAACCAACAAAACAAGCATATTCGCATTTTTATACGCCGCGGATAGAAAATTCCACAATTTTCAACGCTGCGGTAAAAATTGATCCATAAAACCGAGAATATAATTATCCCAAGTGTGTTCGGAGGGTTTTTCAAATACAGGTTTTTTTTCATCGTTTTTGTCGTTTTTTTCTTCTTTTTCTTTTTTTAATAATGCTAATGTGCAGTAGCTGATAAAACGCTTCATCTGTTTTGGATTTTATTATTATTCCTGGGGAGGCTATGAAAAATTTTATATTTCGGAAATTTGATAAGCGCCTGATAAAAGGGGGGCAAATGGATGATCAGAAAATATTGGGTGTGTTGTTATAAACGCGCTGTATGGAGGCCATACGACTCACTAGGAATTCAGCTACTGAATTGAAATCGATATATATTGGCATTCTCAAAGCAGGTGCCTAATTATAGGTGCGTTACAAGTCAACGAACTGAGTGTTTATATCTTGGGAGGCGATTAGCATTTTACATTGCTGTATATTTAGTCGCTCACAAAAAAAAAAAAAAAAAAACAAAACAAAAACACGAAACAAGTTGCAGTAGTTATAAACGGGTCAGGTATTTAAATTACTTGATGGACACATAAAAATAATGATTTGTGGTTCTTTTAACTTTGCCGCACGAGAGTGATTAAACGTTTAAAAAATATGACCGACAATATTTATATAACAGATAACGGTCATCGGATTAATTATTTCAAAGAGGAAGGAAAATTTTTCTGAAGTACGAATGAATCTACAAAATCGGATAGTGGCAGTAGGCATCGCCATCATCGATGGCTATACCGACTAAACTGGAGTAAAAACCCAAATTATATGGTGTCATTATTTGGATATAAAATAAAACATCAGTTAGGAAACAGCAAATTTGCCTATTGTAATTCCAGCTCCAACTTCATATACGTTAGAAAAGTTTTGGAATTTTGGAATTTCACTTATCGAGTTGTGCGACAAAACAAATGTCAACATCCGCGCGTCGGAGCACATGTATTTTATACAATATACAATACAAATATACATACAGTGGTGGAAAAAATAATAGAAACAAGCTTGTTTTTCGACATTAAGCGTTAATAAAAAATGTATTTGGGGAAAAACAAGAATTAAAAATATACTTATAGATTTGGTGCGCTGTAATACATAAAAGAAATACTAAATTTTTAATAAAAAAGCGAGAAATAGTGAAAAAAAAAATATTAATTCCGGTTTTCCTTGGATTTGCCTAGAAAAAATAATAGCAACAAGTTAGTTTTTTGTTTGTGTTTTGTGAAGAATTAATTTACAGTAAAAGTGTTTTATATCCTTTTAATACTTAGTTGTTGCACCTTTGTTTTAATGACTGCTTCGCATCTTCGTCCCGTGGAATTGACTAGTTTGGTACAAGTCGCGGGTGGTATAGAGTACCATTCATCTTTTATTTTGGATCAATCTTCGTCCTTATTTTTGGCTTTGCAGTCTCCGATATTGCACTTAAGAATGCCCCATAGGTGTTCTATTGGGTTAAGATCAGGGAACTGCGATGGCCACTCCATAACATCGACTTTGTTTTGAAGAAATCATTCTTTAGCCAATTTTGAGGTGTGCTTGGAGTCATTATCCTGCTTAAACTCCCATTTTATTGGCATGTCCTCTTCAGAAAATGGCAGCATAACGGTGTTTAAGATTTCTACATAATCTTTAGCACAGATTTTGTACTTTATAAGAAAAATTGCACCAACACCAGATGCTGAAAAGCACCCCAAAAATCATTAAATTACACCATGTTTCACTGTCTTTTTCGTATACTTTGGATCGAATTCTGAATTCATTGGTCGTCTGACGTACATTTTTCCATCGAAACCAAACAAATTAATCTTGGTTTCATCCGACCATAAGATGTTATTCCAATTCGCGCGGTGGAGGTGTTTTTTTTTTGGCAAAAACGAGTCTCTGCTTTATATTTTTCTTGCTCAAGTATGGAACTGTGGGGGTAGAAGTTCGGATGCCGACGTACGACAAGTATTCACTTTATCCCCGACACTTACGCCATCAAAATTGTTCACCAGAGAAATTGAGCACCAAAAGGAAAGATAAGTAATGAAACGCACTGTTGTGTAGTTCAATTGTTTTTAGAATTACTTTTATTTGCTAATATATCCGTTGCTCTTAAAACATCCTCGTCAACTAACGTTTTCGGCTTCCCACGTGGTTCATTTTCAAGTCTGAAATCACCCCAACGGAAGTTTCCAAACCAACGTCGTATAGTGCGTTCGTTTACCGGCACTGTAAAATAGGTAGAGGTCAGCCATGTGCCTTCGATGTGATAGCGACTGTAGTTCAGAAGTCAGCGGTGCGTCCCCTATCAGGCAGATCGCTTGTCTCTGTATGCTCTCAAGTAGGCTGACATTATGCTTAGGAGCAGAGCTCCAAACATGAGAGCAATATTCGACCGCGGGTCTAATTTGAGATTTATGGAGGGGAAAAAGTTGTGTCGGAGTAAAATACAATATAAAATACAATGTAAGTAATAATACAATATAATTAACCTAGAATTTAAGCATTTTTTTGTCTAGCCTATAATTTAGAATCTACGGGTGAGGACTGAAAAGTTTGCGACCTAACAAACATACAAGAGATATTTTCTTAAAATTTATTTTTATTTTTCTACATAGTCTCCTTGTAACTCTACACAATTCTCCCAGCGATGCTCCCATCTCTCTAATCCGTCCAAATAGTACTCGGCATTTTTATCTGCAAAGTAACTGTTCACGAAGGTGATTGCCTCCTCATTTGACGAAAATCTCTGTCCTCCGAGCGCAATTTTTAGATAAGGGAACAAAAAGCAGTCGCTTGGGGCTAGATCTGGTGAGTAAGGTGTATGGTCAAGCAGTCCAAATCCTAATTCGTGGATTTTCGCCATGGCAACCGCTGAGGTGTGAGACGGCGGGTTGTCTTGGTGAAACAAGATTTTCTTTTTCTCCAAATGTGGCCGTTTTTCCACAATTTTTGCCTTCAGTTGGTTAAGTAATGATGCGTATTATGCTCCTGTAATGGTTTTTCCTTATTGAAGATAATCGATTAAGATAACTCCATGACTACCCTAAAAAACAGTCGCCATCACCTTCCCAGCCGAAAAAACATTTTTTTTTTTGGAATCGCTCCCCCTTTGCAATCCACTGTTTTGGCTGTATTTTTGTTTCGGGTAATTAATCGGCGCCAAAACTATGATTTATTGCGCCTAAACTGCGCCAACAGACCATTGGAAATGTATATTCGAAAACGTTTTTGGTGTAACGTGAGCAAACGCGGCACCCAACTTGATTTAATATGTGACAAACACGTTCCTTGGACATTTTCATAGCCCTTCCTATCTCTCTCACCTTAATTCGGTGGTCGTCTAGCACCATTTGGTGAACTTAAGCGATGTTATCGTCAGTTGTTGTAGTTTTTGGACGTCCCGAACGTTCATCGTCTCCCAAGCTCTCACGGCCACGTTTAAATTCACCACACAGAGCCTCCATACACAGAGCTCAACTCATCTTTGATTTGCGTAGGCGTATTGCCTTTCAAAAACAAACATTTAATGACAGCTCGATACTCAATTTTGTCCATATTCACGAAAACACTCACATCGACTCATTCAAACGTCTTTCAAATAAAAACTGCGCCTCCAAAATGGCTGAAATTGTAACGAGTAACTGTCAATAGATGCATTACTACATTCACTAGCTTATATTGCCGAGTACTTTTCAGCCAACCCATGTAAGAAAAATAAAGAAAATAAAAAATTTGGAAAGATAAAAAAAATAAAAAGGATCAGAAAGTCCCGCATGGACCGCCTGCCACGGAATTCGTATTGACCATCATTCAGAAGTCCGTTCCACTCCAAATACTTAATTAACTCGGCATTGGTGACCTTTTCAATCACCTTATATAATATAGACAGTAATGCTATCGATATGGCTCAAGGCTAATAACCTTGTCCGTAAAAATAAATTATTATGGAAAATTTAACAAGCCTCGAACTTGCTAAATAAGGCTAAGACCGGATCCGGTTGTGGGGCCGATGATGATGATGAATGCTATCGACCGGTAGTTATGTGGGAGACACTTTTTTCCCTCTTTGGGTTCGGCTGAACTTGAGCTACCTTCCAACCGGTAGTAAATGTTCTCCGTGCATGAGATAAGCGGAAGAGCCCGCCAAGAACCGATGACAGTTCTGGAGCTCAGTTCTTAAGGTCTACTGCTGGTATTCTGTCCGTGTCGGTTGCCTTCTTACGTCCAGTCCATATAGAACGCGTTGAATACTACTCGGACAGAACCTCACATCCCGTATAGAAGACCGTACCGGCGCGAACATAGGTGGCTCCGAAAGACTGACGTAGAGGTTTGAATTCGCGTAAAATAAATACACGAACACAATAGCTTTATCTATAAATTTGTGTTTCGTGTCCCGCTGCCGTCGTTAACGGGGGCAAAGAGGAGGAAGCGCAGTTATTGCTGACAGCCTTTGCCATTGACCAGAAGGGACGCGAATCAGTTGGACATTCAAGAAGTTTATTGGTCATTCTGTCGTTGCAAGCCTGCTTCGCGAGCATGGTATCCATAAGACATTTGGATACCTATTTTATTTTTTATTTACCTTTTCGTTTAATATAATAATGTATACATATAGATGTAATGTATACATATAGATGTAAACGAGGATTCCCTCTAATATATTACCTTTTTCATATATATATATATAAGAAAAAAAAGAAAAGACGTACGCCGAAAGGCATAAATAAAAATCAATTTGTGATGTGTAATTTAGAGAGCTCGCATAGAGCCAGTAAATTAATTTAAGGACTGTGATTGTAGAAGAGGGTTTAACATTTACCCCTAATATTATACATGTAAAAAGAATTAGGAAAATAAATGTGGTTTAAAAACTAAAAATAAAAAAAATAGAAAAAAAACCTTTGGATACCTTACATAAAATTATCCTCATGGAAAAGACGATGAGCAATTAAGGGCAATCTAAAACCCTGTCTGACATTCGCATCTATTACTTTATCTGTTCTGATTGTGGGAAAGTTGATGGGAATATGAGTATTTAGGTATTTGCCAGTGTGGCAGAGAAGAAAGTAGAAGGTTTATGCTAAAGATTACACTAGGGTGTTCAAGCAAGTACGAAATGTGCATATAACTTTATAACATAAAAAAACCCAATTCTTAACAATATTAATGAAAAAAAAAGTATGGGTGCAGTTATGGGCTTTTTGAGTGAAGGTAGTATGCCACTCAAAATTCATTTTTTGCATTCCCACTTGAATTTTTCTCGGAGAATCTAGGTGACGTAAGTGCTTCGGAATTTATGCATAAATCTTCTTCATCAATATCTTGTTTTTTTTTTTTTTTTGTAAAAGTGGAGTCAATACCTAAACAAGAAGAAAGTGGATATGGTTTCTTATTTTTGCGTGTCGATCGAGTATTATTGAGTCTTATTTTGCCTCAAAAAATTTGGGTTTTTCAGAAATTTGGGACCATTACCCTCAGACTATTAAAGTGATTGGAAAATGATGTAGAAGAAGTTGTTGAAAAATCGATTACCTTTACTATGACATATTGTGATATCCTATTGCATATTTTTAACTTAAAATATGACCTAACATGTGAAGCTATCGAAAAAACAAGAAAAAAATTTCTAAAAATGTTTATCTCGAAAAATAATTCATAAAAAAGTCTACAGTATGATTTTCGAGTTAACCAGGCTAAAATATATGACACAAATATAGTGACGGTGTATGTATCGACATTTTTTTATTGTGTAAACCGGTGTAATTTTGTGTAGTGATAAAAAACAAATTAATCACTATAGGGAAATTCATGTTAAGTGAATCCTGTTATTGTCAGGTGCGTCCCCAATGAGGAAGTATTTGGTGTTGGCAGTTTTTGAGTGTAACATTGAGGGGAAAATGTCATAAGGAACCATGTCGGGCGAGCACGATGGGTGCGGCAGCATTTCGTAGTCTAGTCCCTGCAACTGTGCTGAGAAAATTTGGGCTGGATGTGTATTGGGGCGAAGAATTGTTGTTTCTTTTGGTTTGTTATCGATTCGAATCAACAGTTTGCTGTAGGGTTGCTCTGTGATTGTTCTGCAAAAAGTTCATGAGGGTGAGCTCTTTCGAATCATAAAAAATCCGTGACCAATACAAATCTGGCCGATGGGATTGTGTGTGCCTTCTTTAGAGTCTAAGTAATCCATTATCTCTGGCGTGTAAAATTGTATCCAGGCTTCATAAACCACTAAGCAAGGACTCTTCTGAATTTCGCTTAAAAATATCGAAATCTTTCTCTGATACTGTTAGCCGAATCCGATTATTTTCTACCAATTGTGACATCCATCGGACACCTTTTTTACATTTAACTTCATGTTAAATATAAACTGCTGTAAAGTACGATATAAAAAACATAAATTGCTGTAAAGTACGACATGAGCAGGACCTCTGCTATTTTATGCATTTTAGTTTGGCGATCAAAAAAAATATTGTCGTCGGTAACTAAGTCCGCTGGGCGCCCCGGCCACTCTTCATCAACAGATGTACGACCATGTTAAAAACCTTTGAACCAATATCTCATGATTGTCAGAGATAGTGGAGGGTGCATATACCTAACATCCAACATTGATTTTATTTCTTCGTATGTTTTTTCATTCAAAAAGAGCAAGAAAATTACGGACCAACATTGAGTTGTTAACATTTTATCGAAAAACACAATACGCACGTGATAGGATCAACAAAACGACTTAAGATTTAGTATGATGTCGATAATTTCAACTTTCGTCAGCAACCCCGGGAACTTATTGATCCTCCCTCTTATGTTCTTCTTATATGTACTGCTGTGGCATTTTTAACAGATACACACGCAATATACAAGAAAATAGTGAAGAACACCGAAAGGAAATCCGAATAAGCAAAGCTGATACCATAGCGATAACATAACAATTCCACATCAGTTGAGTGTGCTTGAGTTTAGAAATCGAACTCGTACACGCGGCAGTGGCCTGACGTGTTAAGCATTGATTAAATTTTTAGTGATTCTAACTATCATCGCAAACGCTATACTGCCACTTCACTAAAGTATTTTTATATGCCCGTCAGCAACGTCACCTACCATCAAACAGGGGTACTTATTGGTTTTCTAGTATTAGGGTAGAAAAAGGTTTAAATTAAGTTTTATATGAAAAAAAAAACAAAAGTTAGATGTAAGTTGAAAAACACAAACATTGGCACACCGTTTTTCTTTGTCATAAAAATAAATATAATTAAATAGACAAACAAAGCTCTGTGGACGAAAGGCAAACTGGACAATAATCAAATAATCTTTAGCTAAGAGTGTCCGCGTAGAACCAGTAAGTTATAATATTAGATAATTAATCCAGAATTAAAGTTTTTTTTTGGCCTAAAATTTGGAATTTAAAATGGAAATAAAAAAATTAAATGAACGGGTACTTATTGATCCTCCTTCTTATGTCCTTCTTGTATATGAACTGTCACGTCACTAAGGTATTTTTGCATTTTGAATGTAAGCAGTCTCTATTGAAATCTTTTGTGCATTATAGAGGTTGTAAATCAAAAGGTACGACATTACGCTCTACCTTCCCATCTATGATATATTTCAAGTAGCTCCCGACGTGGAAAGAGTAGTAATGTCGTTTTTTGTTTTGATTATATTTTAGCCCCCTAAAAAAATAAATATGTTGAACAAATATACAGCTGTATGCAGTGATATTTATATACCAAAGCTCAGCCATATAACAAGGTTGCGTCTTGCGTTTGATTGTTCAAACCTCGGTTCAACTGATGAATCTTGCTATAGTGCAGTTTGGCACAATTACTGAGTGGTAGGTAGGGTCCCAAACACCCACCGCCCGATGAAATAGCACCTCATTAAGCTATAAGCATCGTGAAAGGGTTGGAAGAAATTTTTGAGCATCTTTCGGGGCTTGTCTGATAGACCCGATTGAGAAAAAAATAGCACCTCCGCTGGGAGAAGTAAAATAAGAAAAAATAAAATTGCCCATCTCATCGATATACCTCAAGTAGAGGGATTTTCCTTTCCATTCCTATTTATATTGGTACCCGGGGTGGCGGAGGTAAGTAAACCATTGCGACAACTGTCTTGCTGTACGTAAGTTCAACTGAAGTCCCTGTTTATCGATGACTGTGGAGCAATAAACTGACTTATTTGCTTTTATAAAATTGAGGCAAGCTACGAAACTTGAAATTAAAGAATTATTGGCCCTACACGGACTACAATATCATTGTTTGGATCATTTTCCAGCAGTTCCAGTTTATCATATTTTTTCAATCATATTTCGACATTTCCCTGTTTATTGAAAGACGTGGCACAACCAGCAAGTATACAACTTTAAAAACCATATTAACATCCTCTGTATAACAGAGTTTGAGTTTTACTAAATTGTAAATGAATAATTACATCTGGATGTGTTCCCTATTCTGTTATAAGAAAATATTGTATAACAAAACACTTTAACAACTTCACAGTAACAGAAGATCAAATACAAAGAAACTTAAAATACCCTTCGTGAATATAATCCCATATGCATAGAAAATCTGAGAGTCGATTATTGAAGTAAACAAAGATATTTTTTGTTGTTCCAGAATTAGGTTTACCATAAAAGTTTAATTTTTTTATGTATTTGTTAAATTCCTAGACATTGGCTGATTTACAATTAAGGTCCTTTAAGAATCAACTCCACGTCTAAGGACTGACAACATGAATTTACCTTTCAAGACTTGCGTAAAAATAAATAAATCGATAGGTTTAATAAGCTTAGATTTAAATGCACAGTGTTATAAACAAAGGTGGCCGCCTCAGAAAGTGTGTAGGAAAAGGTTAAACAGGCAAACTTCTGCACAACGTAGAGACCTATAATCTTAAATAAAGGCGAACACATGTAAACGTAAACCAAAGGTGAGGTACTCTAAGAAGTCGTGTGGAGATTGGTTGGCCTAACCCATGGCTTCCATTCCCCATCGTTGACACTAATCGGGTATAAATTTTCATCAAAATAAAAAGTAATGTACAAAAACTGTGGAATCTTTGACGCATAACTTCCATATTTAACCCGTTCGTATGCTTATTGGTCAATGTGGCAACGACACAAAGGATTTAGTTTACTTACCTGCTCTCTTTCATGGAGGACAGTTGGTGTACCCTCCCAGACTTTGTTCGGCTTGTGGTTTATACGAAGAGCTTACCTATACTCCTATGCTTGGTGTTAAGGTCGTCTTCTTCACTTTAGACTGCGTCCAACTACACTTAAATTCCCATTATGACATTTTATTGCAGACGCAGTAAAAGATTGTAATACGTGTTTATTTACGAGTTAATAAATTTTGTGAAATTATTGTACGCACACTTCGAAATGGGAACTTCAAGTGTATCAGAGCTGGAAGCCCGCAAAGGATACATTTAACCTGACAGTAGATTGGCGAAGGTGAAATATTTTTGTTGATCCTGTGAAACAATGTATCGGCGATGATTGTTCTAATGGTCTACAACAAACACGAACGTTATGTAGCAGCTGATACAGATTTCGGTTACTTGGAAACGAAACTCGGAAACTACAAAACTGACCATGAATTGTTGATCGTTAAATTCATGTTGGTCTATGGACAACACGTCGCGTAGAGGAGGAATTAATGGGGGCTGTCAGTTGAGAGGTGGAACGGTAGAAATGCTTGGTCAATCAGTGAGGCGTATCCGCGTCCCCTTTCAAAAAGATTTACGGTATGCAATTAAAAAGAGCATTAAGAAAAAATTTAAAACACATTACACTCACGTGCAGCTATTTGGGTGGGTTGAGGGAAACGTATTTCAGTATTAAGATGTCAAAGTTGATATAAAATATTTTGATATGGACCCGACTTTAGTTGACTGTGGAGGCCCACAAATGTTTTTCGGAGAAATAATTAGCAAACAGAATCAACTCTTACTTTGTGAAGTAACTGTTGATGGTTATCAAGGCCAATTCAAAAGGTAATTTAATAGCCTTACATTAGTGGTAAGGACGCAACAATGCGGGTAACCATAAAATTACTATAGGATTCTGTGTATGTTTCCTGATTTTCGTTTTTTTTTTTTATTATCTGAGACTCTCAGAGGTATATGTCGTAGTTGTGAAGTGCACATAACTTTACATATTAAGTCACTAGGCGGGCTTCCGGGAAATAAATTAAAGATTATATTACAGCAAAGATTATATTTTTGCATTGTACCCAAAACATTAATTTCCGCTATCCAACCACACTGAAGACATGAATTATTTTATTTTTGTGAATAAAATATTATTTACATTAATTGTAATTTTTTTAATTTCAATTATTAGGTCTATTCTTACTTATCTTAAATTTAATTTTTTATTACCTTTCTCTGCTACTTTGCTTTTGTCTACCCTTCGTTTTCACATTACTGCTCTTTTGTTCGTTCTTTTTATGCCACTTATTTTTTCCCTTTTTTATTTTTAATCGTTATTTCTTGATTGCTTCCACTTCGTTTGTTAAAATTGTTTTTGTATGATCTCTATTTTGTTTTTAATCATTATCTCTTGTTTGGTTTCACTTCGTTTGTTTAAGGTTTTTTTTTTTTGGTGCATTATATTTACGAGGGTGGAATAAACGGTAATTTTACTTTTTTGCTTCGCAACAAGTTGAGAGCTAGATAGTCTTGTGCGTGGCTGTTATTTGGTTTAAGAAGAGCAGGCGAACCGGCTTAGCTAGCGGTCCCGCTCGACTTTGTAGTCAGTACAGCCATGGGCCATCAAGAGGTACATACGTCTGTTACGCAATGGATTATTGTAACATTTTTAACAAAAGAATACGTTAAACTCTCGAAAAAAAATTCTCGTATGAAGGCACAGTTAGGCAATGATACACTGTTTCAGAATCGTGTGTATACGTGGGCCAGAGAATTTAAAAGTGGACGAGAATGTATGGAAAACGAAAGTCATGACTCGTCTCTCAGCCGGAAAAGTTCTTGCAACAATTTATTTTAGTCCACTCAAAGGGAGTTTAAAAGATTAATTTTCTTCACGAACAACGAACAGTGAATGCGGAATACTACTGTCAGTTGTCACAGTCGGCAAAAGCCGCTTATCGAAACAAAACGCCCTTGCCAAGGGAAACATTGGAAGAAATGGGTTGAGAAATCTTCGAAGAGCTTCCTTCTACCCTTGACTTGCCTCCCAGTGACTATTTTTCGTACGCACCCTTGAAGGAAGCGCTTGGACTCGGAAAACTTCTTGCAACGGGGTTTTCCGACTCAAAGGGAGCTTTAAAGATTGATTTTCTTCACGAACAACGAACAGTGAATGTAGTTCACTAGTGTCAGTCGTTACAGTCGACAAAACGGCGTATCGAAACAAAAAGTCGTTGATAAGGGAAACATTGGAAGAAATGGGCTGGGAAACCCTCGAACATCCTCCTTATAGCACAGATTTGTTTCTCTGTGACTATTGTTCGTTCGCACACTTGAAGGAATCACTTGAAGAAACAAAAAAATCCAAAGTTGTGAAGAAGTTGAGGAGCACGTGCGTAATTGTCTAACAACTCGCACTAAATCTTTCTACTATTACTATACTATTTATTGGCCTGTAGGAAACCGGAAGTTTATGACCTCACAGAGTCGACTCCACCATCGTTCCCTGTCCTGTACACTCTCCTTCCACACTTGACCATCTGATCCGATCTCCTCAAGGTCAAACCTTACATTGTCCTCCGATCTACGTCGCGGGCGTCTTACCTTCTTACTCTTTCCCGTTGGTCTATCGCCAAGAATTCTAGGCACTGTCCTATCATTGCCCATTCGCGCTACATGTTCGGCCCATCTTAATCTTCGTGACCTGATTACTCTTACTATTGTGGGTTTGTGGTGTAGCTTTTCCAATTCGTGGTTGTAGAGTTTCCTCCGTTGTCCTGCCTCTTCATCATACTTACCGCCAAAGATACCCCTTATAACTTTATTCTTGAATACGGTGAATTTGTTTTGTTCCAGTTTTGTGAGAGCCCATATTCCGCATCCGTATAGAACAATCGGCATGAGTAAGGGTCTATAGACATGGAGCTTTATGTTACGTGATAGCAGTTTGGATTTTAGCAGTTTACTGACTGCGTGCCAACTAGCGTTGCCGGAATGCAGTCTTTTGTTAATTTCCTTCGACATTTCGTTACAGGCCGTCAGTATCGTTGCCAGATATTTAAATCCTAAATATTTCTACGAACAAAGAATACTAAAGCTTCCAAATCGGTGGCAAAAGTGTGTAGATCACGCAGTAGACAATATTGAAAAATGTTAACAGTATAGTTAGTGTGTAACATTATCCAATAAATGTATAAAAGGAAACTACCGTTCATATGTGATTTTAATTTAACTTAAGGGGTTAGATCACTGTGATAAGCGTCGAAATGTACTGGTTTCTAGAATTTAATTTCTGACTAAATGGCAAAGATTTGTGAGCAACATTTTTTAATTATAATTACTACGAGGGTGGTCTGAAAACTCAATGTGAAGATAGCAGTACTCGTCAATAAAAGCCAGTAAATGTAGTTGTGCATCTTTTGACAGTTACTCAACAAAATGTCAGCCATTTTGGATGCGTAGTTTTTATTTGACAGTCATTTGAATGACTCGATGTGAGTGTTTTTGTGAAAATGGACAAAATTGAGAATCGAGCTGTCATTAAATTTTTGTTTTTGAAAGGCAAAACAGAGTTGGACTCTGTGTATGGGGACTCTGCACCATCATTTACTACAGTAAAATTTTGGGCAGCTGAATTTAAATGTGGCCGTGAGAGCTTGGGAGACGTTGAACGTTCGGACGTCCAACAACTGCAACAACTGACGATAACATCGCTAAAGTTCACCACATGGTACTAGACGGCCATGGAATTAAAGTGAAAGAGATAGCAGAGGCTATGAAAATGTCCAAGGAATATGTTTGTCGCATATTAAATCAAGATTTAGGCATGAGAAAGCTGTCCGCGCGTTGAGTGCCGCGTGTGCTCACGGTAGGCCAAAAATGTGTTCGAATTAACATTTCCAATTCTCTGTTGACACAGTTTAGGCGCAATAAATCCAAGATTTGGCGCCGATTAATTACTGTCGATGAAACTTGGATACACCATTATACGCCCGAAACTAAAATACGTCAAAAAAAAGTGTACTGCAAACGGGGAATCGGCTCCTAAAAAAGCAAAAACTGTTTTTTTCGGCTGGGAAAGTGATGGCGGTTGTTTTTGGGATAGTCATGGAGTTATCATAATCGATTATCTTCAAAAAGGAAAAACCATCACCACGCACTATTACTTGACCAACTGAAGGCAGAAATTGCAGAAAAGCGGCCACATTTTGCAGAAAAAGAAAATCCTGTGTCACCAGGACAGTGCGCCGTCTCATACCTCAGCGGTTGCCATGGCGAAAAGCCACGAATTACGGTTTGAAATGCTTGACTATCCGCCTTACTCACCAGGTCTAGCCTCAAGCGACTTCTTTTTGTTCCCTAATCTAAAAATTGCGCTCGGAGGACAGAGATTCTCGTCAAATGAGGAGGCAATAACCTCCGTGAACAGTTATTTTGCAGAGAAAAACGCCGAGTACTATTTGGACGGGTTAGAGAGATGGGAGCATCGCTGGGAGAATTGTGTAGAGTTACAATGAGACTATGTAGAAAAATAAAAGTAAATTTTATGAAAAAATGTCTCGTATATTTTTGTCGGCAACTTTTCAGCCCACCCTCGTATATATTTTCATTAAGTTCTGTTACATTATAACATGTTTTGTTAAACAAGGTTTGGGGCAAAAACGTAAGGCACCCTTCGCCGCGCTTTTCTGTGATTTGATTTTCAGATGAGCCTGGACGCTGTGTTCATATAAAAACTAACTATATTGTATTGTCTTTCGTCGCACGTGGAATTTTTGTCTATTCTCGTCGTTAGTGGCGAAGAAAATCCATCTGTTTTTTTTCCTGTAAAGCGCATTTATTGTTGTGTTTCTATACATGTTTGTGTTATCTGTAACTGTGTTGTTGAAAATTGTTTTGTCCATTGTTCGTTTATAGTTTCGTCCATTTGTTGAATGTATTTGTCGAACTTGTCATTCGTCTGGGTTCTGTTTGTTGAATGATCTGATGAACCGCGACCATCGCATTGTCCCACACTCCGTCGTTCGAACATGGGCGGAAAGAATCATGTGCGTCTCTTTTCTATAGGTGTTATCACGGTGGTTGCTAAAATGCACTTGCTAAATGTGTTCCACCTCCTCAGATATTTTCCAACGCCACGTATCATGCCTGTCGTTTTTCTATAGGTATTATCATGATCGTTGTTCAAATGAACTTGCTGAATATGTTCCGCCTCTTCAAACAGTTTCCCGCGATACCCGTTAATCTGAGAATGCGCATAAGTTTACGTTGAAAGTCAACTTCAGGCGCACAAACAAATATAGAGAGTCATTCTTTAGCGGAACCACACGAATGCGGAATATTCTACCTGATCATGTGTCCTCGTCGTTGGAATGTCCAGGCATTTAAGACCAATTTACATCGATACTTCCTTTCCTTATTCACTTCCTCTCCTTCCATTCGCACTGTGGTCTGACATTTAAGGGTACTCCAAAATCCCCCCTTTGTGCGCGCGTTTTTGTAAAAAAAGGGCATGGGAGAAGTCATTAAATATTTAAAATGCAACAGACACCTAAATGGTCACCAAAACGGATTTCGCAGCAGATGACCCATGAGAGACCATTTGAGGTTTGTAAGTTGGACATCTATAATTAAGAAAACATAATGAGTCAAGAACAGTCGTATTGTTTATCACCCATATTCCTGATCGCGTCTGGCATAAATCATTATTAATATAGCTTCATTCATATTAACTGTTGCAACAATTTTGCGAATTGATAAAGAGTTTCTTCAAAAATCGATTAAAAATCCCCGTAGACGGCGTATCTTATTTTCTGTTAATTCCAGAGTGCCTTAAGGTTCTATTTTGGCACCCATCCTGTTTATGTCGAGTATTATTGATTTGGTAATATCAAAGTATTCAGTTGTGTCGTGTCGGCGATATTACGCCCTATTCTTTATTCGGCCCACTACCATCTCAAATGAGATCCATCCAGGTGGATTCCTTGAATAGAGATGTGGATAAAATTTTACAATGGATAAAGGCCAATATTGTCGTCTGCAACACGGCGAAGTCGCAAATACAACGTTTATGACAAAAAATGGATCGCCAGTGCTACAGCTTAAGATGAAGGACGTTAAATTAAAGGAAATTAAGAATTTGCTCCGTAACATGGTCTGTGGGGATGTAATTGGGAATTGAATATCGCCAAGTCCATCTCCAGTAAGCTGAGTCTTCTTTAGTCGAACCGCACGAATGTGGAATGCTCTACCTGATCATGTGCTCCCTCATCGTTGTAATATCCAGGCATTTAAGGCAAATGCACATCGATACTTCCTTTCCTAAATCACTTTGTTTCCGTCCGCTTGCATGGTGTTCTAACATTTAAGGGTAGCACAAAACTCCCTTTTGTGCTCGTTAGTATAAAAAAGGTTTGTGGGACTACGAATTCTTACAATTCTACCAATTCGCTCGGGAGCCTTATTACGGCACTAAATGCACAGTGGCCACTATCGTACTCAGTTCATATTTCGTCGGCTGGTGTTTAGTAGTCTCAGTCGTGCATCAATAAGCATAAGATCTAAGTAAGATCTACTCCTTGGAAAGGAAGAATATTCCGTAACCAGAAGGTCAGTTTTATATTCTATGCGATACTAATCTGGCTCCTCGATAGTATAGTGGTTAGTATACCCGCCTGTCATGCGGGAGCCCGGGTTCGATTCCCCGTCGGGGAGCCTTTGGCGCAAGACTAATGACCTTGCCCGGAAAAAACAAATCATTATGGAAAATTTAACAAGCCTCAGGACTTGCTAAATAAGGCCAAGACCGGTTCCCGGTTGTAGTGCCGATGATGATGATGATGATACTAATCTAACAAACTAACCAGCCGATTTCCTCTAAGGTTGGACATACAATTTCTTCATCGGATTAGCTGTTAAGCGACATGTTCGCGAATGATAAAGCTACTGCCAAAACTGTATCTATCTATTCTTTTCGATTCCACTATTTTTTTCCCAATTTCGAAAGTGAATGTCCCCTTAACACAATATGTTGCAGAAATACGCAATGACTTTTTTGCCAACTCAGTAGGTATATAGGGTTCGACTGGCAAATTATTTAACCTGCGGATTTTTTTTTTATCAGAAGGTAACATTATGCCACCTTTCCCAACCTAAAACCGGCACTATCTACCATTCGCGAAATCCTCATCATCAGCACTACAACCGGGAACCGGACTTGGCCTTATCTAGCAAGTCTCGAGGTTTGTTAAATTTTCCATAATAATTTATTTTTACGGGTAAGGGCATTAGCCTTGCGCCAAATTCTCGGAATAGAGTTAAATATTCGTTTGTACCACATGAACTGCCCGATTTTATAGTAAACATTTAAAAGTCAATGTTATTTTTCCGTAAAGTTTTATTCAATCAAAATAGGATCCGTTGGCATCTATGCCATTCTTCCAACGTGATACAAGGTCAAATATTTATTTTTCGTAGAAGTGCTGACTTTTTGAGGCAGTGAAATCCTCCTCGATAGTATAGTGGTTAGTATGCCCGCCTGTCACGCGGGAGGCCGGGGTTCGATTCCCCGTCGGGGAGCCTCTGGCGCAAGACTAATGACCTTGTCCGGAAAAAAACATATCATTATGGAAAATTTAACAAGCCTCAGGACTTGCTAAATAAGACCAAGACCGGTTCCCGGTTGTAGTGCCGGTGATGATGATGATGATGATGATGAAAGGCTTTTATGACCTCTTGCTGGGATCCGGAAGACCCTCTGCCAGCAAAATGAATCCAGATTGCGAAAAAGATGGTAGACCGTTGGGGAAATGTCAGGAGAGTACGGTGGATCCGGAAGAAAAGTAAAGTCTCTCTTGGTAGAACAGACAACCAGATCTCGTAATGGAGATCATGGTGGTGTGTGTGAGATCGTTCAGATCTGATGTTGTTTACACGTGCTTAAGGCAAAGGATCAACGAAGCAGGCAGGCGGCAAAGACAGAGGAGGAAACGACCAAATGCATTGTTCGGTAATGCGGTACATCGTTTACGCGATGAATCGTCGCTATTATCGACGTTGGGAAAAAGGTGCTAATGGAATTGGTGGCCAAAACGAATCCCTTGCATGCATTTGTATATGTGGGTTAATTCGTTTGTGGCGACGTACGAAATGGATGATTGTTTGTCTATTGAACAACGAATCGCTGGTCGGCTTGTTGCAGCTGTAAAAACAAGCCGCCCGACATTGCATTTCAAATGATAACAATGGGTGCCGAATGGTTTGTATTTATAGTGCATATGCACATTACGGAACTATTTTAAGAACTTTAGATAATGCGTTGTATGCATTAAATGTCGTTGAAAAAGGCAAATGTCTTCAGGTGCCAATGCAAATGCATTGGCGGGAAACAATGGGAGTTGGGTTGTAATAATGGGGGTTCTGCATGATAAGTTAAGAAATAAATCTTACGGAGAATTGTATGCGAAGAGATGCATGAAAGGTAAGTTTTCTTTTTCAGGGGCTTTTTGGATTACAGATTTGATCTCTTTAATGCGTGAAGCATTTAAGGTGCTAATGCGATTGCATTAGTGAAGTTATGAGATTGGATGGAAGTTATGGGGGTTTTTCAGGTAAGTGAACCGTGGGTTTGGCGGAACCGCCACAAGAACTTCTTATTCCCGACTGAGCTGAGATCGGACATTTCATGTGGTACAACCCAATACTTCTCGGGATCATATAGCAGCGCTTATAACACGACCGAGTGGCATCCACCTAGTCTAACTTCTTCGCCCGGTTCAACAGCCAATCTCTAAATGGTGTTCAAAAATGTCCCCCATAAGAAATGTCATTAGACAGTTAACGCAACGATCAATACATGAAATATAGTTTAAGAGGTTCACATATGTAAACACCAATCGATTACTTAAAATTCTGAAAGTCCTATAAGGAAATATGTCGCAGATCCTGCAACAGAAGATATTAATCGACCTGCAGACATTTTTACGGCTTAGATAACAAGAAAATTTGTAAGATAAAATTAAACCTCACAATGCCTAAAGATCGTTTCCCACCATCTTGACTGTGTAATCGAAATTTACCAGTTTCTCTTTATGAATCGTTGCACATCGTATTGAATTTCTGATGCCAGAAATATCCCCATACATGTATATAAGTTAAAATAAACCGAACATGGACACTTAGGCCTTTCCAATCCATCCTTTACATGCAACTATTTTTCCCTTAGACGGCTTACGCCATTTAAAACTACCGAACTCCAAAGCAGCACCATCTTCTATCTATGGTAGAACATAAATTTGACCTGTCACACAGTTTTTATGGAGGAACTGCCCTAAATGCGCTTGAGTACCCTCCTTTCTATGCCCTTTCCATTTTCTTTCATTTCTTATTACACCACTTTTTGTCCTTTGCCAAGCGGATGGTTGTGCGTTTGTGTGATTGTGATGTATGCCACTGTGGACGCCGTAAAATAGGATAACTTATCTCATTGATACAAAAGCACCATAGAACATGTCTTACTTGAACTGCTCTAGTGGAAATTACATTCCAGGATTTATTCAATGAAAACATCCACATCCTTGTGCACAGGATCAAATTGCGAATAAGAAATAAAAGTCTGTAATTTTTCAACGAATAAATTTGCAGATATGTATCTACACTCTCTAGGGCTATTAAAGGCGTTTTATTTACGGACCAAGTATCAAAATACATTACTCGTCTGGATGTATGTCCTTGAGCATTTTATCTTGAGGGTAACAAATCTCTCAGTTCATGGCGAATTTTCCCAGATACATTTGATCGAATATTTTTCGCATTACCTTTCGCCATCGGCATTGCGTTCCTACACACTTCACCGTCTAATATGTAAGCCACTGGCTCCCCTGCATTGCTAGCAATGCCGGCTCAATTAGTTAGGGTCCACATTATCGCCAGTGGACTCCATTAGTTCGCAATGACTTTGAGATGTGAGCGTGAAATATTAATTTCCCTTCGATACGCCGACTGCAGGTAATGTAACTGCGCTGGAAATGGTATTTGCACTTAGGTAATCAAGCTTAAGCTTAATTCCAGGGATGTTTGTAATTAAAATTTTGAATTGGAGCGCGGATGGGAGGTTTGTGTGGGGTACGTGTCTAATTTTTGAATTAAACTGTCTCCAAAACTTCCGGTAGTTAGTTAAGTTAGTAGTTGCGAGATAAGGTCAGGAAATGTGTTCACCGGTCGGAAAAAAAACCACGTGTTCCATTATACCGATGGTAAGTGAGTGCGACGCTGCCAGAATAATCTTACGGTACCTTACGTGTGTTTTTAGGTTTATGTGAAAGTTTTACCGTTTGCTCTATAATTATTTACTAGTCTATTTACTGTTGAGCTCTTTTAAATGTCCCATAATTTTTAATACCTCTGGTGACTGACGAAGGAGTTCCTACTAGCTTTGATCAATTGTTATGTGTATCGTGTGTAGCTACACTATTTAGAAAATCGCACTAATTGGGTACAGCGAACTTTCATTCAATTATTTGGCGCCGTAAGCATTGGGCCTCTCTTTTATACGTCAATAAATCCCCGTAAATGTCATTATTTGTGTACAGCGTAATAAACACTAATTTACAGCAACACCTTTCCCTGTTGATGGTTGCCTTTGTTGCCATTATAATTCTTTTTATTTCTGTTTTCCAACCCACTATTTGCTAAACGAGTTTATTACCCGGCCGTATCTTTGTTCGCTTATTTTTATTCGCGTTTGAATGACCTCCGCCCTCACTCACTACTCCTAAACGAGATGAGGTCGAGAAACGGTGAGGGGATGCTAAACTCGTTGTCTCGTCTCCGCTAGTAGCACTATTTATCCGCGTAGCTCCGTTTACAACAAACAGTTTATATGTCAAATCAAACGACCAACTAATTGACATCAATAAAGCTTTCTAATTTTATTTGCCCATTCATCCAGATATAGGCTCGAGATGAAACGCGGCGCAGCGGAAAAAGACGCGTGTAGAGGCGCGTAAAAATCTATGTTATCAAAACTATCAATAAAATCTGTTTTTATAGGGAAATTAAATGATGTACGCAAATTATATGTGCGAGTGGCTGTTGGCAGCACTGGTGCTACGGGGTTGACGCGTATTCATGCGTGCAAGTTAAATGTTATTTGGAGGGGACGCGCAGTTTACTGGCTGGTGTAATAAAACGGCTATACTTTTAATTGAACGCAACTTGGACCCATTCATGGGACATTGTAGATATTAAATCTAGGGCTCTGATTACTGTGGATGGGGGTTAACGCTGGTGAATGGTGGTACAGTCTGAGCATGATGAAAATTTTGTCACAAATGCTTTTGGCCGAGAAATTTGCATATAAATTCAATGTAAAAGACTGGGACAGGACTAGAATATTCTATTGGGTAGAACGTATAAGGTGGGGGAAGAATCCCCTGCAGCGATGGGTGCGCTATGGGGGTGAAAGTTGAGAGAAGACTCGTAAAATTCCCTGCAAGGATAATACATATTTGCATGTAAATTATCCAGAGTTTTTATGACATTTTATTTACTTTGGGTCGTGCTTGTTGTGAGTGACGGAGGTGGATGTGCCCACATCCTTTTATGGGACGAAGCTGTGAAACTCATAATGGGATGTATATATTTGAATGTGGCTGCTTTGGAAATATTCTGTGAGGGTGTGAGCTCTATATTTTAGGCATTGCCAGATAAGATATTTTAAAAAAGGTTTTTGTTTGTTTTAGAATATTTAAAATAAATAATTATAAATATGAACACAGTATTTTCTATACTAAGAGATTCCCCGAGGCACCATAAACTGTGGCTTCACCGAATATTTGAATGAACATTAATTCCGTACCTATCCAGGGAAGAATTACATACTTAATTCTTTAGATAATTGAAAACCTGTCACATTTTATTTTCACAAGACGATATAGATATACCTACTTTTTTGAAGTAATGAAATAATACATACTTGTGAGAATAAGTTTTTGTTTTTGTCACCTGTTTATAAAATCCATTATAAAAATATTATAATCACCGTTCAATAAATCTCGACTAACCCGGAGTTATTATTAAAATATCTTTATGATTTATGTGGAGCAATAACATTTAAATGTCTAATTTGATGACAACCGGTCTATAATCTAACAAGTTACAGTGATTTCAGTAGCGCTACTATTGTGGTTTTGAAAGCAATGGAAAAAAACTGAGTTTCGTATGTTGATAAAATATTGTTTCTGAACAAAGTAAAATACACCATTCAAGCTCAGTAATGGTTTAAGGAATGTTATCTTCTGGCTTTGTTCCGTGAAAACCAACTGTTTGTCGATGGTACGCTGATTTCAAACGAAGGTGTACTGAGACAGATGTTGCCTAACAATCGGGTGGTCTAAAATGAATCAGGACTCAAGAAAACATCAACCACGTCCTGAAAATATTGACGGAAAATCGAAAAGCGATAACGCAGATTATTATTATTATTATTTATTATTTATTGGCCTGTAGGAACCCGGAAGTTCATGACCTCATCGACTAGACTCCGCCATTATTCCCTGTCCTGTGCGCTCCCCTTCCACGTTCGACCATCCGATCAGATCTCCTTGAGGTCAAACCTAACATTGTCCTCCCAACTCCGTCGCGGGCGTTCTCTCGGTCTCTTTCCCGTTGGCTTACCGTCAAGAAGTCTATGCACGGTCCTATCGTTGCCCATTCGCGCCACGTGGTCGGCCTATCTTAACCTTCGCGACTTGATTACTCTCACTATTCTCTGTGCGGTACAGCTCTTCCAATTTGTGGTTGTTGAGTTTCCTCCATTGTCCTGCCTCCTTGTCATATTTGCCGCCAAAGATACCCCTTAAAATTTTGTTCTCGAATATGCGGAATTTGTTTCTTTCCCATTTTGTGAGAGCCCATGTTTCGCAGCCGTATAGAACAATCGGGATGATTATGGTTCCATCGACACGGAGCTTTATAGTACGTGATAGCTGATTGAATTTCAACGCAGATCATGAAGAAATAAATTGTCATTGAAATGATGTCTTCAAGCAAGCGGCAGAAGAGGTTGCCTAGAAATCAATGACAAGACAATATATATGGTCACGGTGAGGGCAGACGGACCCCAAGGAACGCACAAAAACGTCAGGGAAAAGATATTCGATAACGTTAAAGAGTTTAAATATCTGCGAACAATATTAACGTCTAGCATGAAATATTAAAGCGAATCAACAAAAGACTACATTCCAGCTGCGTTAGTCGGTACGCAGTCAGAAAATCAAAACTGCTGTCACATATTACAAAGCTTCGTATTTATAGACACGTCAATTGTTGCGAGACATGGACGCTTACAAAACGAGAAGAGAACAAGAACTGCGGATTCGAGAATAAAGTTTTAAGGAGTATCTTTTGGGGCTAAATTTGATATAGATGCAGGACAATGGAGGAAACTCCACAACCGAGAATTGAAAAAGCTATAAGTCAAATCTACAATAGTAAGAATATCCAGAATGTGAGGACTAAGACAAGCTGGTCATGTAACGAGTATGGGCAACGATAGAACCGTACGTAGAATTCTTGACGGGTGATCAACGGAAAAGAGACCAGTAGAAAAGCCGCGAGGGACAATGAAAGCCGCAGGGAACGACAGGGAACGATGTCTTAGCCGAATCGGCGAGGTCATGAACTTTCGGGTCCCTACAGAATAAAAATGGAAAAACGATCCATAAACTATACAAATTGGGCCTTAAATCTCCTCCCTATCCACCCTACTCAACACACCTGACACCTTCGGGGTCTGATGATCTGCGCTTTGGTTGGTGTGGGTATGTTTGTGCCGTCTTGTACTGTGCGTCCGTGTGTGTGGTGTGATAGTAGTTGACCGTATTGGACGGGTCCAAGAATACTCTATTATAGGGGGGAATGTTGTTGGGAAACGTGCTTTCTTCAGTTTTGCACCGAAGAAGAAATTGTGATAGTCGGATCGGAAGCGATCGAAAGAGAGAAGGGTCAGGAACGCAAGACTCCCGTACAAGTACGCTCTCACTGTTCTGAATGCTTTCGAGGTACTTGTATGCTAATTGTAGCATGTACTCGTCTATAGGGATAATGGAGGCACCTTCGTATAGGTGAGAGTTGGGGTAATGGTGACCGTCAGGCCTTCTAAAGTGGTTGATGCATCTTCTGAGGAGTTTCCTTTCGAAAACCCGAAGTCTTTCTATTTGGACTGAAGATATGCAGGACCATATGGGTAAAGCGTACGATATTCTAGATCGGATTAGCTGCTTATAGCAGAGAAGTTTAACTTTGGTATCCACTTTGTTGCTCCACATCAAAATGTTGTGCAGTTGCTTAGACCGACCGAAGCCCCTTTGAAGAATGTGAGTCACATGTTTGATGCAATTAGTTTTTGGGGTATAAATGACCCCAAGATATTTCATCCTGTCCTGTGGTCTTATCGTAGTACCTCCTATTTGTATTCAATATTCTGTAAGTATCGAGAAGTGGGTTGGAAGTGTTTACTACTCCGAATTATAGCTTTGGATGGGTTAAGTCGAATTCTCCATCGACTGCAATATTGATATAGTTCGTCCAGGTGACACTCAGCTGCTCCGCCGATGTGCATGCCTAATATAAGTCCATAGCCATCGTCTTTGTTCGCTCGTTTCCAGGGTGCCGTTTTCCTCGCTGGCTTCCTGGAATCAGCGCGTCACTGATCATTGCTTTTCAGGAACTTGTGTACTGGCGCTTGCCCTGTCTTTCCTGGGAATTCGTGTCGAAGTGATGCATCGCCAACTAGTGTTCTGCCTGCTCTGTTAGGTTCGTCCACATCTGGCATCAGTCTCTCCAGTACTGTATGTGTTGTCCTACTTTGCCGTGTAGCGCTTGTGGTGCTTAAAACTCATGAGGTGTTCCATTATAACCTCTAGATATTTGATATCGGGGTTGGATTCGATTATATGTCCGCTGTTCTGCCGTTTTTCCGACTGGGCATCAGATACGTCCCTGTTTTGTTCTCTACTAGTTCCAGTCTAGCATCGTTTTTACCACCTGGTTCGATTTCTCACAGGTTTCTTGGAGTTTGTTTGTTGTTGCGATATTTCCTAGATCGTCCGTGTATGGTATCCACTCCTGGTGGTTTATTTATTTGTAGCGCCCCCTCATACAGCACGCTCCATAGGAGCGATCCAAGGACTAAACCCTGTGGTACTCCTATCTTTACGTTGTGTTTTCGTGGGCCGCCCTCTCTTTCATATATTAGCACCCTGTCTGTGAAATATGAGGCTGTGGTCTTCAGGCGGTAGCCAGGTACTCCCAGTTGATGAAGCGCTTTTATTATGTGTTTCCGACTGAGATAAGTGCATTCTTGATCTCCAACGTGATAACTGCACAATACTGCAGGATCTGGATCCCACCAGCGCTCCATCAGCGTTTTGCACACTCGGGCGATTGCATCCACTGTCCTTCATTTCCGTCTGAAACTGTACTGCATATGTGAGAGTCCTCCTCTTCGTTGAAGGACATCTGAAATTCGGTCGTCTATTAAAATTTGTGCAGCCTTGTTGTATCGAGTTTTTCTTATTGTGTTGCAGATATTATTGCTGTTATACTATGGACTAGTTACGTGACGTTCGTCTGCTCTGATATCGTCTACTGTAGTGTAGTCTAATCTGGTTTAGTGTTACGTTTCAGTGTATTGTGGTTTTGTTTGGTATGATATAATCTGGTCTGATCTAGTATATCCTGATGTGGTATTGTTTAATAGAGCTTGTTTTGGTTTGTGTCGATCTGATACCCTCGTATATTTTAATCTATTCTAGTTTGATCTGGATTATTTTCCCATAATATATTATGGCATAGTTTAGTCTGCTCTATCTCTGTTTAATGTTTTGCCTTTACTATATTTCGCATGTCCTACCATATAGGTAAATGCAAGGGATTGAAAAGAAAAAAGAAAAACGATGGTAGAGTGTAAAATTGCTTTGTGTAAAATTTCCTGGTATAGTCTGGTCTAAGTTGGTTTAATTTCCCCTACCGGCTCTAGTATAGTGTAGTCTGCTTTACCCTGGTCTGCTCTAGTCTAGGTTGGCTTGGTCTAATGTTTTGCCTAATTGGTTTCGTCTAAAGTAATTTGATTAAATCCTGCCCGGTCTAGTCCGACTTAGGCTGGTCTTGGTCTACTACTACTTTGGTCTAGTCTGGTGTCCCTGGTTCAGATTGTTCTTTTCTAGTCTAATTAGTTTTGAATATTCTAATCTTGCTCAGTCGAGGAAGACTTGGTGTAGTGTACTCTGATCTGGTCGTTGATATGCTTCTGCTTAACGACTTAGTCTTGCCTGGTCGGATATAACGCAGTCTGATTCAAGGGGGTATTCTGGTGTAGAAGGTTAAAAAACCCGAATTTGCTGATTAATTTCTTTTTTAGAAAAAAAGAAAATTTGAGCATTTATTGTGCATACATAGAAGTGTTTAAATTAATTTTCTCATTAAACTTTATGCATAAACAAGCAAGTTATAAATAATAGACATCAGCGCAAAAATTTTTTTTTTTTGTGGTGTGCAGTGTAGAGCCTCGTCGGATGATCCGTAAAAAAAAATTTTTTTATAATAGATTATGGGTGTAGTCAGTTGATGAGTATTTAAAGTATTTAAAAAAAAATTGTTTTTACACAAAAATCTCATTGAAAAAAGTCTTGTTTTTGCGAAAATTTTCAACTTATTTTTGTTTATATCTTTTTAAAATAAATATTACATTTATAATATATAAATACATTCATCAACTGGGAAATCAATCAACTTTTTAGTTAAAAAAATATCATATGAATTCATCTGTAAAAATATGAGTTTAGACTTGGCTAGATTCTGTCAAAGTTATTTATCAGGCTGAGTTTAGTCGGATCTGGTAGAGTCTAATGTGGTACCTTGTATAGTCTAATGTGATGTAATCTCTAAAAAGTAAATATCACATACAAAGATAAAACCACAGACAGCTTCAATGCGTATGTTTACATTGTGTCAAATGTCTACCCGGAATTTCTCAATAAAGTAAAAAATTTCAAATTAATAATCAACATTTATATTATCGCCCTCAAAGTAGGCCCATTCCGAGGCAATACCCCTATGCCAACGAGTAATCCAATCATCCATACACATTTTATAGGCCGGGATCGATGTTGCCCCCTTCTTCGATTTCTCTTTTACGGCTTCAATCGACTCGAAACGTGTTTTTCGAAGTGACCATTTGAGTTTGTGAAAAGTCACAAGGGGGCATTTCTGGTGAATACGGTGCTTGTTCGATTGTTTTTGTTGAGTTTTTGGTCAAAAACTTGCTCAAAAAGCTTTGTGCATTATTGTAGTGCAAAATCTAACATTTGTCTTTCCACAAATCCGGCCTCTTTTGACGAACACTCTCTCGCAAAAGCTTCATAGCTTTCCTAAGTACTATTCCTCATTCACTGTTTGACCTGGTGGAAGAAGTTCATGGTATACCATCCCACGCTAATTGAAGAAAGCAGTGATTATGACCTTAATTTTTAATTTACTATGTCATGGTTTTTTCGGGTTCGGCTCGATTTGTTAGCGGTATTCGGATGATGGTTGACTTGTTTGGATGTCACACTCGTATTCGTCTCGTCATCAATCATGATGGCTTGCATGAGTGTAGAGTCAACGGCGACTCGAGAAAGTATAGCGTTTAAAATAATAGTGAAGAAGAACGTGTGATTCGAACTGACGCTATGTCAGTTTGAATCACCAAAAATTGTACTTAAGCGTTACCCATCAGGCTACTGGCCGTGTTTCTGCATTTGATTTTTAAACTCGATTATACTCCACAGATGTGAAGTGTTATGTTATCGCTAAGGTATCCGGCTCTGATGTATCATTTTATTCGATTTTTCGTTCGGTGCTCTTCACTATTTTGCTTCTGAATTGTGTGTGTATCTGTTAGAGTCGCCACAAAAGCACGTCTTCATCATCATCATCATCATCAGCACTACAGCAGGGATCCGGTCTTGGCCTTATTTAACAAGTCTGAGGCTTGGCAAATTTTCCATAATAATTTGTTTTCCGGGCTAGGTTATTAGCCTTGCTCCAAAGCATGTCTTCAGCAACTGCTTTTCAATGTTCTTTTTGCTAAAAATTTAGCTCTTTTGGAACAAGCCTTGTTGCGATGCGTCTCATCTTCAAAATCTCGACGAAAATCTGATTCGTGTGAAATGTTTGGGTTTGTGCTAGCTCTCTCAAGCTACAACCACGACTTTCGAGCAGCAATTCTTTCACTTTAGCGATGTTTTCCTCAGTCAAAGGCGTCCGTGGAGCGCTCTCGAGAGGTAAATTATTAACGGCTTAACGACCACTTCTGAATGCTTTGCACCATTCATACACTTGTATTTTCGATAGAACTGAGTCGCCATAGGTCCTAACCAATATTTTCAACGATTCTGTATAAGAAATTTATTTGGAAACACAAAATTTAATACAAATTCTTTGCTCAACCAAATTATCCATTATAAAAATCGAAAAACGTACTTGAGGTGAACCAACAAAATCAGCAGCTGTAAACAAACTAATTGACAGAGAGCCCTCATACTCGACGTCATTGTAGTGCTCCAGAAAGCCCTGCTATTAATATCCCCCTTACATATCATGTCCTATTCATCATCCTTATACAAGACATGAATCTAAACGATTCCAAAACAATATCGGGCAACCATAGCAGCTGCTAAAAATACCAAACCATGAATCTAAACGATTCTAAAATCATATCGAGCAACCATAGTAGCTGCTCAAAATAACAAACTCCCATGCATTTTGAATACCATCAGCAAAATCAATATCGAGCAACCGTGGCAGCTGCTCGCATATGATTGGCCAAACAAACTTTCATGTGTTTCAGGGTTCAAATATAAAAAGGAAAACGAACATGTTTTCAGTCTCTTTTATCAATCTTCATTCAATCTTCATAGCAGTCACTCATTCAGATTATTGATCATTTTTCAATCACGTTACAGTGTCGACACACTATGTGGACGAACTCAAAACCCATTTAAATATATCTTTTACAAAATAAGATAAATAGTTGTTTGAATTTAAAAGTACTAATCTGAGAATTCTACGCTCTTCCCTCAATCCAAGAGGAAGCACGGAGCAGCATAACATCATTATGTTTCACAGTGGTGCTGTTACGGACCTACCCCGCGTCCAGCCCCCCCCCCCCCCCCCCAACAGCCACTAATCCCCTTTCGCAAGTTTCCCCTCTCTACCTGTAAAAGGAAAACAAATCGCCAAGTAGCTAATTTGCATAAGCTACCTTTCCCCTGTTTGGGTAGGGTATCCGATATACTTCCGACCGCGGTCTGGACCTCTGTGGATCTCCTTGGCTCGGGTTCCCGACTTATGTGTGGACATCTTCATCCTGTCTTTTGTAAATTCAACGGAAACGCTTACCGGATTTACTTTTGTTTGTGAGAATTCCAAACAATTCTCGGGTCCATTGACTTTACAGTTACTAGTCAGGAAGTCGTTCCCTAACAACCCATCTGCTGACAATCCCGGTACGGAGTCTATTACCTGAAAGCTACAGGAGATCTGTTGGTGCAGTTTGAATATCCCCTTACAAAAGCCCCTAGACTTTCCCTTGCCAAAAAGCGTTTGGAGGGTAGTTGCCTTTTTGGTGTCCAATGTTGGTCCATTTTGGAGTGCCTTCAAGTTAAGAAGGCTGATCTCCCCACCTGTGTCCACTATTAGACGTGTAGTGATTCTACATCCAATATCTGATGGGAGCTGAACAATTGGAACTTTTGTTGATAGTGGCTGAGGACAGATTTCTTTAATTGGTGGCTTTACTTTGGTCGGGATGGGGAATTCCGACCCGGCCTCTGGGGGTTTTCCGACGTCTCCCATTTTGCTTTTTGTCGACATACTGTCGCCGTGTAGTTGTGTCGCCAGCAAAATGTGTACCATTCCCCGTTCTTCTGTCGCCGATGTCCCTGTTTTGGCGTCTCTGACGCGTCTGTAGCGGTTGACTTCGACTAGCTACGGTCCGCCCCGGGTCGACGGCGATGTATCAGTTTTCGAACCTTTGAGTGTTCAGTACTGCTCGAACTAGTACTGCCCTTTGCTCGTGTCTGTTAACCGCCTTTGTCGCGTGGCTGATTATTGTCCTTCGGAATTTTTTTCCTTTGGACTGTATGCCATTCCGTATTACCGTGCAGGTCGGTGGGGTTTGGTCGCTGAGTACAGGCTTAACCACTTTGGGTGCATCTGTCAGCTTTAGGGATTTTACCCACATTGCTTTGCTACGATACTCGTCCCACGTGTGAGCCTTTCGGCCACAAAATTCACAACAACATCAATTGCTGTACACTCTACGATTCAATGCTGTTGCTTGTTTCGAAGTGGATGCTTGTTCTTGCCCTAGATTTGAGGCATTCACGGGTGACTTCCGTTGGTTCTGCGACCTTAGTTGTGAAGGTTCGGGATTATCCGTCTTCTTTTGTGTAGTTTGTGTCCGACAGTCTTGGGCATAGTGCCCATATTGATCACACTTCGTGCACAACGGTGTGTTTCGGCGTCGAAGGCATTCATCATACAAATGCCTTTTCCTATTGCAGAAGGTGCAAGTCATGCGTGCAATCCATGGGTGTGGTGCACGTTTATCCCTGCCTTGGCTAGAGGAGTCACTGTGATAGTCACCTCCGCATCTTTGAAGGTGTCATGGTACCTCGGGCTTCTTTAGCTTAGACCCTGTTGGTCTTCTAGGAACTGTAAAGTCAATTGTTGCAGTTCCGCAACATGTATTATACATTATACCATTACGGAAAAAACACCATTGGCACTGAACGCTGCCAATGACAACCAGCAGATTCATCGGACTGATAACGAGCCCGTTATCAGTAAAATAACACGAAGGAGAACAAAGAAGTGTGATATATTTTACCACTGTACTGTTCTCTCACAGTTTGTTTTTAATGTTAATGTTAAAATCTTGTTTTGTATACGGTGCTTTCAGAACCTGTTGTTTTTCTTAACGTTAGTAGATTACACAGTGTGCTACACAGTTGTTACGTTCTGGATGTGATTCTAATCGATTATAAAAAATTAAGAACAGATTATTGATGTATCGTTTACCTTTTAACGTGTTTTTAAATCGTTTCATTGTGCAAATTTAAATCGTAATAAAGGTTAAATTGTAGTGTTAAAATGTGTTTAATTACTGCCCAATGCGGCAGTCATTTGCTGAGTCAACGCCATGATTTTCATTTTGCTGTCGCGTCGAGGAATCTGTCTCGATGCTGAACATTTTGGTCCTTCGAGCCGGATAGTTCGAAGTGTGCAGTGTGCCGGATTCTTACATCCGCAAGAAAACGCAACAACTCAAAACGGAGTCCAACATCCGAGGGACAACAGCTGGATTTACGATCCGAGGAACAAAATATCGCCGAAAACCAAGGTAGGTGGCAATTATTTTATAATATAATTTGACATATAATTTAATTTAAGAGATCCAAGTGATCTTAAATAAAAGTGTTGTGTGGTGTGTGCATAAAAGTGTTAAGTTAGATTTATTCGAAGTGCCAATCAATGTTTATCGAACGCAATCAGCAATTTCTTGAAACAGCCGAACAGATTAAGAATGAAGGCAACCGCCTGATGAAGGAATGCAAATATGAAGAAGTGGTACTTTAATCAACCGGGCCATCAGTTTCGATCCGAAAAACCCAATATTCTGCTGTAAACGAGCTGCAGCATATATCCGTGTAACAGAAAATGATCGTGCGATTAAAGACTGCAACTCTGCATTGTTCTACAATCCAAATTACAGCAAAGCATATTGCCGAATGGGAGATGTATATCTCAATACAGGAAAGTACGATGAAGCTATAGACGCTTATACGAAGCTATTCAATTAGAACCTGACAACAACGATTAAAAATGAACCTGAACAAACGGTAGGAATTGATACGTGCCAAAATAGCTGTTGTTCCTTAACAACGAAAGTTCGCCGAAAAACAACTATCCCAGACTCATACAATTCTAGGAATTTCTCCAACTATTCTACAGGCTATGAAGAACAATGTAAAACTACCAGCTAGACAAGCTGGAGCTATCTACCTCAAGAAGTTCACTTCGTCCTGCTGGTACGACAAGGAGACAAACCTGGCGAAACAATCACCTTCTCAATTAATGAACAGTGCTGTGCAGTGATTCGGAACAATATTGTGGATGCAATTGTGCATGCTCCTGACATAATCGTACGCATATTTGGAAGATACAGAAGTCCCGAAACCGTTGATAATAATTATCGGAGATTTGCGAAGTGGTATCTTCTTGCGTTCACGTCAAATGGTCTCGGTTTCACTCAAGGATTTCGACCGAACTCGTAAGCACGGAGCTTTGTCACAGCGAGTCTTAACACATTTTCAATGTACCTAAAAAAAATGCGGTGGTTCATGTCTATTCCTAGAAGTTAATTAAACGTCACATGGTTGCAATATTCAAGATGTTATATTTCAAATAATGTTGTTCGCGGAGTCTGATCAAGACCTCTGGGAAAACGACCCGCATGAACTTATTCGAATAATTTTCAGCCTTTTTGCAGATTTTAATTGTCCAGGTCCCGTAGCACAAATATCTCAACATCAGGTAGAACGCAGAAAGAAATTCTACCTAAAACAATGGGAAGCATGATCCAGGTTGTACATCACCAAGCGCTGATGATAAACCAAATGATGAAGCACTTCATGTGATTGAAACTCTGGCAGATATGCTTCTGAAAAACGAAGATACCGTGGTCAAGTGGAATATGCTTACCACATATCTATTTCCAGAGTTTTAAATCGGACTGACATATACCAGCTGTACTGGTTTGCAAAACAAACTAACACCTGCTTATTTATTTTAATAATTTTTCTATTGCAATCGACGGTAAATAGAATGAATTAATAGATATTTCCTATTTTACCAATATTATAAACCTCTAATATAAATAGAATAAATATTTTTTGCGTTTCTGACGAGTGGAACGCGTACGGATTTACGATCCAATTTAGAACTACATTCAAGGATTCATCGATGACACGAGGGATTCACGATTCAAAAGAGGACTACGTCCAAGAAGTCATCGATAACATAGATGGATTTACGATCCATCAAACATCATTTCAACTTTAACACAGTTAACCAACAATTTAATTAATAATCAACTTTACAAAGCCAAAATACAGTCCACTTATAATATCCGAGGTTGTTTCATTTCTCTTCATTCTGCAGAGGGCACCGCAGATAAATCGGAAGGGTTCTATTGGTCTCAGTATTTCGATTGAGGACATCATCCAGCTCCTCTTTTAATGAAGTTACAGGTACTTGGCACAACCACGCTACAGAACTCAAATACGCCCCGCGTAAATTAAAGGAACCTCAAGAAGAGGACGATGGCCCATCGGGCAGAATAGTCGAGAGGACAATTCAATGAAAGCGTGTGAAATCAAGTACAACGACAGAGCAAGAAGCTCTCACAGCAAAGCAAGCATCACCTGCAACAACATCAGGGAAAAGGGAGAGTTTTGCAAACTTCCTTCCTGTAGAAAACTAAGCTTTAGCGTTTCAATCTAAGCGGTTAGTACTAAGAAAAGATTTGTCGCTTCTCGCCACCTGGCACGGTGTTAAGTGTCTGGGGTTCTTCGCTTTCGCCGCCTGGACGAAATGCTCTGGCGGCACCCTCTTAATACCGCCCATTGCACATAGCTGCCACGGGGGCACCACTCCAACGGAGTCGGTGTCGAACACAAGCTTTCGGAAATAAGATAAAGGGACAAAGAAAACGAGGAACAGGAAAGATGCCGGCAACCGTCAGAAAATCATGTCAACGGAAAGCTGTCGCCGATTAGAGTGCACCGCTTCTCGTCACCTGGATTCATCGGTCGAGCATCCTGATTTTGCCGCTCTCGCCACTCAGGCACATCGCTGTCACGTGTCTGGGGTTCTTCACCTTTCGCCGCCTGGACGAAATGCTCTGAGGACACCCTCTTAACACCACCCATTGCACGTAGCTGTCACGGGGGCACCACTCCAACGGAGTCGGTGTCTAAGATAGGCTTTCGGTGCCCAAATTAGGGAAAATAGAAGGAGAAGAACAGGAGAGATGCCGGCACCCTTCAGGAAATCAGACCAACGGAAGGCGAAAGGTGTACACAAGGTCCAGCCACCAGCCAACGAAGAAAAGCGTCTAGCATTGGGACTATTTTATCCGGCGACACAAATAAACGAAAGCTTATTGAACAACAGAGTAATCTTCTTAATAGCAACCCGGATGCACAACCTCTCTGGCTCACTCAAGTGCCAGTCTAATTCAATAAATTATGCCGAAGGGATTCAATCACAACATTACAAAAGGGAAGGGCCACCATGTCCAGCACCATCATTCTTTCAGTGGATCAAATACTCCACAGGTAACGCTGCCGACAGAGGGTTCAGTTCCCATCAAGAAATTCGCCCAACGCCGAGCATTGGTTTAGCGGCGTAGATGGGACATATCCCCAACTGCAACAGCATCAGCCAGAGCAATCAACTTGGATTCGAGTCGCAGATGATTCTATGCAGTTGGCGGTATACCTAACATTTCTGGTAGCGGCACAGGCTGGACATACTGAGAATATGGTGGAATTACAAACCATCACCTTCAACATATTGGCGACCACAGCGCTTAATTACCATTCATGGATCCACGATCCAACATAGGACTACGTCCAACTTATTAATTACTACTTACGGATTCACGATCCAAAGAGAGGACTACGTCCAAGAAGGTCATCGATGACACAGAGGGATCCACGATCCAAAGAGAGGACTACGTCCAAGAAGTTCATCGATGACACCAGGGATTTACGATCCAACCAACATTCAACATTAAAAGCATAAATCAACAATAAACAACGACGGCCTTATATCAAGCTACAACGTTAGCAATCAATGGCCAACTGGACCTTCGGTCACACACATACATACACACACACACACTAACACTGATAATTGACTAGAAATTGAAACAATAACTAAGTATATTTTATAACAAATTAATTCAATTAATAGTTAGTTCTAGTCAACATAATTAATTATTGCCACCCTACCTCTGCACCATACCGGTGTATGAGCAACACCAGCATTAAGGTCTCTGAGCTCAACCACAAATACCAACCGCCACTTCCCACGGCGCTGACACGAAACGTTGGTGACGCCAACTAAGGAGGACTACTGGGTCCATTGTCGCGGCCCGGGAAGATGTTGCAGTTCCGCAACATGTATTATACATTATACCATTACGGAAAAACCACCATCGGCACTGAACGCTGCCAATGACAACCAGCAGATTCATCGGACTGATAACGAGCCCGTTATCAGTAAAATAACATGAAGGAGAACAAAGAAGTGTGATATATTTTACCACTGTACTGTTCTCTCACAGTTTGTTTTTAATGTTAAAGTTAAAATCTTGTTTTGTATACGGTGCTTTCAGCACCTGTTGTTTTTCTTAACGTTAGTAGATTGCACAGTGTGCTACAGAATTGTTACGTTCTGGACGTGATTCTAGTCGTTTATAAAAAATGAAAAACAGTTTATTGATGTATCGTTTACCCTTTAACGTGTTTTTAAATCGTTTCATTGTGAACATTTAAATCGTAATAAAGGTTAAATTGTAGTGTTAAAATGTGTTTAATTACTGCCCAATGCGGCAGTCATTTGCTGAGTCGACGCCATGATTTTCATTTTGCTGTCACGTCGATGCTGAACATCAATGGACCTGGGAAATGTGGCCAGTGATGACAAAAATAAAAATAATAGAAAAAATAAATTAAATAAATAAATAAATAAATAAAAAATAAATGGATAAATACATAATAAATAATAAAAATAGATAAGAAAAACATAAAATATACAAGCGCAAAAAATCGAACGATTTGATACCCACTGATGGGTCAAAATGGCACAGCATTACCAGTTTAACCTGCAATGTCAGCCTCCATACCAACACAGCCCGTGCAGAGTAATGCAGAACTTTTGTCAGATTATAGAAAGTACTTTTGTGTGGTTTAACACTTGTATCTAGTGCTATATCACCTGAGCTACATAACTTGTCCTAAAAGAGATGGGGGTGATAATCTTAAAATGTGTAAATTTGTTCACACCTCGAAATTGATGGTGGTTGGCGTTTTATGACATAAAAGCGAGAGCGTCTTTTGGTATTCTGTGGTATGTTCTTATGAGTCACTTTAAGGGGGTTCGCAGAAATACATCGTTTAAATTCCATGTTTAAATAGGAATATTTGAAACTCCACCTGGTAATGCCATTTTTCGGGAAATGTAATTCTCGTGCTATGCCACACATATCCTTGAATAGGACAGTTGATAACATTAGGGCATTGTAGCGTAATATGTTTTACGATAGCGCACCGTCTTTGAATAGGGCACACATACGTAAGCCCGGACAAAGACCTGGTATATGTAACCCCTCAATCTCAAATTCAAATGAGCTTCTTATACCCGTTGTCGGAACTGGATCCGGCCACGTTTCCACAGTTTTATCTCTCTGCCCATCTTCTTGGGGTTTTAATGTAAAAAGCTTCCATCTCGGGGGTGGCAATAAAACCCATGAACACACTAAGAATCACTTTTATGACTCAGGGACATAATTAGATTTCTGTTCCGTCGTCCATGTTGTTGTTATCGGGATTTTCTGTTCTTTATTCACCATCAACCAAGAATTCCATTCTGATGTTCTGATACACCCCTAAAATGGTTTCAATCGCGCGAGATATGTCATCATCTCGCCGCACGACATCACAAAAAAAGAGAGAAACCTGCTTTTCAACTTTTGATTTTGGATCAATTAAAGTCTCAATGCTACGAGGATGATTATCACAGCGATGGCTGTAGGGAGTGTCCTCTTCTCGCTCGTCTCTCAAAAGAATCTCAAACTTTGACGGTGGCTACAGGTTTTCGTGTCTCATATATTTAGTTTAATTTTTCGTTACTGTTGTTTTTCCCTTTAATCTCAGCCATTGGCCGTCTTATTGTTCGAAATCGTTTTGATGGTCGTTTCACTCCGGACCGAAAATAATTTCCCTTGTATTGGCATCGAAAAAAAGGAGGACTTGAGGCAGATTAAAAAAAGTGATTAAGGAAGAAAAAATGAAACAACAACAACCAGATATTTATGTACCTTCTACGGTTTTAATGGCTTTCTTTAAATCATTATACCAATACAATGTGTCGCGCTGTCTTGTGAGGAAGGTAACTTGAGCAGGCATATTTTGCTGGGCAGGTCGGTTGGTGGAGTGTAGCCTGACCCGCCATTGGTTCACCGGCAGAGACACAGGGCACGGCGTGCAATGATTCAACGCGGGTTCGAGTGTGAGAATAGTGTGAATGGAAAAAGGGGATAATTTATGTAAATGCGTTTCTGGTGCTTTGGTCAACTTGTGGCAAAGATTACGATGACGACGGGACCAATGGTAATGACGGTGGTTGGTAAAATGAACGTGACATGGGTCTGCTTCAATTACAAAAGAATAAATTCTACTTTCAACTGACAGTTGAGATAAAATATGTTAAAGAAGCAAAACGAGTTCCATAGGAATTGAATGCCATCGGATAGCATGCCGTCACAGTTAAGGTTAAAGGGGCATCCAAACGAAGGTTTCTTTCGGGGAATAAGTGAGTGCTTGGTATGCCATGATAGATTTCAAAGTAATACATTTGTTTTTGGTGTGAGGTTTTAATAATGTTAATCTAGAAAAATTCTATACATTTAATATTTTCATAGTTTTCGTTTACATTAGATGTTTGATTGACACTCTTCATCTATTAAAGTAGTTTAATTTTACATATCATGAGCGCTAGCGCTGTTTAGACCGCCCTTTCACTTTGATTGCAAATAAGTCTGGTAAACATGATGATTACATGAATATCCTGTCTAATATTTATTTGGTAACTCCCTATGTAGTACCATCGCGGTTGTTAACAACTGGTGTTAACAGATCAAATGAATTTTTCTAAAGTGAATGGCATTGATGTCATCAAAATCATTTCAATAATAACTGCCTCGCCGAATTATATTTTACATAATTTTAAAACACTATTTGATTTTTTCCCAATAAATGAAAGGCACCAAGAAATGACATATCTCTCTAATTACAGTAAGAACAAGTTCAAAGGAATCTTCATATGCAACAAGAGTTATTGATAAAGAGGTACAACTAAATTACACTACAGAATTCAAATGTGCTCTAAGGACAATTAACTTGTGTCGTGTTTTCGTTGTTGCAGAATACGTCGAATAGTTAATATTTTTTTTTGGGCAATGGAATTGTATTCATTCAAAAACAGGTATTTACATGGCGTTTGCTGTGCTCCTGTTGATACTCCATTTAGTGTGCTACTCCAATAAATTACTTCTGACATTTCGTGGCAAAAGTGATGAATGTCGTGCAAGGATTACGACCATCATGCGCCTGAACTAAGTATTGCGAAACTGTTTTGCTTTTATAGCATATATTTTTCACACTTGTCAAGGATCGTCATTTGGACGTTTATTGAAAAGAAGCTTGTTCGTTTATTCGTTTATTGTGTTTGTTTAGTGATAATTAAGAGAGATATAAGCACTATTTGCAAGGCTAATAACCTTGCCCGGAAATCAAATTATTATGGAAAATTTAACAAGCCTCGGGACTTGCTAAATAAGGCCAAGGCCGGATCCCGGTTGTAGTGCCGATGATGATGATGATAAGCACTATTTATAAATTATGAAAACTTGTAATAGGTGTTTATCCGGGTTATTGATTTTAGACTATTTGATGGTACGAAAGTGGGCTAAAATGTCTTATATGTAGATACGTTGTGGGCTAAGTTTCTACAGCGATTCAGTGGGGGAACTACCATAATGGTATAACTCCAATAGCAACCGTTCATTCATTGTGGGTACCATACTTCCTACTGAGTTGTGATACTGGTTTCTTGTGCCAAACTGATGCAATGGCATGAAAAGTGCACGTCGACCAATGCAACATTTGTAGCATATGGGACAATTCCTCCGTCTACACAATCAAACACAAGCTATTATTGCACTAAAAGCATCTCAAGTAATCTATGATTCCGCGTCCAATAGGCCATTTTTGTTGTGACTTGTATTTATGTCCAAACATAGAAAACCAATTTTTGCATTAAACAAACCCAGTTAATCGCTTTAACACATATTTTGTATTTCAATCTTCCTGAATATAACTTACAGTCTCTGTTTTTCCCACGTCACTGTATGCATTGTCATAATCATACGCAAGCAATATGTTTATCATCTTCTGTCACAGTGCGGTCTCAGTCCATCCAGTGATTTCTACGTTAAAGCTCTGGTATACGGCGCTGATGATTTTCTTCTATTTTCTTTTGGGTTCGGCGATACATTTCTCTAAAACGGTCAATGGTGTTAGTGTCATTCGCAGTGAAGGTGTGGCGTCCCTAACAGATACACACAAAATTCACAAGCAAAATAGTGAAGGACACCGAACGAAAATCGAATAAGCAAATACATCAGAGCCGTATACCATAGCGATAACATAACAATTCACATCAGTGGAGTATAGTCGAGTTTAAAAATCAAATTCTAAAATCGGCCAGTCGCCTGATAGGTAACGCTTAGGTTCAATTTTTGGTGATTCAAACTGTCATAGCGTCAGTTCGAATCACACGTTCTTCTTCACTATTATTTCAAACGCTATAAAGGCTTCATGCAGTACTGGTCCGAAACAAGAAACAGGAACTGCAATAAATAAATAACTTAGTATGTCCTTCATAAATAAATAAACTAGTATTACCTACTACTACTATCTATTGGCCTGTAGGAACCGGAAAGTTCATGACCTCACCGACCTCCGCCATTGTTCCCTGTCCCGTGCGCTCTCCTTCCACGTTCGACCATCCGATCCGATTTCTTCGAGGTCCCAACCTAACATTGTCCTCCCATTTCCGTCGCGGCCGCCCTGTCGGTCTCTTTCCCGTTGGTCCACCGTCAAGAATTCTATGCACGGTCCTATCGTTGCCTTTAAGAATTCTCAGGCTTGTGTTTCGTTTTTTTCTTTTTATTATATTTCTCTCAGGAGAGACGAAGCTATAGGGCCGAGTTGCCACCAAATAATTGTTGCAGTTCTTCTTGAACAGTTGCAGATTGTAACGCTCAGAAAACACTCACGCGGGGAGGGAATTCCACAGATTCCCCACTCTGTAATGGAACAAGTTCTGATGCAGAGATCTTCGCGCCGCCGGGAGACGAACCGTAAATTGGTGCGATCCATCGGATTGGTGCGCATACATACCGAATTGCGCGGAACAGCACCACGAATCTCCAAAGACAGTCCCCGTGATAAATTCTCAGAAACACACACAGTGCACCAACGCGCCTTCGAAGTGATAGCGACTGTAGTCCTGACGATAGCGTCGTCTCCCCGATCAGGAGGATTGATCGTCTCTGTATATTCTCAAGTAGGTTGAGGATACGCTTAGGAGCGGAGCTCCAAACATAGGAGACATATTCGAGCGCCGGTCTAATTTGAGATTTATACGAAAGTGAAAGTTGGGCCGGCGTAAAATATTTCTTGGCTATACAAAGACAACTCAGTTTTCCCGAGGCGGAGCTGGCGATGTTCGAAACATGCTTCTGCCACGATACATTCCCACAGACCATGAAGCCGAGCAATATCATGGTTTCCCCAGATTCGAGGACCTGGACATTCATTATTACCTGCGGAATCGATGATCCAATTTTCTTTGTGAATGTAGTATATTGTGTCTTCGTTGCATTTAAGTCGACGAGATTGGATTTTCCCCACGGCAATACCTTATTCAGTTCTCGATTGAGAGAGTCGATCTGGCTACGTCTCAGCTGGTGTGGCGTTGATGCACTCAAAAAAGGGGAACCGATCACTCGAAAAAGAGGAACCAAGCGTACTATCATCCGAAAAACTGAACACTCTGTTATCCATTGACTCCAACAAATCATTTATGTGAAGTAAAAACAAGATTGAAGCCAAAATAGAACTTTGAGGCGCCCCGATGTTAATAGGATACACATCCGAAGACTCGCTGCTTACATCAACCCAGATAGATCGATTTTCGAGGAAGATCTTTGTCCAGTCGCAAAGCTGCAGGAAAGTCCGTATGAACGAAGTTTGCTCAGCAATGTCCCGTGCCAGACGCGACAAAAGTCTTGGAGATATCCAATGCTACATTCCGTCCCACACCATGCCCCTCTATCGCAGATGTTATTATAGTGGTTATAAGAGTCAAAAGGTTTCCCGTGGACCGCCTGCCGCGGAATCGGTATTGGTGATCATTCAGAAGCACTCCAAATACTTAATTAACTCGGTATTAATAACCTTTTCCATCACCGTAGATAACATAGACAGTGATGCTATCGATATGTCACAAGGCTAATAACCTTGCCCGTAAAAGTAAATTATTATGGAAAATTTAACAAGCCTCGAGACTTGCTAAATAAGGCTAAGACCGGTTCCCGGTTGTGGTGCCGATGATGGCGATGAATGCTATCGACCGGTAATTATGTGGTAGACACTTTTTCCCCCTCTTTGGGATTTCCTGAACTTGACCTACCTTCCAACCGATAGGAAATGTTCTCCGTGCATAAAATAAGTGGAAGAGCCTGCCAAGAAGCGATGCCAGTTCTGGAGCTTAGTTCTTAAGGACTACTGCTGGTATTCCGTCCATGCCGGTTGCCTTCTTACCACCAGTCCATGTAGAACGCGTTGAATACTACGTTGGCGGAACCTCACATCCCGTATAGAAGACCGTACCGGCGCGATCACAAGTGGGTCCAAAAGGCCGGCATCGAAGTTTGAATTCGCGGAAAATAAATTTGCGAACACATTAGCTTTATCTTTTGAAGTTGTAACTAACGTCCCACTGGCTGTCATTAACGGTGGAAAAGAGGAGGAAGGGAAATTATTGCTGATAGCCCTTGTCATCGAACAGGAGGAACGCGAACCAGTTGGGCACTCAAGGAGTTATTGGTCATTCTGTCGTTGTAAGCCTTCTTCGCGATATCTATTGCCTGGTTGCACGCGTTTCTGGTTCTAACAGAACTCATTCTGTTAACATTGGTGGGGTTGGAGCACCATTGTTTAAAAGCTCTATTTTTTGTCACTGTAATCTGCTCGCATTATTTATCAAACCAAGGTTTATCAAATGAATTTCTTTTGATGGAATGTGGAATATAAATCTCGATCCCGAGAAGAATAATCTCTTTGACCGCGTCAACATCGCAGTCTCCAAATCGCACCTCCACACATGGCGAACTGCTTAGGTTGGTTATTCATTTGAAATGCAAGTGGCTATGCTACCAATACCAAGCTGTGATCAGAGATTTCCAGTGGCGCAGAAACCTCTACGGTATAAATACTCGGTTCGGATGTCAAAAACAGATCCATGGTGTGCTCATGATCACCTCGGGCATCCAGGACTCGCATAGGTTTCTCCGCGAGTTGAGTCAAATTGGGGCGAACATCTCTGCTCGCCTCTTAGCCTCGTCAGTTCTGTTAGAATGTATCGACCGGCCGGTGTTGTGTACATTAAAAGCACCAAGGACGACCATTTCAGACGCCGGGTGGTTGATCTGTATCCTGTCCACGGTACGTGAAAGATGTTCAAAAAGTTTCGCTGGCCGGTCGTAATTCGGGGAGTAGCAAAGACAACAAAGAAATATGACAGAATTCCTCAGCACGACCTTCAAGCACAAGATGTCCAAGTTGGGTTCTAAAGCCTCCATCTTTTGGCAAGAATCTCGAATGCAAGTCGTATCCTGATGAATGAAGATGGGGTAGTACATACTTAATGATACAGCGACTCCTTGAACTGAAATTTTCTCTTGAGGACATCGCCAGCCCGAACGTGAATATGACTGAAATTCAAAGAAGTGGAAGATCTTGAGTCCGTGCGTCGCCATCCTTATATCGATACAAAAGTAATGCAAGCGGAAGATTTAACTCCTGGTTTATTTTTCAAGGAGTGGAAAAACATCATTTTTCGTTTGTCGAAGATTCTAAATAATACTCTTGCTGGTGGAATCAAAAACGCCATGCTATGTAGAGAAAAACATTTGCTGGACAACGATATTCTGTTGGTTGGGATCTATGTTGACCCTATGGTTCGATCCCTATTGGCGGAAGAACAAATAAATAGCGCTAAAAACGCTCTGTTTGAATTAACCGTTCGCATGAAAGGCCTTCGACTAGAAAAAGAGACGACAGCAGACAGCGTACACGAAGTGCCATCATCTGCACCCGACACCGGTGAATCTGAAGACGATTTTGAAAAATATCTCAATGAACAAGATAAACTAAATCGTCCTCGTTTGAATCACAGTCCCAATATAGATGAAGGAGACTCTATTTTAAAATTTAAAATTGAATTTTATGATGCATTGAAAGAAATGGAAAAAATTGACCGAACTTATAAGTTAATTGTTGAAATGGCAATACAGCGGTATCCAGCAATCGTAAAAGATTCACCATTGATCGTTACAGCATTACCGCCAACCCAAGTATCCGTGGAGAGGTTATTTTCCGCCCTTAAAATTCTAAATTCTGATTTGAGAGCCTCTACGAATACAGATTTAATAGAAGCAATGTTGTTTTTAAGAATAAATTCTAATAAATAATTATTAAAGTTTGATCTTGTTTTATTTTTATCCATATAACATGAAAAAAGTGGCTATATGCAAAGGTAGGAAACAACCTGATAAAATTGAGCTTTTTTGAGTCGGAGTAGGTGTTGGAGTCGGAGTCGCCGAGTCGTTGAGTCAGAGTCGTGGAGTCGGAGTCGTGTTGTTGGTAAATATAGGAATCTGAGTCGGATCGGAGTCGTGTTATTTTCTTTTGACTCCACAGCCCTGATTGTGGCATAAACATGTGCCGAACATCGCCAGGTTCGCTTCAGGAAAACTGAGTTATATTTTAATATATTTTAATATTTTACTCCAGCTAAACTTTTTCTCCTGTATAAATCCCAAATTAGATCCGCGCTTGAATATTGCTCCCATGTTTGGAGATCTGCTCCTAAACATACCCTCGACTTACTTGAGAGCATACAGAGACGAGTGATCCGCCTGATCGGGACATGCGGCTGATATCGGGACTACAGTCGCTATCACAACTGACCTCTGTTCGTTTTACAGATATTATCACCGGTATTGTTCTTCGGAGGTTGTGGATCTGTGGCAGTTCCGCCAAACCCCACGGTTCGCTTTCCTTTAAAATCCCCATAACTTTCACCCAATCTTCTAATTTCACTAATGCAATCCCATCTCAAATGCTCCACGCATTAAAGAGATCAAATCATTAACCTAAAAGCCCCTGGAAAAGAAAACTTACCTTTCTAGCATCCCTTCGCATACAATTCTCCGCAAGATTTCTTTCTTAACTTATCAGGCAGAACCCGCATTATTGCAACCCAACTCCCATTGTTTCCCGCCAACGCATTTGCCTGGGCACCTGAAAATATCCCCTTCCCAATATTCACACCTTAGTTCGATCCTGGCTTCGCCATAGATGCCATGCATAATTGACACAACCGTCATTGTGTACCCATCTAAATTACCTTCCGAAGACTTGCAACTATTGATTCCGCTGCAAGCACTTCTCGCGGAAATATTTCTTTGTTTGAATCTTCAAACAATCACCGACGTCGCGCTTTACTGTCGGATTGGATTCAATAGCATAAACATATGCAAACAAAAGAATCCGATTCTCCCAGTCGGCAGAGAGACGATATACGATCTCTATTGTATATATTATCGCAATCCCTTTTAGCATCTAATGTGTGGCTGCTATTTAGACAGCTGACCCTCGTTTACGAATGATTTCTTATGTCGTTTCCCCTTTGTTATTTTTTTCCTCGTTGTAGGTTCCGTTTATCCTTGGCTAAACGCATCGATAAACACGGTGATGTGTACGAACATACACATACACCACCGCGTCCCAGAGATCGCCTTCCATTGGTCACTGGTCAAAGGAAATTTCATTTCCTTTTCACCACACCACCAAACTCACCCCAAACGTAGGTTGAATCTTTAAGTCGTTTGCCACCACCCGGCCGAGCAAGTCGGTTCGGCTTCCGCTCTCCGTCACGCGGCGGAGAGGCGATATATATATTCGAAGTCGTAGTTTAAGTAAACATTTAAGAACAAATTAAAGGAAGTCGTGTTTATTGTGTCGCGTTTAAACATATATTTCATAGGCGAAACTCTAAAGGAAATACGTTGTAAAAATAGTGTTTATATTAATGCGCACCAAGTTCAACATTGTCAACAAAAGTAGTGGTAATAAAGAATAAAACTAAATCGGTGCGTTTCATTTTACGGCAGCGGTTCCTGCGTCCTGCGTTGTTTTCTGTGTTGCCCGCTCCGATGTTTCAGTGGCGGATGTGAACAAACGTGGCGGCGTTTCGTTCCTTTGCTTCGGCGGAATTGTTTAGTGCTCGTCGGTGGAACAATTTATGATGGAGGAGGAAGTGAACAGAGTGTCCGTGTTAGGCACACTACTTCCTCCCCTCAGATTAGTGTTTCGCGCAGTTCGGTGTATATGCGCTCCACAAGACAAACTAATGAATTGCAGAAATTTGCGGTTCATCTCCCGACGGTGCGAACATCTCTGCATCAGAACTCCTTCTGTTACAGAGCGGAAAAACTGTAGAATTCTCTCCCCGCCCGAGTGTTTCCGGAGCCTGCAACTCTTCAAAAAGAGCTGCATAAGTTATTTGGTGGCATCTCGGGGCGCCGCGTCGGCGCTATAGGTTCACCTCTCTTGAGAGAAGTATATAAATAAATACTAATAATAATAATGACGTTAAACGCAAATTGTAAAGAAATATATAACACTAAAAATGTATGGTGAATCTCGGTTGTATGCGGTCCGATGGCCACGAATTTGACAAGCCTTCAATACAGTCTTCACATATTATGCAGCTATTTTACGAAAATTGGCTTTCAAGGAGAAATGAGTCGCGTGCGCTTAGAGAATGGTCCACATCATCGGCCTACTGATAGCACAATTCGGCATTCCTTCGAGCATTTTTAAAACCCAATTTTCATTATTGAATAAAACGCAATCAAATTGATCACATCGAGGTCGCAGTGAATAAATTATAGCGGGGGCAGTGTGGGGGTAGACGTATGAATGCCGACGTATGGCACGGGTTCACTTTTCCCCAGCGAGGAGCCGCCGAAACTTGTTCGCAAAAGGAATATCCAATAATCCGTAAAAGAGTGAAAAATAAACTGCTCTGTTGTTGTTATGTTCTTGACATTGGTTTTATTTCTTTTCTTTTAAACTTAAAACTGTTTATAAATAAAATTCACAATTTACTATCTAACTTTAGTAGTCAACAAATTACTTTACTATGAAAATATCCAACACGACTATTATTGGCAGCAAGGCGACTCTGTGGTGTGTGCACGCTTCGGAGATTGATACTCGACTTTATTTAATGGACGCTCGACGTAGCGTGACTGACCTCTATCGTGTTTGAGTACCGACTGATTGAAAAAGGGATTAAGATCGGTACTTTTCTTTTTTGCACCGGACAATCAATAGAGATCATACTTCTGCTCTCTCATTACCACGTCCGTCGATGTGTGGTGAATACATCGATTAATTCGATAGTCAACGAACATGGGAGAATGAGAGAACAGAAATACGATGTACTGTGATCTCGGGGTGGGTTTGGTTGTGTGTGCATGGATCAATGTAACTTTGAGTATAACCCATTGACCTAATTCGGTGAACTCAGAGTACATTGAACTGTAGGAAGACAGAACTGTGAAGGAGAGGAAATGTGGCTGGTGCTATTCACCTGCGAAAAGAGATCATTAATCCCAAGTGAATGGATGTTCTGCGGAAAAGCCGAAGTGGCGCCAAATTGGCTAGGGTAATTTATAGTGAGAACTAATTAGATATTTCGATAAATTCCCCAGCGGTTGCATGAGTATGCAACAGTGTCGTCTGCTTTGACTTGTTGCTGCTAACCGATATGATGTGATTTCCGATGGAAATCTAATGGGCTAGTAAAAATGTAGTTGCCGTATGGCAAAAAGGTAGCTGAATTCAATTCTGCATTATCTGCATAGAATAATGAATTCAGCTATGCTTTCTTTTACAGGTTAAATAGCTGAACGGTGGGATAGGGGATAATGTGCCGCGCTGTAGGCGGTCAAAATTAAGTTGGAAATTGTGATTGAAATTGTGGATTGGTTCTCCATGTAATATAGAGAACCCCCACAGCAGTTGTATTCGACAAATATCTCTTGAAATGTTCGAATATATTATCGAAAAATAGGTTTTCGAAATGACCCCTGTTAAATGTAGTTACGGTCAATGTTTAAAAGAAATAATCTTTAGAAAATACACATAAAGCATGTTATTTTTTATAAGGCGATAGAGATTACCCAATTTTTTTTTCCATTCATTTTTGAAAAAAGTTACACACACTCTTCTATTTGGTTCCTACGTATGTCATCGGCTTTGATTGCTTTCGCGTGTTCGTATAAGATTTCTTTTAATTGGATAATTATTCTTCAAATTCTAACTTCCGCGTCAACTACAGAAGCATTTAAAACTTTCGATAATTATAAGCCCCAATCGCGTCCCCTATATGTATAGTTACTCCAATTTCGCCAAAAATTTATCACACACGGAGCACCTACTATAACTAAATTTAAACTCTAAAAATGTTCACGAATTCTGTACAACACTAACACCAGCGGATGAAAATATTTCTCAATAAATAAGACAACACACGGCAAACACCCGTGGCGACCAAACGAATATTTATATGTTTAGTTACCTGCGAAAAGGGTGAATTTTTTTTTATTAATTTTATAATTCACAGTTAATGTAAAGTACGTGACAAATCGACGATGCCTTGCTCCAACTCGGTTATAAAGTAAAGAGTTCTTTCTCGTCTAGAGAAAAATTTGTGTTATGTATAAACACACAATATTTAATGTGGTTGGTAGAAGGACACGAATTTAAAGACCTAGAAAAGTCAACGCGGCAAACAACCTATGTCGTCAACAATTAATTCATTCTTCAAAATTATTATAGATATAGAGATTATTTGTGTCGCCCTTGCATGCGCATATTGCTCAGCAGTGTGTCCTCCAATGTGATCCGCCCAGATGGGCAGAGACACAAGAAAAGAAAAACAATTAAAGCCGCCAGTAAAAACCACTTAAATGACAAAATACACTGGAAAAATTCACGTGACTAAATCTGATCGCGCATCAAATTCGAGACGTATTGCATCTTAATTAGAGCCTCGACGTAGGGATGCTAATGAGTTGCTTACAAACATCGCGTTTTAACAGTATATCAAAAATTGCGGTAGGAGAGGAGCAACGTTCGTGTGCATGAATTAAAGCAAGTTGTGGTCTTCTACAAGACCGCTGAACAATATCTCGAATAGACGTGAACACAGGTCCCTTTGTATAACTCACTCATGCTACAAAATTTATGACCGTCCTTATAGGAGAACTAAACGCGATGCGGTTTTCCTATAACAATTATTAAGAGATGAATGTGTCATCAGAGCCGAACTTTAAATTGTGGATAATTCTTGTACATCGTTAATCTTAAGCATTCAATTAGATTTTTATATTTTGTTTCTCTTAATTTATAATGCGATAAAAGATAGTACTTAACAAGAGCTTGTTAATCCTGGGGCCCGAAACTGAGGCTTGAAGAGTTTATTTAATCGTACTTTAATCTCGGTACTTAAAGCAATCCTCCACGTCTTCTAAGGCATACATGGTTAGTGTTATGCCAACATCTGGCACTTGGCATCTTACACTATGTGCATATTATTTAATTTTTCATAAGATGTATAAAATGTTTGTGTGGCGAGTGCTCAAATACGAGGTAATTATTTCGAGTCACGCTTGTTATATGCATTAGTTTAGCACGTTCAAGATGCGCCAGTGGCTCCTTTAACATCACATGGATTTCCTAAAATGAGCTTCCGGGACAAATCAGAAATGAACTCACAGTAGCTCAGCGTATTAATTATCCAAAGTAGCACGTCATTAATTACGGCGAGTTATTCTGTGCAACAAGCCCCAACTTTTGTATTTAATAATTAATTACATTTTTGTAACATTGACTGTTGTTAGAGTTCCTACTGTACATATTTATTTATTCATTTGGTTATATATATATATATATATATATATATATATATATATATATGTATATATATATATATATATATACATATATATATATATATATATATATATATATATATATATATATATATGTATATATATACATATATATATATATTTTATTTTTTTTTCTTCTTAATTATTTATTATTTCATTTCGTCAATACACTGGACTTGTGTCTCCCTCCCACCCTAACAAATACACAATTGAAGTTTCTTCGCCCTTGGGCACTTCAGGCCACTGTGTGGTGTCAGCTAAGTTTGCGCTAACCAACATCAACGATAACGAGAAAGTTCCCAAAAGAACAGTATGCTTCTACGAGAAAGCCAATTGGGACGGTCTGAAAGACTTTTTTGGGAGTTTAAATTGATCATTATTTTTCCTCAATAACGATGTTAACCCTATAGCGGACACATTGACAGACATGATTCTAATTGTTATGTGAACCTTTATTCCGCACAGGGTAAAGAGTATCAAACCCAAGAGAAAGATCTGGTTCGATTTAACGCTGCCTGATACCACATCAGTTCCACCTCAACTTGAGCATAAGCAGCACTCCATGAGACGGATTTACTTTCGAACGCGTACTGTTGCCCGCGCAATCAAGGAGCTAAACGCAAACAATTCGACTGGTTCTGATGCAATTACTCCAATTCTCTTGGAGAAATGTTCTTCTTCACTCACTAAACCACTGCGGAAACCCTTCCATTTGTCTTATTCTATGGAAGTCAGCGAATATTCAACCAATTCCCAAAAAGGGTGACAAATCGTCCCTCTCTTCTTATCGCCCCATAGAACTAACTTCTATTCTCTCTATGGTAATGGAATCATTTATCAACCGTCAACTTTCGAAATATCTGGAATCAAATGACCTCCTCAATGACCGCCAATATGGCTTTCGTAGCAACAGGTCCAACAAGATATCTGATGGTGTACCTTTCCGAAAAGTGGAGCCATTCCATCTACTACCTCGGCGAAAGCAAGGTTCTCGCATTGGATATTTCAAAAGTCTTCGACAGAGTTTGGTATCCAGCACTTTTGTCGAAATTGCATTCCTCTAGAGTGGATAGTTCTCTGATCCAATGGATAAGAGACTATTTTCCTGGTCGTTCGAATAAAGTGGTTCTCGATGGTGTCAAATATGTCTTCCATCAAATTAATGGAGGTGTTCCCCAGGTTTCTGTACTCTCACCTACTCTCTTCTTCATCCTTATATATGATCTCTTGTACATTACCCACAACTCAATTCACTCCTTTGCTGATGATAGTGTGGCATTTCTAACAGATAGACACACAATACACAAGCAAATAGTGAAGAACAACGAAAGAAAATCGAACCATCAGCCGTATACCAAGCAATAACATAGCAATTCCACATCAGTTGGGTGTACTTGAGTGTCGAAATCGAATTCGTACACGCGGCGGTGGCCTGATGTGTTGAGGATTGACTCAAGTTTTAGTGATTCTTACCATGATAGACTCGGCTCAAATCACACACTCTTCACTATCGTCGCAAAAGCTATAATAGCACGTTGAGTTTCTCATACTCATATGAACACTCGCGACCAAAGTCTTCGAACGTCATTCTCAACCAGTAGTTTATGTTTGATACATTAATTTCCGACCTCAACAATATTTATCAATCGGGATTATCTAACCGAGTAGAATTCAATGCCTTAAAAACTCAGTGCTGCTTCTTGTCGTCAAAGGCGAATTTCAAAGTAAATATATTGTCGATGAACGGCACTTGCATTGACGAAGCCAAAGAACTATCTATCCTTGGGGCTCGAATTAATTCGACTCTTAATTGGAATGACCACATATTTGAAGCAAAATTGCAGCCAAATGTATGGGGTTTCTAAAGAGATGCAAAAGATACTTCATTCCATCCAACCTGGACACTATTTACAAGACGTATTAACGGTTTTTTAACAATTATTATATATTGGGTTGTCGCCAAACTTACCCCAATGAACGACTTGATTGTTGTCAATTCCAAATTTTGGATTTCTTGCACCCACACCTTCTAACGAAGAACTTCCTTAAGTGAATTTTCACAATGTTCGCTTTGAATCATATTTAATTTATTTTCGTTTTTTAATCCTTCTATTTGTTTCTCTTAAATGAATTTTCACAATGTTCGCTTTGAATCATATTTAATTTATTTTCGTTTTTTAATCCTTCTATTCGTTTCTCTTAAATGAATTTTCACAATGTTCGATATTTGATTTATTTTCGTTTTTTACTATTTCTTTTTCTATTTCGAATTTTTCTCATGAACCGCACACGCACACGACTTAAATGAAAAACTCAATCTCATTTAAATATTTATGCGGAGCGACAGACCCCACTCATTCAACGCACGTTTAACAAGCACGAAATCTCGCATCCTTCGTTTTCATATCCTTTTGTGTTCCGCTTCCACGATTGTTATTTCTAGGAAGTGGAATTGGCTAATTGGGGGCTGGGCTATGGTTGGTAGGGAGACTATGGCTAATAGAGAGAATATGGCTATGTACAATAGGATTGAGGTTTTTAAATAGGGGTTTTACTTTATTTAAATTATTTAACTATTGTATTTGGGAATATTCTATTGTAATGGAGTTGGAGGGAAGGGAAGGATATGCATGTAAAGATACGAGATGTTAATTATTCATGAGGGGGGGGGGGGTGATAATTAAATGAACTTAATTATATCATCATCATCGGCACTACAACCGGGAACCGGTCTTGGCCTTATTTAGCAAGTCCTGAGGCTTGTTAAATTTTCCCTAATGATTTTTTTTTTTCTGGGCAAGGTCATTAGTCTTGCGCCAGAGGCTCCCGGACGGGGAATCGAACCCCGGAACTTAATTATATAACAGTCCCAAAATGGAGTTCAACTCCCATATTTGGTCAGGCGCACCCAAAACTGCACTACAAGTGCTCGACAGGATGCAAAAACGAGCAGTGAAAGTTATTGGGACTCTTCTGTAAGTCGTTTAATTCCGACATTAGACTATAGGCGTAATGTATCATGCCTATCTCTTTTCTATAGGTATCGCCACGGTCGTTGTTCAACTGAACTTGCTGAATGTGTTCCGCCCCTTCAGATATTTTCCGCGATACCTGCCAATCTGTGAATCCGCATCAGTTCACGTTAAAAATTAACTTCAGGCGCACAAATAAACATAGAGAGTCATTCTTTAGCCGAACCATGCGAATGTGAAATGCTCTACCTGATCATGTGTTTCCTCGTCGTTGTGATGTCCAGGTATTCAAGACCAATATACATCGACATCTCCTTTCCTTATACGCATCCTCTCTATTCCGTCGCACTGTGCTCTCACATTTAAGGGTACCTTAAAATCCCGTTTTGTGCGCGCGTTAGTGGAAAAGACAAAAAAAATACACTGATGGCATATTTGTGTATACAACCCATCTGGGGAAAAACTGTGCCCATTACTAGACTTTAGCAGGATAATTTAAATGAATCATCATCATCATCGGCACTAAAACTGGGAACCGGTCTTGGCCTTATTTAGCAAGTCCCGAGGCTTGTTAAATTTTCCATAATGATTTGCTTTTCCGGGCAAGGTCATTAATCTTGCGCCAAATTTAAATGAATGCACCGGTCGAAAATTGCAAAAATATTTACATTTATATACATACATTTCGTAGACAGCTGCACTAAGCACATCTACAATACTTTTTTTTAAGAAATTGAGGTGTGTGACGCACATTCGGTGTAATATTTTTCCGTTAAGTAATGTGAATCATATGTTTGCTTACGACAAAGTAAAAATGGTGAGCGTGTCAGACGGTTTTTTTTTTTTGTTTTAATTTTTTTCTTTTGTTTTCAGTGGGAAGGTGGAAATCTTCAAAAGATACCTCTGGTCCGATCCATAGGCACGCCGGGTTTTTACTGACTAAAACAACCCCCCGCCAGGCATTCCCGTTGATCCCCACGGAACTTTCTTTTAGATATTTCATCGCAGAAGGTAGAAACGGGCAAAAGGTTTGCTTGAATTTTATACACCCACACAGTGGTTCATAATAAACACTGGTTAGTGCAGGAGGGGTGTACAATAAAGATTGACACTCCAGCAATAAATCTCTTTATTTATAAGTTCAGCTCGTAACAGTTCAATCGCATTCAATGTAGTCTCCCTGCAATGCAGTGTACTTGTTCCGGTGTTTCTGTCATTCCTTAAAGACTGTGTTACATATATATTCAGCGATACCCGTGGGATGCCAGGTGTCGGGGGTTATATATTGGAACGGGGACAATTGGTACAATCGGGTATTATTAGAAGTCCGGTAATGTTTTGTGATTGGGGACTCTGGGCTCAGTCTAATTTATGGAATTTATGTGTATGCTCGGGTTCGTTAATGTTTGAAGCTTTTTCTGATGATTTGTATCTCTTGGACTCTGCTTGCGCTCAGGGTTGTATAGTATTTAATTTTGTTCTTGTAGTGCTCCAAGAAGCCATACCATTTTCCTCCCACGTATACAGAAATCCTACCTTTAACAAAATCCATTTCATATCCCCAACACAACATTGAATTCAATGTTAAACCCATTCGAACTAAACGCTCAAATTCTCATTTATTGAATTCAATTCATTTACTCAATTCAATTCATTTCCTCAATCCATTTATTCAATTCAATTCCCTAAAATCAAACAGCATAATGCATATCTTCTTGTGTATGCTATAAGCAATTCACACCTAAATTTCCTACAACATCCAAAACCCAAAAGTGCACGTGTCCAAACAAAGGCATATCTATTCGATCCACTGACACAAAATTCTTGCAATCATAAACATCCTAATGCATATCTTCACATGCCAGATGTTTTATGACTTACAAATGCACTAATTTTAAAACTAACAACCAATTTTCATGGATCTTGTGTTACCCATCGGAAGTGCACGAAAACTCTTATTTGCATTAGCCAGATGGCTAACAAAAACCCCAAGAAAGAATCAAGCGATGTGGCGATGCGTCTTGACCTTGGAAAGAAGAAAAAGATAAGAGAATCAGAATTTGGAAGTGAGAAGGTGAACACTTTGGAAGAGTGACTTGACTGGAGTCGCTGAAGGAGTCTGTGAGTAGCGCGAGTGAGGAAAAGACCTCCTCAAAAACAATTAAGTAATTAATTAATTAATTACAATTAAAATAAAATCGGTTTTTTAAAAAAAGCGGAAATGTTTGTTTTGTGATTGCTGAGCAGGAAGTTTACAGTTTTTAGTGCAGAAACATCGGTATAATCGTGCAACACACGGGTTCGAGACAACCCAAAGAGGACAACTACGGTAGCCCACTCTTCCCGGGGAACCGGAAGCACGGTGGTGCACCCAAAAAACAAAAAAACAAAAAAATATTCTGATCTACAGATTTCTGCGTCAACTCAGTGCTAGGACACGAATTAGTATTTCCGTATTGTCATCGGTGGTAAGGATCATTTGCTTGGTACAATTTCCTTAGATCTGCATGTTGATGAGATATTATTTCTTAAAGGCAAATTTTGCGATCTTTCTTGTTCACGGTTCCTTTTGTCACCAATGGATTAGTTTCAGAAAGTGAAAAACACTGAACATGCTTCTCAAAAGATGTTTCAGAAAAAGATTCGGGGTTGTATTTTTTCGTTACAATCGTGTTTATTAAATTCAGGGATAAATCAGATCAAGGATACAAAACTTAGATATTGTTTTAAGAAAGTAATTTGTTTAAACTACTGTGGAGTCATGGACTCCTGGGTTACTACATGCAAATAAATAATAATAATAATAATTATTATTATTATTTATTATTATTATTTACTGGCCTGTAGGAACACGGAAGTTCATGACCTCACCGACTCGGCTCCGCCATTGTTCCCTATCCTGTGCGCTCTCCATCCACGTTCGATCATCCGATCCGATCTCCTCGAGGTTCAATCTAACATTGTCCTCCCATCTCCGTCGCGGCCGTCCTGTCGGTCTCTTCCCCGTTAGTTTACCGTCAAGAATTCTATGCACGGTCCTATCATCGCCCATTTGCGCCACGTGTCCGGCCCATCTTAATCTTCGCGACTTGATCACTCTCACTATTGTAGGTTTGCGGTATAGCTCTTCCAATTCGTGGTTCTGGAGTTTCCCCCATTGTCCTGACTCCTCGTCATATTTACCGCCAAATATACCCCTTAAAACTTTATTCTCGAATACGCGGAATTTGTTCTCTTCCCGTTTTGTGAGAGCCCATGTTTCGCATCCGTATAGAGCAATCGGCATGATTATGGTTCTATAGACACGGAGCTTTATATTACGTGATAGCAGTTTGGATTTTAATAGTTTACTGGCTGCATGCCAACTAGCGTTGCCGGAATGTAGTCTATTGTTAATTTCCTTTGACGTTTCGTTTCTGGACGTCAGTATCGTTCCCAGATATTTAAATTCTTTGACATTTTCAAATATCTTGCCGCTGACGTTTATATGCGTTCTCTGAGGTCCACCTGCTCTCGTCGTAATCATGTACTTCGTTTTGTCTTCGTTTATTTCTAGGCCCACCTCTTCTGCTGCTTGCATGATGATTTCACAGTTTTTACTTATAGTTTCGAGATTATCGCCCAGAACGGCGATGTCATCCGCATACGCGAGCACTTGTATGACCCCATTCAGGGATGATCCGGCTGTGTTGTCGTCTTTTATCTTTCTGATAACATACTCGAGGACGAGGTTAAAAAGGCATGGTGAGAGGCCATCCCCGTGTTTTAGTCCGTCCCGGATTTCAAATGGTTCTGAGAGGTGGTTTTCTATTCTAACTCGCCCTTTGTTTTCGTTCATGTAGATTTGAATGAGGGCGGCATATTTTTTCGGGATCCCCAGCTCAACCACATTGTGGTAGAGTCTTTGCCTTGCGACTGAGTCGTAGGCTTTTTTGAAGTTCACGAACAGTTGGTGAACCGTCTCTCCGTATTCCCACTTCTTTTCCAGCAGTTGCCTTATTGTGAACATCTGGTCGCTTGTTGACCGGTTCCGACGGAATCCGCATTGGTAGTCTCCCAATATTTCTTCTGCGTACGGTGTGATTCTTGCCAGTATGACATTTGTTAACATTTTGTATGTGATTGGGAGCAATGATATTCCTCTGTAATTTTCGCAGTCAGATCTGTCGCCTTTTTTGAAAATGGGGATGATTATTGCGGTTTTCCATTCTTCTGGAATGACTTCCTTGTCCCATATTATTTTAACCAGCTGGTGGATCTTTCGAGCGGCTGCCCCTCCTCCATGCTTCACAAGCTCTGCCGGTATGCAATCGATTCCGGGGGCCTTGTTGTTTTTCAGTCTATTTATTGCGTCAACAACTTCGTCGAAAGAGGGCTGTGGGATCGGGGGCTCGGCTGTATGTACGTCTGGTGCGTTTCTTTGTGGTTGATGGGTGCGCACATTGAGCAGGTTTTCAAAGTACTGGTTCCATCTTGTCACGATATTTTTTGTTTCTGTCACCAGACTGCCGTTTCTGTCTCAGATTATTTTAGCTCTCCCTCGGTAGCCATTTCTAATTGAATTTATGCCGGCATACATACCTCTGCTGTTCTTTGCTCTGGCATTTTCTATGATTTTTTCGAACCGAGTCTACTCCCATTCGCGTTTTCTGCGTTTGAAAAGTCAAGTTGTTTGTTTCCGAATTGTCGCATATCTTACTGCGTTGACTTCATTATATGCTTCTAAGTGGATCATTCTGAGGCGTTTGCGTTCTTCGATCTTTGCCCTGCACTCATCGTCAAACCAAGGTTTGGACTTAGTTGTTTTCTTAAATCCTAATACCTCTTGGGCTGTTTGTTTGATTGTGTCTCTGATCGATGCCCATTTAGTGTCCACACTATTGGCTTCCTCTTCCTCACTACTGTCATTCTCTAGGATGCTAAATCTATTCGTTAGTTCGTCTTGATATTCCACCCTTTTACGTAGGTCTTTTAGGTTATCAATCTCGAACTTTTTGCTCGTCTCCCGTGACTGTCCATGTGCGTTTGCTGCAAGCCGACTTCTAATTTTGCCCATCACTAGAAGGTGATCGGAGTCGCAGTCTGCTCCTCTATATGATCTTACGTCAAGGATATTCGAGTGGTGTCTTTTGTCTATGAGGAAGTGGTCTATTTGGTTACGCGTTACGCCGTCGGGTGATATCCATCTGGCTTATAGATTTGCTTGTGCTTGAACATCGTGCTCTTCACTAACAGATCTTTTGACGCTGCGAACGTGATAATTCGAATACCCGTTATCATTTGAAACGTCATGTAGGCTTTCTTTACCTATTGTTGGTTGGAAGATATCTTCCTTTCCAATTTTCGCATTGAGGTCGCCGAGGAGGATTTTAACATCGAATTATGAGATCCCATCAATTATTCCTCTAGGGACTCGTAGAATGCGTCCTTCGTTTCTTCGTCGGTAGATTCTGTTGGGGCGTGTACGTTTATAAATACATAATTGTACCATGGGTATTTTTAGCACCGACATTCGGTCATTAATAAATTGCACATCTTTTACGTGGGACGTAATCTTCTTGCTTATGATGAAGCCAGTTCCGAGGTTATGTGTATCGGTACCTCCACACACCAGTGTAAACCCATTGGTTTCGATTACTTGATGTGGGAGTCGAACTTCCTGAAGCGCGACGATGTCCATTTTATATTGTTTCGCGTTTTCTACGACCGTCTGTATCGCGCCTGGTTTATATAACGTTCAAACATTCCACGTGTCGACGCGTATATCCCGCCTTTTCAGTTTTTCCCTACGTCTTCTTTTTGCCGAGTCGGTGTTTCCTTGATGATTTTGTCCCTTATGGTAGTGTCGGCTCATCACACCTACGCCTACTGGTTTTTTCGTGGGATTGTTTTTTGTATATTGGTTATTCATTTTTGATCCCACGAGACTTGGGGTTTCAAATAGTCCGCCACATCAGAGCCCCGTTTTAATGCGGTAAGGTCTGCTTACTGCTCTAATTCGCCCAGTGTCAGAGAGGCGCCGTTATAATACAGCCGGTATACCCCTGGCTGCAAACCATCCAATGGGCACGGTGACGCGTAACACCCTGGATTAGGGGTGGTATATCTTTGTGTGTTACTCCTCGCTAGCCTGTCTGACATGGGTGACCCTACTGGAAGCACATGCTTCCGTCAGCATAGCCTGAGTGATTCATTGTACTTTAAGCCCCCGCACCACGTCAAGGTTTCCACCAAGCGGGGGTATAATAATAATAATAGTAATAATACTTTAAATGCACTTCATTTCACTCCGTCGATACTTGAGGTGTATAAATAGTTATATTGTTTTTCCATGCATTCTTCACAGCATTGCGTAAAATCGAATTTAAACAAAATGTATATGTAAAGTTTTGTATGTCACCGTGGTACATTAAACAAAATTTATGTGGGTAGGCCATACATAAATATATAGAAAACCACATCCCACTGGAAATTTCTATTTTGCTTCTTATTTTGTATAAATATTATTCATTACTATTATCATAAAATTTTATTGTGTTTTGCCATCTCGAGGTCCAAAAATATAATCCTGTGGTTATTACTCCTCTTTTATTGATTTGTGGGACCGATTTCGTCTCGTGTGGAACTAGAGCGGAGAGGGAACCGTTTAAGCTCGAGGTAAAAATCATCAGCCACAACACAATTTACGATACAATCAAGAAAAAAATCCTTCTCCACCAAGACAGTGGTACAGCCCTCAAATGTGCGTTGGAAGTGGGAAAATTGAGTGGTTGCAATATGAGTTTTTTTAACCGCCTTTATAATCGATATATCTAGCTCCCTTTCACTTTCCTCTATATTTAAAATAAAAGAAGCTATATGATGGTTTATAACTTCCTTCAGTGTATTCATATTCCGTTTAGTGACATAAATAAATACGCTAAAAATAAAATAAAACCGTTGACATTCTGCATTAAAAACTTTCTAACTAACCCACAAGCACTTTTGTAGCAATTTTTAGATTGTTGATTAAGTGGTACGTAGAACAAAACATAAGAAGGAGCACAATCGTTTGGTATCCCGATTAGAGAACTGAAACGAATAAAACTATTATACAAACAACAACACAATATTTCACTTAATTGCCCAATTACGCAAATAAGCAGTTCTTTAACCCACTTACCCGCTACTACATAAGGCGTCCTTTTCTTTCACCAAAGCCCGTCTGATAACTACACAGAAACAATCAAACAATAATGATAACCACTTTATTCTTAATTCAATCGCTCTATCGGTAATATAGAGTAGTTAAGAAAGGTAAAGCTAGAGGACATTTGGCAGAGTAATGACTTTGGAAGCCGCTCTTTAACGATCTCATTAGATTAGACCACAGTTCAAGTACCTCTTTGCAGGGGCAAATATTCTATCTCAGGTATGGGTATATCTTCGCAACCCCATATAACTAAACTATTGTTAAGAATCCCATTGCCTGGCATAGATTGTGAAACTTAAATATTGAACAATTTTACTGACAACATTAAAATCAAGAGTCGGCATTCTAGCAAAGGTTCATTAGTTCGTTTGCCAAAAAAATATTAATTGCTAATCGAAGGCCCTTTCACGACCATGAACGGCATTGAATTCTGACGTATAAAATAATCAGTTAATTAGGTAATAAAGAGCATATGTTATTTGGTATATAGCACGACTTTTTCTCTGATTTGTAGCTTTGGCATCTTGTTCGTCACTAATTTGTAAAAAATCTTTGGACCAAATTAAAGGTAATAAAAGAATGAGCGGCGGTACTTTAATATGTAGTTCTTGTATAGACAGTCGAACACGTTGAATTGAAACAGTAGCCGTTGAAACTTGTTTCGGGTAGAACTGAGACTTGGTGAGATATTTGAATCTAGAAAAATCTAATGATCCACTTATCATTTGTACCATTATGTCGAGGTCGGTGTAGTTGGGGATACATTAACTTTTTACTGCAATAATTAAGATACACTTTTAGTTACGGATTCTTAGTCTTTATAACTTTGGTAGTTTGAGTTGACAAAACGATGGTTACTACTTTATCCCATAAAAAATGGTCGTACATTATACGTGGTGTGTTAGAAAAATGATGAGACTGGCAGCACTGTGCATGAAGTAGCATCTGTTATTGCCCCTTCGTACGACAGGTATGTTGAATTATGTGCTTGATTCAGTACTAGTCTGAATTTGCTGCATTATGCATTGTGAGTCTACAGTGAAGTAGTGTCTGTGAAGTTCATTACGACCATGGACGGTAAAAATTCTACACCATGTCACACGGCAATCTCCAACAATGAATTATTGGCAGGAAATATCGTTCTTATCTTTCCTTAGTTCCACTATATCTCGCTAGTCCCCGCGAATTCTTATTATTCCCTCAGTTCAAAAATCACTTGAAAGTCACCATAGAACTTTAAATAATATTCAGAATAGTTTAACCGATGAGCAGAAAAGTATTCCAAAACATGTTTTCTAGAACTGCTACGATGAGTAGAAACAACCTCACGTCAATATGAAAATTGCGGTAGGAAACTATTTTGAAAAGAACGAAATTGATTTGTAAAAATAATAAAACGCATGGTTATAAAAAATCAGTCTCATTACTTTTCTCAACGTATTTCATATGCTGCTAATTCACCTTAGTATCCAAGTATATGAATGCAATCGGGATACATAGTGATGATGTCGAAATATATAAGCTCCGTGAAATGGAATCCTTGAATATCTTTCGAAGCTTGGCTGATAGACCCGACAGAGAAAAAAAAACAAGATCACAGGGCGTTGATTCAGCGCTATAAGTTTGTGTTGCTTGCAATCAAACGCTTAAGCGAGTTTCTCAGCCAAACTTCCGACGATCTTAAATTATATCAAAAAAGAAAAGGTTTACTAAAGCTCACTAGACTTGGTGATGTCTTTAAATCAGCTGAGAAGGTTGCCTCTGCTTCCGAATGCTATGCCGGTTTGTTAAAAACACATTATAAACGGGTTGAAAACATAATTGCCTCTAGTGCCAATTCATTAAAAGCCAACGTAGAGCAATGTATTAATAATGCGATTCGTGACCTTAGTGCAGATCTTGGAACAAATCACGGCCTCAGATCATTCAAAAGACATAATAGGAAGCATAGACGCCTTATCATAAAATATTGATCTCTCTCTACAATGTTCTACCCCCAAACCTGCCCCTCCCACCCTTGTCAGGGGAACCCTTGCTATCCGTACTGTCGGTACTGGCCGACAAAATGACTGATATGGCAAACGACCTGATTCTTATGAGGGTCCTGATCAGCAACCAAACTGATGAGATTAAATCCATGTCAATCCGTACATTTGAACTTCAGGAAAAGGTCTCCGCCCCGCCAAACAACGTCTCATTACAAGCTGATGTCGAATCTGCTCGTTGTTTTATTATCGATACACTGATCCCCAATTTTCCTCTCACGGGTGGTGGGATTCCCGCCTTGGTTGAAACTAGGCCTGCGAACACTGAGCGTCCACCACTGCTCCAACTATTCGTCGCTTCGGATCACGTTGGTCCCTTGAAGAATGGAATGGGAGGATCACCAAACTAAGTGAAAATTCTCTGGTTTTATTATTACCGTCATCCCCACAATCGCTGATGCCTCCTGGGTATCTAACTTCTTCCTAAAGGATTACGCAATTAGCATCATTAACATGAACAAGATCCCAAACCAGGCATCCAACTTATTTTGTTTTTATATGGAGGCAAAACCAAAACCAGTGTCAAACTCTATTCAACAGCAAGGTTTACCCACCCACATTACCAGTCTCCACAAACTATTCGTAACGTAATTTTTAATTTATCCCCTCATAAAATGTCAGATGACCTTAAAGCTTTCAGTCATTTCGTTCACTCCAGAACGTTAGCACATCTTCAACGTAGTAAGGTCGACCTCAACAAGTTTTTTTTCGTTCTTAAATTCCCACCTCTCCTACCGCCGCCCAAAACCAACAGTATAACTGCCCTTACCGTCTATTATCAGAACGTAAGAGGTCATTGGTCAAAGACCCAATCCATTCTAAAAAAAAACTCCCATGCCCTGCCTATTGGCATTTTCAATTTAAGCGAAACGAACTTAATCCCCAGCATTCATAACCTAGAACTGTTTCCCCACACGTTCACCATCTTCCACCATTACCTCCTCAATCATACTACTGACTTTTCCACCAGCCAAGGAGTGTTCATCGCTGTCCATAACAGCCTCGAGTCGTCAATCACTTATGGCTTTCCCTACAACCTGCAAGGTGGACTTTGTGACTGTCAAAAACACCATCCCCCGGTAATCAATCTTTGTCATGTGCTTCTATATCTTGCCACCCCAGTCTATTGAGGTTTATGAGCTAGCTCTTAATGCTATTAACCACATGATCGAGCTGAGCAATTGCGAGGGTGACATCATCGTGTTCGGAGATTTTTATCTTCCACAACTGAATTGGGCTTTATCAAGGCGAAGGAATGTTTCTTCATTGATCGACTAGATGATTCTTGCCGCTGTCAGGTTAGCAACGTTCGAAACCTCTTGGGTAGGCACTTAAACCTCATCTTTATAACAGACCCTATCAATACATCTGTCTCACCCAGCTACTTCGTCCTTATATCTATAGATCACCATCACTCCCCTCTTCTCGTGACCTTTTTCCGAGTCACTCGCCATTGTCCGCCCCTCCTTCCAATGAATACGCCTACGATTTCCATAAAGCTAACTTTCGCCACATCGACGACTACCTTGGCCGCCATTCGTTCAACTACGATCACCTATCCGTTGAAGATATCATCACCCGCTTTTATACTGAAATCCTTGACTCTATTCCCCTGTTCGTTCCCTACTCTAAACAGAGAACATCAACCCCTTCCCTTCGATGGTACAATCACAAGCTCCCCTGCGTAACAAAAGGAATAAGTTACGGGTCACCTTCTCTCGGAATTGAACTTTACCCGACTACTCCATTTTTATTGTCTGTTACCTCCAATTAACGGAACTTTTCAACGCCCTTTATCGCAACTATCTGACCAAAACTTAGACCAATTTCAAAAATTACCCCAAAACCTTCTTCCAGTTCGTCAATCATAAACGTAGATGCGATGGTTACCCCATATCGCTTACCTTAGATTCTCATATCTTATCTGATCCTGTTACTATTGCTAACTTCTTCGTCACGCACTTCAATCAGCCTTAGAGAAGGTGGGGGTTTGTGTTCAGAGAAATTAGGTTAATGAGGCGCAGTCAAGCGAGCCGGAGAGGAGTGGCTAGATGAAGAGTATATCAGCCAGGACCCTACGCTCGTCAAGGGGTCAGAGGTTGATTAGTTTAAGGCGGTTATTATACTGGAGCAGGATTAAAGGCTTTTCCCATCTTAGTTCACGGAGAGCGAGCCATAGGAAACGACCTTGAATACTTTCAATACTACGAATAGTGGTCCTGATAAGGAGACCATACTGGCCTAGCATATTCTAGCAGTGGACGGACGAAGGTGAAATAAAAGGATCGAGTTACGTATGGGCCGCAGAATTTCTTAGATAGCAGCCTAGGTTCGAAGCAGAGGCTGGATAATTTGAAGAGGATAAAATTGTGGGAGATTTTGTCAAATACTTTATTGAGGTCGGTTGAGACCATGTCGACTCCATCACCGTGCTGTTGTGCTGAAAGTGTAAAAGAAGTGAACTCCATAAGTAGTTGGTCGCCCATTAAGTAAACCATGTTGGCGTGGTGAAATAAAAGATTTGCAACGAAAACTAAGAGATTCGTATAGAATGCTTTCGAGAATCTTGGGTGGCGATAGGGCGGTAGTTCGCGACATTGTTTCGAGTCCCTTCTTGTGGATGGGGGCCATGAATGAGGTTTTCCAAATGTGGGGGAATAGGCCTTGTGAGAGTGAGAGATTGCAGGTCATTGAGAGAGAAGCAGCGAGAATAGATGAGCATTTCCCTAAGAGAATTGCAGGGATGCTATCAAGGCCGGTGTGAACTGTTGCAATTAAATTTGCTCACAAATATTTGATGTAATACAATGAAAGAGTACTCACCGTGTTGCCCCCAGCTTGCGCAAATTCCTGGAAGGAAAAATCATGAAATGCATTCGGAATTAGGCATTTTATGATATTAGGGATATTGGGAATTGAATCAATGTGCGACAAATGGACTTTTGGTTTAATTTGTCGCGCATTTGATTCAATTGGGTGATTGGATGGGAATTTGGTTGAGCAACTGGGCTGGTTATTGTTAATGTTAATTATGTAATGGAACTCGTCTTTGAGTTGAAGTAGCTTGGATTCGACTAGGGGTGGATCAAATGGGTTGGCGAGAAGGAGATCGACGGAAACCTTAGGTAAGTACGAGTCATTTGGTTGAGATGAGTGGCGAAGAGGTTAGCAATAGTAGTGTTACTATTGCTAACCTCTTCGCCACTCATTTCGATTAAGGCAGATGAGGTATGAGAGTTTAAGGTAAGCGATGTGGGGTAACCGTCGGTACCATGTTTTTGATTAACGAATTGAAAGAAGGTTTTGCGGTAATTTTTCAGATTGGTCTCAGTTTTGATAAGATAGATATGATAAAGGGTATTATAAATTCAGTGTTTTCTTTTTTTTGTTTTTTTTTATTACACTTCTACACTTCTCTTAGGAAAGGCATCCGAGGTGGCACCAAATAACTGTTGCAGTTTTTCTTTGAAAAGTTGAAGGTTGTAATGCTCCGGAAACACTGGCGCGGGAAGGTAATCCACAGTTTTCCCAGTCTGTATCGGAACGAGTTCTGAAGCAGAGATGTTCGCTCCGTCGCGAGATGAACCGTAAAGTGGTGCGATCCGTCGGATTGTCTCGTTGAGCTCCTATAAACCGAATTGCACGGAACAATACGACAAGTCTCCGAAGAAGAGTACCCGTGATAATATCTGTAAAATAGACAGAGGTCAGCTACGCGCCTTCGGTATGATAGCGACTGTAGTCCCAATATCAGCGCCGGGTCTCCGATCAATCGGATCGCTCGTCCCTGTATGCTCTCAAGCAGGTCGAGGATATGTTTAGGAGCACAGCTCCAAATATGGGAGCAATATTCAAGCGCGGGACTTCTTTGGGATTTCTACCGGAAAAAAAGTTGGACCGGAGTAAAATATTTCTTGGCTCTAAAAGATAACTTGGTGTTCCAGATGCGGACCTGGCGATGTTCGGCACGTGTTTATTGGAGCTACAGCCGAGAAAGTTGGAGTAGTCGGGAATAATGCTCTGTGTCACCCACCAGATTTAAGGCATGCCAACGTTGAAATAATGTTACTACCACATAATTAATAAATTTTCGGAACGTAACTCCATTTTTGTACTGGCTCGGGGCTCACACAACACGGTTTCGCACAACACGGCCTTTTCTAATAACGTATCTGTCGTGTTACAGGAGGGCTACCTGGGTTTTCGTTTTTTTTTTATTCTGTTTCAAGAATTAATTATTAAATGTTTTTATTAAATTTTTTTTTTTTTTTGTTTCAAGGAATTTAAGAAAGGCCCTTTCTTCTGACATCTGAGAAACAATACAATCACACGTTAAAGTTGTAGAGTTTTCTTGAGAACACTGCAGTTGAAGGCTGCAACGTGACATTTTAACAATGGATAGGGTAGTCCCCTTTGTCTCTTTTTTATAGGGGTTAAACTTAAATCGATTAAATAAGATAGCGGTAGATACCAACCCTAATCCCTGAAAACTGTCGGGATTACTTACTTGATGAGGTTGTGGTGTTTGTAACAGATACACACACAATACACAAGCAAATAGTGAAGAACACCGAACGAAAATCGAATAAGAAAAATGCATCAGAGTCGTATACCATAGCGATAACATAACAAATCCACATCAGTCGATGTTGCTGACAGTTGTTAAAAAGTAAGCCATTTGTAATATTTTGCGATATGTTGAGTTGATGGAGGTTTGCAATTGACATTAATTTATGAATAGGATTTATCTCCCTTAACAAAAACGCTTTATTTTATTACTGAAGCACACGAATGTGGAATGGTCTACCTGATCATGTGTTTCCTTGTCGTTATAAAGTCCAGGAATTCTAGAGTAATATACATCGATACCTGATTTCCTCATCCACTTCCTATCCATCCGCTCGCTCTCTGCTCTGAAATTTAAGGGCACTTTAAAATCCCCCGTTGTGCGCGCTTTAGTGTAAAAAAGAAGTATTGATTTGCTTGTCTATATATATTATATATATATATATATATCTATAATATATATATATATATATATATCTATATATATATATATATGATATATATAGCTCCTCAACAGTATACTGGTTAGTATACCCGCCCACCGGGGAGCCTCTGGCGCAAGACTAATGACCTTGCCCGGAAAAAACAGATCATTATGGAAAATTTAACAAGCCTCAGGACTTGCTAAATAAGGCCAAGATCGGTTCCAGGTTGTAGTGCCGATGATTCTGATGATATGATATATATATATATATATATATATATATATATATAAATAACTATATATATATATATATAAATATATATATATTAATATATATATATAAATATACATATATATATATATGTATATGTATAATTATTTAATAATTATTTTTAATAATATGCACGCGTTAAAGGTATTATTAATACTATCATATTATATTAGCTTGTCGAGGATGAAATAATTAAACATCCTTTTTTTTTGCTAAGTTACATATCCTACTTTTTTAAAGGCATTATTGTAAGATACTAAAAACAGCCCTTGATGAATAAAATAATCCTCTTCATATTTGTAAGTTATCGGTGAAGGAAGAAATTTGTGTTTGTTTTTATACAAATTTTATCCTTGAAGAAGGATGCCCCAGAAAGCGGTAGTAAAGAAGGAAGGGGAAATGGAGTAGAAAAAATAGAAGAGAGGAATGAAAGAAATGAGGTGCAGTCGGAAATGAGGAACTGGTTTCGATAGTCCATTATCAAATATATTTTGTATACGTTCACCGGAATAACCGTTCTCAACAACAACAATCATTTAAACCCTAGCGCAACGCCACTGAGACTAGAGGGAAGTGAGAATTTCAATACGGTGTTTGAAGGAGAATCTTTTCCAAAGGTTATACCTGCACAACATAGTGAATAAATAATCTTTTATCTGTAGTTTTGCCATCGTAAAAAATTATTAGTAGGCCACACCCGTTAAATTAAGATATTATGCAAAAATGTCACGCGAAATTGATAGCAATCATACGAAATCATCGTGAGGTAGATTCGTCACGTCCGATCATTTCAGAGCGGTTGATATTTTCGAATGCCGAACCATAAATGTTTGAAATTTGCTGAGAGTACACATTTCGGCTTTTCAGAGAGATATTAGTTTGGAATTTCATCAGTGTGGTGTTTCATCGTTAGGTGTTTTTGTTTCTTTGTTCGCAGTATAAAGAAACATCGAACCAAACCAATCAATTTAAATGAATATATTGCCCTACCACGGCCGTTGCTCAAATTAATTTGGCGTATGTAGTACGCCTCTTAAAACCTTTGTGGGGGTTCTCCATATCACACGGGAACCAACCCACAATTCTAACCAACTTTGACCGCTAACAGCGCGTCGCCTTAACGCAACTCCCCATGCAAAATCCGCAATGGCATACATACCAAACTTTGCAATACACACACTCCCAAGCCCGCAACAGAATACAATTCAACAGAATATATTCTAAATCATCCCCGCATACATTTTCCCAAAATCGCTTCGGCCATTTCTTCATCTAAACCATGTCCCTCGCTCGCGACTAAGCAATCTTAATTTCACCGGAATTCATATGCTGTAATAAAACGCATATTCAAATCCATAACGAACATTAACCATCAGCACCAACTATACCGAGCCGCAAATATTTCCCCGAAATTACTTCGGTTAATATCTTATCTAAACGATATTCCTTGCTTGCACCCAAGCAATTCCAATTTCCCTCGAAAACTCATGCCCATACTCGCTCGTGTTCCCAAAACCGATTTCTCGGTACACATGGCAACCGACGAATCTAGCCCAGCTAGTACGGCAGGAATTCCCGGAAACAAACTCTCTATGCAAGCATAGCAACTCTTGTCGAAATTTCTCGTACGTGGCAGTGAGTTTATTTTAGCCATGACTCCACTGCCACGACGCGATGCAGTTTTTCCATCCAATAATTAATTAGTCGAGTAATAACCACCAGTGCATGCAGACGCGTCTCAAGCAGGAGTGTGCGCGCGGAAGTCTTCAATACAAATTAGTAGCGCTTTGTTGGTGTCCTTCGCGTTCTAATGGTTTGGCATTTTAGTTTGACGCTTTGTGTTAATGTCTTAGCAAAAGCTCTCCGGTTTACAAATTAGTTCGATACAGCGTATCCTCAAACGGAACGGTGACTTGTATGGTGTATTCTTTTCTACTTACCGAAGCAGGGCGCCGTGTGTTATTCGCGGGTTCATAACATTACCGCTGTTAATTTTCGACACGACATACGCAAATTAAAGACATAACAAACTACTATAAAATAACTTTTCAATGTAAGGTGTCTGCGAACACAATAATTTTACAGATAGCACATAGTTCATTTTGAAATATTTTGTTAAAATTATCCAAACGAAGGGACGAATTGCAATGTAAGCAACGAATGTGAACAATAAAAAGGAAGAGCTAAAATAAATGAAATCGAATTACAAACAATATCTGAGTGTTTATTCTTTTGGTCCCGTGTCCGCTTATTTTCCCTCGGTTATCCTTGCGAACAATTTCGGTGAAACCTCGTTGGGGATCTCGGTGAATCAGTGTCATACGCTGGCACACCTTCTCCTGCGATGGCCGTCAATCAGAGAGTGCCTGGATATAGCCTTTTGAGATGATTGTCGAATCAACGCTAGAAAAGGTTGTAAACAACCATTAACGCATCGGATTATTGTCGCGCGTGTGAGGCAAGGTCTCAACTCACTACACAAACAGTGATTACTACGTTAATGCTCTGGTATACGACACTGATGGTTTTTTTTTTCGATTTTACTTTGGTGCTGTTCTTCACTACCACTGGTTCTGCGTAATGTTCTGCGGATCAACTGTGGATATGTTTTTTCCGAAACGACACAAGTACCATGCATCACACAAACATTCCCATGGAAAAAGGCGTGGTACTAAAAAAAGATTTTATATATTTACTGACAATATACTTCCATTCAATTGATATTATACAGTTTTGACATTGAGTGCTAACATAACAGCCCTTAACTGTGTAAGGTATGCTTCATGTTTTACAGTAAAACAAAACTAAAAATCCAAAAATATTATGTAAATAATATTTTCTTGCTAATTGCTCTTTTCGATGAACTATGAGCCATCAATATCGAATCGCTAATAGTCATTCAGAGTGGGTGAACACATTTGATTAAAATTGATGACCATTTAAAAAACCTTGGTGTTTTTAAACTTAAGTGACGGTGGGGGGGTGGTGGCCGTGTGATGTAGAGAACCCCCACAACGGCATATTATTGCTTTTTAAAAAAGAAACGAAATACTTTTTTTTTTTACATGAAAGATATTTGGGTAATGTCTGGATAGCGGTAGTAGAGCTACTTTTTTCCAGCCTTCGTATCTGAAATTTCTATTAGGACTGTTTTTCTATTGACCCTTGAATATCGACCTACGTCGTCAAGTGTCATTTACACATCATTATCATCCTCATAAATACAATAGCTGAATCCATTTTATGACTCAACAGTGTGTAACTCATCAGAAGCAGAACATTTATTGAGCCAATTCATATAATGTAAATCAATAAAAATATAAAACGCCAAGGGAAACATGATATGGTATACATTTTAGGAGTGCGCTCAGTAAGGTCGGCTATTACAGGTGTCGGTTGCCACAGTAATAGCATCACATGCATCCCTACAATCATCTTATTGCTTATCTGAATAAGTTTTAATAAATACTTAACCCAAGTCATAATATGGCGATCAAGTATAATTTAAATTGCAAACCAAATTATTGACCACGCTTTAGCTGAATGGTTTATACATAACAACCGTGTCTGTACACCGCATGGATTCTATTTAAAATTATATCGGAAAGGAGTTGCCCATCCCGAGGATAAACAAAGAAAAGAACAACCAAAAACTGGTTCTCTGTAAGGCACCCGAGCTCCTCATTTTCCACAGAAAAAAAAGTTACAATGACGCCTAGGCACATTCTAAATACCAATCGACCAACCAGTCCCCAAGCTAGCGCTAGCTATCCAGTCGACTAAGTATCCGATACTTTTCCCCGAATGTTGCCTTTTAACGAAAGTCACCGCGTTTACAATGCTGCCTTTTAGTACCATCGTATAAGTCGTTGGAGCAAGTGTACTACAGACGTTGGCGCGATCTCGTACTGCCCCCAAACATTTGTGTTGTTTCGCCCTCAGTTTTACCGAGCTCTCAAGACATTAACTCCACCGGTTGACGGTGCGCAATTAAATTTACAAATTGGTAATTTTCTTATATTAATGTTGAGTTAAACCTGGTTGAGTGTTCGTTCACAGCAATGTATTGAGGGAAATATTGATACAATTGGGGCAATTTTTTGATCGAGATTTTTACCGCTTTATTATGTATTTTTGAAAAAGGACATGCACACGTCCGTCCGAGTGCGTATCCGTTTTATGTGCAATTCAGTTTTGATCTGCGGATGAGTGTCGTAAAAATTCATCGTCACCGCTACTGTAGCATCATCGTCTCAAACATTTTATTATTATCTATTTTTTTATTTTCCTTCTTTTGTTTGTTGGCCGCATTATTTGGTTTTGTTTTGCGGAAGGATATTTCTTTCTGCTCCATTCTGAGTTTTGTGTGTGACACTGAGTTTAAATTCTAAAAACCTAACGTTAAAGTAAAAATTTCAAAATAATGCAGTTAGGCGGTTCTAATTTATATTAACGCAGATGAACATCACATTTTAAGAAAATTAAACTTAATGTGTTAAAAAAATGTACTAACAATTTGTGATAAGTGAGTATAAAACAAAGTGATTGTGAAAGGATTCTTGCGAATGTTGCAGCGCCAATTAATGTTGGAAGAGTATCTAATGCCAGTGACCAAGGTGAGATACAGAGGTGAGAACTTCAAATTGCTATTTGAATATTTTTTGTGTGGGTATTTCAGCATGGTTTTTGTTTTAACTTTTTTTAAAATAATATGTGGGTATAAAAGAGATTTATTTCAAGGAACAGCGGGAGTGGATGAATAAGGAGACGATAGGAAAAGGAGACATTTTTGTTTTATTTTTTATGTATATTTTTATTTTATTTTCTTGATCTATAGTGCTGGGTCGGAGCAGTTAGATGCTGTTTTTTATCGATCGGGGATCCATCACCCAAGATCCAAAAAATGGTCAAGGATTTCTCCCAACCATTTCACAAAGACTGTAGCTTAATGAAGTGGCATTTCATCAGGTTGCTGGGCATTGGGGCCCAACCTACCACACATTGGTTGAATTTACATCAAACCGGTTGGTGGGAAACTGGAAAAATCTGCACTGTAATGAGGAAACGTTGATAACTAGAACACAGGTTGAATGTGTAATTAGAACATAGGTTGCCATTAGTATTCTTTTATTTTTACATACTTCTCTAAAGAAAAGTAAACCTATTGCATTGAATCAAACTCGCTGAGGTGCTGTTAGATAATTGTTACAGTTTTTCGCGCTGTTGAGAGGTGACATGCGAAGTGGTGCCCCCTTTGCCTTCTATAGCATAAATAAACCAATTTCCTTGGTATGATATCATGGATCTTTATCCGGTTCGTACATACGGCTTCAGTTTCAATTGCTTTCGTACTTTCGAAATATATTTCTGCACTATGCTTTGCAATACCTTTTATAATTCGCAGTTAGTTGATACACAATGCGTATTAAATGTTTCAATAATGGGTTGCTCTAACTCTGTTATAGAATAGTACAATAGACAGCTTTTTGTCCCCCAGTGATTTTTTTTTTTTTTTAGAATAGATCGACCTATTTGTTTCATTTGGGTTTTAGGGTTCTCCCGTTGTGTAACAAAATGAATTTTGGTATAGAAATGTACATGCTCTTGAGAGATGAATTGGAAATTTATGGGATACATCGAATTGAATTATTGAGATGCACTAATAAATAAGTATAAAAAGACAAAATTGCGCTCTGCTATTGTCTTCGGCGGTTGGTTTTCCTGATTTCTTGGAAGACAACTGGCAAACAAATGGTTGTGTACCACTCAGAATTGACTGTTCTGCGTTGTTCTATTGGTACGGTTGCGACATGTCCAGTTTTTCCGAAAAAACAGGCGACCATTTGCTTGGAAGTGCTTCGTGCGCGAACAACTTTTGTTGGATTTGGCTCATCTTGAAACACCCAGACAGTCGACTGCTGTTTACTTTCGGGCTCATACGCGTAAATCCACGATTCATCACCTGTCACGATGTCATAGACGTGTTTCGAAGCACCGCGACCGTATTTTTTTTTCATTTCTTTCGACCAATTGACACGAGCCTTTTTTGGGCGATTGACAAATTGTGTGGGATCCAACGCAAACAAATATTTTTGACAGTCAAATGTTTATGCAATATTGAATGTATGCTGGTCCTACTAACGCCTAAGGTTGTCTCAATCTCACGATAGGTCACATGACGATCTTCCAATATCAGTTTGGTCACAGCATCAATGGTTTTCGGAACAACAACTGATTTTGGACGACCTTCACGAAATTCATCTTGGAGTGAACTACGACCACGATTGAATTCACCATACCATCGATAAACACTGGTCCTTGATGGAGCTTCATCGCCAAAAATTGAATTAAGTTGCTGAGTTAATCCACGCCGAAAGTTGTAAAAAATAATCGCACGAAAATGTTGACGATTTATTTCCAATTTTGGGCCGAGATGAATCTTTTAAGTTACTGTAAACAACACAAATAGCGCTCGTATGTCAAAACGTTCTGAGTGCGTATAACCTCAAAAATGTCCAACTTTACGACAGAGCTGTCAATTGCCGGATTGCAACGCTAGGGTTGCCAAATCCCGAAACATAAGAGGCAACCCTCGTATTAGTACACCTAATATTTTCTCACTATTTTCCGTTTGCAGTGAATACTATTATAAATAAGGTATAAACGTGCGTGGCTTGAGCTGACAATTGCGGAAGCTGGCGGAGTTCCAAACATAATTTATGTGAATATGCTATTTCCCCACTATTTTCCGTTTGCAGTGGACGCCAATTCTTACAATTAAGCTATATGCATGTTAAGTACCTCAATGAAGACCTAAATAAAGATATGGATCACATTGTCATTGATGCACTTAAACAAAAAAACGCCAACCGATTTTGAACCCACATGACCCCCGGAGCGGTAATGTAATTAATCGCCCCACATTTCGCCACAACCATTGAAGTGGAAATTGTGTAATTGCACATTAAAATTTATTGGGTCACTTTGCAATCGCGGAAGTTGAACTGTGACGCAAACGGATGGAGGTATATCGGCTGACGTCACATTTCAACGCAATTGCAAATTGAAATTGCTTATCAGAAAGTAGGTCAATGCGGAGCGAATGTGCATTTTCGTCATCGGGATGTGTTGTCCCGAAGGTAACAAGAAGGGGTAAAAGAAAAATGGGAATCAGTCTGATTTGAGTCGATAGTTGGGTGAGTGGACCAGAGGAGTCCAAAAAAGAAAGTCTGTGATTTGAGAATTAATCGTTAAGTTTTGATGTCAGTGCTGTCCGCAAGAAGTTATCTGTTCTAAAGAAGATTTAGTGGATGTTTAATGTAGAGAAACAGACCTAACGAAAGTTTGTGAAATATATATATGAAGTAAGAGTGACGTGAATAAATACTAAAAGTTTGTGTAATATAAATGTATAATAAGAATAACAGGAACAAGAAACTGGTAACAGAAGAAGTTTGTGAAATATATACGTAATCAGAGTGACATAGATAAAATCTCATGACTGAAAACTTTGTATAATATATGCATAAAATAAAAGAGACCTGATCAGAAACTTTTGACAATAAATTCGTGTAATATATACATTTACATACATGTAGTTGCCCCATGGGAGGTTAATTGTACAAAGTAAACCAATTAGACCTCTAGTAATGTAACGAAGTGTATATACCAATACTTATTTGTACTTCAACTGTATGAGATACAAACTCAATAAAAAGTGAAGAACAACAAAAAAAATACTAAAAAAAAGGGAACTATTTCAATTGTGTTTTATTTTTGAGGATGTTTCAGTGCTGAGAAACATCCAATACCATAACTTGTATGACTTGAGCTGACAATTGCGGAAGATGGCGGAGTTCCAAGCCTAATTTATTTAAAAATAAATTTTGCGTATAGTTTTACTTCCGCGAATTTTTCTGATATTTTAATAATTTTTTTGCTATTCGGGGCGAAGACAAATCTAACAAATCAGGAATCATTAAAATCGGTCCAGCCGTTCTTGAGTTATAAATGGTGTAACTAACTCGACTTTGTTTATATATATATATATATATATATATATATATATATATATATATATATATATATATATATATATATATATATATATGTGTATATACATACATACATACATATGTAACAGGTCAATTGAAAAGTCCCCGGCCTTCCATAGTAAAACACATTTTTTTGGCAAAATTCGTGTTTTTTTTCAACATAATTCCCTTCGAGGGTGATACACATGAATATAGCGACCCTCCAACTTTTCGATACCTTTTTTGTAGTACGATTTGTCCTTTGCTTCAAAGTAGGCCTCAGTTTCGGCGATCACCTCTTCATTCGACGAAAATTCCCTCCCAGCGAGCATTCTTTTGAGATCTGAGAACAGGAAATAGTCGCTGGGGGCCAGATCTGGAGAATACGGTGGTTGCGGAAGCAATTCGAAGCCCAATTCATGGATTTTTGCCATCGTTTTCACTGACTTGTGACACGGTGCATTGTCTTGGTGAAGCAGCACTTTCTTTTTCTTCAAATGCGGTTGTTTTTCGGCGATTTCGTCCTTCAAACGGTCCAATAACGCTGTGTAATAGTCGCTGTTGATGGTCTTTCCTTTTTCAAGATAGTCAATGAAAATTATTCCGCGCGCATCCCAAAATACAGACGCCATAACCTTGCCAGCCGACTGTTGCGTTTTTCCACGCTTTGGGGCGGGTTCATCGTGTGCAGTCCACTCGGATGACTGTCGATTGGACTTCGGAGTGAAATTATGGAGCCATGTTTCATCCATTGTCACATATCGACGCAAAAACTCGGTCTTATTACGCTTGATCATCTCCAAACACTGCTCCGAATCATCAACTCGTCGTTGTTTTTGGTCAAAAGTGAGCTGTAAATATATATATATATATATATAGATTTTGAGGTAAAAGGACTGTAGTCCACTTTCCGTCATTCTTTCAAGACAATTTAGTTTTGAAACGTGTTAGACAAAAATCACATGTTTTTTTTTTTTTTTTGTTTCGGTAGTAAAGTGGAACTCTTCAAAAGATACCTCTGGACCGATCCAGAGTCATGCCGGATTTTACCGACTAAAACCACCTCCCGTCAAACACGTATTCCCGTTGATCCCCGTGGAGCTTTCTTTTAGATATTCCATTGCTGGGCGGTACGGAGTTGACCTGTTACTCCGCTCATCACGTCGCAACTGCTGCATCATTTCACAGAGAATACCATTTGTTACGGACCATGCCTGTTTTGAACTCAGCATGTATTCTATTATTCCTGCAGGAGTAACTGTCCGTCTCATATGTCTCTCCAAAATCGTTCGTGCGGCCTCGAATCGCACGCACTCTGTGAATACGTGTTCCGCATTTTCTATTTTGCCCTCGCAATACAAGCAGTATGGGTGATTCACAAACTTATACTGGTGCAAGTATTGCCGAAAGCATCTGTGGCGGTTCCGCCAAACACCACGTACACTTACCTAAAAACCCCCCATAACTCCCATTCAATCTACATCAGTTTCCGCTAATGCAACAGCATTAGCACCTGTAAATGCGGCACGCATTAAGCTTACCGAAGTTATTTATTTTCAAGCTTCTGCAAAACAATTCTTACCTGCATGCATATCTTCGCATTTAAAATCCCCTATAAGAGTTCTTTATTATCTTATCCTAAATTCCCTGTAATGAAACTTATCGGTTCGTGTATCATACGATCGCATTTCAGAGAATCTTATCATGAGTTGGCTAATCCCAGCCTCAATATGTGTACAAAAACTATTTACACACACATCGGGTGCGGACCCATTTAGCCAGCGATAAATAGTCCAACGCAGATGCATGTAATTAGCACCATCCACGTTGAGACTAATGCCTTAGCAATGCACTAACAGAGGAACGCTGTCTTTTGGCAGGCATCTGGCGATACGGCAAACTATAATCGTATTCCCAGCATTTTCCTATTGACAAACAATCTGCAAATTTTGTTCGTCGCCACAAACCGAATTACCCGACACCTACAAAGGCATGCAAGGGATTTGTTCGGCCACCGACCCAAGATACGATATACAATTCCCATTGTATAAAGTATCGCATCCCATTAGCACCTTTTTTTTCCTAACGTCTATCATAGCGACGTCGCACAGCATAGATATAGATCATGAATCTCCTTTGTCTTTGCCGCCTGCCTGTTTCGTTGTTCGACTGCCTTCGAACCCGTGTAAATAACATGGATCTGTTCGATCGCGCACACAGACCACTGCACTGACAGAGTGCATTTCTGTGGCGCCCACACCCTTAAGAGAAACGTTTTTCTCTCTCTTCCTTTTTCTTAACCCTAACCTAGGATGGAATTCAGGTCAGAGTTCTATCCTGGGTGAGTCTTATTCCACCCGCTGACCGCCATGGTCACGCGCCACTCCCGCTCTCCGCCGTCAGCGGAGACGCGGAAATACATAATCAAACTTTGCATACTCTTGCCGTTTTTTCACTCGTTTTCCTCAGGCGTTCCTTCAAGTTCAACCTGTTGTCGAGTATAACACCAAGATATTTAATATAGGGACTGGATCTGATTATTTGTCCTTCTATTTCCAAATCAATGTGTTCAACTTTCTTGCGGCTGCTTATTAATGGCGTCTCCGTCTTATGTCCAGCTAGTTTCAGTGCGGCTATATCTAGCCAGCATTTAATGCTCTGGATTGCTTGGGAGCAAATATTCTACAGGTCATCTATTGCCAAATCATCTGCGTACATTGACCCTGAGCACACGATCATACATGATATTCAAAACAGCGGATCTAATACAGATCCCTGAGGTACACCCGCTGTTATTTTATATTCCTGTAGCCCCTCAACTGTATCATAGAGCAGTCTTCTATCCGAGAGATAGTTTGTTAGTATACGCACCAAGTAGGGTGAGACTTGTAGATCGCGCAACGCTTCTAGAATCCGATTCCAATTCACCGAGTTAAACGCATTTTTAACATCTAGAGTCACCACCGCGCAATATTTTTTTGTACCATCTAGCCATCGTGCTCCAGCTAGCGCATTGCGAGCGATCTCACACACCACAGATAGTGCCTTACCGGTTGATCTACCATTCCGGAATTCATACTGCGATTCAGAGAGCCTCGATATCCCCTCAGTGAATTGTTCCGGGCGAGTGGCAATTACTCGCTCAAGCAGTTTTCCTGTTGTGTCTAACACGCACAATGGGCGGTGGGGGAATGGGGGTTCTGGATTCTTGACTCCTTTTGGTATAAGCATAAGCTATTGCTTTTTCCATCATTTAGGAAATTGTCCTTTTTGAAGGCAGGTTGTGAAGAGACTGCTGAAGACTTCCGGCTTTTTCGTTAAAGCAGTCTGTACTACAGCGCTAGGGATACTATCCAGTCCCGCGGTCTTGTTTTTTTTTTTGACAACTCTTGTAGCCAAGAGCACCTCTTCGGTGGTCACGGGAGGTATCTCTCCCTCAGTGATCCTCCACTCCTCTTGCACCCTCAATACCTCATCAAACTGCGGGAAGAGGACAGCAGCGATTCTGGCCATGTCAGTTTTACTTTTTTGCATTTGACTACTATTGTTGTGTAGTCTTTTCATGACTATCCTGTAGGCGCTGCCCCATGGGTTGTTATTTAATTCATCCCTCAGGGAGCAGAACGCGTCGTATTTACTTTAGCGGATTACATCACTCAACTCTTTCCGTTTGTTGACGATGTCCGCATGCAACTGTGGATAGGTGTTACGGTTTCTTGCTCTTTGTTGCAAGCGTCTTAACCTGTTGCACTCCGATCGCACACGGGCGATTTCTGAGTTCCACCAATACACTTGTTTGATAGCTCCTGCTGGTTGTCTTTGTCGTGGCATAGAAGCATCACATGTGGTAGTTAGCCACTTCATGACTTTTCCAGCCTGCCTGTGCGATTTGGTCTTCCAGTATATAATCGAGCAGTTCCGCATCGAGGGCCTTCCCTTTCCACCCATTTTTTTGGGCTTGCTTCGCCAATTTGCCATTGATGGATCCTCTGTGAGGTAATATTTCATACATGACGGCTTGGTGGTCACTGTGGATGTAGGTGTCCAAAACTCGCCACTCCATACTTCTTCCCAACATGGACCTGTGAGGGACGAGGTAGATGTGCCAAAGTACGACGCTAGTTCACTCAGCTTCCCACTACTCTGAGTTCCGTCGACGATCGTCCGCACAAATATCCGAGGGGAAACGAAAACACTGTTGCTGTTCTGCTGCAAACCTTTTCACTTTATTGTTATGTTCTAAATAAATAAAGATCGTCTGTATATATTGTTGAAAGTATATCGTATACCCGCCTGTCTCGTGGGAGACCGGGGTTCGATTCACCGTTGGGGAGCCTCTGGCGCAAGACTAAGGACCCTGCTCGGAAAAAACAAATCATTATGGAAAATTTAACAAGCCTCAGGACTTGCTAAATAAGGCCAAGACCGGTTCCCGGTTGTAGTGTCGGTGATGATGATGATATCATATACGAATTTCCTCTGATTTTCTCTTATATATTTATTTATCGATTAATTTCCCTTTTTATTTAAAGTTATTTTACGAGTAGTATTATATTTCATTTAAACTACGTTTCCAAGAGCACTTCATTTTGATTTGATTTCCAAAGCGAAATTTTGTAAATCGATTTCAATTAACAACGAATGAGGACTTTTGAAAATAACGCCTCAAGACACTTTTTGACTTTCGGCATCTGGTGGTTTCGGGCTCCTCGATAGTATAGTGGTTAGTATACCCGCCTGTCACCCAGGAGACCGGGGTTCGTTTCCCCGTCGGGGAGCCCCAGGCGCAAGACTAATGACCTTGCCCAGAAAAAAATTATTATGGAAAATTTAACAAGCCTCAGGACTTGCTAAAAAAGGCCAAGACCGGTTCCCGGTTGTAGTGCCGATGATGATGATGATCTGGTGGTTTGGTAAATTCACATACTTCTAACAGTGACCCGAGTTGCGCCGCATTATTTACAAAAGGACGTTTGATACGCGAGGATTGCCAAACATAAGGTGGCTTAAACGCACGTTACATTCTGACAACGGACTCCCGAAATACACGACGTCAAACCCCGACTGAGTGGATCGAATGGAAACATTTAAAACTAAACAAAGTGCAGGCGTCCTGTTGGTGGTTCTAATGTATCTGTCGCATGTGTGGGGTCGACACGGGTAATGTGGTTAAAACCAAGCTCCCAAGTCTAGTGCGCGTTACCAACTTTCCGAAATCACTGGTGTGTGCGCTTTGGCGGTTGCGACTCGACCCTGTGTTTGCGGACACGGCGGTGGATGAATCTCGACTGACTAATAACTGGCGAGGAAAAGTTCGTCGCGTCATGGCAGTCGAGTCATAGCTAAAATTAACTCGCTGCCATTTACTAGGAACTTCGAAAAAGGTTGCTATGTCTGTATAGGGGATTTAGTTCCGGGGAATCATCGCCGTATAAACTGAGTTGGATTCGTTGGTTGTATGTACCGGGAAATTGGTTTCGGCGGCATAGCCAAGTATGATCAAGGGTCTTGATCGTTGCGATGGTCGTTTCGTGGAAAGGCGACGCATCATGCTGTTGGCTTGCCAGTAAGAGGGAATTGGAATTGGTGTGGTTCTAGGTGGTTCTAGGAAATTGGAATTGGTGTGGTTCTAGGTGGTTCTAGGAAATTGGAATTGCTTGGTTGCAAGCAAGGGGTATAATTTAGGTAGAGAATCGACCGAAGCGATTTCGGGGAAATGTATGCGGCTCGGTGTAGTTGATGGAGATGGTGAGTATTCCGTTGTAAATTTGAATGTGCGTTTATTACAGAGTATGATTTTCGGGGGAAATTAGAATTGCTTGGTCACAAGCAAGGAATTTAATTTAAATAGGAAGTTAATCGAGGTGGTTTTTGGGAAAAATTATACGTGGGGTGATGTAATTGAGGGAGATGATTAATATTCCGATGTAAATTGGAATATGCATTTATTACAGCTTGGGAAATAGGTTCTTGGTAGGTTTGGGGATGTATGCACTTGCAGATTGGGGACGGATGCTGTTGCATATTGGGATGTGTTTTTGCATGTTGGGAAATGGGTTACAGGTTGGGTTAGGGTGGCGCGCTGTTAGCGGTCGAAGTTAGGTAGGAATTGTGGGTTGGTTCTCCATGTGATATAGAGAACCTCCACAGACCTGGCAAATGTGATGTCGATTTTGGACCGGCCTCTCTCGTTTATGAAGGTGTCATCAACACCATCATTAAGTAACGCCACATCTAGGACTGCGAAGGCTTCGAGTACTGCCTGGCCCCTACTGTTTGTCATTGTGCTTCCCCATTCTAGTGCCCAAACGTTGAAATCTCCAGCAACTATAAGAGGGCTCTTATCTCTAGCTTCTTGTGTTATTCTGTCCAAAAATCATTTGAAATATTCTATTTCCCACTTTGGAGGAGCATATCAACAGTAGAAATGAATTCCTCTGATGTTAGCATAGACGGTTCCTTCCAGCCGTTGGACACTTCTGCATTCCATGGGGGAATTTCCAGTTGTCCACATGGCCGCTGTTCCGTTGCTGTCTTCCTCCCATGTAATAGTACCACTGCCAGGCATCCTGTACTGTTCATTGATGAGTACCACGTCGGCACCATATTCCTTAACCGTTTGGGAAAGGAGATCTTGTGCGGCTCCACAATGGTTTAAGTTAATTTGAATGCACTTAAACCTGACCATTTTTATTCAGGAGATTGGACATCGCGTTTTTAAATGCTCGGCATTTGTAACTCCGTTGTTACCGCCTTCGCATCCTGATTCACAGAACATGCATTTGGGTTTACAACTCATTGCTTTGTGGCTTTTTTTACCGCATTTCAAACAGTTTTCCGAACGAACTTCTTCGGATTTGCAGGATTTCGAAACATAACCATATTGCCAACATCTGAAACATCGTGTGGGTGCGATGTGTTGACGAAGTCTGCATCTTACCCATCCAACTCGTAGGAAACCTATAGCCAGCAACATGCTAGCCTTTTCTCTTGGTAAGGGGAGCATGGCAGCCTGCGTGCCATCTGGTTTCACATGTGGTGTTCTACAAAGGTTTTCTTAATGTTTTTATCGTGATCGAGGGGAATAGTGTTATACGAGACTTTCCGCAATTTATCCTATCGTGTTGTAGGATGCCGTGTTGTAGATAGCTTACCTATACCTTAAAGCACCATTTATGGTACATGCGTCACAGTGGAGTACTTCGTAAATAGACATCGAATGAAGTGATTCGACAATAAACTATTTTTTCTTTCCTCAAGTTTGACAAACTGAGGAACCGCCAGTTAATTTCTGGAGGTTTTGGACAAACGTGCGTCGTAACGCCGGTGTTGGTTTAACTGGCATGTTTGTAACCATATTGGATATTGGTCGATAGCTCAGATCATGGAATAAGCTGCAGTGATGTTTTCAACGTGTTTAGTTAACTAAAACTACAATTGGGAGGCGTTTCATATATGGTGTTCTTTTTGTACATATGTTTTGTATGCAAATACTGTTGACAGGATATTTATCGAGTTAATTATCTGTTCTTGTCACCTTTTCAACTTGCTGTATATGTATTTAAGTCAAATCGACCTAAGCGAAACCTAAATATGTGAATGTGAGATTTAACATCATTTTTGAGAGAGGAACATTTTCGAGCTATGTTATTAAATACGACTTAGAAATAATGTAAAGCGTATTTTATTGGACTCCGAACTCCTCTTGAAAAACTTTGTCCCATTTGAATAACTTTTGATGTCGAAAAAAAACCGAACTGAAAAATATTCTGACACGATGAAAGTAAAATAAATTTGGTATATCCACAGTTTTATAGTTTATCTGATCATGTTTTCGAGAAATATTTCCAGACTACCAAACCCCCGAGTAAATGTAATACAGAAGCTATGTACGGCGCGTAGTTGCTTACCTGACGCCATAATTGCGTTTTCATCGCGTATAATTAACTCTTGTATTCTAATATATATATATATATATATATATATATATATATATATATATATATATATATATATATATATATATACAGTCAGGAAACATGGTTTTGTTGCTAAGGTAACATAATTAAAAGATAAATTCGCAGATGGACATGGAAGCCAGGGGTTTAAATATCACGTTTATACGATGCATGCACTACACTTCGTGATACAATGCGGGGTGCCCGACACTGAGTCTTGCCTGATAAAAACGTTGCGCTTTAGCTGTACGTTTCGATCCAATTAAAGTGCATGTTTAACTAAGCTGCTGTTTTCTGCTTGTTTTGTTGTTGTTTTACTCCTTGTCCGCACTGTTGTTTTTGTTCTTTTCCTGATTGGTTGTTCTTTCGTTTTACATTTTTTCCTCACTCAAGTAACGAATAGTAATTAACTTGAACACTTCTGTGTTCTACTACGAGGCCACTTGCTACACGGAACACCCATGGAGTCAAGTGCAACGCAGTGAATTGAATAAATGCAATCTGCTGGTTACATATTTTAGTTCATACATATACCTACGCATGCACAAGTATCTATAGTTACTTATGTAGTAAGGAAAACTTAGAGAAAAAAAAACCAAAACAAAAAGAAAAATATAGAGATATTAAAAAAAGAAAACCGAGAAAATACAGGCAAAAAATAAGGGAAAAGGAAAAAAAAATGAATGCCACATGTTTCATGGTTGGGATGCCATAGTACTCAGGATCAATGCCATGGTATGCCATGCCAAATGTATTTTCTTCGTATCCCTCAACTTTGCCACACCAATTGGAATTGCTTCTGGCACTGATGACGGTCGCTCCAGAGAATATGAAGTAGGAAGACCCATAAAACAGCAGGAATTGCACAAGCACATGCCTTTCTAAATATATACGCACATACGTATACTTACGTGTACACATATTTTCGAGTAGAAAACAAGGCAGGCATCGACTTTAGCCGGGTTGGGTTCATCCCTCAGCCTCGGGTGAAGGAGCTAAATTGCCTTTTTTGTTGGTTCTCTCCCCTCCCCCTTAGTCTATGTTTTCGACATAAAAGAGGAAAAATTAAAAAATCTTTTTGACTTAGCAGGCTCATATATAGAGCCAACGAAGAAACACACAACTACCCAGACGACTGTAAAGAATTTATGAAGATTTTATTTGAACTTTCCGCCCTGCATGTGTGTGAAAGATTATATTTCAACAACAAACCGCTACTTGGTCAAGGATTCGTATCCTTGACAATTTATTTGAGTAAATTTCGTGTCTGCAATGACAATTCACAGAGTTATTGTTATGGTTGGTGGATCTGCAGATAGAAACATTTAGGATATAATTGTAATTTTGAAGTAAGTGGTATGAGTGTTTAGGGTTTACAAAACATGGTGCTTACTTACCGTTTTAATAAGCACTGCTGCTCACCTATTTGGTATAGGATTACTTCTGTATGAATTGTTTTGTTTCACTAATTTCACTAACTTTCTGGCGGAATTTAGGTAAATCGATGGCTTTGCTTTTTTAAGTTTCACTGACTGAATTATATCGGACGACAAATTTAAATTTCTTGTGAGATCCCAAAAAGTATTTTAAACAATACTAGAACATAGACATAGGATCCTGATCCTTGTCATACAGTATCTCCGAAGAATTCGTTTTATTGGGAGTGTCTATCTCCAGTTCCATTTGTACATGTGCTTGATTACACACTGTGATAAAAAAGTAACAGGCGCTAGGGGATTTTTTCTTTCAAAAAATACGGATTAATAATTTTGTACAAAATTTTGCTTGAAAAGTGAAATAAACTATATGTTCATTTTTCTTTTGTAGAATGAACTAGCATGTCTGGTGATTGTGGAATCAAAGCACCGCATAATCTAACCATCATACATGGTGATATCGAACAGCGATTGATAGTCTTCAGATCTGGTCTGTACGAATTGTATTATCGATTTGATAAGAAGACGATACGTGGTCCGTCACAATTCAAGCGACATCTATTTTACATCGATGGTAATATGCCAGAAACCCTCGCGCAGATACTAAAGTCTTTATAAGGTTTTATCGCAATCGGATGAACGATGTGCGAAGAGGCAATTCTCCGTTATGCGTAGACAAGAAATGCTCCACATTCACGAATTGGAAGAGTAATCAGGTCGCAAAGATTAAGATGGGGCGCCCATGCGACGAGAATGGGCAATAATCGGGCCGTGCGTAAAATTCTTGACAGTAGACCAAGAGAAAAGAGACCAATAGGATGGCCGCGACAATGAACGACGAAGATGGCAGGACAGTGTTAGGTTGCCCCTGAGGAAATTAGATCACAAGGTCAACCGTGGAGGGCGCGTGCACAGGACAGGGAACGATGGCGCCGCCGAGTCGGTGAGGTCATGAACTTCCGGGTTCCTATAGGCCAATAAATAATAATAGTAATATCACTTTCAAGGACCGCCTATGGTGGAACAAAGTCGTTGTGGTGCACCCTCTAAAAATACACAGTATTTCTGTAATAAGCTCAGAAAATTAGGTCATTGGACGGAACTATTGCTCTCGCAATATGTCCTCTGATTAATTTGATCATAAAATTATTCACCCTATTTATGTAAGCTTCATTAAATAAAGTCTCATTTCAATAGTAGTTTTTATAGTCCGATTCCGGTGTTCGATATAAACTGAGACAAGTTCTGAGACATTTTCTTTCGAACACCCGAATCTTTTCCATCATATTTGGAGCTATATTGAATCACAATGGATGCCCAGTGATATAATCATTGGCCTGAGAGTCATGTTGCATATAACTTTTCAACTGCTGTCAAGTTGGCTACTGTGAAATAGCCTCCCTGTCATAGCAAAAGTTTTCCTAGCTTTGGCCAAAGCAGCCTCTACATGTCTGTTGAAATAAAGATATTGATGTGGTCAGACACCGAGGTTGTAAACTCGATTTATTAATTCAAGTTTATTTAAATATAACCATCTATCCGTTAATTTTCTTATCTATGTTGATGTGCAGCGTCTGACTGCTTGACTTGTACTGATACCAACTCCACAACTACCGCTGCTTATATTCGCCTTTTTGTCTCCTTTCCCTGGTTCGCATGTTGTCACAGGAACAAGGAGCCAGAGTATAAATGTGCGATGCTCAGTCTGCCAGTCGGCAGTCGTGGGCTGCTAGTCGGCCGTCGTGTGCTGCTCCGTCTCCAACATTCCGCCCACCTTGAACTGTCGGTTCAACCGTCTCATCCTCTGCAACCGGGAGTAGTACTAACTTCGTAACGGGTCGCTTAACGGTGCCCCCCTGAATCTTTACGGTTGCCACCCGCACCTTGCCATCTCTGCCAGGATGAAGCTCGTTAACCCTTCCCATGGGCCAATAGGTCGGAGATAGTTGCTCGTCCTTCAGAAGCACCACGACCGGATTTCCTAGGTTTGGTTCCGGATGATACCATTTGTTGCGAGCCTGCAACGTGTGGAGGTATTCGTTCTTCCACCGGTACCAAAATGCTCGATGCAACGCCTGCAAGTACTTCCATCTGGACCGCCAAGTGATTGTTGTCTCTCCCGGATCGACTTCCGAGACGCTCATAGCCGGTCCTCCAACTAAGAAATGACTGGGGGTCAACACCTCGGGATCGCCAGGCTCTGTTGGCAGGACGACCAGCGGCCGGGAATTCAGACAAGCCTCGATCTGGGCCAACACGGTAGTGAGCTCCTCGAACGTCAGAAACGCATTTCCAATAGCTCGCTTCCGGTGATGTTTCACGGACTTGATTCCTGCCTCCCACAAGCCACCAAAGTGGGGAGCTGCCGGGGGAATGAATCTCCAAGTGATGCCGTTGGTGGCCAACTCCGTCATGATCCGGTCCTGGGTAGCCTTACGGTTTATGTGCTCATAAACTTCTCGCAGTTCTCGGCATGCCCCAACAAAATTGGTACCATTATCACTCCATAAAGTGTGACAAAAACCCCTACCCACGAGAACTCTCCTTAATGCTGCCAGGAAAGCCTCGCTGGGCAGCTCGTTAACCGCTTCGTGTATTGCCTTGGTTGGCAAGCATACGAAGAGACAGATGTAGCCTTTGACTCGCTTCGCGCTGCGTCCTTTCCATGTCCGAAGAGTGATAGGACCTCCATAATCCACGCCGGTGTTACTAAATGGCCGTGCGGGATTAATCCTACTGGCTGGCAATGCGGCCATTTGTTGAGATAGCACCCGTCCCTTGTGACGAACGCAAACCGTGCATTCAGCGATGACCCTCCGGACAAGTCCTCGACTCCCTATGATCCAGTACTGGGAGTTAACTGCGGATAGCAGTAACCGGCTTCCAGCGTGCATCAGCCTCAAGTGCAAATCTCTCACGATAATCCTTGCCAGGTGATGTTACCGATGTAAGATTGGTGGATGTCGGCGTTCGTATTCCATCTTTGTTGCTTCTAGACTTCCGCCCACCCTGAGGGTACCTTGGTCATCGATGAATGGGTTGAGCGCAATCAGTTCGCTTTGTCTTGATACTTGAATTCCGGCTCTCATGGGCGTTAGGTCCGCCTTCCGCCACGCTAATGTTCGTACCGTTCGAGTGAAGCTGGAGACTCTTCTTGTTATAGACAGCTCCTCTTGCTGTATTACGAAATACGATGCCCTTCGTTCCTGGAGGTCTACCGGTGTTCCGGTGTCCGCCTCTCGGACTTGATGAGCGGGCGTCCGGGGCAACTTCAGCTCCTTGTCTCGCAGAAAAGCGGGTCCTCGCCACCACAGCTCTGCTCCGGTGAGCTCCTTTGCTTTAAGGCCCCTTGATAAGCAATTTTGATGGCCTTTAGATTGGTGTGGTGTAGATTGCTGCCCCATAGGCGGTGGGGGCAAAGACTGTTGCGGAACAGATTGCTGCTGCATACTTTGCTGTGTCATATGCTGTTGTGGCACCGATTGCTGAGTCATAGGCTGTGGCAAGGTTTGATGAGAGACATGCCGCTGTGCCATAAATTGTTGTGGCATGGATTGTTGCGGTACAAACTGTTGTGCCATTGATTGCTGTGGTATAGACTGCTGTGGCACAGACTGCCGTGGTACAGACTGTTGTGGCACCGACTGTCGTCGTACAGACTGTTGTGGTACAGACTGTTGTGGCACAGACTCTTGTTGAATAATTTGTGGTTGCAACGATTGTGGCTGTTGCAAAGTTTGATGCTGTTGCAGTGGTGGTGGTTGTTGTTGAATTTGCATTTGCCCATTCGGCGGAGTCCCTGAATTTGAATAAGATTGTGAAGATATCTGATAAGAACTCTGTGGTTCATTTGTTACTTGGGAGGTTATGTACGTAGTGTTTGTGGCGCCAGAGGAATAGGATTGCCTAGTTATATTAGAAGTAGGTGGTGTATTATAATTTTGGAATTTTTGTTGCTGTGGTTGTGTGGAAGATGATGGAGAAACACCGAGTTCATTTCCACCTTGATACACCGATGTCGGAACATAAGGAGCTTGCTGATAATTCGTATTCGCAGCTTTACCGTTGCCGACATCGTTATATGTAGGCATATTTATTGGCAGTGTACCCTCTAATGGGTCGACTTGTTGGGTGACAGTGCAGCAATGTTGTTCCTGATCGAGCAGAGCTGGTCCACTCCCTGCGATTACCCAGCCGAATATGGTGTTCTGCGCCATCATTTTACTATCGGGATCCATCAGTCGTCCATCGCGCAGGATCTGGAAGATAGTGTCCGAACCCAGCAACAAGTCAATGGGTCTTGATTTGTGGAATAGCGGGTCGGCCAACGCCAGCGATGAAAAGCTTCTCCAGTCATGTTTCAGTGACCTTGACGGCAGATCCGAAGTCAATCGTCCCATCACCAATGCCGTTATCCGAATACTTGTTTCCCCTGTTCGGGCTTTCAGCAGCATCTCGACCTTTCCTCGGCTGAGTTGTGGATTCGCTTCCCCTATGCCACTTATCTTCACCTTCGCCTGCGTGCGTCGCAGGCCCAACTGCTGAATGAATGATTCTCGGACTAAGGATGTGGTCGAGCCTGAGTCCAGCAGCACCCGGCAAGGAACCAACTGGTTTCTGTCGTCCATCACCGTTACTATTGCTGTAGGTAGTAGTGAATCCTGGGTTTGTACTGTCGCGCAAGATCCCTCTGATGGTCCAACCTTTGGTGATAACGTCGGAACGTCTACGGGTTGATGCAGCAGAGAGTTGTGCCGTCCGTTACACTCTCGACAGTTACCTCTCTCACATTTGTCAATGCTGTGGTCGGGGCTGAGGCAATTTCTGCATAGCTTGTGGCCGCGGACAAACTGATCTCGCCGTAGAGCTGAGAGATTCCTGAATGCACTGCATCGGAACAATGGATGGGGCTGCGCGCATCTGGGGCACTTAGCCGTCCCTGGTGATGTGATTGCCGAGTACGCCTTCCTGGGTGGGCCGGCTGCTATACCTCTGTCCCGAACAAAGTGACCCTTTGAATAGTTCTTCGCTGTCTGGAGGCTCTCTAGCTCAGTGAGGCGGGCTTCCAGGAATTCAGTCAGCTCCTCGAATGTCGGCATCTCGTTCCTGCTTGTTTCTCGAGCCCATAACTGCCTAGTCTCACTATCGAGCTTCTCGACTGTGGTGAAAACTAGCCAACAACTCCAGTGCTCCACTGGTAGCTCCAAGGCTCGCAAAGCCCGAACCTGCTCGAAGGGGCCGTTGATGAATCTGCGGAACTCCGTAGCACCTGGTGATTGCATAGCTGGAATCGTCATTAGTGCTCGTAGATGTGCATCCACGATGAGCTTCTTCTTGTCATAGCGCGTGACCAGTGCAGCCCAGGCCTCCAGATAGTTTGCCGCCGTGACCGGAACATTGCGAACCACTGATAGTGCGTCCGCTCTTAACGAAGTCCGGAGAAATTGGAATTTCTCGACTACTGATAACTGGGGGTTGTCGTGGATGAGTGGTTGGTACAGGTCACGGAACGTTACCCACTGCTGGTAATCCCCATCGAAGGTAGGCACGTCGATATGCTTCAATTTGACCGCTCGGGTGGTCGCTCCACTCGTAGAATCCGTTGCTGTCGGTTCCGTGGATCGCGTACCCAATTGTTCCACCAAGCTGTTTATGAGCCTCTGGCTGGCATTCATGGTGTCAAGCAGCCTCTCCATTCCTGGTTGCTCCGCTGTTAACGTTGTAGTAGGTGCCGTTCCCAGGGTGTCTCCTGAAGTATCCAATGCGGTGGCGTCCGTGCTTGTTGTTGACACGTTCAAACGCTGGGTGAGTCTGCCTTGCAGCGAAAAGTATCGTTCCTCGAAGGCTGCTCGCTCCTCGTTCTCCCTGTCGATGTCCAGGTCCGGATCGTTCTCCTCGATGCTTTCCTGGAGGCGCTCAAAGGATTTAAACGCGTCTTCCAGCTTGCTTAGTCTGCATGCGACTTCCTCTCTGGTCACTTCATTCGCCTTGGTCGCGAACTCCTCCAAACGCGTGAGGAATCCTTTAAGGACTCCTCGTCTTCGTTTGCTTGCCGGAACAGTCTGATCCGCCATTGCCTTGCTTGGCGAATCACTGGTAGCCATTGTGGTTCAGCTGCCTTCCTTTCGATGCTTGTGGATCGAAATTGCCACTAGCTACTTGAATCCGATGCTTGTGGATCGGCTGTAGCTTACGCAACTGAGTGCGCTGCTGTTTGCTACTGGCTGGTTAGGCTGCACGACCGTCTGTCTGCTTGGTCGCAGAGGGTGTGCTTCAATGCGTTGTAGTTGAAACGCTTGGATCCCACGTTGCACAGCTTGTGTTGTCCAGTCGGCAGCTGCTGTGTTTCCCTCGATGACTTGCTCCGGGTCGAAGGACCAATTTGTAAACTCGATTTATTAATTCAAGTTTATTTAAATATAACCATCTATCCGTTAATTTTCTTATCTATGTTGATGTGCAGCGTCTGACTGCTTGACTTGTACTGATACCAACTCCACAACTACCGCTGCTTATATTCGCCTTTTTGTCTCCTTTCCCTCGTTCGCATGTTGTCACAGGAACAAGGAGCCAGAGTATAAATGTGCGATGCTCAGTCTGCCAGTCGGCAGTCGTGGGCTGCTAGTCGGCCGTCGTGTGCTGCTCCGTCTCCAACTGAGGTATTTAACTACACTCTTGGTTTGCATGCGGTCCCACCGTAACTAACTTTTGCCAGTTTTTCCTTGTGTCGTTTGTGGCTTTATATAATGGGGATCTAAATAGGATGGCTTCACATTTCTGGAAGTTAAGTTTCCAGTCGTCGCAATATCGCTGCGCTTTATTGAAGCCACGCTACAGTAAACTGTTTATAATTTCAATTTTTGGGGCTGTTTTATAAATTATAAGATCGTCTGGGTACGTAATTGCGTCGGAACTGCGCTTAATAAGTCGCTAACGTAAATGATAAAAAGAATCGGAGTAAGTACCGGTCCCTGTTGGAAACCATTCTTGATAATATACGTTATACTGGAGTTAACTTTTCCACTTTTGACTACGCACCTTCTGTTATTTAACATATCATAGAGTATATACAGTAAAGGTTTATACATGCCTTGTCTGAAAATCTTGTAGTATAATCCTTCAACCCAAACGGTGTCGAAGGCATTTTCCAAGTCGACAGGTCCCCGTGTATTGGTTCTTGCATTGATTCCATTGTATGGCGAAGACCAGCTTGGCTGCGGCATGCGTGATTTCATGACTCCCCTTAAAGCCAAACTGGATATTTGGAATAATGTCGTTGCCATCAACTCATTTGAGTAAATCTTGTTTATGGCTTTCTCGAACAGTTTACTGATGCTTGGAAGTAATCTTATCAAACGCATGTTCATTGGGTTTGTATAGTCCTTGCCCTTTTTTGGTATAGGCTGTATGATTGTTGTTTTCCAACACGTGAGATAGTGTGCGTTGTTCATCATCATCATCGGCACTACAACCGGGATCTGGTCTTGGCCTTATTTAACAAGTCTGAGGCTTGTTAAATTTTCCATAATACTTTGTTTTTCCGGGCAAGGTTATTAGGTTGTTAGTTGTTAAATAGAACTGCGTACATCCCCATTGCCAATGGTGGTAGATATTAGGTGTACCAATAAGTCTGCCGTTTGGCAAAAGATAGCCCCACCAGAAAATGATGTAGAAGTTGTTAGATGTCAAACGTAATATTGTGAGTTTGATACCTACATAACCTCAAAACATTCGACTTTGTATCAGCTTTACATAGAGTTTATATATCTGGGAACAAAACTAATGGCCAGTAACGAAATGTCGAAGGAAATTAACAAAAGACTATGCTCCGGCAACGCTATTTGGCACGCACTCAGTAAAATGCCGAAATCCAAACTGCTATCACGTAATACAAAGCTCCGTGTCTATAGAACCATAATAATGCGGATTGTTCTGTACGAATGCGAAACATGGGCTCTCACAAAACAGGAAGAAAACAAATTCCGCGTATTCGAGAATAAGGTTTTAAAGAGTATCTTTGGCGGTAAATATGGCGAGGAGGCAGTACAATAGCGGAAACTCCACAAGCACGAATTGGAAGAGGTAAACCTACAATAGTGAGAGTAATCAAGTCGCGAAGATTAAGATGGGCCGGACATGTAGCGAGAATGGACAACGATAGTACCGTGCGTAGAATTCTTAACGGAAGACCAACGGTAAAGAGATCGTTAGGACGGAGACGCGAGAACAATATTAGGTTTGACCTTGAGGAGATCGGATCAGATGGTCAAGGGTGGAAGGAGGGTGCACAGGACAGAGAACGATGGCGCAGCCAGATTGGAAGAGCTATACCGCACATCTACAATAGCGAGAGTAATCAAGTTGCGAAGATTGAGATGGGCCGGAGATGTGGCGCGAATGGGCAACGATGGGACTGTGGCGTTTCTAAACTGATACACACACAATACACAAGCAAATAGTGAAGAACACCGAACGATAATCGAACAAGAAAATGCATTACAGTCGTATACCATAGCGATAACATAACAATTCCACATCCGTAGAGTGTACTTGAGATTAGAAATCAAATTCGTACACGCGGTAGTGGCCTGATGTGTTCAGCATTGGTTCAATTTTTAGTGATTCTAACCGTCATAGCGCCAGCTCGAATCACATTTTTTTCACTATCGTAGCAATACACGGTAGAACCGTGCGTAGAATTCGTGACGGTAGACCAATGGGAACGAGACCGACAAGACGGCCGCGATGGGAGGACAGTGTTAGGTTTGACCTTGAGGGGGTTGGATGAGATGGTCAAGCGTGGAAGGAGAGTGCACAGGACAGGGAACGATGGCGGAGTTGAGTCAGCGAGGCCATGAACTTCCGTGTTCCTACAGGCCAATAAATAGTAGTATCAGCGTTACATAACTTTTTCGTGCAAAAATGCCTGGTTTTGTGCCAAATAAGCAAATAAGATCCACCCCAAAAGCAAAAAGAACTTGCGCGTACATAAAATGTAACTCAACAAGCAATTTCACATCGTTTGAAGTCGTTAGGGATAATTCAAAAACAACGAAATTGGGTTCCATACGAACTGAAGTCGAGAGACGTTGAGCGCTACCTTGCAAAAGTGAAATGCTGCTTGCCAGGCAAAGAAAAAAACAACGAGTTTTTTGCATCGTATAGTCATTGGGGATGAAAAATGGATTTACTACGATAATCCAAAGAAGAGAAAATCATGGGGACACCTGTCCATGCTTCAACATCGACAGGAAAACCGAATATTCATAGGAAATAACTTATGATGTGTATTTGGAGGAATCAGATTGGTGTCGTGTATTATGCATTGTTGAAACCGAGTGAAACCATCACCGAATTTCTTTACCGAACACAATTAATGAGATTGAGCCGAGCACTCAAGGAAAAGCGCGACGACTACTACTCCAGAGATGACAAAATTATTCTTCTCCATGATAATGCTCGTCCGCATGTTGCGGTGCCAGTGAAAAACTATTTGGAAACACTTGATTGGGAAGTTCTACCCCACCCGACATATACACCAGACCTTGCCCCTTTTGATCACCTCCTTCGTTATTAATAGGCTGTTAGCCCTGTTATTGGCATTAATAGCATTTACCAAATTATCGTCATTGAATTCGATAAAACCGAAATTCTCTGATTGCCAATTTGAAATTTCATTTCGAAGGTGCAAGTGATTCACTTTCATTCGCCTTGTACATTTCCCGGAAGCAGCTCCCACAGTGTTCTCCTTTTCAAAGGGATCTTCTATCACGAAGAGCTCATTACTGAGGATGGCGGTCTTTGTATCTAGTCCAATGTTGAATCATGTTTGGCTGTGGTCGTCATTATGTGGTAAGTGGAATCTATCGGTCCTCATTTTGGGTGTATGTAGCTTGGTCATTGCTGTTTTTATGACTAAGTTTTTGTCATTTACAAGCTGTCATTCCGCGTGCATCAGTTGGGTAAGTTATGATTGTCGATAAGTGACATTAACGACATTCTATTCAGTTTTCAAATGAAAAAAAAAAAAATGCTGCTTAAGCTTAACCAAACGCTTAACTACAGGCTTGTAGGGTTGAAGTAGGTGCCTGACACGACATGGGTTCACTTCACTCCCCAAACAATCTAAAAGTTCAGCGAGAGAGCACCACAAGAAGAAATGTTCACCAAAAGAAAGTTCCAACACACGTGAATGAAGTTATAAGAAATAAAACGCTGATCACCTGTGACACTATGAATAAAACAAATCGATTGGTTTTAGTTATCTGCATTCTTTTTATTTAATTTCACTGTTTGTTGTTGATTGTTTTGTTTATTTCATAACTTTTTAATTTACACTGATCTTTGTTTAAATTTGAGTTATGGCATCGACACATGCGCATAACACTGTGAGTTCACAATTAAATTCACTTTAATCCTTTAATGGTGAGTTAACAACAATTCCAAACGAATTTTTCGACTAGTTGACAGAAAGGAAAAACGGCACTCCAACTCGAATATTTTGACACGGCTGGTGAAAAGGTATCGTTAAGCGGTGCGACCGTCCGCTGTGGCGATATAAATCTGACTCCCCGATGCAATCCTATATCCGTCAGATTCAACGGTGGTGGATGACATCGGTGTGGGATGCTTCTATATGTGTCCGTATAGGACAAGTACGTTGCCCTTCGGCCTGCATATCGGCAACGACGAAAATGCACCTGAATAAACATGGGCTGGTGTAATGAATTGCAGGCGTTATAGAGATACGCAATAGCGAAGATCGCCGAAAGGAGAAATAGGTTTCTGTGTCTTAAATAAACAGAAACGCTATTTCGAGAGCCATAAATCTTTGATGACCTGTGCCTGAGAACGAAATAGGTTTTTGCTTTAAGATACACAAAAACGCTATTTCAAGGGTCACGATGATATGCACATCGTGTTTACTCAGGCGCTTGTGATAATGTCGTTGTAGGCTATACATTCTGGTGACGATAGGTCAGTCGAAAATGTGGATCTTGTTTACAAAACGGTGCCGGGTATATGAGTATAATGGCGAGGAATTAGCCTTGCAGATGTGCAAGCGTACATCTCGCCCAGGGTGGCCATGGACCAGCGGTCAATTAATAGGATAAACACAGTAATGCTACTGTGTGTTTGTTTGTGTAACAGGCCGGAGCATCGAATAATTGTCTAACGTTAATCATATTAGTGCCCAAATCCCATGATCGGAAGATAACCGATAAAGGAAATTGGTCGCAAGAGTTGCGAACCTCGGGACTGGGGCAATAAATGGTTATGAACCGTAGCAAAACCCATCGGCTGCACCTGTGTCAAGAATTACTCTGGCCAGCGAGTATTTATCTATTATAATTGCTGACAAGCCGAGCCGATGGAGCTATGGTATGGTTCATATAATAATTCAATGAGATGCATGCCTTGATGAGGTTTAACTTTCAGGTGAAAGTTTTTTGAAAGAAAGTTTACACTGCTCGAATGCAGGTAAGTATAGCGGTTTATGGAGCGAGGGAAAAATAGGTTGTTTTAAAGAAATGGGTGGTTCTTTGGGAAAGCTATAAAGAACCGCCACAGGCTAACTATAGATTGACAAAAAATTTGTCTTGGAAAAACAGAATTCGGGCACCCGAACATGTTCCCACAAATTAATAAGATAATCAGGAGAAATTATCAAAATGAGATTGTGTTTTGTTTTAATCTTCTCATCATCATAATATAGAAAATGTTTTGCCAAGTAGGAGTTAGGTTTCTTATTTGGCAGATACTTTATTTCAATATTATTCATCATCATCGGCACTACAACCGGGATCTGGTCTTGACGTTATTTAGCAAGTCTCGAAGCTTGTTAAATTTTCCATAATAATTTATTTTTACGGGCAAGGGTTATTAGCCTTGCGTCGAATATTTCAATATTATTATATAACTAAGAACGAGAATTATATTATTCTTTGGTGCAGGTACTATGGCCGTCAGTTCGAGAGTCTTCCTCTAGATGTATCTGGTTCGGTATTTATATTCGACTTCCATCTGAAGAGACTTCTGATAATCGGGGTGATGATTCATTGTAGATAAGGTGGCTGTGATTTATATATGAGTGCTATCCATGTTTGCTCAGAGTGATGACTCGTTGTAGTAATGATTCATTGTAGATAAGATATGAATGTATCTAGAGTGATGCCCCACTGTAGTGATGAATCGTTTGTAGATTAGTGGGATGAATGTGAGTAGGAGGGGGTTTGGGTGTTAATTCGCGCACAAAATCCCCTTTTGTAGCTACCTGTTCGGATTGTCATATTTATAGCCCGAATTCTGTTGTTCCAATACAACTTTGTTGTCAATCAATAGTTAGCCTTAGTTAAGCTTATGCAGAATTTTTTTTTTTAATTTCAAAATAGAATAGAATGCAATGACGTAAAACCTGCTTATCGACATCCATACCTTATACAACTGATGCACATGGAATGACAACTTGTAAATGACTAAAACGTTGTCATAAAAACAGCATGGACAATATGTATCCAACCTTGTGAGCGAATTATGATGCGTTCAAATATGTTTTTAATGCAACCAGCTTCAGAACCGAGTTTCTACTTGCACACCCATTATAAACTCCTCTTAATTCTTGGTTATGAGTGCTAACATTATTTTTATAGCGTGGAGTAGCATAAGTGGATTGTACACTAATTACCCTAGTTATAATGCTTTGTTCACTAAACTTAGGAACTGAAAGAGAAAACAAAAACGAAAAAAATCTCTGGGTTCTACAAAGTTGACTATTGTCATAACCTGTTAATTTTTAAGGAGTACAAACAGAAAAGACGCCATCCTCGTTGGTGACCAAGAGCAAATTCTTAAGACCAGATATTCGTGGGGAGGTAAAAAATATTGTTTATACGAGGCACAGTTAGAAATCTTCCATTTATGTTGACGTTTGACTTCCCGCAAGCGTTCCCCCCTTTTGCATTAATTTCCAAATATCAAAACGCACTTGCCAAGAGCATCTAGGTCGGTTAACATTATTTGGCCTATCGCTCAATAAACTAGTTTTCTAACACCTCTCGGTCACCTAGCGCATGATTACACGTATATGAAAAACGTTAATCAAAAAAAAAAAAAAAAACAATTACTTATTCTTATTCGTATTCTGATTTATCTGTCATAAAATTATTTTAATTGGTGTATTACTGTGCTTTTAATGAATATAAGAGACTATAGTGTTTTGTTATAACCACCACCATATACGGGTGCTATTATCTTGGGTAATTCGCTATCGGGAGTATAAATTGGATTACAATTTATCTGCGAGGTGCTACTCTACCTTTAGACTGAAATTGCAAATATTGAACAATATATTCAGATTACTTATTTGCCCGCTGATTACTCTCAGATTACGCATAATGCAAATAGCACAATACAATACAAACTATATAAAACAAAAAACAACGGACACCTTCGTTAGTCGTTCATTGATCCGAGATATTATTTGCGAATCCGATATCGACGACCTTAATTATTTCATGACATTCTCCGACATCGGCGGCCATATGGGGAGAATGGGTGGGACAATTGACTCATCCGCTGCAGAGTACAGATTCATTTAAGATGTACTGCAATATACAAACTGTTTTCGTAAAATTGTGACAACTTAAAGAGGCTCCAAATGTAGGTAAATGACTAAGGGAAATTGGCTGCGTTAAGAAATGCAAGCAAATCGGATGATTGGGCTAAAAAATATTTTACTGTGTTTATCCGTACTTTTGAACTTAATATATAATATAATGTAAACGTCTGGGGAGATTGTGATTGACGAGTATGGTGGCAAATGAGGAGGGCAGGAAAATGTAGTCATTCAGGTGGCTGCGTCAAGGGTTATGGTTTTGAGTCGATTAAAGACATATGTGGGGGTACTAGGTCATTATGGGCCATTACAAATAAGACACCTAATCTATGGATATAATATAAACATGCTTTAAGATTCATGCATCACAGTACATTCCTTGCTTACTCAAGATTTAGCGAATGTTTACATTGCCATTCTTGATTGATTACTGTCATTTATTTATAACTTTGAGTTGTGAATATCAGGACCTCAAGCAAATTTACATAATTGTCCATACACGGTCAAGCCCCCGGATTTTTCAATAGGTAGCGTAACTGAAAAATGAACATCACTCATTTCGAGAGGCTCATCTGTCACTAGCTTACGTATGTAGTCCTTGAAAGCGATATCCAAATTGGACCAATTACGATTTGAATTCGTAACTCAGCATATTCTCTTGGCCCCCAGCGAATATTATCTGTTCCCACACTTCAATCGGTGGCTCCAGGGAAAGAGATTCAGATGGAATGAGGAAGTCAACGCGGATACCGAGGCATATTTCGAAGGTTTGCCCCTTTCGTACTACAAAAAAAGCATCGAAAAAAGGGTATGTTGGAAAATCGCTACATCAAGTGTATTGTCGTCGAAGGCAACTATGTTGAGGAATAAATATAACTTTGCCCAGAAAACGCTTGTTTTATGATTTATTATTATTTTTATTTCCTTTATCTATTATTTGATTAATTATTTCTTTAGCAGAAACTAATCGTACACCATTTGATTTTGCTGAGGGAGAGTCTAAGTTAGTTTCTGGGTTTAATATTGAATATAGAAGAGGACGTTTCGTTTTAATTTTTTTTATCAGAATATTCAAGAATTTTATTTATAAGAATATTATATTTTTAATTTTTTTTTTATTTAAAATTATTATTTATTTCTTTTATATTTATTTGGGTTCGAGCAACTTTTCCTCGATTTCGTTATGATAAATTAATATATTTAGCTTGAAAAAGATTTTTGCCTTTTTCATTAAATTATTTAATATTTTTTTAGGGTTAAAGCTTTATTTATTTAATTAAATTTTATTAATTAAAATTAGTAAAATTAATAGAAAATCCTGGAGTTTTCAGCCTATGTATATAACAAATACAAATGTATATAATAAAAAAACAAATCATTATGGAAAATTTAACAAGCCTCAGGACTTGCTAAATAAGGCCAAGACCGGCTACCGGTTGTAGTGTCGATGATGATGATGATATAATATATAGATCTTAAAAAAAGCGCCAACATTTTTTTTTTCTTAATACTACAAACTGTTTGTAATTTTTAATCAAACTGCGACTGCATTGTTACTGGAGTTATTTCACTCATTGCAAGTTGAATCTTGTTCTTAAAGACGTTGTTAGATTACGGTTTGTTTGCACCAAAAAACTTAACAAAAAAATGTTGACGGTGTTGGATCAGATGATCTGGGAGTCCAATTAAAATCTGCATTTCGTAAATCGAATTTTGAGGAAATTTCGACCGGGAAAACGTTTGTTATTTGGAATTGTGTGACATACCACCATTGATTAAAATAGACATCAGACATATTATTATGATTCAATGTTGGCCATAAAAAGTGCTCATTTCCAAAACTGAGGTATACCCGTTGTTATTTTGTATTCTTCTAGAATCCGATTCCAGTTCACCGAGTTAAATACATGAATGTCACCACCGCACAATATTTGTTAGTACCTCCTAGCCATCGTGCTCTAGCTATCGCATTGCGAGCGTTTTTTTGCATACCACAGATAGTGCCTTACCGGTTGATTTATATTTTCGGAACCCATACAGCCATTCAGAGAGCGCCGATACCCCCTCAGTGAATTTTTCCAGGCGACTGGCAACTACTGGCTCAAGCAGTTTCCCTGTTGTGTCCAGCATGCACAATGACGGGGCTTCGGGATTCTTGACTCTTTTTGGTATAAGTATAAGCCCCTGTTTTTCCATCGTTTAGGAAATTGTCCTGTTTGAAGGCGGGTTGTGAAGAGACTGCTAAAAACTTCCGGCTTTTTTGTTAAAGCAGTCTTCATTACAGCGTTAGGAATACCATCCAGTCCCGGGGTCTTGTTTTTTCAACAACACTTGCAACCAAGAGCACCTCTTCGGCGGTCACGGACGTTATTTCTCTTTCAGTGATGTTAGAATAGAAACCCACATCTCAGAACTATTTGAAATCCGGGACGTACTAAAACAGGGGGATGGCCTCTCACAATATCTTTGTAACCTTGTACTCGAGCATGGCATCAGAAAGGTACAGGAACACAACCTGGCCAGATCATCCCTGAATGGGGCCACACAAGTGTTCGGATATGCGGATGGCATCCCCGTTTTGGGAGATAATCTAGAAACTGTAAGTAAAAACATTGAAATCATCATGCAAACGGCAGAAGAGGTGGGCCCAGAAATAAATGAAAACAAAACAAAATATATTACTACGGCGAAAGCAGGTGGAAATCGGGGAACACACATAAATGTCAGGAGCAAGATATTTGAAAAAGTTAAAGAATTTAAATATTTGGGAACAATAACCAATGGCCAGTAACGAAATGTCGAAGGAGATTAACAAAAGACTGCATTCCGGCAACGCTAGTTGGCACGCAGTCAGTAAACTGCCGGAATTCAAACTGCTATCACGTAATATAAAGCCTCGTGTTTATAAAACCGTAATCATGCCGATTATTCTATACGGATGCGAAACATGGGCTTTCACAAAACGGGAACAAAACAAATTCCGCGTATTCGAGAATACATTTTTAAGGGGTATCTTTGGAGGTAAATATGACGAGGAGGCAAGACAATGGAGGAAACTCCACAAGCACGAATTGGAAGAGGAGGAGATCGTATCAGATGGTCAAGGGTGGAAGGAGAGTGCACAGGACAGGGAACGATGGCGCAGCCGGGTCAGTGAGGTCATGAACTTCCGGGTTCCCACAGGCCAATAAATAGTAGTAATAATAATATATATTTATAGTAGTAAAGTAGACATATAAATGTATATATATATATATATATATATATATATATATATATATATATATATATATATATATATGTGAATATATATATATATATATATATATATATATGTATATTTTTTTTTCTTTAGGTGTGTTGTGGGGGTACCGATGTAGGTGTACCAACGCATGGCACCAGTTCACCACCGCCCCCACTAGAGGGTTCACTGCTAAAACACTGCCGCCCAAAATTCGATCACCAAAGTAAAAGCCAATAAGTAAAAGTCACCGGTGTTGTTATTGTTTGTAAGTTCCACTTTATTCTTCTGTTTCACTCATTCCTCGAGGCTGTGCCCGCCGCAATTGAAAGAGGAACATTCGAATCGACTTTATTTGGCACGCGGGGGCGCGCGTGCCCCCGTGTGGTCGCGGCGGTTATTACCCCGGACGTGCGCGTGTTGGGAGTTGAATGACGACTGACTAAAGAATGGGAAAAATCCATTCATCGCGGTGTGGCGGTTGAGTCATAGCTGGAATAAACTCACTGCCACTTGCGAGGAATTTCGAGTTGCTATGCTGCATAGGGGTTCAGTTCCAGCGAATCCTCGCCGTATAAGCTGAGTTGGATTCGTTGGTTGTGTATACCGGGAAATTGGCATAGCCAAGTATGATCAAGGGTCTTGATCGTTGTGATTGTTTCGTGGAAAATTAGCTGTCGCTTGGTTGCAAACGAGAAGTAGAATTTAAGTAGGAAATGAACCGAAGTGGTTTTCGGGGGAAATTGGAATTGCTTGGGTGCAAGCAAGGAATATCATTTAGATAAGATATTAACCGAAGTAATTTCGAGGAAATGTATGCGGCTCGGTATGGTCGGTGGTGATGGTTGATGTTCCGTTGTAGGTTTGAATATGCGTTTTATTACAGCATATGAATTTCGGGGAAATTAAGATTGCTTGGTCGCAAGGAAGGAATATAACTTTAGTAAAGAATTGACCGACGCAATTTTGGGAAAAATTACATGTGGGGTGATGTAATTGAGGGAGGTGATTAATATTCCGTTGTAAATTGGAATATGCATTTATTTCAGCCTCGGAAATGGGTGCCTGGCAAATTGGGGAATGTATGCAATTGCGGATTGGGGACGGATGCTGTTGCATATTGGGATGGATGCGTTTGCCGGTCTTGCATGGTTGCGAATGTGTGTATTGCAGGTTTGGGATGGGGAGTTGGATTAAGATGACGCGCTGTTGGCGGTCAAGATTGGTTGGGATTATGGGTTGGTTCTCCATGTGGTATAGAGAACCCCCATAGTACCCATGAATAATTGGGGGTATTTGATTAAACACAAATTAATTTACACAGAAAAATTCACGTTAAATGAATCCCAGTATTGGCGGGTAGGAGTATTTGCATTTAACATAACGTCTGACAGTATATTGTCGGCTCTGAAATTTTTAAGGCTACTAAAATTATCTTTTGTTAATTTTTAGAATTAATATAAGTTGATTAAATTGATTTCGGCTGTACAGTACTATTAAATTTTAATTTTGTAACAAAAAGAAATTCTTCTGTATTTATATATGTATATATACAGAATTACCATGCCGACACTTATTGACAGTTCCTTTTGTGAAATAAACTCTGCCAGTTGATGCTAGCTCTGGTATTAATGGTAATAAAATCGATTATAATAATTTATTTTTCTCTTTTTTTCAGGTAAGCTCTGGTTTAATGGCAGCGCGTAAGATTGTTTTTACTATAATTTTGGTTTTATGTTAAAAAATAAATTGGGAACTTTCCTATTTTAAGTCATTTCACAAACATTTTGTTTTTGTAACTAGTAAACTATCATATTGATTAAAGGTTTATTCGTTTTATTTTGGCTAGTTTTATATATTATTATCGGATCCGAATAGTTTTTAAAAATCCGGTGCTTATATTTTTCTCCGCCTTTCAAAATCATTGATGAGCTTTTATAAGTTACAATACAGTTATATGAATTTTAATTTCAGACATTAAGTCAACATATTCACTAACAGAGTACTATTAAATCATTTATTTACTAATTTATTGGCTAGACGATGGGAGCTCTCCTATCTCATAAAAATTGAAACTGCCTGAAATTCTTGGGTTTTCATGGTTGGAAACATTAGTAAGTCACTATTCCCTGAAGGATATCCCATTATTGGGTTACAAGGATATACAAGAAATAATGTTTCTTTTTTGCTTCAACAGGATTTAGAATAAATTGGTGTTACAATGTTTGATTTTAACTGCTTGAACTTGCTTATTCAAAAACATCAACATATCTGTTTGGTAATAAGGAAATTTGATGCTTTTTAAAGATACATTTCTTGCAGAGAGATATTGCAGACAGCGCTTAAAACTTCAAAAAACTTAAAAACTGCTTAAAAACAAAAAGAACGCTAATTGATTAGCATTTACAAATCATCGTTCATAAATGCGACAATTTAGTTTATAAACAAATCGATCGAGGCAAAAGTGAGCTTCTTTGCTTAGAATGATTTTGCGATGAAAAGGGGGATATTTTTATAGGAGATACTTCGAAGAATTTCATAGTCGTGTCGCATCTTGTATGGATATAGGTCCAGGCCTTTCCTTAAAATGTACGACAAAGCGGTTGAAAAGTACTCAGTTGAATCGATTGATTTAGGTCTTCCTATGGTGTACGGCTGAAGTATTCTTCACACTTCTGATATTTCTTTATTTTAACAAGACAAAAATATTATTTTGCAAGTGCATTGGTGCGCTCTAGTTAATATTTCTATCTGTTCATGGAATAAAAAAATATTTGTCTTAGGAGCTACTCAGAGCGGTCAGTGTACTTTATTTTTCTCTAGATATAAAAGGCTACACTTCTTTGGCTTCCTGGCTACTTATACTATTCTGTTCTCATTATTTCTTGTTTCGTTGATACTTACTTCTTATGACCAACACTTTCCGATTCATCATTAGCAGATATGTTAACTTCTTTCGTTCCATCGGGATGATGCATGCTGCTTATCGACAATATTCGATGATAATTGGTAGATGCGTCAACCCGCTTTTACACCAAAGAATCCAAAGTTTCCATGTCGACTGAAAATTAGTCTTAATGAATGTAAGGTTCACACAACCGAAAGCGAATTTTTATAATAAATTTCAATAATCTACCAGCGTTATTGAACCGTTTCATGATTAAACATTGTAGCTTGGCAATTCAAGCTGTCACATACACACTATACAACCAGGCATCACTGAGAGACCCCTATTGAAGAATTTATCGTATTAATTGAAAATCCTTTTATAATACGTAGTGGCGTATGGCGTTTATATTTGGATTTGTAAAACCAAATCCTCTGAAATTACGAAATGCTGTGGGGTATTTATACTTGAGCGTCCACACGGACGCGGATTCAATATAAACAGCACTTACGTTTTGCTCAAAGTTGTCCGCCGACCAATAAGGAATACTAAAATAAAAAACTCGCTAACAATTTTGCTGTTGATTAAATTTCTTTATTTGTCGGAATGATTAGTGAACACTCTATTTGAAAATTACATAAACGGTCTGAAGGTTCTTTGTTAACACTTATTGGAAATTACATCCGTGAACTGAAAGTTCTTTGTCCACACATATTTGAAAATTACATAAATTAACTGAAGGTTCTTTGTTAACACTTATTAGAACTACGTATGGAAGGTTCTTTGTTAACACTTATTTGAAAATTACATAAACGGACTGACTGCACTCAACGCGTGCGCACACTTAGAAGGTTGAAATTTGACTCTTCGATGCAACTCACACCCATCAGATTCAATGGCCGTGAATTGCATCGATAGAGGAGGAGCAAAGCGGATCCACTTGACTGTGGAGGGCAGGTTCGATGACCTGCGGAGAAGACGATGATCGGCGGACACCTGATTAAACAAACGCGCGATCATCAGGGGCTGCGGCGATGTACCCATACATCGTTGATGATGTATGCCAGGGAACGAAATAGATTTTTGTTTCAAAGTAAACAAAAACGCTATTTCACAGGTCAAATGGAGGCACGCATAATGTACATGATGCGCCTATGGTGGAAAGGGGATGTCATTGGATTTGCTTGAGATTCCGGGGAAATACCCATCTAGGCAATATCTACTGGTGTCAACAGCTCGACCAGAGATTGGGAATCCGTTTACTTTAGCCAAATGGCTCTGAAGCAGAATGACGGAAATTGGTCCTGGACGTTAAGTCCACAGAAAACTCGACGACGGTGGCTATGGATTGTTTGTTCGGGTTGGATGATGGGTTTTCATGGGACATGAACGTGGATAAATAAACGATCACGTGCATGCTCAAATCAAATGCATGGCTGGGTAATGGTTAGAGAATTGGTCGCACTAACGCGGACCTTAGGGTCGGATAAGATATACGATTAAGTAGGTATATCGATTGCAGCTGTGTCCGCAATACGTTGGCCAGCGTTTGTTTATTGGTAATTGAAGACAAGCTGAGCCGATAGGTGATGAACTGGTTCATGGAATATGAACCAGGAAAATTCAGAATGTATGTATGCCGTCGGGTAGGTTTTCCTTTTAGGTATGATGCTGCAGGGGAGCTTACGCTGCCCCTAATTGCAGGTAAGAACCATGGCTTTGTATGGGAACAGGAAGGTAGGTAATTTAAAGAGGATGTGCGGTTCTTTGGGAATGCCTTAAAGAACCACCACAATGCCATCATATGTATGTCCAACGTTGGCAACATTCCTACAGAACCATATTCGTATAGTTTTAGATCTTCGTTTGGTTTTCATGCTGAGATAGCCGCCGGAGCCAATTTTGAGTGTATTTTATGATAGGAACTCTTTATCCCAAACGGGTAAGTTTTGGGAGCTTTGCTATTTCAGACTGAAAAATTTGGCAAGTTTTGATAGTTAAAGGTTTCTACCGATTAGGAATCCAGTAGCATGATGTGGTGATATCTCATTAGTGGACCACTGTTGGGACCAACCGACCATCTAGTCCTAGATGAGTCAAGCTCAGTTGAGAATATTTGACGCCCATCTTACGGAGCTTAGAACATGGTATTGTATTTGACCGGATATCATGAACATGCGAGGGTATTCGCCGGGATATCTGGTGATTCAGCTAATGCTGGTGAAATAGTCAGAAACTTTCGTGTTCAAAACTCGAAGTACCTATTGAAAGATAACGTTTCCGGGAGTTCTTTTCTAACTTATATCACGCGTCTGAGTGTAATGCCTTCTTCTAAACATCTCATATATAATTCATTTTTTATAATCTTGACTCAAAACTTCTGAACTAAACTTCAATGAATTAATAGAGGTCGTAATGGAGCTACGCACACTGCTCTATCGGATTCTTACATACGACAACAGTTTCAATTGCCTTCTCATTTTCCTAACATATCGCCGCAATATGTTTTATAATCCACTGTAGTTGGTACAAAGAAATCCATCCATCATTCTTTTCTTCAGCTATATAGTGGACAAGATGTGTATGCAGCAATCAAACAAAATAAATCAGTTAAATCGTTCTCATCACTTACCCTGTAATTTAATAATGATTTGTATAGAAATTGGTATCCATTTTTCCGAGCTAGGGTACGCCAACCTGGGTGCTTGCCTGCATTACTATTAATCAATACCCTGTTGCTTGGCTGTGAAAATATTTTACAACTTACCAACCATTACTCCGCACTGTCTCTTGTGCCTATTTTCGAATGAAGCTAATTTTTTTTTCACACCTATCCGCGATCCAGAGTTTTGTCAAATCAGTGAAAACTAACGAGAAAGAGGAAATAAATTTTACCAATTTCCAAGTCGTAAAAGTCAGTTCCAAATCAACTAAGCGCCTCCATGTCTACCCCTATCCTATCGATCGAATTCATCATACAAATTCTCATTGTAATTGAATTGAATTTATTTACCACATGACTTGCTACCGAAATTGCTTTTAAATTAATCAAACAAACTCGGATGGACTATAAAACGAAATAACTTTGCGCACGGTATACTCCGAAACCGAGATCCCTAAAGAAAACAGTGCACACACAAACTAGGATCATAAAATTCGCATGTTTGTGTCTTCTTCATCATGACGCGTACACACTCTGTCACACTGCCGTTGTAGGTATTTCCTTTATTTCGATTTGATTAGTTTCCCTCCCGAAATGTTGATGACAAAAGCACATAGATGAAGAAGAAAAGTCATAAATTTTCCATTTTCCCAGCCTGCATTTGACATCTACGTTAGTGGCATGGGCGCCAAGAAAGGGACCGCCAAGGAAGGGAAACGATAAGCTTGGGATGAACCAGACCCAAACGCAATCCATTTAGTAGCCAAAATTTAACGAATACACAGCATATACGTATACATAGTATTCTCGAAGGACCCACTGTTCGGTTTCGCCAAAAATCGCTGGTAAAACACATCCTGACCATAATATAATATGTATCTATGCGATGTGTGTGTAAATGCGTCAACAAAAGATTGCAATCGGTGTATTTTCCTTGCACAGACAAATGGCTTCCATTTGCAATTTCCCTCGCTTATCGTCACGGGAACGGTCAGGGCAAATGGTACGCAAGAAAGAAGGGATTATGGCCCGGGATTCGGTAGAACCATAAAATCCACCACCATCAGATGCTCACTGGGTTAGCCCCATAAAAGCTTGGAGACCCATTAAATGTTTTGGGGTTGAAACGAATCAACCAAATAAAGTACCGTACCGTACTAAACCCCTAATTCTGGGGGGAGCTGAAGGAGCTGTAGGTAATGGGCAAAATGCAAAATGGACTTCCGCCACCTTCGTTCACAGTAGGTGGAACGTAAATAATTTATCCCAGTCCCGCACTGCACTCCTGCCGGAACAAGAAGCCCAAAAACCATTCCAGGAATATTAGGATACTCAGTTCACACTGCTGCTATTCGAAGCCTTGCCTACAGGTTGAGAAGGGGAGCTTTCATTCTTGGAATTCTGGGAGCAGGAGGCACACCAAATGTTCATTCTCTCATGTTTATTTATTTACATACACGCACACACATTCGCTGGCTCACTCATGGCATTCGTTCGTTTATCTAAGCCAAAGGCACCCCTGTATATAAACCTACTGCGCCCTAAGTTGAGCGAGACAGAAACTCAATGAGAAGAGTAACAACGATACAACACCAACAGCAACACATCTCCTTGCCTAGAATGTTTTCCTGGCTTCTAGATACATAACGACACACACCCCATATATCTGGCTCTCTCCTATGCTCGTTCTCGCGCGCACACACACGTCGTCATAACAGTATTCTCCCATTCAGAACTCCTCCCGAGGAGGCAAGCAGCCAAAAAGGAAAAATCCAACGCGGCTCAAGAGTTTTTCACAATAACATTTTATGGCATTCGGTCATAAACTTGATTGTAGTGTGTGCGGGCTAGCGGCGGCAGCTTCTATTCTGGCAGCGATTTTCAACTCTGTATTTACGCCATCGATTTGTGTATTCCGTTCAATAATTCTCCTTCGGACATTTAAAAAAACAAAGACAACAAAATACGAAAAAAAAAAACCAAACAAAACAAATCGGTGCAATAACTACTTATCCATTGTTTCAGATCGTATTGTTCTGGCTCAATTTTATTCTTCAACCAGTGCAACGAATTCAAATCAATCAAATTAAACGAGTTTTTAATAAATTCTTTGTGCGGTATGTCCTGCGTCCGAGAGTGCCTGCAAACAATACAATCCTGACTGATTGACCACCCTTAACATGCATCTTGTCACCATTAGCCCATGTGTATATGAAAGTGAGTTTCCGGGATACGCAAAAACCGCATCCTGCCATCTTTCTCTGGCCTGAAATGCATTCCGTCGGTGGCCCTTATTGCTAATAAATAGTGAACTTTAAGACCGCAAATAAAAGTGACTACGAGGATAAATAAAATTTCATTTTTATTCGTTTGACTGTGACCAAGTGCCCTGTCAAATGGGCTCAACGATCGTCGGAACTACATGAAGCTCCTCAGGTATGACTCAATATTTAACTAGTGTAGTTATGCCTCAATATTGGCTTTATCATTTTTTTTTTCTTTTGGAAACGGTTCGATATCTTAAAACTATGGAGCATTGATGCTGTAGAGAAAGCGCCATTGTTAAACTGTGTCCTTGACACTTTATCGGTTCATCTTACGATGTTCACTTTGTGTGTCGGCAATTATCCAGATGACATTCGTTCCTACGAATTTATTATCCGCGGACGATTACAGTTGTGGTCTTACGAAGGACACTCATTTAGTTATGTGATTTCTAGATCATTAGTAAGTGGGAGAATGACTTTAATTAAGATGAAATGAAATCATGTTTTTGTTTCAATTTGCTTGATAAGAAACTAGTTTTAATCCATGCGAGCGGTTAATTTAAATTCAATCAAGTAAACCTAAATGATGTACTTACACCTGGCTTTTTATACTATGTAAAGCTTTCGGTGGTGATCTAAAATACTACAAAAGACAGCATTAGAGACATTGTTTTGTAAAGAAAGGTATAGAACTAACACATTTAATTCAGTATGCTCCGGTGATGTAGGAGAGTGCCAACGCTCTATCCCACATTTCTGTCGTATCTCCAGGATGTAGTATGCATTTTTTGAGTAATAAGGAAATCTCATTCAGTGAAGAAAATAATATATATTGGCTTGAGGAGTTTTTCATGACATATTAGTCCAATACAACATCGTTTCCTTAACCTCTAATTTTCTTCAATCTAAATTCCTATTTTTACTTTATTTTACTTTTTTTAAATTCTTTTTTGTACAATAAAATTGTTCTGAAAATAATTTTCCCCGTTTTACACTTGTTTCAAATTAAACACTTTCATTTCAATAAACGTCAATTGCATATCCTCAACAATTAAATGTTCCATTTATTGAAATCTATCCAGTGAAAACTTATTCAATTCAATTTAATATTCTTTTTTGGTTTTGGTCAAGACCATTTCCGCCGATTCGACTTTTCCATTTCTTTGTTCGTTTATTTTTTTCGATATTCTTGCAATTCTATTCGATACTACTGAATTCAATTACCCAATTGAATGTTACACTCAAATATTTTCAACATCCAATTTGTCAGCACAATTCAATGTTTGTTCAACTTTTTCGTCAAATTAATTTTTTTATATAATTTTTTCCCATTTTTCCGTTCATTTACATTCTTCGATATTTGATTCTCTGGTGTATTCGTCAGTTTGTCTGAAAATAAACCTCCCGCTATCACATTCGCTTCATATCAAAAACTTTTGCTTCAGTAAACACCAATTCAATGGCCTTCCACCTTACTTGTCACATTCGTTTTTGATATTTGGCTCTTTACCGTACAATTCAAATCTTCCCACGTTGACCTCTTTCATGTCCAACACTTTTATTTCCGTAAATCAAATGTACCACTCAAATGTATCATTTTCTTCAACATGCTCAACAAGAGGTTGTTCAACTTAATTCAATCTACTTTTTCTCAACGGGTTTTTGTTTTTATAAATTTTCTTCAAGAAATCTTTTCCCATTTTTCGGATCTTTTACATTTTTCGATATTCGATTCTCTACTCTACGAGTCAGTTCTTTTTTATTATTTTTTTTTATTATTTACTGGCCTGTAGGAACCCGGAAGTTCATGACCTCACCGACTAGGCTCCGCCATTGTTCCCTATCCTGTGCGCTCCCCTTCCACGTTCGATCATCCGATCCGATCTCCTCGAGGTCCAATTTAACACTGTCCTCCCATCTCCGTCGCGGGCGTTCTCTCGGTCTCTTCCCCGATAGTTTACTGTCAAGAATTCTATGCACGGTTCTATTATCGCCCATTCGCGCTACGTGTCCGGCCCATCTTAATCTTCGCGACTTGATCACTCTCACTATTGTAGGTTTGCGGTATAGCTCTTCCAATTCGTGGTTGTGGAGTTTCCTCCATTGCCCTGACTCCTCGTCATATTTACCGCCAAATATACCCCTTAAAACTTTATTCTCGAATACGCGGAATTTGTTCTCTTCCCGTTTTGTGAGAGCCCATGTTTCGCATCCGTATAGAGCAATCGGCATGATTATGGTTCTGTAGACACGGAGCTTTATATTACGTGATAGCAGTTTGGATTTTAATAGTTTACTGGCTGCATGCCAACTAGCGTTGCTGGAATGTAGTCTTTTGTTAATTTCCTTTGACGTTTCGTTTCTACTGAAAATAACTCTTCCAATATTACATTTGCTCATATCAAACGCTTTCCCTTCAGTAAACGCCAATTGAAAGTCCATATCACTTAAATGTGCGATTCAATGTTCGATATTCGATTCTCTACTGTATAATTCAATTCTACTTAATTCAGTTATTCCCCCGATGATATTTTTCTTGTCAAACACTGTTCTTACTAGTTAAATGTCTCATTCAATTAAATCTCTTCAGCAAATCCTTATTCAACTGAATTCAATGTTTTTTTTTCTCAACCAGCCTTAGTCAAATTAATTTTCTTTTTCAAGTCGTCTCCTATTTTTCCGTTTATTTACATATTTGATTCTCTGGGGTACAAACAACTTCTACTGAGAATAATTCATTCCATATTACCTTTGCTTCATATGAAGAAGTTTCATTTCAATAAACGTCAATTGATAGTCCTTATATTTTAAGGTGTTATTTACTTAATTTTTTTCAACAAAATGTTGTTCAAATCAATCAGTTTATTCAAATTCAATTATTTTTCGTCATCGGTTGAGTGTTATTTATACTTAAACTAGCTGACCCGGCGAGCTTCTTACCGCCGAACAATCAATGAATGTCGTCTTGACTTTTAGTTAAACTTAATTTAGGATTTTATTAACGTAATAAAATAAATATAAACAATTTATTAAGTTCAATAGTTTATTAGGATAATACCATATATATAAAGTAAATAAAAATTCAATAAACGTATTCACATCTGGTGCGTTTATTTGTGGTTGATGGGTGTGCACGTTGAGCAGATTTTCTAAGTACTGCTTCCATCTTGACGCGATATTGTTTGATTCTGTGACCAGACAACCGGTTGCGTCTCGAATTATGTTGGCTCTCCGTCGGTAGCCATTTCTAATTGAGTTTATGCCAACATACATACCTCTGATGTTCTTTGCTCTGGCATTTTTTTGAAATTTTTTCAATCTGAGTCTTTTCCCATTCGCGTTTTTCGCGTTTGAAAAGTTTCATTGTCTTTTGCAGAATTGTCGCGTATCTTTCTGCCTTGACTTCATCATATTTTTGTAAGTGGATCACTCTGAGGCGTTTACGTTCTTCAATCTTCGCCCTGCACACATCGTCAAACCAAGGTTTTTTGATTGCGTCTCGGATCGATATCCATTTAGTGCCCACACTATTGGCTTCCTATTCGTCACTACTCCCATTCTCTAGGATGCTAAATCTATTTGTTAGTTCGTCTTGACATTCAGCCCTGTTGCGCAGCTCTTTTAGGTATCAGTGTCGAACTTTTTACTCGTCTCCCGTGACTGTGCGTGTGGGTTTGCTGCGAGCAGACTCCTAATTATATATAAATATATAAATATATTCAGTTTCATTTTTCAGTTTTGCAAATATTTTTTATTTTGTTTTTATATTCCTAGTTTTTAATTATATGCTAGACAAAAAGGCTTAAATTCTAGCTTTATTATCTTATATTATAACTTACTGGTCCTACGCAAATGCTCTAAGCTAAACATTACATAACTATTGTATAATTTGCCTTTCGGAGACAAAACTTTGTTTGTGCCTGTACTTATGACTATTTGTATGACAAAGAAAAATTTGGAAAACTTTGTGTAGCATTTTTTTTTTGTTTTTTTCTTTTTATTAATTTTATTTGAAAGAACTTAACTTAAATCTTATACCACCCTAATTCTAGAGAAGCTAAGTCTGTGTAAGCTTTAAATATATATAGTATTTTTGGTCTAAATGTTGGTAGTAATTGAACGGCTACTGAATACCCCTACTAAATTATCAAATTGCTTGATCAGTTAAATTTAGCGTTTGCTTCTATCTAACTTGACGTCTTTTAGTTAACTTCTTATATTTAGTTCCCTTTACTTTAATTTTCTTCACATTTACTTTTTTAGTTCAAAAGATGACAGTAATTGAACGTCAATTGAATGCCACCACAGACTGCAGAATTTTGCATGTAGTTTTACTTAACATACATCTCTATGTAATTTTTCATTTAACTATTTTAGTTTAGTTCTCTGCGAATCCATTAAGTTTGATTGTCTCAACATTACTTTTTCAAGTCTACATGTTGATAGTAATTGATGGGCAATTGAATGCCCCTGCTAAATTATCGAATTACTTATTTAGTTATCCTTAACACTTACTTCTACTTAATTTTACGTTTTTTATTCAAATTCCTCTATGTAGTTTTCTTCGAATCCACTGTAGTTATAATTATTTTTTCCAAATGTTGACAGTAATTGAATGGAAAATGAAAAACTGAGTGAAAAGTATTTAGGTCTATTTAACGTTTAAACGTGTATTTATATTTATCCTAACGTATTTCACTTAGTTTCTAACTGGGACGATTTGCGGGATTTCTTTGCATCCTTTCCGTGGTCCGAGGTGAGCTTTTGGGACAGCGATGTTAACGCATGCGTGGAGTCGGCTACAGAGATTAATCTTATCGGGATGGAGATTTATATTCCTCATTCCATCAAACGGAATTCACCTTATAGACCTTAGGGTGATAAAAATTGCGAGCAAATTACATCGGCAAAAATCGCGCTCCAATACCACTTCGCTATATTTTGTTCTTCTTTTATATTTAATTTCTGTCTGAAGAGTGTGGGACAACTTTCCTCCTTATTTTTTTTTTTTTTTTTGTTAGGTGACTAGACACATCTAATGCTTCATTTAATTTCCTTCAATTAATCTGTCTTCCTGTCAATCTAGCACTCAATTCAACTTGATGTTCATATTCAATTTGAGTCTATTTAATTCATCTCGTTTCAATCATCGTTATTTTTCACTCAGATTATACTCGCCTTCTCCTCAAATAATGTCTTTTCATTCATATTTTTGATCAAACTTAATTCTGATACCTTATATATGATTTGACTTTACTTAATTCTTGTCTACACTTCAGTTCCGCTTTCTTCTCTTTTGCTAGCCCCGCCCTACTGCGTTTAATTCAATTTTCCGTAATATAAATTAAAGAAGATGCAATTAAAGCTACTATATTTTTCGTTGCCATTCTCTTTAACGTTCTGGTTTCCGATGTTTACTTAATTCCGACTTATGGAATTTTACTACAATTTTTATATATTGTAAAATGATTTCATTGCCACAAACAGATTCACTTGTCAATCTGACGTTTAATTTAATGATTTAATATATATCGTTATTGAAATCTATGCTAATTCTTTCCACATTGTTCGTTTAAATATTTTCTAAATGAGTTGTCTTCAGTTTTCTTCTATATAGTCTAAGGATCGGCAATCGAAAGACGCAATCGAAATTTGTTCGCCCTTGGGCACTTCAGGCCACTGTCTCGTGTCAGCTAAATTTGCTCTAACTAACAGCCGTGTTAAGAAGAGCGTTCCCAAAAGAACAGTATGGTTCTACGAGAAAGCCAACTGGGAAGGTCTGATCGAATTCTTTGGGAGGTTAAATTTGTGGTTATTTTTCCTCAATAACGATGTTGGCCCTATAGCGGGCACATCCACACTCGATTCTGCTTGGTATGCGAACCTACATTCAACACATGGTGAAGAGTAACAAACCCAAGAGAAATATGAGGTTCGATTCCGGGTGCAGAGAAGCCATTCAGGTTAAAGAGTGAAGCTCCCGGTTGTATAAATCAAACAACACCGAGGAAAACCGGAAAGGATTTAAAAGAGTGAGAGAGACAAAAATACTACACTCTCCCACAGTTGTAGAAACTTCTGGACATTCATGAAAAACATCCAAAACTTGGTCTCCCCGTCCATTCCTTCACTTATAGTCGATGACAGACCAGTTACCAATGCAATAGAGAAGCTTCCTGCACATTTTGCCGCCAACTCGACGCTGCCTGATACCACATCAGTTCCACCGCAACTTCAGCATAAGCAGCATAGCGTGAGCCAGATTCACTTTCGAACTCGTACTTTTGCCACCGCATTCAAGGAACTGGACCCAAACAAATCCGTTGGTCCGGGTGGCATTCCCCCAATTCTCTTGAACGGATGTTCTTCTTCACTCGATATATCACTGCGGAAACTCTTTCATCTGTCTTTTTCTACTGGTCGGTTCCCAAATAAATGGAAGTCAGCGAACAGCTGAGGCAATATCCAAAAAGGCCGACGAATCGTCTCGTTCTTCTTATTGAACAATTGCTCTAATTTCTATTCTTGCGAAGGTAGTTGTTACTGAAACGAAAAGAAAACTGAAATCGCGGACGGCGCTTTCTCTAGCGACGCCTCAGTCTTTCCCTTAGTAGACTGTAAATCCGACATTGGCCGGCCAACGATTATTGGGTTCTTAAATCGGTGGATTGTACTTTCAGGGCCGGACTTTGCTCTGGACGAACGGGCGTTAGTGTCTTGCCTAGTACTGTTACCTGCGAAACCAAAGATGAAAAACAACACGACCAAACACCCTTTTTCGACGAAGCAAAACAATAACAAAATAATACGACGCACCAGTACGATTAGAACGAGACTTTGCTAATTCTTTATTTATTCTGAATATATCTGTTTTTTCTTCTATAATCTCTTTGTACCTGGTCTCGTTAAGACCTTTTAAAAACGAGTGCCTAGATGACTCCTGGTGTTCAAAAAAAAAAAAAAAAAAAAAAAAAAAAAAATGGGGTGGCGAGAGGCCGACTTTTGGGAGACAATGACAAATGTGTCCTTCATCTTGTCTCTGGCTTCTGGGCATCTTGCGATAACCAGAATCACCCACATCCGTGAGGATGTTGGACTCGGTCTCGAGATATCTGAAAAGAAAGGGGGAAGGCGGTATCTAAGGATAGTGTGGACAGGGTTAGTTCAAGTGTTCTCTAACTACTTGTATGGGGGTATGGTGGGAAGGAAATCGTACAAGACTGGTGCGTCTTGAGTGCGGTAGCAAACGCAGATCACGTCTTTGGCGTCTGATAATCTGCGCGTTAAACTCCTGGTGTTCCATTGTTGCGTTCGCCTTATATAGCCTGCTGCTGTCTTCCTATTCGCTCGTTTCCCGGCTGGTTTTCTCCTGAGTGATCTTTCTCCTGGAGTTGTTTTCTCACAATCGGCCTGTGGGGTTCGAAGTAGTTGCGCCAGACACGGGCGCGCAGTTCACTTTAATCCCCGACACGTGATCCGAAAATTGTCGCCGTGAATCCAAGAGAAAATAAAAATTAAAATGCACTGGTGGTTCTGTTTTTGGTTTAGGAGTTCTTTTTATTTTAATTTCACTTATATTTTCACGATTACTAACACGTCTGCTAGTTGTTATACGTTTACAACTTCACGAAAGAACTTTCTAACATAAAATATGAACCAAGAAGATTGAATCTAAGCTTTCTTCAAGAAAATAACTACTGTTTGTATAGTAAAATAACAATTATTTAGTTAACACTCGAAATATCCACGTCAGAGCGATATTCCCCAGGCAAAACTTTATTTCTAACTTGTCCTACTCGAAAGTGTCGAGTTATTAAATGGCGTGCCCGAACGCTGTGATGGTTGTGTAGCGACTCGACTTTGATGTACGGCGGCGTGACTACCCTCTCGACTGTTGAATAGTGACTGATTGGAATTAGGGTGGAAATTAGGATTTCTGCTTTTACACACCGATCCGCCAATGGTAATCATGCTCTCTTGTGCATTCCTCAATTCCCCACACTCATCGAGGTAGAAACGTACTTGTGTATTCGTTCGACGTCGATGGGCGTAGCAAGGATGGAGAAATCAAAAGGAAAGCACAATAACCCAGGGTTGATCTGTCTTAGTGTGTGTGTATTAATTCCACGTATGCAACTGGTCCAGTGACCTAGTGATGATTATGGTAGGTTTCATAGGTCATCGAACTATGGAAAGACAGAATTTCAGAGGAGAGGAAAATTTAGCTGGTGCTATTCACCTGTAAAATGAGATCGTTGATCCCAAGCGAATGGATGGTCTGGGGGAAGTCATAAGTGACGCTTAATCGGGTAGGGAAATATCTATTAACGTGTGAACCAAATTCAAAGAATTTGGAATTTCCCCAGCCGATGCATGATTATGTAACCGCGTCGCTTGGTCTGGTCTTGGTTGTTGCTAACCAAAATGACTTTGAAATTTCCGGTGGAAATCTCATGGGTTAATGCAATAGTGTTGCCGTATAGCAAGAAAACACTGAATGCAATTGTGCATTAACCGAATAGATCAATGACTTCCGGCCAGTCTTTTTTTAGGGATTTATCTATTGCAGGTGAAATAGCCGAAGGTAGGAATTGGGATTCGGTTGACGCACTGTTAGCGGTCGAATTTAGGTTAGGATTGTGGGCTGGTTCTCCATGTGATATAGAGAAACCCCACAGGCCTACAGCTGATCGTCGTTTCCTGAGTGCTTTTCCCTCTTGAGTGGTTTTTCCGCAATCAGCGTACAGCTGATCGCTGTGCTTACCAGGAACTTGTTTGCTGATGCTTGCCTTGTCTCTCCTGGCAAACCGCATCCCCAACAGTACTGGAATCAATGATTAACCGTTGATTTTCGAAATATCTGTAATGAAATGATCTCCTCAATGACCCCCAATATGGCTTTCGTAGCAACAGGTCCACAGGAGATTTAATGGCGTACCTTACCGAACAGCAGATCCATTCCATCCACTACATCGGCAAAAGCAAGGTAGTCGCATTGGATATCTTAAAAGCCTTCGACAGAATTTGGCATCCAGGCCTTTTGTTAAAATTACATTCCTATGGAGTGGACAATTCCCTGATTCAAAGAGACTGTCGTTCTGGCCGTTCAATCCAAGTGATTTTTGACGATGTCAAATCTGCTTCCCATCAAATTAATGCAGGTGATCCCTAAAGTTCGGTGCTCTCACCCAATCTCTTACTTACCTTCTTCTCTTGCCCATTACCCACAACCCAATTCACTCCTTTGCTAATGATAGCACGTTGTTTCTATATGTTTCTGGTTGATCAATCTGAGTGGTTCTTGATGGTGTCATCAATTTAATGCACATGCTTCCCAGGGTTTGGTACTCTCACCCCTCTCTTCCTGATCGTTCTAAATGATCTCTTGTCAATTATACACAACCCAATTCACTCGTTCTCTGATGATAGCACGTTGAGTTTCTCATACTCATTCGAACATGCGCGACCAAACTCTTTGAACGTCATTACTAAAGAGCGGGTTTTGAATTCCGACCGCAACAAGATATAGCAATGGGGATTATCTAACCAAGTAGAATTCAGTGCCTTAAAAACTCAGTGCTGCCTCTAGTCGTAAAAGGCAATATTCTGTCGACGAACGGCATTTGTTTTGACGATGTCAAGGACTCGGATTAATTCGACTCCCAATAGAAGCGACCACATATTTGAAGCTGTTAAAAGTGCAGCCATGTGTATAGGGTTCCTTAAGAGAAGTAAAAAATTCTTCACTCCCTCCAGCCTGATCACAATTTACAAGCTGGACATTCGTTCCAAAATGGAGTTGAAATCCCAATATTTAGTCAGGCGCTTCCAAAACATTCGCTCGATAGCATAACAAAACGAACAGTGAACGTTATTGCGGACCCAGCCGTAAGTCGATCAATTCCGTCGTTAGAACATATGCCCAACGTATCATGCCTGTCTCTTTTCTATAAGTATTATCACGATCGTTGCTCAAATAAACTCCCTGAATATATTCCACCTCCTCAGACATTTTCCCGCCATACTCGTCAATCTGACAATACACATCAATTCATATTGAAAGTCAACTTCAGGTGCACAAATAAACATAGAGAGTCATTCTTTAGCGAAACCACACGCATCTGGAATGTTCTACCTGATCGTGGGTTTGCTCGCCCTTGTAATGTCCAGTAATTTAAAACCAAGATACATCGACACCTCCTTTCCTTATCCAGTTTCTCTCCGCCCTAAATTGCCTTCAAATCTATTATCTATATTTCAATTTTTTTTTCTCTACTATTTTTCAATTAAATTCACTTCCGTTCAATAACAACTTGCTGTACTTTGTTCTCTAATTCATTTTTTTTGTTATTATTTTTTAGTTTCTTTTAGTTTCCTAATTGTTTGTGTCAGACAAATAGAACTATATAAACAACATAGCTTATTAATTTTTGTTTTGTTTATGTACAATTATATAATCGTTTTCCTTTCCATTCGATTCAAATCAAGCATTTAGAATGTCAGTTTTAACCTGTTCAAATAAATGTACTTTAATTCGAGTTTGTTGACGTTTTCAGTGTTTCCGTGTCGCAGCTTTCTTGCAATTGAATTGTAAGTTCATTAAGTTTTTTCTGTAATAATAACCAAATGGTTATCTGCATTTTCCTCAATTTATTTGGAGCGATTTCTATCCTTTTGGCGCAAGGCTAATAACCTTGCCCGAAAAACAAATTATTATGGACACTTTAACAGGTCTCGGATATGGACCGGATGTCGGTGCAGAGACTTGCTAAATAAGGCCAAGACCGGATCCCGGTTGTAGTGCCGATGATGATGATTTCTAGCCTTCATGTAGATAATTTCAAAAAATATAATACTGTAGCGAGGGTTCGCTGTATTAAATATTTTTAATAAATAAGAGCCGTTAAATCGATTTTGAATTAATGTAACACTCTATTAGTCCGTTAATAATAACCGTTACTTTTACCGTACACATAACGATTTCTTGACTTATCGTTTCCGTACTTATCGCGTCTTCTACTGCTTATTACTTACTTATTACTTATCCCCATGATTTGTGTGCGACGTATTTATACCGTTTCCTCATTCTGATTCGGCGTTTCGTTTCCGCCCGTTCCATAGCCTTGAATGTTCTACTGTTCATAGTCTCCAGTTTTCCAGTACTTTCTAGAATATGCTAGTACTTTGTTTCGGACTTTCTCGAATATTCTAGTACTGATTGTCATATGCGTCACAATACATAAAAAAAGGAACAACACCATTTTCCATTTCTTCCCCGTTCATTCTAATAGGCTGGATTCATTTCGGTTTCTACAGCTCTCTTAATTCATTTTCACTGAACTGCGCTCTGCTTGGGTTACTGAGTTATTGTAAAAGGTTTTAGTTTAAGGTTTGTGTTCTGCGGCACAATGTTGCTGTAGATTGTTATTCATCACTTCTACTTTAACTTGTTCAATAATCTGGCGCTTTATCCCGCAATATTATATATGCAGTCATACAGTTTTATTATAAAACAATTCATTCTCAATTCAAACGCAGTTCATTCTATATCAATTCACGTATAGCGCATTTACAAGGGGAACATGGCGCTATCTTCTCCAACACTTTTCTGCTTTCAATAAAGTCTAATTTAACTCATTCATTGCCACTCACAATACTTGTATTTCAATTAATTTCAATTCCAATGAATTCAATGCAGTTTATAAGGTCGTACGTAAATATAATGTATACAAATTTATTCACAGTTAAATGTCGCTGCTTGAAAATCTCCATTTGGTGTTTTGTGTATGGCAGTGCTTTGACTTTTGTTTAGACTTGGCTGTCTTTAATGTACGACAATGTTTTAAGTTAAAGATTTTTTTTTAAATTGTTAGGGTGGGCTGAATTAAACATATTCTGCATAAACACTTTCGTAGGATCGTCAATAATTTTAATAATGAAAGATATTACAATTAAATATAACTGAATTGAATGTTACCCTAGTTTTAACTTAGGTTTTTAAGTTACGTATAGCTTGTTTTCGAGTGAAATAAATGAGGGTCAGAATCCTCACCAAAACGGAGACGAAAACGATATGAGTATATTGTGACGCATTTGACAATCAGTACTGGAATCTTCGAGAAAGTCCGAAACAAAGTACTAGATTATTTTAGGAGGTACTGGAAAGCTGGAATAGAAAAGTCGAGATTATGGAACGGGCGGAAACGAAACGCCAAATCAGAATGAAGAAACAGTATAAATACGTCGCACGCAGATCGAGAAGTAAGAAAGTGAAGCAAGCGATAAGTCTCGAGTGAAAAGTAAGCAGTGAAGAAGTAAACGACGCGATAAGTACGGAAGCGATAAGTAAAGTAATCGTTAAGTGTACGGTATAAGGAACGGTTGTTATTACGGACTAATAAAGTGTTATATTAATTCAAAATCGATTTAACGGCTCTTATTTATTCAAAATAATTAATCCAGCGAACCCTAAGCTCGCTACAATATATTGTAATATAACAGTATAACACTTACTTTGGTGTGTTTTCAAGATATTAAAAATAAATATTTGCATTTGCCCATTATGTAGCGACACGCACCTTGAAATAAATAGCTGATCGCTGACTCCCCATTTTACGCCAACTACGGACAGTCAATTTATTGTCCAATTTTTATTACCTGCAATTATTGAAGTATGTTCAAAGGTACGCCCATAAAATGTATCGTTGCGTGCTTCAGTTGATCTTGGGTTGTATCATATGAGATCTTTCAGCTCGACTAGTAGTTATTCAATATCCTTCGCATTTCTGTATCTGCAACATGGATTACTGTCATTAATTACATAAGTGAGCTCGAGAGACTCACAATATTTAGTAATTGATCCTTCTGCAAATTGCTTCTTCGCTGACGAAATTCAATATAAAAGTAAAGAAGAAGCTAGGATTAATAACGTACGAAAACATAATTAATTGCGGCTAGGAAGGACAAGTGCAAGGCTTTATATTGAAAGACCTGTTCGTGATCGGTTCGTTGAGAATAAAGCACGGATTTCAATGCGATCAGGTTTGTTAATTGCCATTGTAAACGTTTTATTGGGCTGCAAAATGTTCATAAACTTGAATCTCCTTCCTGTTTAAAAAGATGTCTTAACGATTTGATAGCTTATGTATACCGCACGGAAAGTGGTGCTCGCTTTTGACGGCGAAACAGGGTTCAACTGCCCATGAATTTTGAGTGCTCATTTCTGTCAAAAAGTCCTGTTGATATTAGAATAGATGGTAATACATTTTTAAATATTAGATAAAGGAATCCGGAATAGATTTTTGGGCCACTTGTTGGATGAAGATGAATGAGTGCTCATCTAGCATTTCGATATCATCTTGCTTTAGCGACTACGTCATATTACGCTCTCATTGTAATTTGACATTTAAAACCCTTTTCCCTACAGTTCGTGCAAAAAGAAATATGGTCACAGGTGACATATCCTCATACAGTACAACCTTTGAGGAAACGGTGACAATTTACAACGTTTCGTCTCGTAGATCACACTAAAAAAATTCATATTTCTGAGCTCCCGCGCAGAGAAGAGAATGCATTCGCTTTTTCACAGAAGATCCATATAAGAGGTTAAAGTAAATTTGGATGATTATAACTTCCTCAGATATGATCCTAACGAAAGGGCTGGTTATAACACATTAAAAAATTCTAGTAAATCTCTTTTAGTTTCTAATAATGAAAGGAAAGTGAGAACGATGACGCATATCTTTCCTGAAACAGTCTTGTCAGGGTCATTACGAATTCTATCTCTTTGAGAAATAAAGATTATGATTACTCTTTAGTGATTACCATCAACATGTCCCAAAATAAAAACAGATGGTCACTTATTTTCTCTATCTCTATTTGAATTGATATTTTAGATTATAGTACTTACGCTTTGTCAATTACAAAACTTGGTATTTATGCTAATTTGTAAAGAACTATGATTCCTAATAAACACACACGACATCGATTTATGATTCTCAAAGAATTTGTTTGAGGATGGTACACCTGGTCCGTACATTTAGTTTGAGTTTTGGTTTTGGGAATTTTGCGTGTATGCGAAGCAAATGAACATTTGGTTCGTTATCACGTGTTGGATTTTATTTTATTGTTATTTTGTTTTTTTATTAGACTTCTCTCGGGAGAGGCGAACCTATAGCGCCGAGTGGGCGCCCCGAGATGCCACCAAATAACTGTTGCAGTTCTTTTTGAACAGTTGCAGGTTGTAATGCTCCGGGAACACTCGCGTGGGAAGGGAGTTCCACAGCTTCCCCGCTCTGTAGAGGAACGAGTTCTGACGCAGGGATATTCGCGCCGCCGGGAAATGAACCACAAACTGGTGCGATACGTCGGATTGTCTTGTGGAGCGCATATAAGCCGAATTGCGTGGAACAATATCACGATTCTCCGAAAAACAGTACCCGTGACAATATCTGTAAAACAGACAGAGGTCGGCTACTCGTCTTTAATGTGATAGCGACTGTAGTCCCGACGTCAGCGCCGAGTCCCCGATCAGACGGATCGCTCGTCTCTGTATGCTCTCAAGTAGGTCGAGGGTATGTTTAGGAGCCGAGCTCCAAACATGAGAGCAATATTCGAGCGCGGGTCTAATTTGGGATTTATATAGGAGAAGAAGTTGGGCCGGAGTAAAATATTTCTTGGCTCTAAAAAGATAACTCAGTTTTCCTGAGGCTGACCTGGCGATGCTCGACACGTGTTTATGCCATGATACATTCCCACAGACCGTGACATGAACCGATGATCCACTTTTCTTTGTGAATGTTGTATATTGTGTTTTCGCTGCATTGAAGTCGACGAGATTGGCCCTCCCCCACTGCAAGACCCTATCTAGATCCTGGTTCAGAGAGTCAATCTGTCTACATCTCAGCTGATGCGACGCAGATGTACCAATCGGCCGAACACTCGAAAAGGAGGAAACAAGCGTACTATCATCCGCAAAACTGAACACTTTGTTATCCGTTGTCTCCAACAAATCATTTATGTGAAGCAAGAACAAGGTTGGAGCCAAAATAGAACCCTGGGGCACCCCCGAATTAACAGGATACAGATCCGAACACTCGCCGTCCACAACAACCCGGATCGATCGCTTCCCAAGGAAGCTCTTCGTGCAGTCGCAAAACTGTTGGGAAAGTCCATATGAACGGAGTTTGCTCAGCAATGCCCCGTGCCAGACGTGGTCAAAAGCCTTGGAGATATCCAATGCGACCGCCCTTGACTCAGCATGCCGTTCAATCGCAGATGTCCATATATCGGTTATAAGTGTCAAAAGGTCTCCTGTGGACCGCCTGCCACGGAACCCGTATTGGCGGTCATTCAGAAGTCCGTTGCACTCCAAATACTTAACTAACTCTGCATTGATGACTTTTTCCATCACCTTAGATAAAGTAGATAGTAATGCTATCGGACGGTAATTTTGTGGGAGACACTTTTTTCCCGTCTTTGATTGGCTGAACTCGAGCGATTTTCCAGCAGGCAGGAAAGGTCCTCCGTGCATAAGATAAGCGGAAGAGTCGGCCAAGAACCGGCGATAGTTCTGGAGCACAGTTCTTAAGGACTATTGCTGGTATTCCGTCCGGGCCGGCTGCCTTCCTACAATCCAGTTCACGTAGAATGGGTTGAATAGTATGCAGGCCAAATCTCACATCCCGCATGGAAGACCACACCGGCCCGGTCACAGGTAGCTCCAAAAGGACCGGCTCGAGGTTTGAATTCGCCGAAAATAAACTCGCGAACACATCAGCTTTATCCTTTGAATACGTGACTAACGTTCCGCTGTCTGTCACCAACGGAGGGAGAGAGGAGGATGCGAAGTTGCAGCTGACAGCCTTTGCCTGTGACCAGAAGGAGCGCGAACCAGTTGGGCACCGAAGGAGCTTATTGATCACCCTATCGTTGTGACCTTTCTTCGCGGCATCAACCGCCTGGTTGCACGCGTTCCTGATTCTAACAAAATTCGTTCTGCTAACATCGGTGGGATTGGAGCGCCACTGCTTAAAAGCTCTATTTTTTGCCGCTGTAATTTCCTCGCCGCGCCTATCAAACCAAGGTTTATCAGACGAACTTCGTTTGATGGATTGTGGAATATACATCTCCATCCCCAGAAGAATAATCTCTGATACCGACTCCGCGCAAGCGTTAACCATACATGGCGAGGCTGCCTAGGCCGGTCATTCGCTTGATATGCAAGCGCTTGCGCGACAGATACCAAGCACTGATCTGACTTTCCCAGTGGCGCAGAAACCTCTACGGTATAAATACTCGGTGCGGATGTCAAAAACAGATCCAGCGTGTTCGCATAATCGCCTCGGGCATCCGGCACTCGCGTTGGTTCCTCCACGAGTTGAGTCAAGTTGTGGCTTACGGCTAACATCTCCACCAGCCTCCCAGCCTCGTCGGTTCTGTTAGAATGTAACAACCGCCCGCAATTGTGCACATTGAAATCACCAAGGACAACAATTTCAGAAGCTGGGTGGTTGATCTGTATCCAGTCGACGGTATGTGAAAGATGTTCGAAAAATGTCGCCGGTCGATCGTCACTCGGGGAGTGGTAAAGACAACAAAGAAATTTAACAGAATTCCTCAGCACGACCCTCAACCATATGATGTCCATATTATTGGGTTCTAACGCCTCCATCCTCTGGCAAGCCAGATCGGACCGCGCGAAAACGCAGACTCCGCCCTTAAAACGGAATCTCGAATGTAAGTCGTATCCTGAGCAACGAAGATATGTCGAATCAGTTGACGAATCGACCTGGGTCTCAGTTAGGTCAAGGATATCAGGTTTCGTTGTTTGCAAATATTGGTGGACGGCTTTAACGTTCGTATTGCTGAAACCGATTCCCCTGATGTTACCAAATGCCGTCACCAATCGAGCGTGGGCAGAGCCTCGAGAGCAAGCCCGGTTATGCGATCACGAACCTCTCAAAGTTCCGTTATTTATCATGATATCTGCATGATGTTCTCCCCGACATAGTCCCCCCCGGAGATACGAATGGGAGACTAGTTTACCTCCGGAATTCTTAATATCAGAAGGTACCATCATGACTTATCTCCGTGTCAGTCCGGGCCATCAGCCACACATCCGAAACACCGTCGAAGATTTCTCTCGGCGATATCGCGGAATGTACAGTTGACGGGGTGGCATCTCACCTTGGGACCGACTACCACCCAACCAACCTTTTCTCGAACCGGTCCATCAGCCAAGCTCCGAAAGATGGCCAGGGATGTTATTTCACCAGGCGCACAGGGCGTTGGGACTCCGGCTACCACTCGGCCTTTAGTCGCCTCTTACGACAAGCCGACCTAGCTGTGAGTACGCCCTACTCACAGGGCATTCCCTGACGGGGAATCAAACCCCGGTCTCCCCTGTCACAGTTGAGGATACTAACCACTATACTATCGAGGAGCTTTAATTGTAATTATTAGGATCTTGAATAAGTTCTCGTTGATTTTTAGTGAAAACTAGTGTGTTATTAAAAAAGTGATAAGAAATATGTTACTGAAAGTATTGTCCATTCTTAGTAATTACTTTTTCCCATTTTTCTGGCAGCATTTAAATTTTACATTGGAAAAACACTACATCTTTTATCTATCCCAGAATCGATTTATGTTATGGCATCTTCATAAGAATGGAAATGCTGCTCAGCTAGTTCATGTGCCATCGATCGAAACAAGTGATTATTAGAAGGGGCAGTGTCTTTTGAAAACCATGAATGGGATGTTGTTTCCCATTTCAGGCTTCCATGGGTTGTGCAACATGTGGTCAAGTGCTGTCGATTGCAAAATCACGTTTGCTGTTTTTGCTCGTACTGCGGCTTTCTTTCCAATGCTCAGCTCTACTGTTTCAATTGTAGTTGATAGCAATCTCCCGTATTGGTTTCATTCGGGTTAAGTAGTGCATAATAAATTAGGACCAGCTGATCCAAATGAATAAAGCTCATAATAAATTATACCCAGCTGATCTCAAAAAACTCCCATCGGGGAGTCTCTGGCGCAAGACTAATGACCTTGCCCGGAAAAAACAAATCATTATGGAAAATTTAACAAGCCTCGGGACTTGCCAAATAAGGCCAAGATCGGTTCCCGGTTGTAGTGTCCATGATGATGATGATCTCAAAAAACAAAGCTTCGGACCATGAATATTCGGGCATAGTCGGGCTTGTCTTATGATTTTCCCCGTTTACCGTTATCGTAGTGTACTCACTTTACCGTCAGTTACGATACGATGCCAAAAACCTGTCCTTTTTTGACGTTGAAGGAGCTGCGCACATGAGAAAACATGTTGTTCGACGTCTCTCGGCCTGAACTCGTATGACACCTTGCTTGGTTTTGAATTTTTTCTAACACTTGTTAACGTTTCAAAACTGATGTTGATTAATTTCTAATGATTATGCAAGTTTAGCTGGCGTATGATATGAGCCTTAATGAGTCTTTTAAGATGCCTCCAATTTCTCGTTATCAAACTTTTTCGGGCTACCAGAGTGTTATTTATCTTTGACATTTAAAACGCCTAAACCAATCCCGGTAGGTTGTCTATGACAGGGGATAGCTAGAGTGAGTTTCAATAGGAATGTTGCCTGCTTCAGCTGAAAATTTCCTATAATAACATATCATCATCGGCACTACAACCGGGATCCGCTCTTGGCCTTATTTAGCAAGGCTCTCCACCGGTATTCGGTCCTTATCCGAGACTTGTTAAATTGTCCATAATAATTCGTTTCTCGGGGCAGGGTTATTGCGTATATATTATATTATAATATACAACATTTAATCACAGTCTCCATAACAAATAGTTGTCAAAGACTCGGAAACGAGCAAAAATAATATAGAGTGGACCAAAGGAAAGGTCATTTCGCCATTTTGTTGGAAATAAAAAAAAAATGTTTTCATGGAAAGTTTAGTTGAAGGTGTAAATAATAATAGTTCTCTGTCGAATAATAATTCTCTATCTGTCTGTAGCATAAAAGTCGAGACACAATAACATCATATGTCATTTGCAAAAAGTATGACACATTCACATTATGATATTATAGTACTTACTTTTTCTTTTGACTTATCCTGTGCTTGTGCCCAAAAAGAAAACGGGCTCCGAGATGTTTAACTTTCAAACAACATCATTCCTAGGGAAGATATTGAGAAAAACAATTTGTTCAAAAATGGATAGCCACTTTAAACGCTGGATCCTATTGGTTTTGGCACATAGCATTTCAGGAAACATGTCTCTCCCATACTACTTGTCCTAATATGGAGAGAAAGAAAAAAGTACAATCGATGGCGGAAAACAACGTTTGATATTTCCTGGAAGGAGCGATTGTCATATAAAGAAAACGAAAACTATTTCCCCCTGTAGGTATAAGTATTATCATCATCAATGGACATACGGGCTTAAGAGTGCAGCTGAGTTGGTTGCACGTGTTTGATATAAAAGAAGATGGATGTCAATATTCGGCCTAAATTTGTACAAAATTTATTTGTATGACTTGTCTCCCGTAATATATAGAAATTGCACTCGGGAGGAGTTTAAAGCTTAGAAATACATAAACGTTTGGGAATATATACTGTATATGTCGTATAAAGGTTACTACTATTATTTTCACTATTTCTTGACCTATAGGAACTACAATGAATGGTACTTCCAACCGTTTTATAGTGTATTAGCGTCTAGCTACACAAACTCCACATTACCAAGTAAACCCGAATGCGCAAATTCGGTACAGTTTTCGAAAAAAATCTCTTTGTCCACCAACGAAAAATTGTCGTGTCAGAATTTGTTAGTGCAATCCCAGTAGTGATTACCTTTTCGCGGCATAAATTCCGTGTGAATACCCGGGTCTAGTGCATGAAAAATGGATACCCCTATATCATGTATTACCGCCGCAAGGCTAATAACCTTGCCCGGAAAAACAAATTATTATGGAAAATTTAACACGCCTCGGGACTTGCTAAATAAGGCCAAGACCGGATCCCGGTTGTAGTGCCGATGATGATGATCATATCATGTATTACTATTTACTATTACTATTTTTTAGCCTATAGGAACCCGAGTTCATGACTTCACTGACTCGGCTGGGCCAACGCTCCCTGTCCTGTACACTCTCCTTCCACGGTTGATCATATCATCCGATCTCCTCAAGGTCAAACCTTACATTGTCCTCCGATCTACGACGCGGCCGTCTTACTGGTCTCTTTCCCGTTGGTCTATCGCCAAGAATTCTACTCACGGTCCTATCGTTGCCCTGTCGTTGCCCATTCGGCCCATCTTAATCTTCGCGACCTGATTACTCTCACTATTGTGGGTTTGTGGTATAGCTTTTCCAATTCGTGGTTGTAAAGTTTGCTCCATTGTCCTGACTCCTCGTCATATTTACCGCCAAATATACCCCTTAAAACTTTATTCTCGAATACGCGGAATTTGTTTCCTTTGTAACGTTTTTGCCATAGAAATTTGGTTATGGATATAATAAATTACCTGTCGTTCAGGAGACTAGTTCGGCAACTCTTTTAGCTGTGATCTTCAATTCCTCGTGAACTAGGTTGGAGGTAATTTCCCACGCACTCGATTTAATTCCTCACACATCCGGATCAGCAGCTACCTTTTTCGATTGTGCATTGAGCTCGTATCGCACGATTTTGCACCTTCCTCGGTTCCCGGTCAGATCAAAAACTGATAGTTTGTGAGATTAGTTGACACTCCCCTTGATATATCACGCACTCGTAAACACAATAACCCAGATAGTTTAACAATGAGCTTTTAGTTGTAACCCTAATTAAGTCGTTGTGATTTAGTGGAGTAATCAGATGCGTCTACGGATGACTAAATCTTGAGTGACTTCGGCAACGATTTGGAAAATGATGCCTTTCTTTTCGATTTAGTGTAGAACAATGGTTGGGCGTTTTCCTTGGTGCTAAGGGTCTCACTCTGCACACATGCAATCCCGGCTCTTAGCCACTTGGTATTATCAGCTTTCCTGGGTATTTTTAATGACCATGTGTCAAAGTATCTTTTTCAGTGATGGCCACTGATTCTGTATCGATCCCACCAATATTAGCTTTATCAAACTTGGGTCACTTGAACTCACTCTTGTACGCAGCACCGATCGTGACTTTCTCTGTAAGCAATTTAAAGTCTTCTTTTGTTGTTGGTTGCTTTTAAGTTAATCTGTATTGTTTCTCATTATCTTATTTAATATTATAAACTTATTTTTCATTCACATTCGCATGTCACATACAAAGTTTCTTTCTTTTTTACTTTTTCACTGTTAACATCAACCGACCCAGTGAAATAACTGCCACATAACTCTACTTCTCCTTCCCTTTCCAACTGTTTCCGTATGAACTGAACTCATCGTCTCAACCAACGGAACCAAAAAAAAACCTGTTGTTCTTTCTTTTGCTATGTACACTAAAATACCTTTCTCTCTCTCCATCTCCATCGACTCCGAAAAGTTTTCTATTCTAACTCCCCTTTATTTTCCATTCATGCAAATTTGAAAGAGGGCCGTATATTTTTTGGGATTCCCAGCCCAACAACAATGTGGTAGAGTCTTTGCCTTGCGACTGAGTCGCAGGCTTTTTTGAAGTCAACGAACACACTTCTTTTCTAGCAGTTGCCTTACTGTGAACATTTGGTCGCTCGTTGATCGGTTCCTAGGGAATCCTCACTGGTAGTCTCCCAGTATTTCTCCTGCTGCGTACGGTGAGATTCTCGCCAGTATGACATTTGTTAATATCTTGCATGTCTTTGGGAGCAATGATATTCCTCTGTAATTTTCGCAATCAGATCTGCCACCTTTTTTGAAGATGAGGACGACTATTGAGGTTTTCCATTCTTCCTGAGTGACTTCCTTATCCCATATTGTTTTGATCAGTCGGTGGATCTTTCGAGCGGTTACCTTTCCTCCATGCTTCGTAAGCTCTGCCGGTATGCAGTCAACTCCGGGAGCCATATAATTTTTCAATCGATTTATTGCGTCTACAACATGGCTGAAAGAGGACTCGGCTGTATGTACATCTGGTGAGTTTTTTGTGGTTGACGGCTGTGCACGTTGAGCAGATTTTCAAAGTACTGCTTCCATCTTGTCACGATATTGTGTGTTTCTTTGACCAGACAGTCGTTTGCGTCTCGAATTATTTTCGCCCGCCTCGGTACCCATTTATAATTGCATTTATGCCGGCATACATACCTCTGATATTTTTTGCGAGGATTTTTTCGATCCGATTCTTCTCCCATCACGGGTTTTGCGTTTGAAAGGTCTCGTTCCTTCTTTCCGAATCGTTGCGTATCTTTCTGCGTTGACTTCATCATATTTTTTTAAGTGGATCACTCCAAGGCGTTTACGTTGTTCGATCTTCGCCCGACACTCATCGTCAAACCAAGGTCTGCACTTAATTGTTTTCTTAAATCCTAATACCTTTTGGGCTGTTTATTTGATTACGTCTCTGATCGATGCCCATTTAGTATCCACATTGTTGGTTTCGTCTTCCTCACTACTTCCATTCTCTAGGATGCTATATCTATTGGTAGTTCGTCTTGATATTTGGCCCTTTTGCGCAGGTGTTTTAGTTTATCAATCTCGAAATTTTTACTCGTCTACCGTGACTGCCCGTGCGGGTTTGTTGCGAGCCGACTTTTAATTTTGCCCGTCACTAGATAATCGGAATCTTAATCTGCTCCTCTAAATGATATTATGTCAAGGATGTTCGAGTGGTCCCTTTTGCCTATCATTGGAAACGTCGTGTAGGTTTTTTGTACCTACAGATGGTTGAAAGATATCTTCCTTTCCAATTTTCGCGTTGGGATCCCCGAGGAGGATTTTAACAGCGAATGATGAGATCCCATCAAATACTTCTTACTACCAGTGTCTTGCAGACCATCTCCTTCGCATCCGCATGCACACACTGCGGTCGTTGCGTCGCGACCGATCTGGTCGATGGTTATGAAAAGACTGATTTGAAAAGGGATGAAGTTGCGTAATTTTATTTTTCGCACTTGACAACCAAAAGAGAATATACTTCTGCTCTCTCATTGCCACATCCGTCGATGTGTGGTGAATTTGGTTGTGTGTACATGAATCAATGTAGTTCTGAGCGTCATCCAGTGCCCTAACTCGGTAATATGGTGATCTCAGAGTACATTGATCTGTACGAAGACAGAACTGTGAAAGAGAGGAAAAGTAAGCTGGCGCTATTCACATGCAAACAGAGAGCATTGATCCTTAGCGAATGAAGTGTCTGGAGAAAATGGAAAGGACGCTGACTTGGCTAGGAAAATCTGATCATGGGAACTAACTTAAATGCTTTAATAATTTCCCCAGCGGTCGCAAGTTCAGACTATTCCGTTGTTAACCGACATGGTGCGATTTCCTGTGGAAGTCTCATGGGTTAGCGAAATGGGGTTGCCGTATGGCAAAAAGGTAGCTAAACTCAATTATGTATTATCTGCATAGGATATTTGAGTTTAGCAGGCGCATAATACAAATGTTAAGCAATGTTTAGCTTAGAGCGTCTGCGAAGGAACAGTAAGTTATTATATAAGATAATTAAGCTAGAATTTAAGCATTTTTGTCTAGCCTTTAATTTAGAAACTAAGAATATAAAAAAGAAAATAAAACATGTTTTAAAAATGAAAATGAAAATGAATAATGAGTTTAGCTATGCGTCCGTTTAACATGTTTTACAGGTGTTATAGCTTATAAGGGGAATGTGTAGAAATGACGGGCTGAAAGCGGTCGAAATAAGGTATGGAATTGTGGGTTGGTTCTCCATGTGGTATAGAGAACGCCCACAGGCGTAATCTTATTGCTAATAGTATGATGAAGCCAGTTCGGATGTTATGTGTATCTGTCGTTTAACGTAGTTTCCGAAATTATTTAGAAGGTTTTTGAAGAAATATGTAATTTTTTCCGATGATAGGATATGAAAAAAAGTTTTCCGAATTTCAGCAAAAAACCTCTCCAGGCGGAATCCAAGAAATAAGCATTCTCAGACCGAAGAGCAACTCCTACATTGGGATTACTTTCAATAAAATGCTTACGTTTAAACAGCGCTTACAAAACGCATTGAAAAAGGCTAATAATAAGATCCATACGTTAGCCTTATTACTTACAAGTAAAGCGGTCGTTTCGAAAACGTAACTATTTCTATGTGCAATGTCATAGGCCGAGTAACATAATTGCTTGGAAAATTATTAAATAATTCCGAACAATTGAATGTATCTAGTTGTATGAAGAATACAATAAGCAGAAATAAAAACAGTAGGGTGTTATAAAATTTCAAAACTGTCAGAGTCGGGTAAAATGCCAGAGCAGTTTGATAAGTCAGTGACTTTTGGAATAAAAGATATTTTATAAGCAAATAAGCATTTTATTCTCATAATAGTCTCCTTTTAGCTCAATACATTTAGCCCGGCGTTTATTCCTTCCAAATAATAGGTTTGTGACGCTTCTAACAGATACGCACATAGTACATAAGCAACTAGTGAAGAACAGCACAGAAAGAAAAATCGCATAGGCAAAGAGCATCAGCCGTATACCAAGCAATAACACAGCAATTCCACATTAGTTGAGTGTACTTGAGTTTAGAAACCGAATTCGTATAGGCAGTGGCCTGATGTGTTGAGCATTGGTTCAATTTTTCCTGATTCTAACCGCCATAGCGTCGGTTCGAATCATACGTTCTTCGCTATCACCGCAAACGCTATAGGTTTCCTCAAGGCACTCAAAATAGGCGTTCGTTTCCTTGATGACTCACATCTCTTACCGCCTAGCCATACCCTCAGGTTTGGAAACAGGAAATTGTCACAGGCAGCAAAATCTGGAGAATATGCTGGATGGGATAGCAGTTCGTAGTCCAATTTTGAGATTTTGCTTGATTATGCTTAATCAGCACACGAAATTCACTTATTTACATTTTGGTTAAAATTCACCAGATTGTTTTGTTTTCAATGGCTGTCAAACACAAACTAAATGACGCAGCCTGCTCAAACTTTGTTAGTAGTGTATTTATAGTTGGCGGCAGTTGACAGGAGTAGTATTACATATAAAGTTATTACGCGGGATTTTCAAAAAGTGACTGACTTATTAAACTGCCCCCGTACACCACCTCTGAGTTTTAGTCAATTATAAGACATTTTGTGTTGCATAATAGATTATAAGCTAGACCCAAGACAAGACTCAATAAATGTACTCACTGTCATATGGCGAATTTCCACGCTGCATAAATTACTGTTTTCGACCGAATATTATAGTTAACTATCCAGTTTTCAGTTCCATAAATCAATTAGTTGAAATATAGCAAAATTTGAAATTTGATTAATTATTGTAGCTTCGTCATAAAAGTGAGTAAGTTCTCTAATAAATCTTAAACCTCTATCCAACAAATTAGCATTTTTATTGCTTACACGAAAAACACTCACGGGGGATATTGCGTTACTCTTAAATATGCAAAATGCGATCGCAGGTATAGGGGGACGATGTGGAAAGGAGTCATCGAAGTAGATTGTCCTTAAATGCCCGAAGTTTATAATAATAGGAAGACACATGATTAGGCAGGGTATTCCACATTCGTGTGTATCGGCTAAAGAACGAGTCACTGTTAATTTTGTTTACGACCTGAGGCGCGCTCTCTGTCGTACATCATGAGAAAATATTTGGAGAGGTGAAATCCATTCTCCAAGTTCACATGATTTCAATTTTACCGGCTTTTTGATCTAACCCAATTATTTCAAGGGCACATATGGCGATCTGTTTCAACACAAGGCACAGACAAAGACCAAACAAATAACACAATTTATTAATAGCTTTAATCTCTGCCAAGATTATGTTTGAATTGAATACACATCTCTCATCGTCAATGGAAAATCAAATGGATGGCCTTGCATTTATTAAATTTGAAGGATGTGTCTATTCCCAAATCGATCTTGTAGATGGTTTTATACATTTTATGTGATGTATCGTAATTTGCGAAATGTAATTCAAAGTCCTACACGTATATGAGGTGATTAAAATCATGTTTTCTGTTTGCTACATTTTATTTCGAAATAGAATTTCGTCTGAGTATCCGGGGAGTACCGGTTGAGTGGTTTTATGGTGAGACAAAACAAGAGATTAAATGTATCATCACATGGTATCTTAATTCTTATTGTATGCGAATTGAAATTCACTTGTAGCACCTTCAAACGAAGTGCCATTGCATTAACACGAATCACATTAATTGGTTTACATTTATATCAATCTTGTTCATCGTTAGTCTGTACTCATTTCGATTGCTCTTGGCATTCTTGAGCTTTTTTTTTTATAGCCAGTATTTTGATAAAGTAATCTGTTTCCAGAATTGATATTGTAAGGATACTTACTTTAATGCCCTTCTTTTAAATATTCAAATACTCCGTAATAACGTGCCAAATATTATACATACCAGGTTTTCTATATTGGATACTTGGGAGATGTTATATTATATTGGGCAGACGCAACAGTGTTTAGGTATTATCATCATCATCGGCACTACAACCGGGATCCGGTCTTGGCCTTATTTAGCAAGTCTCTCCACCGCTATCCACTCCATATCCGAGACTTGATAAGTTGTCCATAATAATTTGTTTTTCCGGACACGGTTATTAGCCTTGCGCCAACCTTTCTCAGGATGTAGCTGCATGCATTGGTTTACTAGTTGGCGGGTGCCAAAGTGGGGTGTCACGTGGAGTCTGCATGTCGATTTGGATTGAACAGGGACAAGGATCGTCCTGGCCTTCGCCGGGTTGAAAGCAGAGTTTTGACCCTGTATGTTCGCTCCCACCACTCGTTTAGGTATTATACTACATTTAAAAACAGTTGAAATGGTTTCTTTTTAAAACAGTCATATATGATTTTAGGGAGGCTTTTCAAATGCCTTTCCAGGCTACTTAAAGGCAATCATATCGCTTTTAGTGTATTTGGCCACTTTCTTAAAGATATTCCGGATCATCTATATGGGTATTCGTAGCTTTCAATAAATAAAGTCGTCCTTTACATAGATTTCAGGCCTTCCCCAATACTTTCGGGAGATTTTAGATTCCCTGCCATCTTTAAATATATCTGGAGTCTTCACTAAAAATATTCGTGGCATTCTAGTAAGATATTTGCCGCCTTTTCTAAGGATATTCGTGGTTGTATTTACAGGCGTTCATGATATTTCCTAACGTACCAGGTGCCTTTCCTATAGATATCAGCGGTCATCTCTAAGCTTTCAATAAAGATAGCGGTTCTTCCCGGCCTTTTTAAAAAAATTTGTTTGAACTTCACAAAGATATTCGAGATATTTTTCTAATGATGTTTGTATTCGTAGCGTTCAACAAGGATATTTTGGGTCGTCGTCGAAAATTATCCGTTCATTAAATATATTTGTAGTCTTCTCTGAAGATATTCGCGGCCTATTTTTTGATCTAATCTGTTCAAGTCCTTCCCTAAATGTATTTGGGGTCATCCTCAAGCATATTCATAGCTTCCAGTAAAGATATTCGTGGGCTTCAGCAAATAAGTTGAGCTCGTTCTTTAATTAAATTTCTGGCTTTCTCTAATAATATTTTTCGGACTTCTTAATGTAGTAATTGGTATTCGGAGCTCTTTCTAAAGATGTCCGGAGAGTGCCCCAGAAATATTTGAACGTGTAGGGGTTCTTTAAAAGCTTACCGAAGAACCACCCACTTCCTCAACCCAACTCACCATTCCCAACCTGCAACATAACCCATGGCAAGATCATCACCTTGCCCTGGCATCAAGCAACAACGCCATTTCCTCAGAAACCATTTCGGTTTACATTCTACATGAACCATTTAGAATCTTATTGATTCTTCTTGCCGCCAACGATGTCCCTCATGTACACAGTAATTTTCCTGTGTACATAGGTCCAATCAATCGTTTGGCCAACGACCAAGCCATGGCAAGTTGCTTGCTTGCACAGCTGCAAGCCTAATTTGAACAATCATCGAAATAGACACGACCCATAATTTGTTTGTCTAAACAATCATCATTCTCACGCTTGCCACCGAAAACCGAATTCTTCTGTATATACAACATACAAACAGAAGAATCCGCTTCGGCCGTCCGGCAGAGATCTCATAAACGAATCTCTACCGTAAACATAATATCCCTTTTGGTCTCTATTGAGTTATCACTTGTTTGCTCAGCTGCCCTGGTTAGATTCTTTTCTTCGCACACAACCCCCATGCAATTTCTTTTACCCGTCATTCCAGTGTATGGGCAAACAACACGATCTGTACGATCAACTATGAGAATCTTTCCAGCGAAACCTCAAACTGATTTCTCATTGGTCGCCGGGCGAAAGGAAAATTTCATTTCCTTCTCACCACGCCAGTGGAAACCCACCCCAAACCACGGGTTGGCTCTGCATCGAGCAGTGCACCGGGGAGTCAAATTTCATCGCTCGAAGAGACGAGTTTTATTCTAACAATAAACGGAGTGCGGTCAAGCGTCGATGTTTTTAATCACAGATGGTAGTAAGTCGATGCTTTAATTTTCAGTTTTAAATTTGTACAAGAGAATTCGTGATTAGTTTTTGGTTCGATCGGGTTGTCACCAGAACTATGGCTTATCAGTGAGAAATTGTTAATGAAATCTTATAAATATCTGGACATATTCTGTTAATGAAATGTAAAAACTATCTAGACATATTCTGTAATGAAATCTAAAAACGATGTGGACCAATTTAAAGCACCATTAAATTTCCAATAAGATACATTAAAGCAAAAGCTCTAAGTGCTCTTGACCAGTCTGTAAAGTCATTGTGAATTACTTAGCGTGAAGTTGGAGTTCAAATTAAGTGTGCGAATATACTAGACGCTCCAGTGCAATTAAGCTGTTTATTTTGTTAACCAAGAAAATAAAAATAAAAAGAAGACAACATTAACAATAATTCAATGCTGTGCGTTTTGATTATTTTGACATTTTTCTTTCCTATCTTCTCTTGTGCGATTGGTGTTTTGTCTTTCCCTTGGTGGCTGTTTTGCTGAACCCACGCCCGTGCAGGCGTACGAGTTGAATATACCCCACAAACTCATCCCCGAAAATATTCGGGGCCTTTTCTAAAGATGTTCGATCCTTTCCTTAAATATATTTCTAGACTCGTCTAAAGATATTGGTGGTGTTTTCAAAGATAATCTAAGCTTTTTCTTAAGTTATTTGTAGCGTTTTCTAATGATCTTCAGGGTGTTTCTTAAAGATAATTGGGTCTTTCTGAAAGAAAATTCGAATCTTCCCCTATGGTTATTCCAAGCCTTTTTTAAATACTCGTATATGTGATGCTTAAAAATATTCGTGAGTGTTTCTAAAGATATTCGTGGCATTATTTAAACATTTTCAAGCCATTCCTTAAATATATGTGGGCCCTTCTCTAAAGATATTATGGATCTTTCCTAAAGGATTTTCGGGTCTTCTTCGAGGATGTTGGGGCCTTCTCTAAAATATGTTTGGAGCTTTCTTTAAGCAACCAGCCGGAATTGTGCACATTAAAATCGCTGATCTGTATCCAGTCGGCTGTACGTGAAAGATGTTCGAAAAGTAGCGATGTTCGATCGTAATTTGGGGGAGCGGTAAAGACAACAAAGAAATTTAACAGAATTTCTCAGCACGACCTTCAACCACATGATGTCTATGTTATTGGGTTCCAACGGCTCCATCCGCTGGCAAGCCACATCGGAGCGCGCGAAGACGCAGTCTCCGCCCTTAAAATGGAATCTCGAATACAAGTGGTATCTTGAGCAACGAAGATATGTCGAATCAGTTCACGAATCGACCTGGGTCTCGGTTAGGGCAAGGATAGCAGGCTTCGTTGTTTCCAAAATTGGTGGACGGCATTTACATTCGTATAGGTGGAACCGATGCCCTTAATGTTACAAAATTCCATTATCAATCTAACGTCAACAGAGCCCCGAGAAAGTGCCCGATTATGCGATGACGAATTTCTTAAAGTTTGGTTATTTAACCTAATATCTACATGATGTTCTGTGGGAATTAGGTGTATTGTGCCAGACACGGGCACTCGTTTCACTCCTATCCCCATCCGTCTGTCACTAAAAGTTTCGACAATGTTCTGCCAAACACTGTCAGAAAACTGAGTTCACCGCAAGCTGTTCGAAATAGGGAAGTTGTTCACCGAAGATATCCAGAAATAAAACGCACTGATTGGATGCTGTTTGTTAAAGACTTTTATTGTTTTACTTTTATGTTCGGAACTCGGTTGGCACATTCACTGCATAAATAATTAAGCAAGTACAAAAGGTGATGCTGTTTATGTGTTCTATTTAAGGAGTAAACATTTGGGTACAATTTAAAACTCGGTGCGCACATTCACCGCATAAATAATTAAACAAGTACACGAGGACCGGGTAAGATTAGCGACACGTATTCGTACACTTCACTAAAACTATCGTACATGTAATCGACCCACACGGTCGACTTCCGCACGACTAAACCTTTACGCAGCTAAAACTCGAACACTCTCGACTCCGGTTATATTATATTCGCGTCTGCAGCGCTACAGACAGTGGGAGCGGCATGTAAGTAGCGTGGTCAACGGATGGAAAACGACTCAACGATATTCAATCGTTGTCGAAAGAAATTCAGCCAGTGAAACTGGCTCTCTTAAATGAAGGATGCATTTCCTGTTCCAAGAGAGACGTAAAGTCTCTATTTGGGGTAAACAACATATCTCATACAGAAGATCGCCACAGTACATATGTATGTGTGTACACTGGTTCTTTTATGGATCAAAGCCATAGGAAGGAATCTAAACAAAGAAAGGGAAAATGTGCATTCATGGGATGCGAGTCTGGAAAAGCAAACAAAACCGAAACTCGTCGGATGCTAATTGGACCTTTGTTTGAGATGTGCGTCGCGGCTAAATAAATATACGCGGCGCAACGAAGAAATGGTGTTAATGGTTTTGACTAGATGTTGATGGCATCACTGGTAAGGGAAAGTATTGAATTGCTATTTGCATTTGATTTAATTGGTGCCAAGAGATGCGTGTATTTGTTTTGGTTCGTTGGGTGTACGTCGCCAGCCAATGTGTTTGTCTGGTGATTTATGATACACATGATGAAGCTGGGAAAAACCAACTCAAGGGTAAGGTTTCCTGATTATGCGGTTGTATTATATATGAACCGATGAATTTTCTTTCAGGTAATGTATGATACGCTTGGAGAGAACTCTTATAGGGGATTTTAAATGCGAAGTTATGCATGCAGGTAAGAATCTCTTTTCTTTTTTGGTTACAATTTTGTTCTCTTTAATGCGTGAAGCATTTAAGATGCTAATGCTATTGCATTAGCGAAAGCTTATGCAGACTGGGTGAAAGTTATGGGGGTTTTTTAGGAAAGCGAACCGTGGGGTTTGGCGGAACCGCCACAGTTCCCCCTGACATAGTCCCCCCGGAGAACCGAATGGGAAACTAGCTTACCTCCGGAATTCTTTATCTCAGAAGGTACCACCATGACTTGTCTCCATGTCAGTCCGTGCCATCAACCATACATCCGAAACGTGGTCGAAGTTTTCTCCTGACGATATCGCGAAATGTACATCGTGACGGGTGGTATCTCACCTTGGAACCGACTACCACCTAAACCAACCTTTTCTCGAAGCGGTCCACCAACAAACCTCCGAAAGGTGGCCAGGGATTTCTCCCGACCATTTCACGGAGCCTATAGCTTGGTGTGATAGTATTTCACTGGGCGCAAGGCGATGGGACCCCACCTACCACTCGTGAAGCAATATGTAATTATTTTTTGTAGCATTGCTAAATATTTCTGTTAGATTAGAAGTGGTCGCCTTGAACAGTTTGGCCAGAAAAAATGTGATTTAAATTGGTGTTTACTTTATTTTTATTATTTTTAATATGTATTTACATACGTATATATATATATATATATATATATATATATTTATATTTATATATTATTTTTCGATTTCAACGTTTTGGATCAATTTGTATATTGTTTAAATAAAACTTTTGTTATATAAAAAACTAACAATCATGCAAAGATTCCGATATAAAGTTTCCACGAACATTTTACTTGAATAGCGAAAGATAATTGAGTTTAATAGTGAATCGTTTCAAATGACAATATATCATTGACGCCACACTTCAATTGCCCGACGATCTGTTGATATTCTAAGGAATTGTTTGTAATCGTATAAAATTGTATTCAAATCGTCTTTTGAAGTAATTATCTTACCAATTTCCGATAGGAAACTCAAGTAATTACTTGTAATGGATATCAATTAAATTTTTAGATTTTACAACTCTCCACCTATCGACAATCGTCCCCTCGGCCTTTCAACTGTTTTCCAATCAATTTCACAATTGTATTATCCCAATGGACTTTCCGATGTAATCAAAGGGTCATAAAGTTATTACCATGCTAGTAGAATGCTATTCGGCTTTGTCTCCGGCATCACTCACACTTGTTGTCCGCGAAAACTCCAGTAGCTGCCGTAACAGCATTTGTAGTAGTCAAATGACCCAACGATTTTTACTGCATAGCGCGCTTATTAATGATGTTGCAACAGATAATTTTCTGTAATTTCCTTTAAAAATAAACCAAAAGCGAAGACAACATAACACAACACACCACAAGGCAAAGAAGGCTGATAACCTAGCAAACGCCAATTGACTCCTTGACTGTCTGTCAATAAAACTCCACTGAATGGCTTTATTGGTTGCAATAACAATAAAAAGATAGCCGCGCAAGCAAATGAACATTTTAGTACAACCGATCAACATCGGCACCCAATCCTGATGAAATGTTTTGTATCTTGTGTTTTGTTTTCTATCTTGTTTTCCTGTCTTCCTTTATTTTCACCCGACTGGAAGGAAAACAAGCGTGTAATAAATAAATAAATTAATAAAACAGAAATAGGCCAGGAAATGGGTCCTGTCATAGTGGATAGGCAAACATCGTACATGTTCATTCATTCGCTGTGACACATTCATCTGTGAATACACAAATAGTTTGTTTTACACTCGCACCCGTTAATGTTTTATTATAGCAATATTATTATTATTGTTGTTATTATCATTATTACCGTTATTATTCTGCAGCATACAATTTGAACAGGAATTAAGTCATTAGGACACGTGTTAAGAACCGCACGAAATCATTCACATGTGAACTCATTATCCTTGTTAAGATTCAAGACTGCCGATGTAGCCTATAAAATTTTGTGTGGAGGTGCTAAACGAATAATATAAACCAATTTGGGTTCTGACTTGCTTTCAAGACCAGAATTTGAAATTTTTGGCTACGGCAGTCGGGCATGCCGTCACTTGGTAAACTGTAAAATGGGTTTAAGTTCATGGACTTAAGTTGGCTGTAGATTTACGACAGGAGAGCGGATGGCTGTTTCACGTTGTATAAATTAATAAAACACCATCATGCAGTAGGGAGCTCCACTTCGGTTATGTGTGTTTATAGTATTCGTCCAAAGGATGAAGGGCCCGTAAGTATTTGCCGGTCTACGTAGTAATAATAATAATTATTATTATGTGCACATAAATGCGGTAACATGAAGTGACGCTCTGAATCCTTTTTACGGCCTGAGTGCTTTGATTGATGATAAATGACAGTGCAAGCAACCTCTGCACTGTGGAAAACGACCTTCATAAAAGAACTGTAAAGGGAGTTATAATTGCACGCCCTATAAGCATTCGACTAGTCGTTTGGGCTAATTGATAAGGAATTATATCATGTCTGGTTGATGTGTTTTTATATTAGACGATCAACGCAGTCCATAAAGAGGATACAGAACTAAACGGCGGACGGAAGCCAAAAGTTGCATGTAGTCCTCAATTGTCAATTGGATATATAAATGTGCAATAAATTACTTCATAATATATCGTAATTTATGGTTTTAACAGATAATACAAGATCTGGACAGTGAATTGTAATGAAAGGTAAACAAGTTCCTTTCCCAAGACGAATATAAAATGATCTACCATTACAATACCTAGGTATATTGGGCCAATGTGCTTTGATAACTCCTTTCCTTGTCCTTTCCCTCTTCTTCTACCCGTAATGCGCTTTATGATTTATGTGTGTGGCGGCTATAAATTATGCCGCATTTAAAATTCAAAGTGCTGTACCATAATTGTACCCCAGCATAAAATTGCATAATTCAATTCCTGAAGTTTGCAATGCACAGTTTCTGCAAGATCAACAAATTTTTTGAAAATTCAATTCCTGAAGTTTGCAGTTCGCAGTTTTTGCAAGATCAACAAATTTTTTGAAAGTTCAATTCCTGAAGTTTCCAGTTCGCAGTTTCTGCAAGATCAACAAATTTTTTGAAAATTCAATTCCTGAAGTTTGCAGTTCGCAGTTTTTGCAAGATCAACAAATGTTTTGAAAATTTTGATGGCGTTGGTTTTTGTTGTAGTCAAGTCAGTTAGCAGCCGTGGTTGTCGATCGTGTGACTCTTTATAGCCCCGTGTTCGTATTTAAAGTCATACATATACAAAACAAAAAAGTCATACATAAACAAAAACAAATTCGAAAATTAAGAATAAAGCTTTTTTCAATTTAGACTTCGGTGGTAAACATACAGGCGGTATCTCGAAACTCTTTTTGAATTTTGAATTTGGTGGGTTTAACACTCTATTTATTAGCTCTTTATGAACAAAGAAAATTACGATAATTACAACAAAAAAAAGACTGTTAATATAAAAATACATGTATTAAAATTTATAAGAGAAATTAAGACTTGAGTATAAGGACGGTCGGTAGTGTTAAATGAGGGTTTTGGAGCAAGGATAAAACGGGAAACCTTAGGATTAGTGCGAAGATGTTGCTTGTATGGATGGAGAGGGGTAGGGGGGCCAATGGGGGAAACGGAGTTTGGCAGCAGATCCACCTGAATGGCTGAGTTGGTAAGGAGGTTGTGTCTGGCGTCTGATTGTGCAATTGTGGGGTTTCTCTATATTACATGGAGAACCAAACCACAATTCCACACCATATTTCGACCGCTTCCAGCGCGTCATTTCTACTCATTCCCCTTATATGCTATTCACCTGAACTAACATGTTTTCCCCAAGGGCGCATAGCTAAACTTATTATCCTATGCAGATAATGCATAATTGAGTTTAGCTACCATTTTCGCCATACGGTAATTCCATTAGTCTAACCATGAGATTTGCACCGGAAATTCCATTCGTAATGGTTAGCAACAACCAAGTCGAATCAAACGACGCGGTTGCATCATCATCCATTGGCTTGGGTAATTACCAACATTCCTTAGCGTTTTTCCCACGGTACCATTTCTCTAGCCGATGTAGCGTCCTATCGATTTTCATCAGATCATCCATTCGCTTCTGATACATGATCTCTTTTTGCAGGTGAATAGCACCAGCTAAATTTTCCTCTCCTCCATAATTCTGTTTCAATACGGTTCAATGCTCTCTGAGTACACCACAGCCGTAACACTGGGGCAGTAGGCCATGCTCCGAAACAGCAGTTGATACCAACACACAGAACCAAAGCCACCTCGAGATCATAGTACATCGGGTTTCTGTTCTCTCATTCTCCATATTTGTTGATTATCAATTAACCGATACTCAACATACTTCGACGGGTGTGAGAATGAGAGAGCAGAGGCGTGGTCTCTTTTGGTTTTCCTGTGTGCAAAATCGAGAACACAGAATTTCACCACTAACCAAATCAGTCAGATCTCAATCGTCACAGCGGATAGTCACGCTGCCGCTAATAGTCCTGAAACGCCACCCAACACGCTCGCCGCAGTCCCCAAAATGCTTTTAGTTCTTTGTCTATTATTTGCCAAAGCGCACCTTTTCGATAGTTACATTGAGTCGTGATCCTTTCCTGTGTAAACACAAATATAAATTCTTCAATTTAAATCTAGTGATAAGTTATGATAATGTAAGTGAAAGAAATTAAAAGCCATCACCACGGATTAGATTAACAAAAACAAAAAAAAACTCAGTATAAAATAAGAAAAAAAAAACAAATAAAACATTAATACAAACCACCACAGTGAATTTTTATTTTTTTCCTGGATTTTCTTCTGGCGAACATTTGTTTTCGTAGTGACGGTGGAGTGGGGAAGAAGTGAACCATGTGCCCCTGCTTGGTGCTATACTTCTTCACCCCCACACAAACCTAGGTTCAACTGACGACTCTTGCTATTGTGCACTTCGGCACAATTACTGAGTGGTAGGTACGGCCCCAAAGCCCAGCCGTCCGGTAAAATACCAACCCATTAAGCTATAGGCTTCCTGAAATTGCTGAGACAATTCCTTGAGCACCTTTTGGAGCTTGGCTCATGGACTCGGTTTCGAAAAAATAGCATCTCAGGGCGTTGACTCACCGCTATACGTTCGCCTTTCCTGGGAGAAGTAAAATAAAAATAAATAAAAAAAAGCTGACTTTTGATTCAATGTCTATATATTTTCCGTGATCTTTCGAGGGGCCATTAAACGACTTTACTCGTGACGTTTGACCAAGCAGATAGATAACACAATTTTTTTACGAGAAAAAAAAAAGGATGCTTCCTCTCGCGAATCTATCTTTTATTCATTTAAAGATAAAAAAAAAAACGAGTAGTTAACTCTGAGGAATATTTGTTAAGATTTTTTAACACGATCACTATACCTTCAGATCTATTTGAGATCTAATTAATAGGAGCTTACCTTTCTAAAATACGGAATCAAAGTTAAAACAGAATAACAAAAAAGGAAACGATTTGGCGTAATATGATCCAAAAATTTGATGCGGGTAGACGAATTATCACTCAGGTCGTTGAAAAAGTGTTGGCTGATCAGCAACATGTTGATCAGGCGCCTTCAACACTGTTGCATATGCGCTACAACGATTCGTGGGAATCGCCACGTTGGCCGAATCGATGGACTCCGGTCATGCCACAGTGTGCTAAGAAAAATTAGTCACACTGAGAAAATATAAATTACTAGAAGGAATGATGTTGGTTAAATATTATGTTTATATTTCATGTATCCAATTACACACCGCAATGTTAATGTAACTCACTGCTTAAGTCAAATGAGGTGTGGTATTGTAGCGATAAATCTTAGTCGTGTGCCAGCACGGGAACGGGTTCACTAAGATTCCCCTAACTACTTCACTGTCTAATCAAATCGCTAACCGCACTAACTGGATGAGCACGCTAGCCATTTTATCCAATCACTCTTAATGTTCTTTTCTCTTTTTGTGTATTATATATCCAGAAGCACTCAGTCGTCCCACTGCTTAATGCGACTATTCGCCAAGAAGAAGAAATAAAACACCCGGATGTGGCTGGTGATAACTGTTTTTTTATTTTATTGTTTAAGAAGCATTTTACACTATTTCACAAAGTTTAGACTTTTATTTGACATACTCTATCTGTTAACTTCAGTATATTTGTGACACTGTTTAGTGATTTATTAGTAGGTTCTATTTGATTAATGTTTAAGGAAGAATGTAAGGGGAATTAAAGATTTAACACGTAGAGGGACTCTTTGCACTCGCGCAGCGACTTACTCTGAAATGGGGTGTACGCACGCCCGTGCGTACGCTACAGCGGATGGAAGACGACTGTGTCAGTTGGTGGTTGAAACGAGACTGAACGATTCAACCCTCAGGTCGGGTTGAGTTTGGTGGTGTGGTGAAAAGGAAGTGAAATGTTCCTTTTGATAGTGACCAATGGGAAAGGATCTCTGGTACATCGATCTTAGCGAGGGGGCGGTTACCTACGCGGAGATCACTTCGTTTATCCATGCCGCGAGCTCATGGGTAGACGAACCGTAGATAAGACATTCAAACAAAGGGCATTTTTGAGATGTGGTTTGAAGCTTAATAAATAGACCGCAAGACATTAGAGAAATGGTGCTAAAAGCAAATTAGATGCCTACACAATGGCGATTGTGTATAAGATCTATGCCGATTGCGTATAACATCTATGGCAGCTCAAGAGGTCGAATTCTTGTGTGAATATTTACACTATAGAAAATTCGGTTCTTGGCGGCTAGTCGCGAATTGCGATATGCTTTGTGTCGCTTGGACAAAAGGCCGCCGTGAATGCAGATAAACCAGGAAAACCTGCTATGCACGTGTGTGGCAGAATTCGTTGGCCGACAGGAACGCCGATATGTTTCCATGATTTATGACGGTTACTTGGTACGGTAACCGAATTGTTTTCTTTTCCGGGAAATGCTGAGATGCCTTGATATTGTACAGAATTCTTTCAGAGAATTTTGAAGATGCATTGGATGCATGGAAGATGCGAATTCTTTACAGGGAATTTTAGGCTATGCATTAGATATCCTTGATGAAAGAAACGTTTGCAGGTGCTAATGCAATTGCACTAGAAAAAAGCAATGGGGTTTAGGAGCTTCAGGGCAGGAAGCTTTTGAGGTAATTGGGAAGGTAAGTAGTGGCGTTAGTGGAACCGCCACGGTATCCGTTGGGACTCCGTAGTGTTCATGTTGTGGGTTCGTTAGACTCATAAGAATGCGACGGGCAGACAAATGGAAGAGACGGGAGTAGCGTAATTTACGGGGGAAAGACGGCTCTTATAATCGACCGAATCTGAGAGAAAACCATGGGAGAAAAGAATGTTCTGCGAATGTGGGGCACATGATGAGGGGACCAGACCTGACTAACATATTCCATCAGAGGGCGGATAAATTTAACACAGAGCGATCGAGTCACGTAAAGGTTAGAAAATTCCTTAGACCAGTGTTTCACAAATCCAAGAGCAGAATTGGTCTTAAGAATTATGTCACCAATATGTGGGAGGAAATTTAACTACTTGTCACATAACATGCCAGGGTGGGAATCGATTTGGTACACGAGGATAGAGAGTGTTTTTTTTTTTTGTAGTTTATTTTCGGTAGGAAGGTGGAAATCTTTAAAAGATACCTCTGGACCAATCCAGAGGCATGTCGGATTTTTGAGTAGCAAAAAATCCACCTAATCATAGGGGTTCGAAACCAAGGGAGATCATTTACAAAACTTAGTGGGGAATTTTAAAGAAGCCATTTCTGAAATGTTTTCGGCCGTTCTCCAAGGCCTGAAGTGTGGGGCATGAGAATTCTACTACAGACAAATCAGATCGAAAGACCAATCGGTTTAAAAGATATAATTCTCTTCGGATAATAGGGAGAAATTAAATGACATCAGATTGTTTAAATGGTCTTTTCCGTATTTGAGCGTGTTTTGACAGGTTTCAGTTTTTGATTATTTCGTTTTTTTTTATATGAATGACGTTTTGGATCCTAGATCCATAAATTTTATAAAAAAAATAGATATGTGAGTATATATAAGTAGACTTATATAATATATACGGGCTTCTCGATAGTATAGTGGTTAGTATACCCACCTGTCACGCGGGAGACCGAGGTTCGATTCCCCATCGGAGAGCCTCTGGCGCAAGACTAATGACCTTGCCTGGAAAAAACAAATCATTACGGAAAATTTAACAAGCCTCAGGACTTGTTAAATAAGGCCAAGACCGGTTCCCGGTTGTAGTGCCGATGATGATGATGATGATGATTGTGTGTCATTATTAGGTCATCTAAATGAGAAAATAAAAGAAAATCGTCCTCATTTTCTAAAGACTTATTGACCTGCCCTCGTAGCTTATTAGGTTAGCTAAATGAGAAACTAAAAGAAATTCGTCCTCATTTTCTAAAGACTTATTGACCTGCCATCGTAGCTCTTGTGAACTCTTAGTACCATTTTAATATTAAAGGTTTGACAATAGGTGATGGATCGGGAACGCTCTTTGCGAAAGCAGTTAAAGCTACTGTCTTTATCAGCCTACATTCAATCTATTCCCAAAAGGGCGACAAATCATTCTTCTTTTCTTATCGATCCATTGCACTAACTTCTGTTCTCTCGAAATAAATGGAATCTTTGATTAACTGTCAAATTTCGAAATATCTGGAATGAAATTACCTCATCAATGCCCCTCAGTATGGCTTCCGTAGGGACAGCTCCACAGAAGACATGATGGCGTATCTTACCGAAAAGTGGAGATTGTCGTATTGGATATTTAAGAACCGTTCGACAGAGTTTGGCATCCAGCCCTTTTGTCAAAATTACATACCTATGAATTCGACAATTCACTGATCCGATGGATAGGAGCCGTTCAATCCAAGTGGTTCTTGATGGTGTTGTGGTGGTATAAGTTGGGTGTGTCGGCACGGGCACGGGTTCACTAATATCCCCTAACAAGTTGACTGACTCAATACTGAGTAACGCCGCACCCGTTCGCATAAATGACAATTGAAACGCACAGATATCGTTGGAAATTTATTTATTGGGTTTGTATTATTTAGTTCAATTCACTTAAACTATCGAACATTGTTTTTCTGTCTCTACTATTAACACTCTGATGCAAATCCGACATATAATTTGAACGCTCACTCACGGTGGTTGAATTACGACCCGGCTCCTCGGTGGTTATTACTCGACTCTGTGAAGGGACACACTCAGGGGTGTGGTCACTCCACACACGCTACGGGGGATGGAAGACGACTCACTGGTGGTTGGATTTCTTCTGAGGTACTCAGTGATTAACCTCGACAGACTCGTGGTGAGTCCTCTCTCAGATAAGGGTGAGTTTTCTTTTCTCGAGAGAAACGTGAAGTTTCTCTTTGTGGTGGTGAATTGGAGAGGATCTCTCTGGGTCAATCTTAGGTAGTGTGCTAATTGATCCATTGTTTACTCATGCAGTGAGGTCATGGGTAACGAAACTGAGAAAAGGGGATGGACAAAGGGCATCATAAAAGACATGGATGCAATTGCATAAATAGTCTGCATGCAATTAGGAAGCTGGCGCTAAAGGCAATTTAGGTACACAATGGTGATTGTGCACTGTATCTTAGCTGGCAGAAAGGGTCGAGTTCTTTGCTGTTGAATTCGATTCTTGACGGCTATTTGCTATATGCGAAACCTGCTTTTGTCGATTGGACAAAAGGCTGCCGAGACTGTGTATAAGCCAGGGAAAATGTGCTGCGCACGTGTGTGGCAGGGTACGCTGGCTGACATGGGCGCCGATAAGTTTTCCAATTAATGATTAATGCCGACGTATTTTGTTTTCTCAGTCCACACTAGAGTGATTTTTTAATATATGGCCTTCTGTTTTTTATTTAAGTTAAAGTTACTTGTACTATAGTGAGCATTTTCTTATAAATTTTTTTTTTTTTTTGAGTTGCGACGATAAGAGAAGAGTGACTTCTGAAACATTGTTGTTCAGCCTTCAATTCGCGCTGCCCAGTAAAGTTGACGTCAAAAATGTTCAGTTCAGGTAGAATAAAGGAGGAATTCTAAACCCACTACTGTTCTAGTTGGACCTTAGATTCTGTGTAATAGGATATTATAATGTAATGATGTCAGGTCAAAAAAGGCAAATTAATACTAAGTGTCAATCGCTTCAAAAACATTGGGGTGGAAAAATCGATCATATTCTTCTTTTGCTAAGTTCTTATCTGTTCTGTTTGATGTTTATCATACGTCTATGGTTATTTTCACAAACTCGCATATGCAAGTTGAGTGGTTTAAGACAATATGACGGCAACAGGAAAACTAAGAATAGTTGTTTAGAAGGTTGATCAACTCACGTTGCCGTACAAATGTTGGAAAACAGTATAACATCGCCATGTATGGAGGTATGGGGGTGCCAACTGAAACGATTGGCGAGATTTCTTCCCATCCTTTCAGTGGTCGGAGGCGAGCTTTGAAGACCCCGATATTAACGCATGCACAGAGTCGGTCACAGAGATTATTCTTCTCGGAATGGAGATCTACATTCCGCAATCCACCAAACAAAATTCATCTCATAAACCTTGGTTTGATAAAAAATGAGAGCTGATTACAGCGAAAAAAAATGGAGCTTTTAAACTATGGCGCTCCAATTCTTCTGAGTTTAACAGAACGAGTTTTGTTAGAATCAGAAAGGCGTGGACCCAGGCGGTTGATACCGCGAAGAAGGCTTACAACGACAGAGTGTCCAAGAAACTCCTTGAGTGCCCAACTGGTTCGCGTCCCTCCTGGTCAATGGCAAGGACTGTCAGAAGTAACTTCGCTTCCTTCTCTTCTCGCCATTAGTGACGGGGAGCGGGACATTAGTCACAGATTCAAAGGATAAAGCTAAAGAGTTCACGAATTTATTTTCTGCGAATTCAAACCTAGATGTCGGTCTTTTGGAGGACCTGCGAACGCGCCCGTACGGTCTTCTATGTGGGATGTGAGGTTCCACCCGCATATTCAATGCTTTCTGTGTGGACTGGACAGTAGGAAGGCAACGGGCCGGGATGGAATACCAGCAATAGTCCTTAAGAACTCGTCTCCAAAACTGGCGCCGGTTCTCGGCAGACTTTTCCGCTTATCTTATCCACGGAGGGCAGTTTCTAGCTGCTGGAAAATCGCCCGAGTTTGGCCAACCCTAAAGTGGGGGAAAAAGTGTCCCCCACAAAATTACGGGCCGATGGCATTACTGTTTATGTTATCTAAGGTGATGGAAAAGGTCATCAATGCCGAGTTGATTAAAAATTTGGAAAGCAACTGACTTCTGAATGATCGTCAATACGGATTCAGTGGCAGACAGTCCACGGGAGACCTTTTGACCCTTGTGTCTGATATATGGATATCAGCGATTAAAAAACATGGTAAATCGAGACGGTTGCATTGGATATCTCCGAGACCTATGACGCATCTGGCACGAGGCATAGCTGAGCCGGCTTCGTTAATACGGACTTTCCCAGCAATCTTGCGACTAGACGAAGAGCTTCCTCGAAAATCTATCGATCGGGGTTGTTGTAGACGGTGAGCCTTCGGATCTGCACCCTGTGAATTCCGGGTTGCCTCAAGGTTCTATTTTGGCTTCGGCCTTGTTTTTGGTTCATATAAATGATTTGTTGGAGTCAACGGATAAAAAAATATTCAGTTTTGCGGATGATAGTAGGCTTGTTTCCTCTCTTTCGAATGAGCGGCGGATTAATCAACGTCGCACAATCTGTGATGTAACCAGATCTGCTCTCTGAACCGGGATCTGTATAAGGTCCTGCAGTGGGGAAGGGCCAATCTCGTCGACTTCAATGCAGCGAAGACACAATATACAACATTCACAAAGAAAAGTGGATCATCGGTTCCACAGCTGATAATGAATGGCCAGGCCCTCGAATCTGGGGAAAGCTTGAAATTGCGCCGCTTCACGGTCTGTGGGAATTTATCGTGGCATAAACACGTGTCGGACATCGCCAGATCCACCTCAAAAAAACGGAGTTATCTTTTTAGAGCCAAGAATTATTTTACACCGCTCTAACTTTTTTTCTTGTATAAATCCCAAGATCGACCCGCGGCCGAATATAGCTCTCATGTTTGAAGATCTGCTGCTAAACATACCCTCGACCTATTGGGTTGTACCACGTGAAATGTCTGATTTTCGGCCAGTCCGAAATAAGAAGTTCTCGAGTGAACATCTGTTCCAGAACGTTAAATTGTCTTTTTTTATAAAGTAAAGGGGTGCGTGTGCTTGACGTGTGAGAATTTTAGGGTTCGTTACAAGTACAGTTTTTTTCCCGGAATTGTTTACCATGTTGTCGGCAGTTCAAATTCTAACCCTCTTCCCTTATGAATTTAAAGTGGGACATAATGCGTCATTGGTAATAAAAAACATCAATGACGCATTTGAGGATGTAGTGGTAAACGAACGCAATATACGATGTTCGTTTCAAAAGTTCCGTTCGGGAGATTTCAGCTTGGAAAATGAACCACCTGAGAAGCCGGAAACGTTAGTTGACAACGATGTTTTAAGAGCAACGGTGGACGCGGACCCAACGAAATCGGTGCGGGAGATTGGACAAAGCATGGGAGTATCCCCAATGACAATAAGTCGACACCTTTCTCTCATTGGAAAGGTAAAGAAACTCTATAAGTGGGTTCCCCATGAACTGAACGAGTCCCAAAAACTACGGCGCCTGGAAATCTGCGCATCCCTTGGTTTAAGAAACCCAACTGAAACGTGGTTTGCACCGGATAGTCACCTGTGATGAAAAGTGGATTCTGTATAATAACCGTAAAAGACCTGGGTAGTGGTTGGATGCATGTGAAAACCAAAACAAACCCCCAAGCCCGATCTTCACCCAAAAAAGGTTATGGTAACAATTTGGTGAACATCGAAAGGACCAATACACTTTTCATTTCTACAACCAGGAGAAACGATAAACGCTATCAAATATTGTGAGGAAACCGAGATATTGCATGCCGAATTGGCTGTAAAGCAACCTGCGTTGGACAATAGGCACGGCCCGATCCTTTTGCATGACAATGCTAGACCCTATTCTACACAAGTAACGGTGCAAAAACTGTTGCAGTTGGGATTTGAAATTCTTCCGCATCCACCGTACTCTCTTGTCATTACCCTAGTTGACTACCATCTTTTCCGCAATCTGGATTTTGCCGACAGAAGGTCTTCCGGAACCGAGCAGAGGTCAAAGAACCTTTGAAGATTTCATTGCCTTAAAAAGTCAGCACTTCTACGAAAAATAAATATTTGACCATGTATCACGTTGAAACAATGTCATAGATGCCAACGGATCCTATTTTGATTGAATAAAAATTTAGGAAAAATAATATTGGCTTTTAAATGTTTACTATAAAATCGGATATTTCATGTGGTACAACCCAATACTTGAAAGCATATAGAGGCGAGCGATCCGGCTGTTCGAGGACACGGCGCTAATGTCAGATTCCTGGTATTGTTCTGCAATTCGATTTATATGTGCTCCACTCCGGTTTATCTCCCGACGGGGAAAATGTGGCGGGGGAAGTATTGTGCCAAGACACGGGCACTAGGTTCACTTCCTTCCACCAGCTTAACCAAGACAAAGTTCCGCTGAAATATAGTTCACCTGGTGAGTAAAAGTTCCAAACCGCAGAGCAAGACATATATCGGGAAAGAAAGTCAAACGCACTGATTTAAGTTATTAATTTGATCATAACTGTATTTGTTCCTTTAATGGCTGGCGCAATACACACTACTTTAAAGATAAGCACAATTAATGTCCCCGCTAGTGTAGACATCATATTTTATCAGACTACACATCAAACTTATTACTGAAATAACACTTTGCTCATAATTGGGAGTTGTTTTACTTTATCCGATTTAAATAGTTTAACGGTATGGGATCCGAATGTCACATTCAACAGGCAGGACGGCGGATATTGGTATTTGCCATTTTGCACACTCACGACTCACAGGGGCGCGAACTCCGATCGCACCCCTCGATGGTTAAAAGGCGGCCCATCGTATTTACACGTACCGCAGCGCTACGGTAGCATAGTGGAGACCCGACCGACTCGGTCTGGTGATGAAAAAGGACACCTCGCTAATGGGGTGAGTTTCCCCGAGAGAGAAAGTGTTCGTCTCGTGATGAAAACGAGGAAAGAGGATCTCACTGGTGGTGGTGTGCGTGAAGTCGATCGTTGAGATCAGATTGTTTACTAACGCTCGCAGGTCAAAGAGAAACGAAACCTTGACAAGGGATGCAGAATAAAGGAAGACGCGACCTAAGGCATCGTTCGGTAATGAGGGTCAGCTGAGTAAATAGCAGCCACTCATTAGATGCTAAAAGGGATTGCGATGCTTTATACAACGGAGATCGTATATCGTATCTCTGCCGACTGGAGGATTCGAATTCTTTTGTTTGCATATGTTTATGCTGCTGAATCCAATCCGGCGGCTAAGCGCGACGTTGGTGATTGTTTGAAGATTCAAACAAAGAAGGATTTCCGAGAGAAGTACTTGCAGCTGAATCAATAGTTGCAAGTCTTTGGAAAGTAATTTAGATGGTTACACAATGACGGTTGTGTATACCATCTGTGTCAATTGTGCATGGCATCTATGGCGACGCCAAGGTCGAACTCTAGTGTGAATATCTACACTAATTGGAAATCCGGTTCTTGGTCGCTAATGCAGAGATGCATTGATCATGTATGAATGCCCTTGTAAGAAAAATTCTTTACAGGCATTTCCAGATAATGCATTGAAAGCATTAATTATCCTTGGGAAGGAAATGTTTTTGCTGCGGGGAGATTGCGATGCAGGCGTGGGAAGGTTGGAATTTGCCTGGAAACTGAAGGTACCGAATAGGTTTTGGTTTTATGCTCCTGTATAATGGAAAAAATTCTTGTAGGGAATTTGTATGCGAAGAGATGTATGAAAGTTAAGATTTCTTTTACAGCGACTTTTAGGTTATACCTTAGATAACCTAGATGCGTAAAGCATTTAAGGTGCTAATGCGACTGCATAACCAAACTTATAAGATTGGGTCGAAGTTATGGGGGTTCTTCAGGTGAGTAACAGTGGGCTTTGGTGGAACCGCCACAAAAACATCCCTGCATCAGAACTCGTTCCGTTATAGATCGGGAAAGCTGCGGAATTCCTTCCCCGCTCGAGTGTTTCCGGAGCGTTACAACCTGCCGCTCTTCAAGAGGAACAACGGATATTTTCTGGCATCTAGGGGCGGCGTGTCGGAGCTCTAGGTTCGCCTCTTCTGAGAGAATATAAAATTATTATATTAAAAAAAAAATGTTACCTTCGTGGTGCGGAGTTTTGTTTTTGTGGTTGTTCATTGCTGCGATGAGTAAATATACACGAACCGGAAAAGCATTACGTCATTTACTTCTTTCTGTATTCTCTCCTCTTCCTACTTCATTGAACCTATGTCTCTTCAATATATCTTCTTCATTTTCATGTCTGCCCTGTATCTTTTGGCACTAATAGTGGGTATTGCTAATCTTCTTGTGGTGTGTATAAAAAAAAAAAGTTTTCTGGTCCACACATGTTTTAGTAAAAAACTAAAAATAGAATATTTAGCCACTGATGTGACTTTGTAGATGGCCTTCAAGACTCTGATTATGATGCCATTGTTAAGGTTTCATCCAAATCGTATATTTCATAATACTTTACCCAATACTTGGCTATTAGGAAGGCTTTTTCGCTGTCTCACTCTTATTAACATTCCACTTTTGACGTGCTGTTTTCAAACCCGGGTTATTAAATATTTGATACCAATAAAAAAACTTCAAAATACTATACTTTATCCATTTCCTTCCATCACATACTGTACTGAAACCTGCTTATGCTACTGGCGCCCTCTATTTCCTGTTTCGAATTTTATTTGCTACATACGTGACGTTCTCTTGAAGGAATTCAGCGGAGCACTCGCCCGTAAATCTGGCAAGTGTCGTAAAATATCGCTTTTTTTCAATAGACAAAATTCAACCGAATATTCCAATCAATGGTAACAGTCTTTAATCAGTTTAAATTTATTTGACACATTCAAGTTGATCCACGTCTCTTAAGTCGGGAGTGAAATCAAAACTTCTCCATCTCTTCTACAAATCACCTTTCTCTGAAGTCGAAAACAGGTTAACGAACAAAGGAAGATATAGACAGCTGCCGAGATACATGTACTCTAATAACAGGATAACCCTGCAATGCCATAAATTAAACGAATTTATGAGAAACATTACAGACAAGTTAACCATTTTCCTCACGCAAAATTTGCACTAAGCCGTGATCTGTTCTACTCCGAATACACCAAGGGTTCGTGTATATCTATCTACACATCAGGTTTTCACACAAACAACTCGCCTGCATCCGACCAGCGTAAATGTATTCGACTGCTGTTAATTAAAGAACTGCTGCAGGCACTAGGTATCCTCCGATTCTAATTTACCTTCTGGTATAACACCGCCCAAACCAGGTAGTTTGATAAACCGGGTTTGTGTGTGTGCGAGATCGTATTACAGTATCTACATGTCAGTTGTTGATGGGAAATCGCAATTAGTGAGTTGCCTGTATCCTTGACGTTCATAAATCTTTGCTTGTTTCTGATTTATCTACAACGTTACTGCTCTGGGGGATATCTAGCATCCACGATTTCGGGTGCGCACTATGCATGGTGTCCAATAGCCATTTTCCTCAACATTCCCTTGCACACGAAATATGGGCGGCCATCTACTGTAATGTGAAAGATGGCGTGCGCACGAACGTCATCCGACGGCCATCAGCCCATAATTATCTACCTCACGGATTTAAATAAGCAAGGCAGCATTAAAGCATTGTCTTAAGATGAACACGCCCACGGTTAGGTAATCAATAACACTGCTTCAGGTAAAACGTGACACGAGCAAATTTATTGAAGCCAAACTATTCAGTTTGGAAAATGTTTTCCCTGGAAAATATTACGTTACCCAGGTAATCAACTAATTATTAACATGAATGAGTTGAATTCGAAAACAGGTTTTCATTGTGCACGAAGAAAGCCGCGGATAAAGAAATGTGGAGAAATTGTAGGTTCATGCATGAGATAAAGTCGTTTATATCGTAAAACGACGCTTGCAATTTACGAGCATTTTAAAGTACCACATCGATACGAGTGTAAAAGAAAATTCCCGGTGTTTCATGTCCGTTAGGTGGTTAGCCAGCTAAGGACAGAACCTGTTCTGTGGCGTAAGCTGTAAAGATACAACGTGGTTTTACGACATACCGTAAGATGGCAGTAAATACGTTCCTACTGTTTAAAGTGAATACAACATGTACACTTGACCGCGATTGGGTGAGGCAGTGGCATTTTCGTAACACTCTGAGTTTTGAATTGCTTGGACAATAGCAATGTGGAGTGGGACATAGGACACGAATTATAATTCATTTGTAGAGAGGTATGACATATCTGTTTCAGATTTGTTTCAGATTTGTTCGTTGGTAGGTTGTCGATGTTACATACTTATTTACATGTTCTCTCGTGGGGGTAATTATGTCCATTGGAGTACTTGTAAGCAATCTTAAAGCATTGCGAAGGATGTTCCTTCCTCTTACTGCGGAACATGTTTTACTGGGTTTAATATTCATATCAAAGAAAACAATTGCCTTGGGGATATCATGATTTACGGAATCAGTTATACGTTTCATAGTTGACCATTGTTCCCAGAAGGACGTAATCCAGTTACCAGGAAATCTTGTAAATTGCCCATGGAGCAGGTTACATAAGTTGGAGTTCATGCATGAGATAGAGTCGATAATATATTCATATAAATTACAAGAGTGGGTCGCTAAGAAGTCATGAGGATTATTATGATAATAAAAAAAACAAGATTAAATAAATAAATAAATCGTTAAATAAATACATGAAATAAAGTAAAATAAGATAAAATAAAATAAAATCAATATATACATATCTTAAAAAAATGAATGATTAGATTAAAAAAAAATTTAAATAAAAACAAAAGACAAATAGCGGATGCCTTAAATGTGCAAGTTAAGAATTATTGTCGTTTAATATTGTATACCTAGTACATATAATAAAAAAAGAATAATTGGTTTAAAGTAAAAAATAGATCTGAATAAAAACGAAAGAAAATATCGCGGAAGCCCGATATGTCCGAGTTAAGAATTATTGTCGTTTAATATTGTATACCTAATACATATAATAAAAAAAGAATAATTACATTAAAATAAAAAGAAAGCTAAATACAAACGTAAGAAAATATCGCGGAAGCCTGCTACCAGGTGTACCGGTGTGAAGTGAGAGTCAAGATACAAGTGTATCGATAGGGAACGTTTGTTGTGAACGAGCCCTTATATATTTTTTTATTTGGTTGCTATGACATCTGTCAAACATATTTAGTATACATCAAGTCATTGTATAAACAACATCTTTTTTTTTTAATCCTGTTAAAAATGAAAATGATGATTTGCGGAAAGCATTAATTTTTTGTTTTCATTTGAAGAAAAGTGCTGCAGAGTTGCATCGAATACTTGTCGTGGCTTATGGTGATCATGCTCTATCGGAAGCAGTATGCAAAAGGTGGTTTAAGCGGTTCAGAGATAATGATTTTGATGTGCAAAATGAAGAACGTGGAAGACACCAAAAAAGTTTGAAGACGCCGAATTGCAAGCAATATTGGATCAAGATGACACTTTAAGTCAAAAACAAATGGCACAAATGTTAAATGTTGCACAACGAATAATTTCTGGCCGTTTAAAAGCTATGGGAAAGATCCCAAAGTGTGGAACCTGGGTGCCACATGAATTGAATGACAGGCAGATGGAAAAGCGAAACACCACATGTGAACTTTGCTTCTAGGACGAAAGGAAGTCAGTATTGCATCGAATTGTGACTGGTGATGAAAAATGGATTTATTTTAAAAATCCTAAACGCAAAAAATCATGGGTATATCCAGGAGAAGCTCAACTTCGACTGCAAAGCCTGATTAGTTCGAAGAAAAGACAATGCTCTGTGTTTGGCGGGGCCAGAAGGGGGTGGTGTATCATGACCCTCTAAAACCTGGCGAAATTGTTGATGCGCAACGCTACCGACTACAAATGATCAATTTAAATCACGTATTGATCGAAAAACGACCAGAATGGGCCACACGACACGGAAAGGTAATTTTGTTGCATGATAATGCTCCGAGTCATACAGTAAAACCCGTCAAAGAAACAATAAAAGCTCTAGGCTGTGAAGTGTTACCCCACCCGCCGTGTTCACCAGACTTGGCTCCTTCCGAGTACCTTTTGTTTTCATCGATGGGACACGCATTGGCTGAGCAGCATTTCAATTCCTACGAAGAAGTCGAAAATTCGGTCTCCGAATGGTTTACCTCAAAAGACGACCGCTTTTATTGGCGTGGTATTTTTTTTTTACTTTTACTTTCCTAAAAAATAAAAACGCTCACTTCATACCGGAACACCTGATAAGTGCCAGTTAAGAATTATTGTTGTTTAATATTGTATACCTAAGTATACTTGGCACATTCTCGAAAAAATTGTTTTGAAAATTCGAAACGAGAGAAAAAGTTTTAGAATAAATATTAAATATATTTCAACAATAACTTTACGGGTTTCTGACGAATACTGTAAATTGTGCAATTTTTATCATGTGGTATTCATTCATTAGCTTATGCAAGTTATAATTTTTATTATATTTGTGAAAGTGTAGAATTATGTTCACTAATTAGTGTACAATTATATTCATTAATTAATGGCTTTACATACACAAAAGTCGAGTACATATTACAAAACAGTTCTGATAAAGGAACAAGTGAATGATGAGAAAAATAATTGGATATTGTTTTATTATTTATTATACAATATTTTTATTTGATTTGATTTTTATTTATTATTTGATTTTAATTTTTACTTAATCTATGTAACTAAAATTAAAATCTATATAAATAAATTAAAATTAAAATTAATATCATTCGTTTACTTGCAAAGGAGTTCCTAGAAGTCCAGGACTGTAATGGTGCTATTTTTTATTATCATCATGATCATCGGCGCTACAACCGGGATTCGGCACTGGCCTCATTTAGCAAGTTCCTCTACCGGCCCGAATTTCGAGCCGATGTCATCCAGTTTGGCACTTCCAGGCTCCGAGCGTACTGGTCCACACCATCCCTTCATCGCAGACAAGGTCTGTGGCGCTGTCACCTTCCATACATCCTGCCACCAAGGTCTTTCCGGGCAGGCTTCTCTTCGCTCATTCGAGCTAGGTGTCCCACCCACCGGAGTCTACTGAACGTAATTTTTAAACTTTTTTTAGATATACTTTTTTTAAGCTTTAATTTTTAAAATTAACCTCATGGTTGTACCGTCTCCGGAATCGCCTTCCCTCACACACGGGCCAACAATTCTTCTTAAGACCTCTCGAAAGCGGCTAAGAGTGTAGAGTGCCTTTTATTGAGCATCCAGGTCTCGGATCCATACATGAGTACTGGTAAGACCATGGTCTTGTACAGTAGTAGCTTGGATGTTCTGGATAAATTTCGGGATTTAAAGAGCATTGATAGACCATAGTAGGCTTTGTTGGATTTGATCAGCCGTTCGCGTATTTCTACTTCCATATTGTTATCGGCTGATACTATTGACCCAAGGCAGTTAAAGGATTTCACTACTTCAAATTCTCGCTCCACTACCCTGATAGTTTGGCCAAAGTTAGGTCTTCTCTTCGCAGAAGTAGCCACCAAGTACTTAGTTTTCCCCTCATTTATGTGCAGTCCCAGTTTTTGTGCCGTCTGCTCCATCTAGGAGTCCTGTACAGCAGATTCGGTTCTACCGATGATGTCGATGTCATCTGCGTACGCAAGTATCTGGCTGAACTTAAAAAATGCTCCAGCGGAAAAAAAACTTGGCTCAAATGAAGAAGTACTTGCCGAAACGAAGGCGTTTTTTGAGTGCAAAAACAAGTCGTTCCTTCTAAAAGGTATCGCATTGTTAGGGAAGCATTGGAATCAATTGACCACCATAGAAGGGGACAATTTCGACGAATAAAGTCGAATTTTGTGGTTGTGTTATTAGTTAGGCCTAGGACTTATTGACTGTTGTTTATGAGTGCTATAAAGCCTTCAAAGAGGGTCAAATAAGGGAACTCGTGAAAAACTTGTCTCCTTCGACCGAATGTAACATCGAAAACATAAAGGAAATTGTCTGCGAAAACTGTCATTAAGGGGTTATACCACTGTAGAGACCCGAAAACCGACCACTTCTTTGGTATTTTTTTGGATAGGAAAATATTAGTTATCAATTAAACGAAGAAATAAACTATAAATAAAATAAAACCAAGAAATAAACATGTTTATATACGTGGTAAGGTACAAATAAAAAAAAAATGCAAAATGGTGACACATGACTGTTGTCAAAAAAACGTGTTTTAAAAATGTTGCTCCGGGGCCGGAGAAATATCTTGACGAGTTTTGATCCTGCAAAAATAAAAAACAGTTCTTTTTAAACTACATGAAAATGTCTAGAGAGAATGGAGAAGTTAGGCCGGAGGCTTTTCGTCGCCCCCCCCCCCCCCCCCCCCCCCCCCCTCTGCAATTACGATATCGCATCGTCACACGCGCCATTGAAAGCGATGGTCAAATTGGACCACTTTCGATTTCCAGAGGCTCATCTGTCTCTAGGTTATATATAGTAGTTTCATGACATTTCGTCAATTCGTTTACAAGCTACAGTCGTTTGAGCGACGCTACTTTTGTCTTCGTAAAAAAAATTTGAAAAACTGGAATATCATATCTTGATCAAATATTGTTTTTTGATGAGAACAACCTCTGAAGAATGATTACAATGGTTGCAGAAATATTACCCCACAACTGCTCCTTCGAGAACAACAGTTTGTCGGGAGTTTAGCGAATTTATAATAGGTCGTACAAGCACCAACGACGCACCTCCGACTGGAAGGCCAAAGAGGCTACGAATGCGGAGATCGTAAAGCAAATGCATCGAATCGTTTTGAGTGATTGTAAAGTGAAGTTGCGCGAGTTAGCCGAGGCCGTTGGTATCTCGAAAGAACGGGTCGAGTACATTTTGCACAATCTGTTGGAAGTGAAAAAGCTATCGGTGCGATGGGCGCCGCGTTTGTTGACCGTCGACCAAAAACAGCAGCGAATTAAGTCCGTATTCTGACTCTCTTTGACCACCTTCCGACTGTCTTTCTGTTTATTTTCAAACGAAGTCTGTCTTTTATTGGACTTCTGGCTGTATTTTGGATGTTTTATGACTGCCTTCTGACCACCTTCTGTCTATCTTGTAAGGGTCTTCTGACAGTCTTCGTGTGATCTCCTGTCTGTCTTGTGGGCACCTTCTGTCAGTTTTCCGAATGCCTTATCGTCCTCAAACCTACTCACAATCCACGAGATGGAAGCCAGCCAGGACGGTTTTCAGTGCAAACACACGATACGTGTAAAGTCTGTAGAGCTTATTTGACAAAAAGGAAAGTTAATCACCAGATAATATTATCCTGCATTGTTTCACCTTAACGCAATGTAGAAGCGATCCCACTTGTTCAAGAAATGCATTTGATCAAATAATCTTCTTAATTTATGTTCTTTTAACAGCTGTCCCACTTATGCCATATAGCAACTCAGGCTTCAATCTACCCGTAACAAATATTATGACACTCTCTCACGATGACCTGAGCAATGATAAAAAGTTATTGAAGAATGGTTATACTTAGAGGATGAAACGAAGATATGAGAAAAAACAAAGGGTGAGAAAACGGATGCACCACACTCGCGTGTATATTCTTTATGCACTGCACTAAACGCTTTAACATAGGGGAGGTCATTTTAAGGATACTTTTCTAACGAACCAGCAATATTGAAAAATACCATTTTTTATATAAGAGACGGGTGCATAATGGGAATTTTAAGGTACGTGCAAATATCAAGGGCTGTCGTAAGACTAGTGACCTTGCCCGGAAAAAACAAATCTAAATAAGGCCAAGACTGGCTCCCGGTTGTAATGCCGATGATGATGATGAAATATCAAAGGACAAAAGAAAATGAAGAGGATATGGATTAGAAGGAAACTTTCGCAGATTTTGTGAATTATTTTAAAAAACTCATTCATCTTCTGAGAGAAGGATTACTACAGTAAAAACTTAAATCTACAAAGATTTATTGGCACAAGAGTCAAGTGTCGAAGGTAGGCAAACATATGAATCCGAGGAGAAATAGGACCTAGGAAGGGAGAGTTAACCTTCTATTAGACGCTCGTATGTATACCAACCCTGACTTGATATCACGTGCTATTTCGCTCACCTTTCACCTTATATGAGTGGTCTAGATATGCAGCCCCCTGATTGTTCTGCCGTTCAAGTTACTTCAAATCCTCATTCTTATTCAGAACGCGCCAAACACTCGTATGCACCATATTGCTCGCATATACTTAGCATCACTGTTTAATCCATGAACCATTCAATTGGCTCGTTTTATTACGTCGATATGCGATATTAAAAAAGGGAAAAATAACCTTCGGCTGTTGGATACGTATCCGCATATGAGGGAAGTGTTAGCTCAGGGCTCACTACCCAGAGATACAGTCAAGTCACTGTTAAATGTTTCTTTTTATATTTTCGTCTTCGTCTTCTAGATTTCGTTCTTCTTTAGATATTAGATATTTTGTACTTTCTTAGACTCAAGGCTCTTGGGTTGCCAACGCGTGGGTATATTTTGTATTCAGTGTTCGTCCTTTGCCGCAAAGTGTTGATAGAAAATCCTATACAATTCGAAAAAGAGTAGAAAGACACACACACAATGAGTTGAGAAGACATCCTTAGCAAGCAAACGAAAAAACAAAACAAGGAAAAAATGCCTCGTGCTAATGCGCTACGAATACGAAATAAACTTCATCGACCATTGATAGTCAATCTCGAAAAATAAGAAGAACGAGACAATACAGCCCCATCAGTACGCGAGAGGTATCTGCATGTAGTGACACCAAGACCAGAAGTTGTATTAAAATACAAACACCGGTTGATAAAGAGTCTTTTGTCCTTGGGTTCCAATGAGATGAGCGCATGTGATGTATAGCTCTCGGATTGACAGAGGATTTATTAACGTCTGACATTTATGCGTTATATTTTTGGCTTTCTCGCCGTTTTATCGCCATCTTATGTCCAATGTAACTACCTCGTTGTGAGGTGCATTCAAAATTATCAGGTGAATGCGCACTGATGTGATAGACAAGTGACTCACGGAACAGTCAAAAGCAAGTGAAAAGTGGTTTTTTTGAAATCATTGGCAATATGTAATATCCCATTTTACCAGCGATCAGAGCTTAATATTGATTGGCGAAGATGATTGGCATTTTAAGGCTTAAGATGATATTGTCGTATAAAAAGGCCGGTAGAATAATAAAGCGAATTCGTGAGAAGTTTGATAGGATAGAGAACTAAACTGAGTAAAAATGATATAAGTGCTGAACCGACGACTTCGGCTTGAAAATGTCTGTATTAGAAAATTGGCAAATGTGAGTTTATGATAAAATAGTACCGTGTATAAGAATTAGAATTCGCTCAAATACGAGGGTTGCCTCTTATGTTTCGGGATTTGGCAACCCTAGTGTTGCAATCCGGCAATCGACAGCTCTGTCGTAAAGTTGGACATTTTTGAGGTTATACGCACTCAGAACGTTTTGACATACGAGCGCTATTTGTGTTGTTTACAGTAACTTAAAAGATTCATCTCGGCCCAAAAATGGAATTAAATCGTCAACATTTTCGTGCGATTATTTTTTACAACTTTCGGCGTGGATTAACTCAGCAACAGTGCATGGATGAACTTAATTCAATTTTTGGCGATGAAGCTCCATCAAGGACCAGTGTTTATCGATGGTATGGTGAATTCAATCGTGGTCGTAGTTCACTCCAAGATGAATTTCGTGAAGGTCGTCCAAAATCAGTTGTTGTTCCGAAAACCATTGATGCTGTGCTGTGATATTGGAAGATCGTCATATGACCTATCGTGTGATTGAGACAACCTTAGGCGTTAGTGGGACCAGCATACATTCAATATTGCATAAACATTTGACTGTCAAAAAAGTTTGTTCGCGTTGGATCCCACACAATTTGTCAATCGCCCAAAAAAGGCTCGTGTCAATTGGTCGAAAGAAATGCTCAAAAAATACGGTCGCGGTGCTTCGGAACACGTCTATGACATCGTGACAGGTGATGAATCGTGGATTTACGCGTATGAGCCCGAAAGTAAACAGCAGTCGACTGTCTGGGTGTTTCAAGATGAGCCAAATCCAACAAAAGTTCTTCGCGCACGAAGCACTTCCCAGCCAATGGTCGCCTGTTTTTTAGGAAAAACTGGACATGTCGCAACCGTACCACTAGAACAACGCAGAACAGTCAATCCTGAGTGGTACACAACCATTTGTTTGCCAGTTGTCTTCCAAGAAATCAGGAAAATCAACCGCCGAAGACGGATCACTCTTCACCACCACAATGCGAGCTCTCACACATCGACTGCGACAACTGCATTTTTGAGCACCCAAAACATCGATTTGATGGGTCATCCGCCGTATAGTCCTGACTTGGCACCGAATGACTTCTTTTTATTCCCGTACGTAAAAAACAAACTGAGAGGTCAACGTTTTTCGACACCTGAAGAAGCGGTTGCTGCATTCAGAATGCATGTGTTGGAGATACCTCAATCAGAGTGGCAAAAGTGCTTCGACAATTGGTTCAAACGCATGCAAAAGTGTATAGATCTTCATGGGGAATATTTTGAAAAACAATAAAGTGATTCTCGATGATCAATATTTGTTTTTGTTCTCTAATCCCGAAATATAAAAGGCAACCCTCGTATCTGTGTTCGTTAGATGTTGCGACATAGATCTATGTAAACAAATGTTCAGTGGGTGCGTATGGGCTCTTCTGGCGGATAGATAATAAAGTATTGTAATTACTTATTTCTGTAATATTGTGGCAAGTTATAGGACCTGGAACTTGTAACCCTATATTGACTGTAATGCCACCGAAAAAAAAAATTTTTTTTCATCATTCATTAACTTCATCATTCATCATATTAGATTCTTCATTTATATGCCTTGATCTGCGCGAAAGTTTTACAATGATTACTCTGATGGAATACCTACAAACTGCTCCTTTCCATGGCCGACTGCAATATATCCCATTTTTCTATCACCAACTGTGGCAGTGAGGTATGGCTTGCGTTCAGGACATCTTTGCGGATACGTCACCTTCATTCACCCATGCACAGACTTGACGGATTTGCAAAGAGCGTTCCACGGGGCAACAAGAGAAGCTTTCTATTCATCGGAGAGTACTCCAAGGGTGTCATGAGAGGGCTAAAGACACGCTTTGAAAGGTTAAAGATCTTGACCTTGTGTACTAATCAGCTGACTTAGTAGTAAAGTTTGGAGCCAAAAATGGCCAATAGCTGCCTAAGTTATCAAGCACTTAAATTGTTCGTTTCCTTTTATGATTAACAGGCGGTAGTATTTTACACTTATAACATTTATTTTATATAAAACTGATTCACACAGATTACTTATGATGATAATTCAAAAAAAAAAACTCAAAGTCGAATGAAAATTAAAATGAAAGTTAAGCTCTTGTCTGTTCTCTTTTTATCAATATGCCAGAGAGAGGCGACGCCTTTTTAGGATGATGACAGTCGTTGATTCTACTTGGAGCGAGTACACATTCGCCTTCGTGTGGTCGGTGGTTTAATTTTGTGGACCTAATTCATTGTCTTATTTTGTATATTTTTCTTGTTATTAAATTATGTTGGGAACCAACACCTTGGCGGAATTGACAAAGCTCAAGAGTTTACCACGGGTCTTGGAAGACTCGTGCTCTGACATTTTAGGGTATTTCAAAATTCGCTTTTGCGCGCGTGTTACGTCCTCAACCTAACACCTCTTCCACCTTGCACTCCACATTTCATTTGTGGGGGTTCTTTAAGGCTCTGTGGGGGTTCACCAACCCACAATTCCAACCAACTTTGACCGCTATCAGCGCGTCACCTTAATCCAACTCCTGTTAATTCGGGGGTGCCCCAAGGTTCTATTTTGGCTCCAACCTTGTTCTTGCTTCACATAAATGATTTGTCGGAGACAACGGATAACAAAGTGTTCAGTTTTGCGGATGATAGTACGCTTGTTTCCTCCTTTTCGAGTGATCGGCCGATTGGTGCATCAACGTCGCACCAGCTGAGATGTAGACAGATGGACTCTCTGAATCAGGATCTGGATAAAGTCCTGCAATGGGGAAAGGCCAATCTTGTCGACTTCAACGCAACGAAGACCTAGTATACAACATTCACAAACAAAACTGGATCATCGGTTCCACAGCTGATGATGAATGGCCGGGCCCTCGAGGCTGGGGAAAGTTTGTGATTGCTCGGCGTCACGGTCTGTGGGAATGTATCATGGCATAAACACGTATCGGGTATCGACAGATCAGCCTCAGGAAAACTAAGTTATCTTTTTAGAGCCAAGAAATATTTTACTCCGGCCCAACTTCTTCTCCTATATAAATCCCAAATTAGACCCGCGCTCGAATATTGCTCTCATGTTTGGAGCTCGGCTCCTAAACATACCCTCGACCTACTTGAGAGCATACAGAGACGAGCGATCCGCCTGATCGGCGACTCAGCGCTGACTTTGGGACTACAGTCGCTATCATATCGAAGGCGCGTAGCCGACCTCTGTCTGTTTTACAGATATTATCACGGGTGCTGTTCTTCGGAGATTCTTGGCATTGTTCCACGCAATTCGGCTTATATGCACTCCACAAGACAATCCGACGGATCGCACCCGTTTGTGGTTCATCTTCCGACGGCGCGAACATCCCTGTATCAGAACTCGTTCCGTTACAGAACGGGCAATCTGTGGAACTCCCTTCCCACGCGATTGTTCCCGGAGCGTTACAACCTGCAACTGTTCAAAAAGAACTGCAACAGTTATTTGATGGCATCTCGGGACGCCCGCTCGGCGCTATAGGTTCGCCTCTCCCGAGAGAAACCCAATAAAAAAAAAAAAAATTCAAAACCTGCAATACACACATTCGCAACCATGCAAAATCTAAAAGCGCATCCATCCCGAACTTATCAAGAATCTGCAATGAAAGGCATTTCCCAAAATTTACAACCGAATACAATTCAATTTGGCTATGCCGCCGAAACCAATTTCCCGGTACACACAACCAACGAATCCAACTCAGCTTATACGGCAATGATGCCCCGGAACTAAATCCCTTATAAAGGCATAGCAACTATTTTCGAAGTTCTTAGTAAATGGCAGCGAGCCGATTCTAGCGATGACTCCACTGCCACGACGCGACGAACTTTTTCCTCGCCAGTAATTAGTCAGTCGAAATTCAACCGCCACCAGGGCTACACCGCCGCCTGCAAGCATTTTGTTTAGTTTCATATGTTTCCGTTCGATCCACTCAGCCGGTGTTTGACGTAGTGTATTTCGGGAGTCCGTTGTCAGGACGTGACGTGCGTTTTGGCCACCTAACGTTTGGCAATCCTCGCGTATCAAACAGCCTTTTGTAACATAGTGCGGCGCAACTCGGGTCACTGTTAGGAGCATGCGGATTTACCCAACCACCAGATGCCGAAAGTGGTGATGTGTCTCGAGACGTTATTTTCGAAAGTCCTCATTCATTGTTAATTGAATTCAATTTGCAAAATTTCGCTTTGGAAATCAAACAGATTAAGTGCTCTTGGAACCGTGGTTAAGTAAGGTATAATACTAAAATAATCTCAAATAGAAGGGGAAATTAATCAATGAACAAATATTTAAGAGAAAATCAAGAGAAATTCGTATATGAGATGTTCTTAACAATGTGCATAGACAATCTAACATTCATTTAATATGTGACAATTTAAGTGAATACAAAATAAAGGAAAAAAAACATTAACAGGCGAACCAAATAACAAGCCAGTGCGTGTTATTCCTTTTTTTCTTCCCCGTTGGTGAACGTTAGTAGTTTTATTTGCCCAGTGACGTGTTGGGGGTACAGTGAAACCGCGCTCATGCTGGCGCACCCCTACTTACACCCCACAGCTCGCCCGAAGAACCACCCATCGTCCTAACCCAACTCCCCTTTCCCAACCTACAATAAATTACCGATCAGAGCCTCTTACCTGGACACGAGCATTTCAAAGCTCTCCTTTGATCAATTTATACCTGAAACATAAGCCCACGGCATCAAACAAATTGCAATTAAACCATCTCGGTTCATCTGTCATGAACCGATCGGTTCCTATGGGCGGCCCCATGCCCATCAAACACATGGCAACCCTTCTGTGTGTTCTTGTTCCAACAATCCGTTGGTCCAAAAAAGACACGTCGGGCAACTTGCTTGCTTGCACATCTGGAAGTAAAATTTCCGATGATCGATCGCCTATCCCGATAACCGATCATCGAGTTGGACACGATCATAATTGTTGTTTAAACAATCAAATCAACGGCCGTGTCCCACGATCTGTTTCCAAACCAAGCACACAGTAATCTCACTGTGTTTATTTTTTTCCGACCATCCGTTGTTCCATAGCCCGGGGTAAGTTGTATGCTTGCACATCTGCAAGTCAAATTTTCCATGATCGGTCGCACAAGCGATAAACGATCATCGTGTTGCACGCGACCCATGATTGTTATCCTAACAATCATACCAATGGCCGTGCCCTATGATTAGTTCCTTAAACAAACATGCACCCAGCCATCCTAGACCCTCGCCATCGTAGGCGAGGTTTCTGTTGACTTAACGTCAACAGAAAAATCAATCTGCTATCGCTTATGATGGCAATACAGCCAGCCTCCGTGTACGATCATTTATTTGCAGGTTCGGATCTTCCTTTGTGCACCCTTCGCATTGGCGTTTGTCCTGGTTCCCAGTGAACAGGAATTCAACCTGACCTGTACGGTAATAATGGAAAGACTTCCATTAAAAACCCAAATCGGGTGTTCATTGGCGGACGCCGAAGCAAAGAACTGATTTGCTCCTTCCACATCGGTGGAAATCCACCACCGTTGCGACTGGTGGAAAGTTCTGTTCAACACCCACCAGAGACAAAATTCATCCCCCGTCGAGTGCGGTCAAGAGTCGAGCTGATCACCACGGCATTCAGTCTACGCGCGAGTTGAAAGTTCCCCCTTAAACCGAATAATTTTTTGTCATTAATTTAATAAAGTAAATAAAGTCGAAATTTGTGTTCCAAATTAAAGTACGTTATATTATTAAATATCAGTCATACGGGGTGTCGCATGACATAGCTCGGATGAACTGCTGCGGAAGTAGCCCACGATTACTTGAGACTTAGTGAAAGACAATGCTTGCGTGAACATTTTATCAACAATATTAAGAAAGTGAATCAAAAGAATTACTAACATATTAAGCGCCTCCAGAGGAGCGCACCAGTTTACGTGCTGATACCAATTATCCAGGGCTCAAAGTCCGTGTCTAATATTATTTGTGTCCAGAAGTCTCCCTTTATAAAGAGTAGGAATACAATGATGTTAGCGATTTTAGTAATAGAAGCCAAAACCAAGTGTTACTTTGCAAAATAAAAATTAAACAGTATTACAAAGAAAAGAACTTAATAACGTGTTTCATTTATACTATCTTCTCTTGTGCAATTGGTGATTTGTCTTTTCATCGGTGGTGTTTTTATTGAACCTGCATCTTTGTTGATGCCATAGTAAAAACCGCCACACATTCACCTTTGCTCAGTCGCTCAATCCTGCAAATCATCATCACCCAACTCCAACCCAAGGTCAGTACACAGGTTATGAACTTTGGAAGCTTCACATTTCAGCACGAAGGAATACTTGTCCCACAGTTGATCATTTCCCGCAAGCTTCCCATTTCACATCACACAAATACCTGCGTGAACTGCAAAAGTGATGACGAGTAGTCTAATCACCTGATATTCACTTTTGGAGTAAGAATATAAATATAGGGTCATTGTAATTTTAAGTGCAGAAGAATTAAGTGCATAGAAAAGCTAAATACTCATTTTTATTATTTCTCGCCAAAGTTGGTCAATCGGCGATTGATTTTTTTTCCGTACTCCGTACATCCCCAGCGTAACTCTCGCGTTCGGTTAAAAAGAATACTAAGCGGAGTGTGTAGATTGTTTACTCACATCAGGAGCTCTGTCACCACTGTCCTAGCACTTGGCAAAGAGCAGTATTTGAGTTTATGGCTTTTTGCGACGATAGTCAAGCGAAGGTGGTTTGGACTGACGATATGACAATAAGAATCACAATAAAAGATAGAAATAAAGTCACAAATAGGGAATCCACTGTCATCTGTCCGAGATGAATTGTTGTTCTAAACTACTTTTTACAAATGTGGATTGCTTGTTAATAGCAATGGTATACAGCTCTGATGATTCAGTTTTTTTATTCTCCCTTTGGTGCTGTTCTTCACTGATTTTTTTAACGTGCCTATAGCGTTTTCGACGAAAGTGAAGAGCATGTGATTCGAACCGACGCCATGACGGTTAGAATCACTGAAAGATTGAACCTATGTTCAACTCATCATGAACCTGGCGGGTGTACGAATTCGATTTCTAAATTCTAGTACACTTAAATGATGTGGAATTGCTATGAAAATGACAGTCGATTTTTAAGGACCGACATATGTGTTACCTCTCCTTAAAGAAGGGCCCTCATCTCGCTAATAGATTCATCAGTTGCGAAGACTATTAATTCGGGAGGGAAACCGGAAGCGCTCGCTTGGTATTCGGCTGATGTTTTTGCTTATTCGATTTTTTTTTCTGTGTTGTTCTTCACTATTTGCTTGTGTACTGTCTGTTGGAAATGCCACATGCCTATTTGTTGAAAACGCCGCCAAATCCCCAAAGATCATAAAAGGAGTGACCAACAGGGTACCAACTAATCCATCGAGTACGGGCGGTTTGTGCACTACCACAGTCATCGGCATGAGTAGCAACCAGAGCTGACACCTCTTAGGGACCTTTTAGAAGTAGAAGCCGATCCATCCGCTGACTTCGCTACATCTAAAGTATCTAGAGCCGAAGAGGACCCAGCCACAAATTCGACCTGAAACATAACGAGAAATATCGGGGAGGACTATCTATGTCGATCGGGAAGATGAAGCTTCAAAAAAAAATGAAATTCCCATCGCGAAGACTATTGGGTCTTTGGAAGTATTTAACAGTCGGATGTTGTTGCTCCCACATTTGTAGTGTGGGATAAAAATATTCACTTTATTAATGTTTTCATGGCTGACTGTCCTTTATTCTTTTGTTCACCATATCAAAACTGCATGCTGTGATTGACTGTGAATTATAGTGTGGTGTCTCTAACAGATACACACACAATTCACAAGCAAAATAGTGAAGAACACCGAACGAAAATCGAATAAGAAAATACATCAGAGCCGTAAACCATAGCGATAACATAACAATTCACATCAGTGGAGTATAGTCGAGTTTAAAAATCGAATTCAAAACACGGCCAGTAGCCTGATGGGTAACGCTTAGGTACAATTTTTGGTGATTCTAACTGTCATAGCGTCAGTTCGAATCACACGTTCTTCTTTACTATTATTTCAAACGCTATAATTTGTGACCCCGACGTGATCTGTACACACAGCACACACTTCCCGTAGTAAACAGAAGTTCACACACGATCATGACTTCCGCATAGAGCACCGACACACTCGTCCGCTCCGACGCTCTCTCGTTCTCTCCGTCGTTCGCACCGAAGCTGATCGTAACGCAGTTACTGAGGAGGGAGTGGGGTGGCGTTTCCAACAGATACACACACAATTCACAAGCAAAATAGTAAAGAACGCAGAACGAAAATCGAATAAGAACATACACCAGAGCCGTATACCTTAGCGATAACATAACAATTCACATCAGTGGAGTATAGCCGAGTTTAGAAATCGAATTCAAAACACGGCCAGTAGCCTGATGGGTAACGCTTGCGTACAATTTTTGGTGATTCTAACTGTCATAGCGTCAGTTCGAATCACACGTTCTTCTTCACTATTATTTCAAACGCTATAATAGGACTAAACAAAATTCAGCTTGTTTCCATTATCACGATGTGACTGTGACTATAAGTTCATCTCGAAGTCTCCTCCGTCATTTCCATTCCACAGTAATATCGTAGATTGACAATATAAACCGGGCTAATTGAATAGTTCAAGGATTAAAAGACGATGTCAGGGATCAAAGTTTAAGAAAGACAGTATTAGGAGTAAATATAGATTGGTAAAGAAAGCGAGGGTCTGAATCAAGTGTCTTCGTATAGATCCGCAGATTGCCAATTTGTATGAAGTGTTCAAGACGTTCACTTCGCTAATACTTCATCATGAGTCCGCTAGGATGGATGAATGAGATGACGCACAAAAAAGAATTGAGAAGGGAAGTTGTTACTATGATGATACTTTCAGCAGCTTTAAGTGTACTTGAAAATGATAGCCGATTTTTATGGACCGAAAGGTGTGTCACCTCTCCTTGAAGAAGGACCCCCATCTCACTAATAGATTCATAATTGTGAGGAATATTGATTCGGGAGGGAGACCGGAAGAGCTTGTCCTGGACAGAGCAATGGTGTACAGCTCTGATGGATAGAGTCTGTACACAAAAACATCGGGAAAGGCAATTCTCAGAAAGTTCAGAAGGGTCCACAGGATATGGCTGAATCAGCACCCCAAAGAGAAACTGCAACAGTTATTTGCTGACATCTCGGAGCGCCGAAACGACGCTATAGGTTCGCCTCTCCCGACAGAAATGTAATAAAAACAAATTCGCCTTGTTTTTCTGGATGGTTTCTCGAAAGACGGTTAAGGATTTCTCTGTAGCTTAACGGTGTGGAATTTTACCTGATGACTCACCTGATGCGGAAGGAAGGACAAAGGTCAATGGAAGTGAGGGCAGTTGACAATTAGAAGCTCGCTGAACAGAAACTAAAGAATGAAAGAATAATAGTGTGGCCTGTGAGCTGCCGAAGACGAATTAATATATAGAACAGAAGAGCCACGACTACTTATGGGGTTGATGATGACAAGGAGGCGCGCTTGAATGCAATCGCTTCACATAGGAATTTGGGATGAGCCCTTCATGGACGCAACACCGGAAACAGTGTTCTATTATTATCAACCTCTGCAGGCGGACAGAAGACGAAATATATGTTCCAGTCCAGCGTGGTGGCGACATTAGAGATATTGGAATATAGTTGGGACACTCGAAAAACAGTGCAGGCACAAGAACAGTGAAAGAATTGACGACAACACTACGATCGAGCGGAAGGTTTGAATCAGGGCTGCCAGGTAAGAGTGAGGACGATGTGCTGCACAACAATGACAATTAAAATTATCAAAGTCTCATTAACATTAAGGAGAAACTGATCAACGACGAGGATATGAAGAAATCATTCAATAGAATACAGAAAAAGCGAGAAGATGAGAAATAGGATCAGACGAAAGCTAGAATAAAAACTCACACTCATCCAATATGTACCAGAATTTACTATCAAGATCTACAAAAAACAAATTAAGCGAAGATAAAAACAATAATGGAAATTATATCAGAAATAGGAACGCCAAACCAGCAGGAAAAGAAAGAAATTGCACTTCTGAAACAGGAGCCTATAAGAAGATTGAAGGACAGGATAGTGACGCCAATAAAACCTGGAGAGCAAAAAGAAGTATAAGCAGAAAATGAAATCAGAGAGTCTCCTAATAAGTCGTCGTTAACGTCCGATGTTCTAAATTTTAAAGCTGACATTCGAAACATTGGGGCAGCTAAGGCGATCGAAGAGAAGAACGATTAAAATAAAGCTAGTCAAATCGAGGAGAGTTCTAGTAAAATACCTGATAGTGGTGCTAAAAAAGAGCAAATGGAAGTACGCAAGAGTAACCAGGGCATAAAGTAAGAAGATACATAATCGACAGAAAGGGAGATCATAATCATGATGGTTCGGTAGAAGCAAAACTGGATGAAGTTAGGGATGTTTAGCTGGATCCAACTTCCGAAAGTGATGCAGCATCTAACGATGACTTGGATAATATGATAGCATGCGACGATTCAAAGACAGAAAATAAGCAAGAGCAATGTCAGCAACAACTATCAGCATGTTGCATCGAATGTAAATTGCAGCCTTTTAAAAAAACTGATAGTATTCCCTTGCCGCTCAATATAGAGAATTCCAACTGTTATGTTGAGACTAATAAACTCCATACGCGATAAACTGAAGACATATACGAGTTTGAAATGGAAATGCCAAAGTCAGTACCGCATGCGTTATCCAGATTTGGGGCTGATTCTACCCATAGTTTATCAGATAGAAACAGAACTCCGAGAACTGGAAAAGACAACAAATGAATATGGAATCCAATGGAAATACATCCCACCCGGGTGACTCAACGTGGGCGGTGCATGAAAAAGGTTCGTGTGCTCAGAAAAGTGGTGCTACTTGTCGTTTTACTTATCAGGACACATCCAGAAACGGTCCTCCACCCCCTGGTGATCGAAGTTCTTTTCTTATACTAATACACGCACAAAAGGGAATTTGAGGTACCCTTAAATGTTAGCGCACAGTCCGAACAGAAGAAGAGGTAGAGAGACATACCTCCAGAAATGGTCCTCCACACCCTGGCGATCGAAGTTCTTTTCTTATACTAATGCACGCACAAAATGGTACTTTGAAGTACTCTTAAATATCAGCGTACAGTCCGAACAGAAGAAGAGGTAGTGAAACATCGTGAACTCATGTCCACTTACCAGCACAAACATGTATCTGATTGGTGAAGAGAATCTCACAGTATGTGAAAAAAGGACAACCGAATTTGTGCAGGATTCGAGTTCGGTTTTAGAAATTTAGGAAAGCATATGACTTTGTTGTCGCTTCAAGGAAGCAATCTTTTATTGTGGACTTTATTAAATAAATTTGCAGTACTTTAATAATACACATACATATCACGTATTATTTAAATATGGCTTGTACCTTCTTCAATACAATATACAATTTAAAGATAAGGCGTTTCGAAATTTGTCTATTGTATACTTGCGGGTTTTTCCCATATTTTCAGGTATCCTTTATTTGGATATTTTCCCTCTTTTTCATCAATATAGTCCTCCAGGGAGGCTCATTAATACTGTAAAACGCTGTACACTTACAACACCTCCTAATATATCGAAGAATGCGAACTATTAAATAATATTACAATAATATTACATTTATTTGATTTAACGCGATCTCTTCCCAAAGAGGTCGATTGCGGAACTTCAATCACTATTAAAAAAAAGTGGTGCGACAGTGGACTTTTGAGGCAGTGGCAGGGAAGTTCTTCGTCGTTGTTTCTGTATTCTGACTGTCTTGTGAAGATCAGCATCACTCACATCCTAGCCACGGACTTGTGATATCTGAAAGTATTGTTTATATAGACAGTTTCTGCTAGGTTAGTACAAACGATGACTTTACTTACAACAATTTTTAGTTCAAGTAAAAATGGTCGAACTTTAATTAGTACCAAATAGTTTGGTTGTATGTCTGTGTGCATTAAAAGTACGAGGGCAGGTCAATAAGTCGTTAGAAAATGAGGGCGATTTTCTTTTATTTTCTCATTTAGATGACCTAATATTGACGTACATATAATACTGTTCAGTTATAGTTTGTCCCTTTTTCAAATAGTAAATGAAGATAATATCACGTACATTCCAAAATGTTAGCATTAGCCATAACCTTTCCAGCTGATTTCACCGTATTTGCCTTCCTTGGAGCCCGTTCGCCTTTAACAATCCACTGTTTTGACCTTTCTTTCGTCTCAGGAGTGTAGTGGTGTATCCATGTTTCATATACAGTTACTAATCTGCGGGGAAATTCATCTGCGTTGCGACGCATGCGCTCCAAAAGTTCTCAGCTGAGAGCTCATTTTGCAGATATTTTTTTCATACCTGTGGGGTTCAAGTAGGTGTGCCAAGACACGGGCACTACTTCACTTGAATCCCCATCAAGTTGTTCCGACGAAAACGTTGAAACTCCAGAACTCAAACACCAAAGGTAAAGATGAAGGAAATAAAAGCACTGGTAGTCTTTTGTTGGTTAATGTTTTCGTTATTTAACATTCAATGATTCCACATGCACAAATAAACTGATAAAATTGAACTGTTTTCTTGAGGATAATTAAACCGAGTTTTCGTGGCAAATATAAACTTTACGCGTAAGATGAAATTTCCTGTGATTGAATCTCAACTGACTGTAGTAACGTGGGTGTACGCGACGAGAGATGATTTAACGACACGGTGCGGCGTGACCGTGACCGATGGTGGATGTGTAACGACTGATCCCAATTAGGGATGAAAATAGGGATTTTACATTCGCACGGCTATTAGCCAATCATCATCGCGCTCTCTCATGAATCTATTAAGTTGCATGTCTCAGTGAGGTGAATAATGCTTGCACATCATTCGACAGTCACTGGGCATGCGAAGGATGAAAAGAACAAAAGAGAGAGCGCAATAACTTCGGGGTTGGCTTAGCTTGTGCGCTTGTATCAATGCAGTCTCTGAGGATGACCTACTGCCCTAGTGCGATGACTGTGGTGATCTCAGAGTGCATTGAACCCGGAGAAGATAGAAACGGGAAGGTGAAGAAAATGTTCTGTGGCTATTCACCTGTGAAAAGAGATCATTGATCCCCAGCAAACGTAGTGTCTGGGGAAAGTAAGTAGGACGCCGAATTGGCTAGGGAAATCTGATCATGGGAACTAAATTAAATACTTTATAATTTCCCCAGCGATTGCGTGATTATGCAACCGCGTCGTTTGATCAGACTATGTCGTTGCTAGCCGACATGATGCGACTTCAGGTGGAAATCTCATGGGTTAGCGAAATGGAGTTGCCGTATGGCGAAAAGATAGCTAAACTCAATTATGCATTATCTGCATAGGATAATGTGGTTAGCTGTGCGTCCTTTTGGGAAACATGTTTTGCATAGGGGCTGATATGACGCACTGAAAGCGGTCGAAATAAGGCGGAAATTGTGGTTGAAATTGTGGGTTGGTTCTCCATGTAGTAAGGAGAACCCACACATACCCAATTTAGGATGCAAAATTGATAGATGAAACAAATTGAAAATTGACAGATACCTAGTGAGGGATGATGCTTACCAAAAACAGACCATTAGCGATGGTAGGAGCGCTATCGTAGGCGTTTCTAAGGACTTATTGACCCACCCTCGTAGCTTTCTCATTGTTGTGTGATTGAGATACTTAAATTTCTCAATAACTATCAAATCTAAATTCATAATCCCAATAATCATAAACTCATTAAACATTAGTTTGGCAGATCCTTCGATAAAAACGTTTATGTGTGCAATATTTTCATAATACATGTGTTGCAGGTGCAGAGTACTCAAATTGATTATCAATTTAATTTGACGGATTAAATAGAGGTTTTCAGATGTTTGTGGTTTTATTTCGTTGGTCTCTTGCGTTAAAATACTACCTAGAATAGGTTCATAATTATAATTATAAATATTCTGAAAAAAACTGTATTCGATGAAATGAAAATATATGAAATTCGATGTTTCAAAAAGTCGGAGCATAAAACGGTGGTGTTTATAATAATCTAATTATGGCGAAAAAAGTAACATTAAAGATTAACATCATTCTCTTTCATGTCTGGTCTTGTCACTTCGTCGGAATATCCATTTTCCAGGGAAAATTTAATGAACAACTTATGAAAAGAAACCAAACTTGTCAAAAGTTGCTTCACTATGTTGGAACAATGCGTCATGAATTAAACCATGTAAAGTTTGAGTGAACGTAAATATGACGAAAAGGCAGGATAATGGAGAAAACTCCACAACCCCGAATTGGAAGCGCTATAATGCAATCCTACCATAGTGAGAGTAATCAGGTCACGAAGATTAAGATGGGCTGGACACGGGGCAAGAATGGCCAACGATGAGACCGTGTGTAGAATTCTTGAGGGTAGACCAACAGGAAAGAGACCTACAGGACGACCGCAATGGAGATGGGAGGGCAATGTTAGGTTTGACCTTGAGGAAATCGGATCGGTTGGTCAAGCATGGAAGGAGAGTGGACAAGACAGGGAACGATGGCGCAGCCGAGTCGGTGAGGTCATGAACTTCCGGGTTCCTATAGGCTAATAAATAGTCAGTAAAAACGGTGTAGTTTGACTGAACCAGTTGTTAATCATCAGGCTCCTCGATAGTATAGTGGTTAGTATACCCGCCCGTCACGCGGGAGACCGGGGTTCGATTCCCCGCCGGGGAGCCTCCGGCGCAAGATTAATGACCTTGCCCGGAAAAAACAAATCATTATGGAAAATTTAACAAGCCTCAGGACTTGCTAAATAAGGCCAAGACCGGCTCCCGGTTATAGTGCGGATAATGATGAGTTGTTAATCATCGCTAGATATCGCTCCGAAAAACAACTTGTCCTCTTTTTAAAGAAGATATAAAAAGTCTCGTGAACTAACTAGCGCATGTTAACCACGATATACTCATTTCTTGACAACCTCGGTCATATTGTCCACGGCTTGTTCATTGTTGTGACCAGTTTTTTTAGACTTCTAGAGCCAGTTGAGGGCCCCGGGCTTCCCTAACGCGACGAATTTAGTATGGTTTGTAAAATTTTCATCACGCAATAATAGCAGAATTATATTTATTGTGAAAATCATTCACATACCACGCACAGTTTGCCCCCATGAAATGTACCGCACTGACTGCATTTGCACGGCAGGGATAGCTATGTCCATATATGTTCTGTGCCTCTCGCAGTGGTTACATTCACACATGGAGCAAACCAAAGTGGAGACGACTTTTGGGACACTCCGTATTTATACAGCATTTTGCCTAGATTCATAAAGTTTGCGATTATAATTTACTGGACGTCTCGTTCAACCATGTACCATGCGTCTTGAAGCATCGGCAGGTTTTTCCCCCAATTTGTTGTCTACATATTTGACCTACGAAATTCAGATATTCTAAAAAAACATCGGTTGGAAAATTCTAGCAATTCAAACATCTCTCCTGATATTTGGGATAAAGTTTGCATTTATCTTTTCATCGCATTCCTTCCGTCAAGAGTTGCTGTGGTATATTCACTTTAATGTAAACATTGTGTGCTTACGTCAACAAATGTTTTTTTTTCTTCCCTATTTCGTATACTCCTTCGTATCTTTTGTTTTTTTATCATCTTTTCTTTTCAAAATAGACAAAAATCCCATAATCGCGTTTGTATCTATCTATCTGACTTTGAATGGATGAACGACAGTGAATACCAAAGTTTGGTATCCTCCCAACATCCGGTAGTCATTTGAAGGGTTCCTCGGCGCTTCTTGTGCCTTAGTTTGCTCGTTGGGCGGTTTTATGTTTCCATTCCATTTCATTTAATTCATTTTCAGGGAAATTTCAAAAGGAATCCAAGTTTTTCCTTTTCTAGATAAGTTTACCATTCATTGAAGCACATTCCTTTAGCAATTCCCTCTTCTCTTTATCATCCTTTGCTGATGCCCAGAATCCCTCTATATTGTGGAAAAGCACAAATAAAAGTAATAAGCCGTAGAAGGATTTAGAACCAGGGAAGGGTGGCAGAACTTAAATGACACAATAAGGGCGGCATGACCACTTTGTGCTTGTGTCCAAAGAGTAATACAGGAAACCTGAATGTTCATTTAAGTTAAGGAAATGCCACCAGAGGAGGAAGGGACGGACTTTCCCTTTTCCGATAACAATGGTGGAGTTGTGACAGTACAAACACGCAATAGTGTTAGTTGAAGCGCAGATAAGCTAGAAGATGATGGCAAACCCTTTTTGTGTTTTATTGTACCGGAAAGTCTCTAGATAAAAATGGATGCGAAACGAAATAGTGCCGGATGTCAATGGCAGAGGTTATACAACTGTGTTCCAGCAGGGGACGGGGAGTGATACTAGATAGCAACCAAATATTGATTTTCCTTCTAGAAAATTGTTTTTCTGACACCGAGGAAAAACGCTGTCCCTTTTTGGGTGTCGGTAAGCTTTATACGAACCGAGAGAGAAAATCAACTGCTGTTTAACAAACACTTTAAGTGTTTTATAAATTGATTTTCAAGTGGTTTCGAAAAAGTAAGAATTTGACCATTTGCAACACAGTTATAAGGTATATGTTACGGGTGCTAACTGGAATACCAAATAACAATAACATGACAATTAACAATTATAAGGCTTAATAATTCTATGAATATAGATTGAGTGATATTGCTTGGTGAGAAACTCCTAACTGCAAGCTCTTCTTGAGTTCGACATGGATTTTTATTTAGAAAAACTTGAAGATCTTCGTCGTCAAATATTTTTATTGCACCTGGACATGGAGTGTCCTCAAGACTAAAAGTTCTTTAAGTAAATTTTCCAAACTATTTTTTTACTGTTGAATCACTCACAGACTATTCACCCAAAGTCGAATTTATCAATTCTATAGCTTGAGCAGCATTTTTTTTTTAATTGAAAACATAATAGAATACAATGGTGTAAATATTCCTTACCGACATCCATCTCTTATACAACTGATGTACATGGAATGACAGGTTGTAAATGACTAAAACTTAGTCATAAAAACAGCAATGACTACGCTACATATCTCCAAATGGCGAGCGAATTGGATGCGTTCAAATATGTTTTTAATGCTACCACTTCAGAGCCACTGCAGACCTATTCTATTAGTTATGTGGATGTTACCACAAAGCACAGATGTGTGACAGGGCGACTGTAGTCCAACCTATACAAATATTTTTTCGAAACTCCTTTCAACTACTAAAAAAAGAAAATGAGTAATTGCAGTCTGATAAACCCAAATTGTTTAAATATTATATTGAATACATTTACAAAAAATGACATTATACTTAGACTCTTGATGAAGGGAGGTCTGCGGTGATCCCAATAGACACATGCGATAGTGAAGAACACAAAGAGAATCGAAAAATAAATCATTAGAGCTTCAAACCAGAGCTTTAAACGTAACGATCCATAGTTTAAGTTGCGCGTAGAAAAATGTTCGCATACATGTGCCCGTATTGTGATGTCTTGATGCTTTAGTTGTAACCTTCGCATTGCCTGGGTTCGAATCACGTTGTTCAGATCGTCGCAAAATTTGATATTTTATCAAGTGCATCTGTTCTTTTTAAAACGGACCCAAAAAAAGAGTTTTTTGATACCCTAGAAATGTTAATGCACAATACGACCGAAAAGAGGCGAGAGGAATATGAAGCAAAGTGACGACACAGTCTGGCCTTGACAAAAATTCTTGACGAAACAGGGGATGTTATTGATATTTGTTTTCATGAGAGGAATAAGTTATGATGTGTTTTCATGGGAGGAATTAGTCATTACAAGTAATACCCTCAGGGTGAGGTTTTTAATCAGATTTCTTTGGTCTTAACAATCATCTTGAGAGATTTGGAAGCTGCGGCAGACCATGAACCCCAACACCCACAAAGGACCAACGCTAGCATGAAAAACCGGTGACAACGAATGATAGGGAGTGCATGGGCAACAATATGTACGGTTAGCCTGCAAAGATATCCAAAAAACTATATACGCCACCCAACTAAACGGACCATTTGGTAATGTCCATCCCGTATTTATAGGTGAAACTTGATGGTGGCGAAAATGTGACATTATGATGTCACTATTGTCTTTTTAATAGTGTACTTAGAGGCCGGAACAAATAATTGATTTTATACCTATCCATCTCGACAGTACATAGTCGCATGCCGTGCATACTTTTTTTTTACATAATGTGAGGTCAAAAGAGGATATCAGTTATCCTTAAAACGCATAGTGCGATATGAAGAGGAGGGCGTATGTGATGTAGTAGGTGCCGATGTGTATTAAACGTCAGAAGATTATAACAGCGACTGAGTACAAAGCCTGGCAGCGTGCTCCTCGATCGTGTACGTCGGCTGAACCGTTCCATGTGTTTTTCCGTTAGGCGTCTTCCTTTATTTTATTTGAAGTCAAATGTGTAGGTGTGCTTAACAACATTTAAAAACTAAATGTGGCCGTTTTCACATGCATCCATGGTTGGGCAATTATGCCACCGGGTCATCGAAATATATGTAAGCGGAACGAGGCATTTCGTTCTACATCTTATTGTCATTAATCAAAAAATAATTATCAAAGTCGAATAAAAACTCACCGTTCTATTCAATATTATCATCACATAGGTCTTAAGGGAACTTATAGATTTAGGAAGCGGATTTAAGCTTAAACAAATATTAGCCTTATATGGTATTGATAAACAATCATCGTCATAATACTTTCGTAACCTTTTCAATGTACCCGAACAATTTTTAAGACAAGATTCGGTCGAATTCTTCGATCCTCAAATTTATTCATATCACAAAGTGGCCCACAACAATTATCCCAAATATTAAAACCGCTCTAATTTCCGATCTAAAACATTAAACGTCATGACTTTTCTGTTAATTGTGTTCATTCAGTTACACCAACCAACCAAACAAATATCCATATGGACATAGATAGCGGTCGAATTTTTTTAAATCACAATCCCATTAAGAACGTTTTTTTTTTTTTTTTTTTTTTTTTTTTATCTTGGAACAGTAAGTCGGGAAAGTAAACGTTTATGGTATTAGAAATTAATAACTAAATTATGTTTCGATTAGAGAGTCGGCGGGGGATCAATAAGTTAAGATATAGGATACATATTAGTATGGTAAAGTTTAACCGTGTATTATCTATCTAGCAAATGAAAATCTTAAGAAAAAAAAGGTTATAATATATAAAAAAGTGTGTTAACTACCAAAGAGTACAGGCATATTGCATTTAAGTCTGAATTTCTACAAAATAGAGACTGAACTCCGTCATATGTTAATCCCGACACAGGCTCACTACAAAATTAGTAAGGTTTATGTTGATTGACCTGGGAAATTCGTCCTGACGAAATCCCAAAGTTCAACACCAACCAATTTATACCACAAACTATAATTTACACTGCAATGACTGTCTTAAGTCTTTTACAACTCATTGATTAGATATTTAAAAAGTGGCCTGATACCCTGTATCAAGTCGTATAACCTGAAGGGTATAAACACAAATTTCAATTAATATATGAAATTTCCCAGTCTCAATTCCAAAAGGCATTTTCCGAAATCCTAAATTCTATTTAAAGATTCTGATCTGATCCCTCTCCCTAAGTCAATCTAAAACCAACAAAGGGCACGTAACAGCATAGACGAATATCCATTTTGAATCCAGATAAGCAGAATCTCATTACATATCTTATTAGGATCGAACGCGACTGTCCTTATTATTTTTTTTTTTGCTCCCTTTTTCCTGGAGACAATCTCGTGGTATCCATGGAGTCGTCGGTTCGATAGAATTTTCCTTTCTATCAGAGTATCTGAAGCTGAGCTCCCTCTTCCATTTCGAATTTAGTTGGGTGTCTCAATGGTGTAGTCTTCCATTTTTGGAAAACAACCAACAAAACGAAGGCAACAATAACAGGCAAATAGAAAAAAATGTACAACCCAAGGCATGGAAAATTTATTACATGCCTACTTTCAAGTTCGTTTATTCCTCCATCCCCGATTTCGTGCCCTCAGGGGGTGAAATAATAACATGAAAATGAAATGAAAAAAAAAAGGAAAACAATGTACGCTGACAAAGATACAGGAGTATCTATTTGTAGGGCAAACGGCATTAGTTGTTCACCAGCCGTAATACTGAGATTCAACAGCGGTTTTGGAATTGTGTACTCTGCTATAAGGTTGCTATCTGCATTTGACTTTTACGTTGATCTCCCTTCAAATGACAACACTTGAGATAGAATATCCACCCGAGTAAATACAAGTTACGCGGTACAAAAAGACTGTCCAGATTCAACATCGGCAAACTGCCGGCTTGTGTGTTTCTCCTACTCTATAAATATCTAAATTCAATGCAGTTGACGAAAAACGTGTCTTTGATGTCTTTAACATGGACACTTGAATGTCGAATTGCAAGGAGGCGGTGAAATTGTTTGACAGTAACACTTGAAAACAGACTGATATCCACAGATACATTCTAGATATTTCGAAAGTTCAAACATTTTAATTATCTGCAAAATTAATTTTCCGAGTCCGAAATATCAAGTGTTCAAGAAGACGTCGGGATCGGGTTGGAACGCATATATTGGGGTTGAACGTCTGTACGGAATTCTATGTTGAGCAATTAAAATTTTTGAAAAATATTTTGCAGCTAGGACTTAGCAGTTGGGAATTTTAATTACAACTATAAACTTGATTCTCTCATCTTATCCCTTTACCCAACAATATGGTGCACTGTTGTAATTCCACAATTTCGTTCTCATTTCTTAGATATAAATAAATACGAGTACAATGGCGGACAATAGGAGTGTACTATTCTGTATACTGCTTTGCTGGTTGTTTTGTATACGTAATTAAAGTAATTTCACGATTTATTTAACGTCTGTTGCCCGAAGGCATAAAAGCCCCCGTCCAAGTACTCGAAATAGTCCAAATAGGGGTTGGTACTTTCGGGTAAGTGTAAATAACAATAAATTACAATTTAATTTTGAAATTGAGCACGGACTAGAGAGGACTAACCCCAGGAGATGATGGGCTTTTGTTGCTTTTAAGTCGAAAACACTCTTCGATAAAGTGGAGAGGGAAATTGAATGGAGCATGCAGAGTTTTGAGTGTAGTGGGAGGCATTTATGGAAAATGCTTCCACTCTGGGTTGGGGAGTGAGTTGAAAGATTTTGCCAATTTTGAAGAGTGTACCCATTTTGTGAATGGGAAATTGGGGAAAGCCAACTAGGAAAGTTCGAAAGTATATAAAACTAGGGGTTCCGCAATCAAAAGGTCAATGGTGGGTCAAATAGTATGAGTCACCATGTGCAACTTATAACGCAGCTGTTGCTTTTAACATCTTGATTCGAAGTTATGCAAGTCGAGTGTGTAACTTCGTTTGTGAAAAAATACGAGAGCTGCAATTTGTATTTGGCAAACACGGACAAAAGTTCATTTATTTAGTTCTAGAAAATTTTTATTGTTTTTTGAAGTATTTTCCATAATGATTAATATACTTTTGTATTCGGTGAAGCCATTTACTACAGAATTCATGTCATTCAGAATGTGTTCAAATAATACGGGATATTTTTCTATCAAAGGTTATGCGATATCTCGTGTATGCTTGTCATACCAATACAAAGGAAAGCCTTAATCTTACGGTTACATATCGATCTTACATTATTAGTTCATCAACAGCATCTATGTTTTTTGTCACAAATGGCGGTTTTGGACGTCCTTCACGATTTTCATCGTTGAATAAACGACGGCTAAGATTAGATTTTTTGAACTATCGGTAAACAAAGGTCACTTATAGTGGTTTATTGACAGAAGTATAATTGACTTCATTGAAATATTCTCTTTCATATGATCCGTGTCGAAGGTTATAAAAAAATGAGTGCACGCAAATGTTTTCGTACTAATTCTATTTTTCTTTATTACTACTATTATACTACTATTTATTAGTCTATGGGAACCTGGAAGTTCATGACCTCACTGACTCGGCTCCGCCATTGCCCCCTGTCCTGTGCACTCTCCTTCCATTTCTCTTTATAGATTTGATTTTCAAGTTATTGCCAATAAATTAATTAACGCCTGTACGGCAAAACGTTTTTGAGTAAAGGTGTCGTCAAAACTGCAAAGTTTTTTAAAGAAAAGGATGCATGTATAATTTATATAAATAGCAACCCACCCAGCTCTTGATTGTTAAGACTGTTTGCCTTCTTCTCAATACCCGGACACCAAAATGGTATTATGACGTATTTTAAATATGTCAAACTATAATCGGGGCCGTGTTAATTAAAACGTCACAAATCAATTAATTAACAAAACTGGTTTTCTCTTTTTCGAATTGAAGAGATACAGTGTTTCCAATGAAACATCTCGTTATCCATTCATACAAAAAAAAAAAAAAAAATTATTATATTTTGCACTTAAGACTATATGCTATCGTATTTACAATTATTTTTCTTAATTAACTTACTGCCTCTACACAAGCACTCTAAATTGTACAATGTGTTTTTGTTTTGTATTGCCTTTCCAATATTTTCTCAAATAGTATTTAATATTATCTATGTATTTATATTATGTATATCTATTATATATATATACCATATATACATATATATCTATATATATATATATATATATATATATATATATATATATATATATATATATATAAAAGAGGCCTTCCTCTTTTACGTCTCTTAATTTTTATTTTATCTTTTTAAACATTTTTCTTTTATTAAAAAAAATGTTTTTGTTATGTTTTTTATTAATTATATTCTTGTTACAACGTTATCATCGCTTCTAAAAATCAGTATATGTCATTTCGTTGAAATATAAACAACATTCTTACTTTGCGCCCTAACCATGTCATCCTATGTACCAGCGAAACACAATTTGCAGGAATCGCTGCTTTTTTGTTTTAATTTGAGGATAATTTCATCAGAGTACCGATTGCTGTGTGAATCATATGGGGAACATGCTCCACCAATAAAAACATGTGAATACGTCTTCATAGTGGCGATTTTGACAACCGAGGCAAAGAACGCGAAAGATGGCCAGTAAGGTTTGAAGACACTGAGCTGGAAGTGTTATTGAACCAAGTTCCATACCAAACTCAAGGGGATATCGCTGAAACCTTCGAAGTGACTCAACAAGCGATTTCGAATCGTCTTAAGGCTATGGGTATGGTACCAACAAGAAAAAACATAAATTGGGTTCCGTATAAACGGAAGTCAAGAGACGTCGAGCCCCATTTTTCCACATGCGAACAACTGCTTCAAAAGTAAAATCGGAAGGGTTTTTTACATCGAACCCTAATGGGGATGAAAATTGAGCCAACTGCTACAACTCACAGTACAGACAATCTTCGGGTAAGCCCGGTCATACAGAAACTTCAACAGACAAACCGAATGCTCATGGCAGGAAACTAATACTGTGCATTTGATGGGGTCAGTTCGGAGTGATCTACTAAGAGCTACTCTAACCTAACAAAAAATCATTTACAACGACAATTGATACAATTGTGCCGCAGTTCAAGCGCCGCAATATGCCAAACGACAAACAATGACATGACAAACACTATGCCAAACGACAACGCTGGGCCACATGCTGAAAAAGTCGTCGAGGAAATTCGGAGGTGCTTCAATGATGTGTCTTAACACACCCACCGTAGTCACAAAAAATTGCTTCTTCAGATTACCACTTGTTCCGGTCAACGACTTGTGACCTGTTCAAGCAGCACTTCACTTCTTACCAATAATCCAAAAATTGGGTTCTTAGAACGCCCCAAAAGACGTGGAATTTTTTCAATACAGGGTCCGTAGACTGCCTGAAAGCTGGGAAAAAATCATAACTAATGATGGACAAATTGGCTCCTCGATAGTATAGTGGTTAGTATACTCGCCTGTCACGCGGGAGACCGGGGTTCGATACCCCGCTGGGAAGCCCCTGGCGCAAGACCAACGACCTTGTCCGGAAAAAAATAAATCTTTATGGAAAATTTAACAAGTCTCAGGACTTGCTAAAGAAGGCCAAGACCGGCCCCCGGTTGTAGTGCCGATGATGATGATGAATGATGGACAATGCCTTGCGTAAAATACATTGTACCAATTTCTCAGAGTAAAGCTTCAAAGTTAAAAAAAAAACTCTCAGATATAAATGTTAGTTTCTTTTTATACATCTATTGAATAATGTTACACACTAACTATACTATCAACATTTTTCAATACAGTCTCCTGCGTGATCTACACACTTTTTTTTACAGATTTGGAAGCTATAATATCACTTCTTCGTAGAAGGATTCAGGGCAAGTGTTTAGCCAATCGCCTCGTCTTTTGTTCCGATATGCGGCATTTGCCAAATGTAACAACCAGCAGTAGTAAACTTTGCTCACGTGTTTACTGTTTGTTGTTCGTGAAGAAAATCAATCATTAAAAGTCCCTTTGAGTCGAAAAAATCGTTGCAAGAACTTTTACGGCTGAGCGACAAGTTTTGGACTTCACTGGGCAGCCTTTATCCTTCCTTCGCCACTTCTTACTTGCCATTTTCGTCTCGAGAGTATAATGATGTACCCACGTCTCATCACATGCGACGGTATGTTTCAAAAAATCCTCACCTTCCTGTCGAAATCGATCTAGAAGTCTTCCACTGATCTCCGACCTGACCTGTTTTTGATTTACGATCAATAACCTCGGAACCCATCGAGCAGTAATTTTTTTGAACCTAAGATCATCAGTGATCATGGATTGAACAATTCCATAGCTGATACCCACTTCTAATGATATTTCTCTAACAGTTAAGCGACGATCACTTTCACTTACGGCACGGATGTTGTCATCTGTACGACTTGCCCTTGGGCGTCGATCATGACTTTCGTTTTCGATACGTTCTCGTCCATTTTTAAATTCTCTGGCCCACGTATCCACACGATTCTGAGATAGTGTATCACCACCAAACTATGACTTCAATTGAGAAAAAATGTCCGAGTGTTTAATTCCTTCATTTGTTAAAATGTTTACAATAACCGGTTACACAGCAGATGTGTGTACCTTTTGCTCGCTCATGTCTGTACTGACTACAAAGTCGAGCGCGATCGCTAGCTAAGCCGATTGCCGTACTCTTCATAAACCATTCAACAGCCACGCACAAGATTATTTAGCTCGCAAGTTGTTGGTAAGCGAAAAGGTAAAATTACTGTTTATATTTTATTCACTCTCGTATTTGTTCACCCAATACTTCACGATTCTCTTTGAAAGGCATATACCACGCAAACGCCCCCGTTATCGATATTACGGGGTCCTCGTAGTCTTTCGCCAAGAAACTCCGTGGATCCAAGTAAGAAATTCCGTTCACAACACAAAATTTCAAATAAATTCCTTCTGCAATATTTTTCCCGTAGTAAAAATCGCTGATAGCACTTCGGTTGCTGATATTAAACTTGTTGATAGATGACACTTAAACTCACTATACTATATTACTATTTATTGGCCTATAGAAACTCGGAAGTTCATGACATCACTGACTCGGTTGCGCCAACTCTCCCTATCCTGTGCACTCTCCTTCCACGCTTGACCATCTGATCGGATCTCTTCAAGTCCAGGCCTTACATTGTCCTCCCATTTCCGTCACGGCCGTCCTACCACCAGTCTCTTTCCCGTTGGTATTCCGTCAAGAATTCTACACACGGTCTTATTATTGCCCATTCTCGCCACATGTCCGACCCATCATAGTATTCGCGAGCTCATTACTCTCACTATTGTAGGATTGTGGTATAGCTCTTGAGACTTAAACTGACTGTCAAAATAAATGACAGTTGTACCAAAATGGGAAGAAACATTTTTCAAAACAAAAAAGCTATAACGTGGGTCGTTTGCGTGGCTCAGTCTCGGTTATAATTTGTTTGCATGCCAAAACACAATCAGATCGGAAGATGAGGGAGAGGATAGGAAAGGGAGATATTAATATACAACAGCCTTGAACGTTTGTATAATGTTTTAATGGGTTACAAATATATGTTTAGATAGTGCGTTCCACGTTTGGTTTGTTCGGCTGAAGAAAGAGTCTCCGTGTTTATCTGTAAATCTGAAGCTATTTTTTTTTTTTTTTTTTCAAGTGAACTCGTACATGCTTTCCAATTGTTGGTTATATGCTCATAAATATTGGGCGATATAGTTATAGATTGGTTTTCTTCAATTGAGCAGGATTCGTGCTAATACCTACAGAAAAGAGGAATGTATAATCGATCGTGACAAAAATTAAGGTCTTTTACCAGGGCCCTTACGAGTCTCCCTACTACACATTTTTATATTCTCCCAAGCACAGGCAGTTATATTTTTAATTTGCATACCCAAGTACAGGAATTGAATTCCAGTTGTTGAGGAACTGATGATTTTTTGCCAGATCGGATGAGTGAAGATGAATGTGTCGCTTGAAAAACCCTGAAAAATGCATGCATCTTCCAACAGTATATGTAAGTGGAACAAATTAGAGTGCAAAGAAGTGAAAGTTCGTTGGCTTTAATGATGCAAGTATCGTTCTCTGATATTTTGTACACGTTTGCAATTTGCCTTTAATAAGGACAACTAGTATTGCGTCTTTTTTTCCGCATCTAAGGTGTGGACTATGAACAGAACTACTACCTACAATACCCACCCATTGGTGCCACCCCCACAATAATTGAATGCATGCAATAATGTGAATTTTCCCGGATTGATTAATTTATACATGATCAATACACCAAGTTATTTATATGTACCTGTAAAAATGTATAAAACAAGCACATTGTAGAACTCAGATATCGTATTTGAAAAAACTCGATGATGGCAGAAAAAGTGAATACACTTTAAGGGGATAACTAGTGCGGGTCATAAAAAAAACAATCACATGGAAACAATGCAAAAAAAAAACATACAACAATGTCGTCGGAATCGTTGAGCACGAGTGGACACTTGTGTAAACGCAAACTGTTTAGGGTCGTAACACGCAAAATATGCAATGCGAAGAAGCCGACTGCGCTTTAATGGCTTTAAAAATTCTACAACACTACAACTAAACAGAGTGCTTCGCTTTTTAGATGTGCTTGTTTACTAGGCATTTGAGGTTGAAGTTATTGCGCGAATCCTCGTGTTCATTCCGCATACCGTCGAATTTCAATACGCTAGCTCATAATTATAAAGTCGCGAAGTAGGAGCTGTCGATTTTGTATTACAACAAAGTGTTACATTCTCAATGTACGCCATTTGACTGAAATGTATTTAAATGTATGGAACTTCAATTCAATTTATGGAAATTTATATCCAAAGAACTTTCCATTATTTTTGGATACCAAGTGCCGAGTTTTTAAATGGAGACAAATTTGTATTCAACTAGAACACAGAATAATTGAGATGTCGGGCTAAAATGTATTCCATGTGCTGTACATATGGTACAATTCAATTTCGTTTATCTGGCTACCACGAGCACCTTCGCACCGTTCGATGGAGCCAATTTTTGCACACAGCCGGAATATTGGCAGCTTCGCTTTCGATTTTGTTCCTGAGCTTCTCTATTGCTGTTGGTCTGTTAGCATAAACTAATAACTCAACTCCACAAAAATAATTCCAACCACGTTAAAACGCAAGATGGCCGTACGACCGGGCCATTTTTTTTTAGATTACATGACTTTCAAAATCCCTCCTCAATAGATCAATTTTGTGACCGGCTGAGCGGCATGTCGTTCCATTCTGTTGGAGTCAAGTCCATCTAATTGTGGCCGCAAATAGCTTTCCAACATGACACGATATATAACTTCATTGAACGTCACATGGCGATCACTTTCGTCGACGAAAAAATACGATCCAATCACACCTTCCGTAAGAAATCCATTCCACACAGTCACTCTTTGTGGATGCAATGGAGTCTCTAGAAAAACATGTGGGTTTGTTGCTGTCCAATAACCCATATTTTTCTCATTGACAAAACCACTAAGTCAAAAATGAGCTTCATCGATGAAATTCAGGATTCTTTTTCAAAGTTTTGTAGAGACGGATTGGAGATGTTTCGGTTCCTCAAATGATTAAGAGGCAATAGTTCCCGGATTGATTGTACCCAAGATCAAATTAACTAAATTCGTTACAATGTGGTTTCAGTGATTTTCAATTCCTGGGAAAGGAGTGGAATCGCACTAATCTCGCTCATTTGGAGCAGATGCATTTACGATTACGATATTTTCGGTATTTTGACCGATGCATTATTTCACTGGCGCAGGAATATCCAGTACTTAATATTTTGACTTAAATTTATCTACTGTAGCATCCATAGCTTGTCTGGTGAGACGATATTCGCGCCCGAAGTAAGGACACAAAATTGCGACCACTGACTCAGGGTTTCAGTAGCAAATTTTAATAATTTCCAAACTTGCTGTTTCTTGAACTTCACCGCGATAAAAATATCAACCATGTCTGATGTTTTCACATTAATCCCGTAGAAAGTGTGAGGTTGCATTCGTATTAAAATAAAACCTGCTCTTTCCCTTTTAAAAGCTCTACACTATAATGTCATTAAACAGGTAAATTTTGGAAAATAGACAAGGTGCCTCCTTTCAGCAGGCAGGTTCTTAAAAGTTAAATAAGTCCTCACCAATTTAAATAAACTTTCGCGTTTCCAAGACTCATCGCAATAGATCACGTTTGAAAGTACGAAACGTTTGAAAGTACGAGTATTAAGAATAATCCAGAAGTAAAGCACATTGGGTGACGTATAAATTGAAGCCAGAGAAAAAATGTTCAGGGTCCTAATATATTGCAACATACATTTATTATTCGTTTATTTATTTATTTATTCCATAAATACTAGTGTAAAACTAACCACCAATAGTGTCAGTAATAAGTTATAAATAGCAGCAGTGTCATAGAAAAACATGGTGCCTAAAAACCTGTCCAAGTTTGAAACATTCATTCCGATTTTTTCATTGGAATGTGACTTCAATGTCCTAGTCCAGCATACCAACGAATTAGTCTCTATTTTCCTTATGGGCTTTTATTATTTACTCCACTTGACTTTTATTGGCGCTATAAAAAATTTTCACGCTCTTTTGCACTCGATCTCGTGTCGAGCTTCGAAATCCTGAGGGTCAGTTCAAACAATGCCCTTACCAGACTGTTTCAATCTAACGTAATGCAAAGTTAGCGTGCCACTGCCCAAAATAGGCATTTTATGTTAAAAGTAATTATTTCATTACTATCAAATATCCTCGACTCTAAATCCCACCCTCGATCCGTATCCTTCGTGTGCGTGTGTAGACGCAATTGTTTCCACAAAATCTACTTTTGGTTTGGAATTTGTATCGAACGGAAACGATTATATATAATTGACAAGAGAAACTTTGTTAGATCATCACCGCACCCCGCTTCGATGGGGAAATTGAGTAAAACCTCACCCACCCATATGGTTGCCATACATCCAGACCTTGAGTCGACTTATAATGAAATTAAATCACATCACGAGCGTGATATCCGCATGAAGCACGTCTAAATTCCTGCCTTCTTGCTAAAGAAGTTTAACCGACAGAATCCGATCAAAATTTACGACATCAAATGTTCGGGAAAAGATGGGACACAAGCACAATGCGAGAGCGTTTCCACCGAAGTCGGAACGAAAATAAAACATCCAACAACTAAGAAAATACAAAAATAAAATTCAATTCATCTAGAACCAGATACAGTATACGAGTACATCACATCGCATCGAATGGCGGCAATTTTTAAAGCGGATATTCGCCTCTTTGGTTCACAAAGTGACGAGGATGCATCCAGACAACTGTGAGACACATTTCGACAATAAAACCCGCACAACAAAAATAGATAGACGTACATCGAACGAGACGAAGAAATAACGTAGGACCGTCGGAACTGGTGGCAAGTTGACATTCGTTCAAAGGAAATCTACACACCAGGAGCACTAAAAGGATATCAAGTGAAGTCCATCGGTTAACGAGGTTCCTGGCATGCATATCAAATGCCCTAAATAACCCTTTTTGAAACAATGACCGTTGCGGGAATTGCGTCTGTTGCCTAACAATCTTGCTTTCGGAAAGAAAGGACTAAAAGGGTCTTGGTTATGGAAATATTGATAAAGGAAAATTAGAGCATGACCTCTACCACACGTCTGATGGATATGAATACAATTTCGTTATTTATGGGCTTCGTGAATCCTTTCTTGCTTTATAGTTTTTGAAACAATGGATGGACAGGCACAGAGTTGAGAAATCGTCTGAGGCCAAACGAAGGGAAACGATCCATTATCCAGGTTATTGGCAGTTCTGTATAACTTCGATGGTGTAAGAGTTGCACATATATTATTGAGAGAAGTTTCGAAAACGAAATCGGTACGGTTTTCGAAAATCTTGATTATCAAAAACGCGTCGGATTCTTTAATGTCGTGAAAATGGTAAATTTTGGAAGTTGGATGAGCGTTTCCCGTTTCATATGGTGGGATCATAAAAGTTTTCGGATAAGAAATGCAAATCAATTTTGGTTTCGCTTAAGAAAATGTAAATGAATTAACTCTTTTTGTTCGGAGAGGAAGTGAATTTATGTTGTAAATAGGAATGTAGTGACAGAAAATGAAGTGTGTCGATGATCTACCGGTTAAAAACAGGAATGGAACGAGTAACTTAATCGTGGCGTCGTCTTGGCTGTAGAGGCTGAATTTTTATCGGCGGTATGTAAAATTGCAGCACATTAGAAGAACGTTTATAAAATATTCAAACGTCACAAGAATTATATTTATATATCCTATATTTAAAGGATTTCTCAATAGGTCGAGTTGGGTTTCTCGTAAGGAGGACATGCTTTTAAAGTTAAATATTGTAAAACACCAAATACCTGAAATAAAAACAAAACTTTTATTTTTGACTACAGCTATGCTAAAGGCGAATGGAGGTTGTGACATTTCTACTATTTTAAATATGACTGCCATGGAGCAACGCCGTTCTTCCCATATTTAGTTCTGTGCGGCATTTTTCTCATTCAAAGAGTGAATGACAATGGAGAATAAAAGCCTTCGTGTCTATGGCAATCACTGAAAAAAAAATGACGGGGATATATATATATATATATATATATATATATATATATATATATCTATATATATATATATATATATATATGTATGTATGTATATATACACATATTCTTGGAAAATTAGCCTCGGGGTGTGAATTTGTACGGAGGTTCTTGAAAAATTAAGAAATGGGTTGTAATTACTCTTTTTTGATATATAAAATCTTGGATAAGAATTGGAAGCCACTTTCATGAAATTTAATTTTGGAACGAAAAAAAAACTAAACGTAGAAGGTATTTGAGGAAGAATCTGGGCGAGATCACACCAGAAAATGTAGTCCTAAATATGCTTTTCTAAAAAAAAAAAAAAAGCCTTTTGTGTGTTAACTTTCGGGTTATGATTATCCAATATATTTTTAACGTGTACTATATAAGTGCCCATGAATTGATTAATAAAGCATGTGTCCATTGGAAATTCAGACCGTTCTATGATGCATGTGTCACTCCTTTCCTCTCCATGGATGTTCTATTCATTCAAGTCCTTTTGGGTGTGTCTTAATACTATCTCCCCATCTACACGAAATCATCTATTAGGTGCCCATCTAAGGGTATTTCAAATCTTTTTTTGTTCTTGCAATAGGACCGTCATAATTTAGTATACGATTTTAGTGAGTGTACGACTTTATTCCTCTATTAATGTCCAATCTTCGGGAACTTATTCAGAGGTTTTATTCTATAGATTGCTTGTCTGTGTACTTAAGTTTTCAGGTAATTTATCTATTCTATAAAAAAGTTTTCTCCGGGGAATAAAAAACTATATATTCTACGACAGATTTAGCCAAATATCACTGAGACATTTCTCACACATCAGCAAACTGTAAATAAAAAAAAAACATATTGGAAAACGAATTGCGGAAACAGTGAAAGTACGAAAGCGATCGTAACTGATGTTCTATTTGAGAACCAAGTAGAGAAGTGTGTGCAGCGTCGAAGCAAACTCGATTTATCAAATGCAATTTAGTTTTAAAATTACGATTGGATTGAAGATTATAAAAATTAAATAGAAATGAAACAGAAAAAGACCAAAATAAGTTGGTGGTGCGTTGATATGTGGCGACTTTAACAGATTACACAGACACAATCGTAGTTAAAAACCCAACGCCATGTGAGAGTCAAAAAAATGGTCGGGCCAGTATTAAAAAAAATGTTTTTTTAAAATTTTATTTCTCCTTCGAAAAGCCAAACCTATAGCGCTGAGTCAGCGCTCTGGGAGACTATTTTTTTCTGGACCGGCTCCATCAGCCAAGCTCCGAAAGATGGTCAAGGAATTCTCCTATCCATTTCACGGAGTCTATAGCTTAATGAGGTGGTATTTCACCGGGCGGTTGGGATTTGGGACCCTACCGACCACTCAATACTTGTGCGGAATTGCACAATAGCAAGAGTCGGCAGTTAAATCTAGGTTTGCCCCATTAAACGCCAGGCACAACCCCCTTACCAACTCAGCCATTGAGGCGGCTTTAATTGGTGAGCTGTTTTTTTTTTGGTTTCGATACGAAGGTGGAAATCCAGAGGCATGCCGGGTTTTTACAGACTAAAACCGCCTCCTGCCAGGCTCATATACCCGTTGAATTAACTGGGGTCGTTCAATAAGTGCGTAGAAAACGATTTTCTGACGAGGTTTGTTCTTGATTTTTTCGCTCAACCAGTGGAATAGGGATGCTGGATTCTCTGTAGTTATTGTTCGTTCTTTTACAAGTAATCGATGTAGGCGATCCGCGTTAAACCCAAAATACCGTCGCCATCATTTTTCTATCTTCGCTTTCTTTGATGGCTGTTGACTCCCAAAATTCAACTGTTTTTCTTCTTCCATTGTCTTTGCAGTGTAGAAGTGTATTCATGTTTCGTCAACAATTATGCCAGGACGCAGACATTTTTCAGTATGATGATGATGATGATGAATAACGTATTTATTGTACTATAATTTAACAAATGGTTAGTTAGGTCTAATTGCTAAATCCTATTTTCTTATTCTTAAAATAATTTACTGACTCTACACGAGCACTCTAAATTACACGATATAGGTTTGTGTAATGCCTTCCCGCGTACAAAATTTGTCAGTATTCTGACGGAAAAATGCAAAAACAGAACATAGTCATGCCCTTATTCTTTACAGATAATAAAGGTGGTGTCCATGTTGTTCACACTCAATTTTTCGTGCAGCTGTACGGTGAGTAATGATGCTTACTAAAAACAAGCCTTTTTTGACACCACAGACACCATTTCTTGGATATTCCACGGACTTATTGAACGACTCTCGTAGCAATCACAACTTATGCGGTGAGGATGTCTCAACCTCGTGAATAGGCCGCCGTAATCTGATGCGTCGGTGCTTCGATTCGAACCTTCTTTAGTGTGGATTGGAATTACGTTCTTCACTTTTTTTTACACGAATGCGCGCAAAAGAGGATTTTGAAGTACCCTTAGAAGTCAGAGCACAGTGCGATCGGATGGAGAGGAAGTGGATAATGAAAGAAGGTGTCGATGTATATTGGTCTTGAATGTCTGTGCATAGCAACGACGACGAATCACATGATCAGGTAGAACATTCCACATTCGTGTGGTTTGCCTAAGGAATGACTCTCTATGTTTATTTGTGCACCCAAAGTCCACTTTCAACGTGAACTGATGCGCATTCACAGGTTGAGGGGTATCGCGGGAAATGTTTGAAGGAGCGAACACATTCAGCAAATTCAGTTGAGCAACGACCGTGGTAATACCTATAGAAAAGAGATAGGCATGATACATTGCGCCTATATCGTCTATAATGACGGAATTAAACGACTCACGGCTGGGTCCCCAATAAGTTTCACTGCTCGTTTTTATATCCTGTCGAGCATGTGTAGTGTAGTCTTGGATGCTCCTGACCAAATATGGGAGTCAAACTCTATTTTGGGACACATATATGCCTTGTAAATAGTGGCCAGGTTGGATGGAGTGATGTATCTTTTGCATCTCTTAAGGAATCCCACACATTTGGCAGCACCTTTCGCATCTTCAAATATGTGGTCATTCCAATTAAGTGTCGAATTTATGCGAGTGCCGAGGATTGATAGTTCCTTGACTTCGTCAATGCAAGTGCCGTTCATCGACAGTATATTTACTTTGCGGTTCGCCTTTGATGACAAGAGGCAGCACTGAGTTCTTAGGGCATTGAATTCTACTCGGTTAGATAATCCCCACTGATATATCTTGTTGAGATCTGAATTCAATGTATCAAGCATAAGTTGCTGGTTGGTAGTGGCGTTCGAAGCGTTTGGACGGGAGTGTTCATATGAGTATGAGAAACTCAACTTGCTATCATCAGCAAACGAGTGAATTGGGTTGTGAGTAATTGACAAGAGATCATTTATAAAGATCAGGAAGAGAGTGGATGAGAGTTCTGAACCCTGGGGAACACCTGCAATAATTTAATGGGAGACAAATTTGACACCATCAAGAACCACTTGAATTGAATGGCCAGAAAGATAGTCTCTTTTCCATTGGATCACTGAATTGTCCATTGCATAGGAATGTAATTTTGACAAAAGGGCTGGATGCCGCATTCCACCGAAAGCTTTTGAAATACGCAATGCCACAACCTTGCCTTTCGCCAAAGTAGTGGATGGAATCGCTCCACTTTTCGGTAAGGTACGCCATCAAATCTCCTGTGAATCTGTTGCCACGAAAGCCACATTGGCGGTCATTGAGGAGGTCATTTGATAATAACTTAATAACCGAATGGAGTTGTCTTATTAAGACGGTGAAACGAGTTCAGCGCATTCAACCCTAGCTTAAGAATTATAGAGTTCCACACTTTCGTTCAAAAGCTGAGCTTTCATGGTAAGTGTTTAGTGATAATTGTCGCACTTAATCGAACGTGAGGACTTACGATTTCATCCGCAAGTGTTTATTAGTCCGAGTTGATTGCCAATAATGGCGCGAAAAAATGAATTATTATGGATAATTTAACAAGTCGCGGATATGGACCTCATACCGGTGGAGAGACTTGCTAAATAAGGCCAAGATCGGTTCCCGGTTGTAGTGCCGATGATGATGATGATTACCAATAAACATTATATATAAAAATGATCCACCTCTGGACTATGCTGAATATCCAAAGTGAGTAGGTCAGATTTGTATCTGTAATTAAATTATATCTCTAACGAATCTGGTTTACCCTAGAACAGGATTTTTTTTCTCTCCAACATTTGTTTGGTATTCAAACCTACGCCTTAATTATAGTTTTTTTTTTTTTAAATAAACGCGCGGACGAAAATGATTTTGGGGTATATTTATATTTTGGAAATGTCAAAACAGTGTGGTGGGAGGCAATAAAGTATCGACGCGAAATGGTATAGACTACAATAGGAAGGATACTTGGACACTACAATACGAAGAATATTTCTTTTTAAACGTTTATTTATTTATTTAAATACTATTACTTGTTTGTTTTTTAGTCTAAATAAACATAAAGCTATAATCTCCTCGTCTTTTTGTTTTAAGGGAGGTTGCCATCTAGACATACAAAAATGACATGTTTTCCTTGAATTTTTTTCTCAAAGATGGAAGCAAATATCAATGTCAAATTTTTAAGTATTTATGTATTCATAATTAAGTATTTATGTATACATAAACAATTTTTTCTGAAAAATAATATGTATACATAAACATTTTTTTCTGAAAAATAATTAAAAATTGTCAATTTAATAGATAGCGCAGTGTGACGATTCGAAAAAAAGGAATCCAATCGGTCTTCATCGTGATGCTGTTTGCAATCGTCTGTAATCACACAACGAAAAGTTTTTTGAAACTATATAATATTTGCTGGAGTCCGAAATCAATTAAAAAAAAATGGCGGATATGCAAACTTTAGGTTCCGAGTTACGTATTTTTTTGCTCTTTAATAATTTATAACCAAAAAATTATGAAAAATGCATCCACAATAAATTTAATTTACTTAAAAATAAAAAAAGCTGATCTATAGACTAGTTTTTGGAATATCGAGGAGAGCAGTCTGGAAAACATGGTTTCGAAAAAAACGCGTTTAAAGTTTCAAACGGCTACACAAGGCCGGGGTGAAAAGTTTCCGGGCTGATCTACAGATGGCAGATCTAATTACTATGTTAGGTTCTATAGTACTTTGTCTCATTGGCTTGTATTCACATTTTCAAGGCGATTGCTCTGTTAGTATATAAAAATAAACGACCTTACATAACCTCGTTATGCTGTAACCTTTTTAAAAAAAAAGATTTAGGGGACTTATTCTACCATCATCATCATCGGCACTACAACCGGGATCCGGTCTTAGCCTTATTAAGCAAGTGTCTCCACCGGTATATATTCGAGACTTCTTAAATTGATCATAATAATTTGTTCTTCCGGGCAAGGTTATTAGCCTTGCGCCAACCTTTTTCAGGATGTCGCTGCATGCATTGGTTCACTACTTGGCGGGTGCCAAAGCAGCCATCCGGGGCTGTCACGTGGAGACTGTATGTCAACTTGGATTGAACACGGACAGGGATCGTTCTGGCCTTCGCCAGGTGAAAGCAGAGACTTTGCTTTGTATGCCCCCCCCCCACCTCTATTCTACACATTATAAGCTATCAAAAATAAAAAAATCTATTTTTTTAAACTTATTGAGAAAACCTGCCCTTAATGTATAAGGCTATTGTGGCACGCAATACTTGTCATATTTTGTTTGTTTTTTTTTTCTTATCCTTAGAGATCGTTTATTCAATGTGGTGTATAACGGTTTTTTTAATATCATTTGGGGAAATAGTAACAAAAAAACTACTTTATTGTGATATATATTTTGTTACTTATAATGAAACTACTTAAACCTAGTAGAACTTAAATCTAACTAAGACTAAATTTACTCTAACTAGGCCTAGTTTAAGTCTACCTGAAACTAATTAAGCCTAAGCAGCTGTGGATTAGGTCCTGCCACGCATCCTCCATCCCACGGGTCCCCAGTCCTTTGACTGCCAGTCGGTCGAATGGGTTCCATATAGCAGGACCCACTCCCGAACGTTTATCAACCAGTTTCAGCCCAGTCGAGCCACCAGTATTTTTTTTTTAATGAGCCTTTCGAAATTAGTTTTGTCTCACGCAGTACCTTAGAATGACGGGGATACATCTAATCATTTCTCACTGGTGCGCTTCGGCTAAAGAAGGATTGTCTGTATTTATCCCTTTAAAGTCAATTTTTACTTTGAACTGATTCGATATTCTCGATTATCGGGTATTGTGGGAAAAATATTTGGAGACATGGAATGTATTCACTGTTTCTTTTGCAGCTGTCGTTATACTATAATATGTATAGGAATAGGATTGGCAGGATTCGCTTTATGTGTGCTCTAATGATTAAACTGAAAGATGTGCGCTTGGGTCTCCAATCAGTTTCACTGCTGGTTTTTTCATTCAATCCAGAATGTGCATTGTTGTTTAAGATGCTTGTGAGTTTCACCAAATATTGAAAACAAATCTCTTCAATTCAGAATGAATATGTATATTATAGCCAGAAAGGTTTTTTTCATCTTTTAAGAAGCTTCATACATTTGTGCTCCTCGATAGTATACTGGTTAGTATACCCGCCTGTCACCCGGGAGACCGGGGTTCGATTCCCCGTCGGGGAGCCTCCGGCGCAAGACTAATGACCTTACCCAAAAAAAAAACAAATCATTATGGAAAATTTAACAAACCTCAGGACTTGCTAAATAAGGCCAAGACCGGCTCCCGGTTGTAGTGCCGATGATGATGATGATACATTTGGCTGCACTTTTAACAACTTCAGATATGTTGTTGTCTCGATTTAGAATCGAATTAATTTGAGTGGCGAGATTTGATAGTTTCCTGGCTTCTTCAAGTGCCTTTTATCGACAGTGTATGTACATTGTGATTCATTTTTGACAACAAGCAGCCCCAGTGGGTCTGAGAGGCGTTGAAGTCTACTCGGTTATATAACCCCTATTGGTAAACATTCATGAGTGCGAAATTCAATTAGTTGAGCATATCTTGTCCCTTGATAATGATATGCGAAGAGGTTCATCGAAAATGTTCGAATGAGTACGATCAGATTAAGGTGCTATTATAAGAGATCGTTTATAGAGGCGAGAAATAGAGAGGGTGGGAGGATCAGAATTAAATTGATGAGATGTCGATTTGATATCATTCAGAATTACTAGGATTCAATGACCAGAAAGAGACTGATTAAATATATGCTATTTCGACAGCAGGGTTGGATGCCAACGTCGGTCGAAAGCTGTTGATATATCCGGTGGGACAACATTGCCTTCAGCGTTGAAGTGGAAGGAGTGGCTCTCCATGGTTTTCACGAGTGCTGGTTGACGCTAATGTCTAGTGTCTCTTTGCGACGTCTCATCACCTTTTTTTACTTCAAGGCTTTGTAATCTTTTCTCATGGACAACCAGTTGACCAAGTTAAAGGCGTTCATTATGTTCAGGTATGTATTATCTTTCGTAAAGGTTGTCAAAAATTTAGTATAAATTGTTTCAGTCGTTGTGATCGAATTCTTATATGAACACAAACTAATAATAAAATTTAATTTAAACGAATTAAAATATTACGGTATCTGTTATACCAAAAATGATCGTTCAGAAAAGAAATAAACTGAGCTGAAGGTCAGTCTAAAATCATGAAAAATATACCACTAACCATATCGAAGTTCCATGTTCTCATACTTCGATTGAATACCTGGATTTAATATTTCGCGCGCTCTATTTGATTTTATGGTTCTCCCTCGAAGTATCAAACCAACCAAGGACGTCCTTAATTAGAACAATGATGACCTTCGCAAGTTGGAACTAATTATTTCGATAGGGTTGTTTATATATTATAGAACTCTACTCGGTTGCCCTTGTACTAAGTTAATTAAAGTATTTCTGCGGCGATCTAATATAACTATAAGCAACTTACCTTTCCGGTTCCCTTTTCCTTCTTCATCAAGTAAGCTTGATTGGTCCAACCGTGAAGTCGGTATTTACTTAAAAAAAACAAACAAATAAACGAGTGCTGCATATCTCTGAGCTTATCTTTTTACTATCATGCAACTCTTAATGAAACAGGAAAGCAAGACCTACCGAATACGAGTGGTATGTGAGATAGTTTTGAACTTGAAATATATTCCAATGTCATTACTGATTTCGAGGAAATACAAAAAAGAAAAAAAAACAAAAACCGAAATTGCTGGTTTTATATGAGAAACAAACGTCAACGCGTTGAACTCCTGGGTCAAGTCTAAAGGAAATATAATTAAACTTACTCAGATCTTAATTCAAGGTCAGAACGCGCAAACGTAGAACATAGCTAAAGGTGTTCCAAACAACATGGCTGGTACTTATCTTTTCAGTCTGATCTCTGTGTGGTTTGTGACAAGCTTAATGATTCATCAAATTTTTAAAATTAGGTTCCAAAGATAGGTAACTAGATTATGATTGGGGCTTGAGTAGCTAGCTGACTTTAACGTGCGCTACGAAGTTGCTATGGAGGACATTTTTGCAGTCTAGATCGCCTCTTGACAAATTATCTTTTTGCTGTTTATTTCCGGTGCTTGAGTTAATAGCTGATGTTCACAGAACAGTAGACGCATTGGCGGGAATTAAGTTGAATCGCGGGGAAACAATAGACGACGACAAGTAAGAAAGTAAGACTTATATGTTATAAGCTGTAGACATTTAAGAGCTGTTGCTTTTTGCATAATGGCAATGTAGGAGTTTTGGAAGCTTGTTTCGTCGTCCGTGTGGAGGAAACATTAGTATTATGTAAATGGACTTTATTTTAACAATTGTGTGCAGTAAGTGCTTTTTTTACAGTTACTTTTCAAATAGTTTGTTATGCCAGTGTTTTTGGCAAGTAAGTGATTTATAGGTTCCGACTTAAGATGTTGTTTTGATTTCCCTCATGACAAATCACCATAAGATCATGAGGAAAGGGAGTTTTGTTCTATACATAATAATCTGGAGCGATTTCTTTTTTGTCATAGGCTTACTTGCACGCGATTCTCTTACCGTGAGGTGTCGATGAAAGGTGTACAAGCGAGACAGGCATGGAATACAAAAAAAAGTCCCCTATGTTGCTTGAAGGAAAATTGAGGCCAAGATGGCAGATGATCCATTCGAACAGCTCGCCCGCCATTTTATTACATTTGGGAAAGTGGATCGAGTGAGAGAGGGCTAGGTGAAGAGAGAAAGAAAGAGATAGATATAAACGATGAAACAGATGTTTCCTTAAAAATAACGTTGAAGGGGGATGAAGAGAGAAAAAGAGACAGGAACAAATTTGAAGAGTTGGAGAGTAAAAGGAAATAAGAAAAAGTTATAAAAAAATCCCTGGCCACATACAGTGCATTTTATCATCTTATCTTCAAGTCTTGGGCAGAGGGCAGTAGTTGAGTAAATGTGTACACATTCTTGGTTAGAATCATTTAGGTAAGTCACAAAAATAGTATCATATTGATATTGTTAAGATAACGCTAGCATATCCAATAAAGGATGTTTAAAAAAGGGAGAAGTTTAATTGCAAAATAAGTTCACGTTTAATCAAATTTTCATGTCACCAGACTATGACAAAAAACTTCTTTATGCAGAGGTTACTTCACATTATAAGTGGGATCTATACTTATACTGTGACGCTGAACATAAAATGGGTGACCATCACAGATGTAATTGCATAAATATTGGGAGATTTGAGCCCCCAATTTATTTTCACAAGTCTATAAAAAAAGTCGTTGGGCTACTACCTGGACATCTGCATCGATAATGCGTCACGTTTTTTATACTTTTTGATACTGTCTATTATTGTACATTACTGTTTTTGAAATGCCTAATTGTATCTTGTTAAAAAATTTAAGGTTTAGTAAATAAAGTCCATAGCTATGAGGTATCATGTTCAGATAAAGTAGTATGCAAGCCGACGAATATCACCACATTTTGCAGTAGAAGGGTAGATCAATAAGTCAGAATCTACTCTAGCCCGAACTCCCTTTAATCGACTGGTATACGTCGAAATTCATACTGGCTATAGCTTGTGCTGAAGGCTGTCTTATTCCGATCCTTTGGATCTACCAAAACTTGATGATAGCCGCTGGCTAAGTCGAGCGTGGAGAGGCAGCGTGAATACCCGAGCTGGTCAAGTATGTCCTCAATATGAGGGAGAGGGTACGCATCACCGCATCAGTTTAGTGAAATCGATCACAACTCTCCATCGGGTTCCTCCATCGGGACAAAGGTGGTGGGGGAAGTTACTACATAACACACTTATCTCAGATATAAGTCGAAACTCAGTGTCAAACAATATACAGCTGTCTGCGTAAAGAAAATTAAGAACTATCTCAACATGATCCGGGTCGACGGAGGCTATTACACATACATTTACTACTCATTTAGGAATCTTAAAGAATTTATTTTTAATATCTCCCGGAGGTTCTTCTGCATTTTATGATTTTTTATAAGTCTGACATTGCCTAAATTGTTTTAAACTCCCATGGTTCACGATCTCGAATAATCAATGGCATGGTAACCCAAGTGCGGGCAAAGTTTCCCGCATTAAGTCCGAACCCCATAACTAGTCTCGTCGCCTCAATGGCCGAGTTGGTAAGGAGGTTTTGTCTTAAGTTTGATTGTGAAAACCTAATTTCAACTGAGGACTCTTCCTATTGTGCAGTTCGGCACAATTACTGAGTGGTAGTATGGGTCCCAAAGCCTACCCGCCCGGAGAAATCCCCCGCCGTTAAGTTATAGGCTTCGCGAAATGGTTGGGAGATATCCTTTAGCATCTTTCGGAGCTTGGCAGATGGACCCAGTCTTGAAAAAATAGCATCTTAGTGCGCTAAAGGTTCGCAAAGTTTCTCGTATTAAGTCCGAACCTCATAACTTGTCACGACTTTTATACAGTAAATAGTTAATTTATTTTCTAACCGCCCCCAGTTGAAGCTCAGTACGTTCTGTCGTATAGATGTGGCAACCTCTCTTCCATCTCGAGTACCGATTTAGCCAATAAAAGGGAGGTGCTGCTAAATAAATAACTGAATTAATAAGTAAGTAAATAAACTATTATTATTTATTTATTATTTATTGGCCTATAGGATACCCAGAAATTCACGACCACACCGACTCGGCTGCGCCATCGATCCCCGTCCCCTGCACTCTCCTTCCACGCTTAACCATCTGACCCGATTTTCTCAAAGTCAGACCTCATTGTTCTCCCATCTCCGTCGCGGCCGTCCTACCGGTCTCTTTCCCGTCGGTTTACCGTCAAAAGTTGTACGCACCGTCCTGTCGTTGCCCATTCTCATCACATGTCCGGCATTTAGTTACACAAGTAACTAAATAAATAAATAAATAAATAAATAAATAAATAAATAAATAAATAAATAAATAACTAGATAAGTAAATAAGTTAATTAATAATTAAATAAATAAATAAATAAGTAAATAAGTTAATAAATAAATAAAGAAATACATCAAATAGGAGCGATACCGAATATTTTCGTATTGGCTAGCCTCATCTATAGGCACAGGATCTGAAACTTAGAAAGTTGAAGAGTGACTGTTTAGAAGTTCCTCTTTTTTGAGCTTTTTGCTCCACTAGTTTACATGATAATTATACCGTATATCGAATATCGTATATCGTATATCGTGTGTAGTATACCAAATTTATATACGCATATTGTTTATCATTTATTGTATACCGTACACCTTATGCCGCATACCGTTTGCGGTGTATGTGTGGGGGTTCTCTACATTCCAATCCACAATTTCAGCCCAATTTCTTCCAGCAGGTATTTTACCCGAAAAAAAGATATATCCCAAAAGGACGCATTACTGAATTCATTATTTATACATGATGTATAATTGAATTCAGTACCACTTGCCATACGGCAACTCCATTGCATTAACCCCATGAGATTTCCACGGGAAATCTCAAAGTCATATTGGTTAGCAACAACCAAGTCTAACCAAACGACGCGGTTGCATCATCGCAAAACTGGTGGGGTAATTTTAAAATTCTTCGAGTTTGGTTCCCACGCTCATAATTCCCAAGGCGTTGCAGCGTTCCATCGACTTCCCCCAGACACGCTATTCGCTGTGGCTCAATAAACTCTTTAGTTAGGCCGATAACACAAAACAATGTTCATCCCATTTCATTTCCCCTTCGCTGAGTGTATTGCACTCTGAGATCAAACCGATGTCCTGCCTAGGTCACTCGGTCATCACCAGATTTTGCTTTCGTGCATGCAATAAGCAAGTCATCCCCGGGATTATTCCGCTTTTCGGTTTCGGTTCTCTCATTCTCTCTAGTCCATCGACTATTGAATTAACCAAAGGTTTTATTCACCTCGATGGACGGGGAAAATGAGAGACCCCAGTATGATCTCAATTGGTTGATCATTGTGCATATCCCAAGAAGACAATTTTCATCCATGATTGGGATCAGTCGAATTTCAACCATCGGTGTGTGCACACACATGTGCGATCAGTGCGAAAAAGTAAAATTTCATCCCACAAGGAGATAAGTCGCGTTTACTCAACCCGGACTGCTGTGCTGCTGAAGCTTGTTTTTTTTCCGGTGTCTGCTGTAGAAGTGTAAAATAATTTAAAAAGAAATTATAAGGGAGTCGATTTTTGTAGTTTTAATTAACAAACAATATCAAGAAGGAAAGTAATCCGGTGCAATGGTTCATAATTAACTAAATTCGATGATTGTGATTTCTTTTTAATTGATAAATAATGTCCAGAAGGAAAGTGATCCTGTGAATTGTTGCATAATTTAACGAAATTGATAGACGGTTTTAAACATCCAGATAGATGAATTTAATATTGAATATGCACTATTAATAAGTAAAAAAAAAAAAAAAAAAAATAAAGACAAACAGTAACAATAAAAAAACAAGCCCAGGGCGTTTTTATTTCTTCTTAACAATTTTCGTCGGAACATCGTCGGGGCTTTCAGTGAATCCGTGTCGTGCCGGCACACAACTACAAACCCCCACATATGATATAGGTACATCTTCTCTTTTAAAGTGCTTACATAATATTTAACATCGCTTGTTAAAATCATAATGTTAACTATATTATAATAGACTATTTAAATAATTCTAAAGTTTTTTTTTTGTAAAAAAATTGTATAAAATCATAAATTGTGTATTTATAAAAGTATAAAGTCATTATATGCATGCGACTTTATATTAAAAAAGAAAGGCAAAAGAACTTTACCTTGCAAATTTTGTTTAGACTAAGAACAATGTAATATATAATAGAACAACGTTAATAAATAAAACATATTTTTAAAGTGCGAATAATTTATACATTAAGAAATGCTATTTTCTACATATGACCAAATCCAAGGGTCGGAAAATCTCTCAATTCACTTAGTGTGACAGGGTGGATTATGAGAGGCGGGCACCAAAGTTAAGCTTTAATGAGAAGGTTGTGTTGTAACACTGTGGCAAAAGAAATAATACACGCCGAATTTGATTTCATGTATTGCCAATAAAGCCACGCTATACACAAAATAAGTGTCGAAGTAAACTTTTATTTCAAAATCGATTCACTAGAGACCACTTTTGGATTTGGAAAGGCGCCCTAGAGCAAGTACAACAATTCTTATTGGTTAATGGAAGAATAACGCTCAAAGATAACAATTTAATTAATATAGTTAAAATTGCAATGAAAATGTTAACAAAAAAGAATTTTTATATGACAGAGTTCGATCAATGTATTAAGTAATCCCGTATTCCATATCAATGGAAAACCTTATCCTCCTTTTTTAAATCAAAATCTAATCATGTTTCATAAAAACATGAGTTTACTCCAAATTCAGAATTAAATCTTCTATCGGAAATCTTTATATCTTTTTTTTTATATTTCAAGGCAGTTTGATGGCAGTTTTTAAGTCGTTTTTTTTTTACACTAATGCACGCACAAAAAGGAAATTTTGGGGTACCCTTAAATGTCAAAGCACAGTGCGAGCGAAAGTTAATTTATAGCTTCTCATTAAGGTTAACAAATGGGGGTTCTGCCCTTATGAAACAAACCCTTTTTAGCCTGCTAATATATAATGGAATACAGATTATATTTAAATAAACGTTAGTACAACTAAATATAATATAATCCACAGACTGTACTAAAAATTATGAATTATCGGTTTTCAAACATAATCAATTTAATGAACATATTCTCAACCACGTAATAAAATTAATGGAGAGATCATGTGGAATGCATTCGTCATCCCGAGTTGCCTCCCACCAGACGCAGCACTACAAGCCGCTTTCTTTCACCAACCCGCAGGAACATAAAAATATCTGTCGATACAAATTAAAATGAAACCTATCGCAAGACACATTTTATGTGTCTGCCAACACCAATTGTCAATTGTCGCCTGACTGCATCGCTCTGCATCGACGCTTCTGTTCAGACTCGAACTCCCATTCGGCGTTTTTGTTTTCCGTTTTCCTTTTTTTTTGTAATTAGATTCCACCTAAACCTTATACCCTGGTGCAACTCTGTGCGCACGGGTGTGAGAGTATGTTCGCACCAAATTTGATAGCTGCATAAATTTAACGTATAAATTCATAATATCTTTATTATATATACGGGCGTATGCGTAAACCGTGGTCCCAGGGAACCCCAAGCCTCTCCGGGCTTCAGCCGAATTAGGTACGATTCCTCTTAGCTTGGGATACCGTAAAAGAATCGATTTTAATCATTAAGCAAGATTAGGCATCGCTATTGTGGTATTCCATGGGTTACGTATATTAGAGACCAGGTACGACATAATTCGTGTAGCGAGGTTCTTCCAGAAATCGAATCTTAGACTTTCTTTGAAAGAATGGGCCCATGATTGAGCAATAATGATATTGTGAATTGAAGACTCCTCTATTGGGCGGCTTTTCTTTAATTCCTTTCAACTTCCTTTTTAATGATTTAATCACAGTCGATGGTACAGCCGCTCTTAGATAGATATCGCAGTAGGTAGGATACACTTCATTCGCTCCGCTGCGGAAACAGGTAGAAATATGCTGACAGCCATCGGTGTATATACCAATGGTGGAAAATAAATAACAGCTATAATGAAATTTCCTGGTTCCCTAAGGAATAACTAATCGGATAAATATGCCGTGGTGCACAACGTTAAAGGAGTCTTAAACAGAGGTATCGTGCAGTGCCGTAGCTAGTCATCCCCGGTACATGAGAAACATTGTAAAGTGGGTTGTCATAGGGGGAAAATAGATGCATACTGTATAACGCTTTCGGGTGAAGTAGGTGACTGCAAAAAGGCATACATGGCGTCTCTGATACTCAATAAAGGTGTAGAAACCATTCAGGGCCATCGTTAAATGGACAACATCTAAAGAGACTGTAATGAGGGGAATAGAAGATAATTTAATTGCGCTTAAAGTGCTGGTGCCGAACGTTTGCAGATAGCAATTCAACGCTAAGAGTTTAATATTTTACTGAACTCAATTCATTTTCTGTCGATCGAATTACATAGGCCAGTTGGTGGAGGAGTGAAGTACAGTTCTCAGCGCACGTATTTTCACGTAATTGGTGATGTCTCTGTCCCACCGACAATGGCCCTTCTCACACATTGTAATAGTTTATATTGGAAAATAATTAAGAACGAATGGGTGTGAAAACCAACACATCTGATTCTAATTAGCGTTGCCGGTTTTAATCAAGGATGAAGTGGTAATTACTATGCATCACAAAGGCCTTTTGAAATGAGCTGTTACTATTATTAATCAGTAAGAATTAAGCACTCAACATTCCTTCAAAGATTTAAAAAGCAACAAATAGTCAATAATTGAAGACACTGAATGTTTAAACACTAAATATATATATAAAAAAAGAAATGTCATTGTAATTCACGAAGATATTAATTTCCTATCACATATTTTGTTGGATTTGCAGTGCAAATAATAATCTTCAGCGGTGGAGTTACAACGCAGTGTAGTTATACAGGGGTGTGGGATCAAATCACGCCCTTGCGCTATTGAAACGTTAAGTGGTAAAATTACCATTTCTTTTATTTATAATAAACTCACACAAAACTTGGGCATTGAAAATGAACCGCGACTTATAAGCCTTAAAAAGACTGGAAATCGATCTTTCCGAGGTCACCAGTTGCTTGGGTTACGCGCCTTGTAGGTTTGGTTTGATTAGGGCCTCATTTATTTAGCGTAATAAAGAAACTACAAATAAACTTTACAGCTAACTTAAAATTAGTTGGTAGATGGTAACCAAACATAGCGCCAGAAGCCAAATATAGGTCGGGTTAGCGACGCAGTGAAGCCAGGAATGGTGAGGAAAAGTAAAATGAAATAGTGTAATCTTAATGGATGACAGCAGGATGCTTTATGGAAGGAAGGAGTAACCAATCAGTTCTACATCGGAAGAGAGATCATTGACAATCAAATAGATAACATTGGACAAGGATGCGAATAGATTACGGACGTGTTATTTGTATTATCAGAGATGATAGACACCGTCGGCTCCTAACGGGTTGCGAAGATCATTTATAGAAGATAAGTAACTATTAAGGCTCCTCGATAGTATAGTGGTCAGTATACCCGCCTGTCACGCGGGAGACCGGGTTCGATTCCCCGTCGGGGAGCCTCTGGCGCAAGACTAATGACCTTGCCCGGAGAAAACAAATCATTATGGAAAATTTAACAAGCCTCAGGACTTGCTAAATAAGGCCAAGACCGGTTTCCGGTTGTAGTGCCGATGATGATGAAGTAACTATTAAGATGACTGGACGCAACCCCAGTTTTTCACGTTGTTATGACGCCGCTCGTCGTGCTTTCTCAAGTGCGAGGGAAGAGCGAGTAAGCGAAGAGTTAAAATAAACGAAAGTATATTACTTTAAAATGTTTTGATTTATTGGTCAATGTTTATTAATTACTTTAGTTCTTATTTTTCCTTAAGTATCTTCCCCTGATGGCTTACTAATTAACTTTGATACTTTATTCAGAGTAAAAGGCCCACTGCGACCTTTTACTCTGCCTGATTAACTCTCTGTTTATTCCGTTTCAACCACTCTTTATATGCCCAAATTATGGACACAGAAACGCAAACGATGTAGCCCATTCCGCTTGGACTTCGACCCAGAACGTATGACCCATATTGAGTCTGTGAGGGTTTATCGGGTAATTGTGTCAGCACGGGAACGGGTTCGCCAATATCCCACCGGACTTTCATACACTTTTACTGCGAGAGACGAATTCCATAATAGGTGCACCAAATAGCATCGCAGGCGGTGACGATAAATAAAAAGTGTCAATTTGATTCAATAATAGTCTTCCATGAACAGTTTAGTTAATTATTAATACTTTATTGGAAATCAGTCTTCAGTCTGAGTCAATACAAATCTTCAAGAACAGCTTAGTTAAGTATTAACACTTTATCGGACATTTTTCTACACTAGCGCCTCTCATTATTTTGACGGGAATCTTTCAAGTTACCATTAAGTTAAAAAGGCAATGCAAATTATTACCGCAACCACTCACGACTTTGCTCTCGGCCTGCTTTGCATCGACTTCCTGAAGCCCGACTCGGGGTAGTAAAAGGGGGATGAGCGCTCGATAGTGGTTGTGACTCGACTCGTGGCGCAGCGTGACCGTTTTTGTTTGTTTTTTGTTTTACTTAAGACTAAATGTTTACTTCTATTTTACAAATATCATTCATACATTAACTTACTGGCTCTTCGTAAGCACTCCAAATTATACATTATTATTTTTCTTATGCCTTTCGGCGTACAATGCGGCGTGACCGCACTGCCACTGTGGCGATTCCGCCAGATCCCACGGCTCGCCTTCCTGAAAAAACCCCCATAACCATAACCCGGGTCTGCACCAGCTTTCGCTAATGCAATTCGCATTAGCATCTTAGATGCTTCACGCATCAAACAGACCCAATTATTATAACCCTAAAATCCCTATAAAGAAAACTTACCTTCATGCATCCCTTCGCATACAATTTTTCATAAGATTTCTTTGTTTTCCTATTTGGTATTCTGAACCAATTCGGCACCAGACAAATTCCTGTAAACAAAATAATTCGGATTGCAATCAATGTAACCGCCATGACAGGGACCATAAATATCGCGCCATCTATTTTCCCAGCCGCGTCATATACCATACATACACATTGCCTGGCAACCTTTTTTGTTTGTCTTACCAACAAACAACCCAAGCAGCTGCATATAATTAGCGCAATAGACGCTGAAACCAAATTCTCCAGCATTTCCTAATGCAAATATGAACCCGGTTTCTATTGCAGCCAGAGATGCCATAAACATCCAATTTGCTTTTAGCACCTTTTTCTCCTAACGTCGAAAATAGCGACGAGGCATCGTATAAACATGACCCTCATTAAAGAGCGAACCATTTGGTCGCCTTTTCTTTTGTCCTTGCCGCCTGCCTGTTTCGCTGTTCCACTGCACGTGTGAATAGCATTGATCTCAACGATCCCACACATACCGCCATGACCTGTATTACAAGATCTGGTTTCCGGATCGGATTCAATAGCATAAACATATCCAAAGAAAAGAATCCGATTCTCCCAGTCGGCAGAGAAACGATATAGGATCTCTGTTGTATGAATTATCGCAATCGCTTTTAGCATCTAATGAGTCGCTGCTATTTAAACAGCTGACCCTCATTACCGAAAGATGTCTTAGGCCGTTACACCATTGTTCTTTTTTTCCTCGTTTCAGGTTTCGTTTATCCTTGGCTAAACGCATCGATAAACACGGTGATGTGTACAAACACACACATACACCACCGCGTCCCCGAGATCGCCTTCCATTGGTCACTGGTCAAAGGAAATTTCACTTCCTTTTCACCACACCACTAAAAACTCACCCCAAACGATCGAATATCGTTAAGTCCATTTCCATCCGCCGACCGCCATGGTCGTTGACGACTTCCGCTCTCCGGTACGCACGGAGACGCGAAAATAATACCGTCGAGTCGAGTAGAGTGATCGGGTTATTTATTAAAAAGTATTTCGTTAGATCCGTAGTGTACACTGTCATATATTTCCCTTTTTGTGCATCCATTCGTCGTCTGTGTAATTGTAACTGTAAACTAATTAAATGTACCCCGATTTGTTTTAAATAAAAAGAACCTCTCCAGAATAAACAGATATGTGTTTTACGTATTTATTTCTGGTGGACAGTGTTTTCCCTTTTCCTGTTTTGGACGTGGCGAAGTTTCGTTTCTTGTTGGTGTTTTCTTCGGTACAAACATTTAGTGACGATTCGGTTGGCGAAACTTTGTCTTAGTGATGCTAGTGGAAGCAGTGGGTGGATGGTAGAATCAGCGTCCATGCCGACGCACAGACCATTTTCTCTCCACAGATGTCCTGCTGCACTTACCAAACGCATAGCATAGTCTACCGCCTAAAGCGATTTGGTCTCACGAACGATATTGGGTTGTGTCAGGGATCAACCTATTATACCTTAATTCTAGGATTCTCGAAATATACTCTGTAGGCAACGTCATATACAAGGCCGAGAACATCACGCACACAACTATCAAACTCGGCCGCGAACAAGCGAACGGGGACGTGATTAGCCTATATAAGACGAGGCGCGTCCCATGTGGGAGGTAACGTTCCAAAGCGCAGATTATCAGACTCCCGAAGACGTGATCTGCGTTTACTACCACACTCAAGACCTACCGGTCTTGTACGATTTCTTTCCCACTATCCCTCCATCCAAGTAGTTAGAGAACATTTGAACTAACCCTGTCCACACTTTCCTCAGATACCTCTCCCCGCTCTCTTTTTCAGATTAGTTGAGACTGTGTTCAACATCCTTACGGATGTGGGTGATTCTAGTTATCGCAACATGACCAGAGACCAGAGACGGGATGAAGGACACATCTGTCCTTGTCTCGCTAAAGTGGGCCTCTCGCCACCCAATTTCTTTTTATGTGGGAGATAACGATTCTGAGGACAAAGTATAAAGGATTAGGATTAAGGATTAAGAAGTATACCCGCCTGACACGCGGGAGGCCGGGGTTCAATTCCCCGTCGGGGTGCCTTTGGCGCAAGACTAATGACCTTGTCCGGAAAAAAAATCGTTATGGAAAATTTAACAAGCCTCAGGACTTGCTAAATAAGTCCAAGACCGGTTCCCGGTTGTAGTGCCGATGATGATGATGACAAAGGATTTCATCATGCGGTACGTGACAATATATGAAGTATTGATCCACTATTACAAACGGGAATTGGCAATCAGCTATGGCGTATCTAGCAAATATACACTACAAATTGTACTGAAGGACGGCACTAAAAGCAAATGGACGAATTAAACTATCAGGGCCGTTTCCTATAACAATTAACATAGCATTTGAATTTCAGTAAAGAGTTGTTGGGAATAAATATTTATCTACATACACGTGGCTGCTGGTCTGATAGTCCTTGGTTACCTGACCTTTCTTTGAGGGCTCGATTACCCGACGCTCTATGCAGCTGAGTGAACGGAGAAGGATGAACGCACAAAAAGCAAAATAAGGCTAGCAACGTTATGGCGTTCGAATCTTGAAATATATATTTGTGTTGTTGAAATTTGAAATATATATTTGTGTTGTTGGTCTTCGACTCGAATGACCTATTGTCGATGGTGCCGACTGTATTTTGTATAATTCTGACATGGGGCCCGTTTTTCGTTTCCTGTATCATGGACTGTATAGCGATTTTAGCGCTAGCTGACTATACGATTTTTTTTTTCAGATCAAAACTCAATGTATTCAAAAACAGTAATCCAGCAGATGTCTTTTAAATTAGTTGTCACGCAGGACTGAAACTTCTTGGTGTTGAGCGAACTAAAATTTTCAACTATATCGAGATTTTTTATCATTCCTCTTAGCTCTATCTTCTACCACCTTCTAGCAATTCAACATGCTGTAGGTTGTGGCATTTCAATACACTGTGACTTGTGGCATATTGCAGAAATTGACGCGGTGTGGATTGTGAATGTTATGTCTCATAAATCTGAAAAAGCAAATACTATATGGCGTCATTGATGGATTTGGAGAAAGTAATCGCGACAAATTGCCCAAAATCAAAAAGAAAAAGAGCTCTTTCACTAAACTAATACATCGTGTCAGAAGTCGATCACATCTATGGCAAAACTGCATGAATTGAATTTCTAATCAGTTCAGAACTTACAGTATTCTTCAGATTTGCCCCCCCCCCCCCCGCGCCCTATTGCTGGAGCCCCCTATTGACAACCAGCGGGAACTTAGTTGCGCAGCTAATTCTTATAATATTTTTTTAAAGAATATTACATAAATCGAACTGAAGGAATCTATTGTAAAAAGTGCAATTGGTTTCCGTGTGTAAAAACCATCATGACAAAAACTAGTGCTTAGGTAAATTAAAGTAGAAGTTAAACAGCAATTGTTACTGGAAAGACGAGGCTGAGGCCCATTCAATTGACCTAGTAATTCCGAAACCTTCACGACACCTTTTTTTCTCTTTTGTGTAATTAATGGGCGAAATGATAACGACATCACCATGCGTGTGCGGCTGGACGTATGTAGGTTCAGTAACCATATCGTAATCTAAACATAAATATGTAGTCCGTCGAAAGGGAATAATTGTACCAAAGAGGCAGTAAATAAATGTAAGAAAATCGTATGTAAATAGAATTTATCATCCAGTTTAAAGTCGATTAACAACTATCAAACTTAGTTTCAACTATCAATTACCATGAGATGGGCAACGAATTTATATTTTACTTCTGTGAAATTATTAGGTTTACCTTATGGGCGACATAACTTTATTTATTTTGTTTCATTTTCCTTTTTTCTCTATCCGAAGATCTTGCCAACATTGTTTTGATCAATAAATTTACTGTAATGACGCACTATTAAATGTCGTATCTAAATAAGTGCAATATTCACCGTTGAATTAATTTACAACAAGTTGTTCTGCTAAATGCCCATTAAATCCTTAATGGGAGATATAATATAACCTCCCGACCACCTAATGATCAACAATAGTTTTCTCACTATTATATTTCGTGTATTTGTTTTTATTAGTAAAACCCGTGAATAGCAGACCCATTCAGCAGCTGGTGCCTGTTACAACCCATTCACTTATAACTCAAATCCTTAGACCATCAAATTGTTAGTATCTCCATCAAAAAGCTACAAAGGCGACACTTAACCAGCGATTTTAAAAATTTATTGAACTATTAATTCGTCACAGTTCCCCGTTCCGTTAAAGCAAAAACAAAACAAAACAAACTAACTAACCAAACAGCGTTCTACACGCAAATAAACAAAACAAACAAATCCACCAAAAAGTCAAATCGAAAAATTATGATAAAAACGGCCATAGATCTTTCTTAGTGCATTCAAATTAATTGGCTTAACAAAACATTCCTCCGCATGTATAATTTATTGGCGGTCGTTTGACGACGCCGAAAGTGAGGCGACGGCAAATCCCGCTTGGAATTTCACCAAGGCCGACCTAACCGGCCTACAGTGGGCAACAGCAAATTAACCCAACAGAGCACCAACTCACCACAAAATCTACATCGAAAACCCTCCTCCCAGCGCCATGCACAAAATCACACTAGCCAGTCAGCCATTTGTTTGCGTGGAACACGTTTTCTCTCTCTCGATCTCATTCGCACTCGTTGTGCGGTATGCCTGCTGCTTGTTGGGAAGTGTGTGGCGTGTACGTTTGGCCGTCGCAAATGCGAGTGAGACAGCGAAATAATGGCTGACCGGCGTATCTTGTTGGGTGTGGACAAAGTCAACCGATCTCCTGAACTACAGTTAACTGGTACCTGAGATTCCAAAGCGGAGCCGATCGATTACAGGACTGCAAATTGTCAGCTGCCTCACCGATTCCCGTCGAGTTCTGGCCGATGCGTTGCAACATCGGTCCTGGTTCACCGGTGGGCCGGCAACCCTGCTAATACGCTTTTTGTGGCACCATAAAATTAAATTTTTACAGGTTTTTGACGAGTTTTTAAACGATTGTAAAAGTTCAGTGCTGTCCGGCTGCTGGCGCTGTTGTTGTTGTTGCTGTTGCACGTAGTTAACTGGCCCCGTGTCGTCCGTCGAGGGTCGACTCGAAGTGCTTCTGGTTTCGTAACGTTTGTCTCCCTCCTCGAGTGCTAAGTTTAGAGTATGTGCTATCACATTGCCCCGCCCACTTGGTTTTGGCTTTTTATTCATTTCTATAATTATCCCAGCGGCGTGCGTAATAGCGTTCCCCTGATTTATTGGGTATTTATTAGATATTAGAGTAAAACAGCTCCTGATAGCGTCCTACTGGCTTCCGCCGTCGCAGGTTGACAATTTATTTATTGGGACATTCGGACTGGCGCTGCGTAGCCAAATTTTCACGCGATAGTTGGGAGTTTGCCCAGGTCTCCCTCTCTATTTTTTTTTCTGTTATCGATTTTTATGAATAATTTTATGATGTTTACTGCTTAATTTAATGGTATGGGATTTATTACAGCCATTTGAGTTTTCCATCCCTTTCCTCCCTTGGATTGAGGGCGAGCGTGTAGAAATCAGTCTCGGATTGTTGTTTGAGTAAGATGTCAACTGTGCTAATGGGGAAATGCAGTTAAAAGTATTGTAAAAATAAGGGTGTTGCTATCATTACCTGATGCTGAGGCAACATTTATGTCACGGACTCACAAGGGTGGATTCAGATAAGGAAATTCAAAATTTTCTGATAGTAGAAATACAAGATTGATGCTAGGAGACGTTGAGGTACACTTGGAATACCTGCCGTGTCGATGATTTTAGAAGCACAAATGTCCTGCGTTGTAAGTTAAGATACACTGATGCAATGTGATTTAATTGCGACCTTATTTTTGAAATGTTTTTGAAAATAATCCGCTTTAGTTAGTACAGTGGTTTTTGTTTTCCTATAAAGTAAGGACGCCACATGAACATTGAATAGTTTTCTAAACTATAATGTAGTTCTGTTTACCTATAGAGCGATTTCGTAAACAAAATATTTCAGATCATTATATAGTATAATTGTCAAGTCATCGAGAACTACTGTGAAGAAAGCTTCTAAAGTCGAGTCGAAAAATGCTTTTTTTGGATTTTTTTTCCTATTGAACTACCAACTAACTCAGTATAGTTACTTATTTACAGTTACTTACTTAAAGGTCAAGTAAATGCCGTTGAAACTTCTTAATACCTTTTAAATGGAATTCATTTTTTTTTTTTGGCTCGAACGAACCATTTTACCTTGTGTGGAATTCTTTAATTTCAGATTGCCAAACTAAAATATGACTGAACATTGTTGGTTACCATTGAGTGGGGTTGGATTTGACCGCATACGGTCTGAAATTATCGAACATGGTTGAATGTGGTGGAAAATGAACAAATATCGCCTTTCCTGGGAAAAGTAAAACAAAAAAAAAAAAATATGTATATATATATATATTGTCGATATTAGTCGATTAATCGAGTATGGCGGAATATGATATATGTAATGCAGTCAAATATCGACGAATATCGTCGAATCGGAAGAATATGTTGCATATTATCAACTATGATAGAGTACAGCCGAGTAGTGTTGAATATGGTCGAGAAGGGTTGAATATGAACGGATGTAATGTAATATGATCGAATATTCTCTAATATTGACAAATATAGTCTTCGAGGGTAGAGCAGGATCAAATATAATCGAATATGATCGAATACGTGCTATCGCATACGAGGTGGTCGAATATAGTTGAACATAGTGGTCAAAGAAGGTCTAACATGCTCGTTATGGTGAGATAGAGTCGAGTATGATCTTATGTGTTCGAATATTGTCGGTCTATGGTCGAATATTGTCGGTCTATGGTCGAATATTGTCGGCTATGAACAGATGCAGTCTAACATGGACGCTCATGGTGGGATAGAGTCGAGTGTGATCTTATGTGTTCAAATATAAACGCATATGATCTGCTATGGTCGAATATTGGCGGATGTGATCAAATATGGTCGAGTATGACAGAATAAGGTGAAATAAAGTCCAATATGAAAGAATAGAGTCGAAAATAGACGAGTAGGGTGGATGTGATCGAATGTGGTCCAATATGTTTGACTATGACAGAACTTGGTACAGTTTGACCTAATAATGTCGAACGGGATTAATTATGACCGAATATGACCAAATGCGATCGAATACGATAGAATGCTCTCGAGCAGTGCCAAATACTATCGAATATGATCTAATATGCTCAAAAGTTATTGAATATAAATGACTTTGATTGAATACGGGCAAGAATGGAGAAACAATCGAACACCATCGAATGTGGTAGCATGGGGTCGAATATGAACGAACAGAGCCGAAAATATACGAGTAGAGTGGATGTGATCAGTTGTAGTCCTATAGGCTTAACTACAACAGAACATGCTACACTATATGTGTGCATATATATACATACATATATATATATATATATTGGAAAATCCGATATATGTATATACATATATATATATATATATATTAGGTGTACAACTTTGCTTCCGCCGTTTTGAAATAGATGGCTGTAGCGGTAAGTGGTAGTTGAAATAAATAGATCATAGATGTCATACAATAAGCTTAGGTATTTGTAAAGATAACGCCATCGAACTATTAGTCGATTTGTGTCTGCGTCAGAAAGTTATTCTCGATTAAACATGTCAGCTTACGAGCCAAATTCTCGTCATTTGCGGGAGGTTTTAATTTTCTGCTTTAGTATGAAGAAATGGATTCGTATGCTGCCCGAAAGATGAGAGAAGGTAGTGGCCAGCGATGGGCAATACTTTGAATCATAAATGTGTAACCAGTTTTTTACAATAAAGCCTCGAATTTCGGCGGAAGCAAAGTTGTACACCTAATATATATATATATATATATATATATATATATATATATATATATATATATATATATATATATATATATATACATATATATATGTATGTATATACATATATCGGATTTTCCAATAGGGACTTGACAACTTTTTTTTTAAATAAAACGCAAACCGTTTAAGATATTTCAAAAACGTTATTATCGGCTTGAAATAAACTCAAAACATTTATGAATGGAACTCGACTTCGTTCATATGGTCACCGCGGCCACGTTTGCAGCGGTCGATTCGTTGGACCCAATTTTCGGTGACTCGGCCACACATTTCGGCCGAAATGGCCGCTATTTCGCGTTCAATGTTGGCTCTGAGCTTGTGGGGGTTCTCTATACCTCATGGAGAACCAACCCACAACGCCAACCAATCTTGACCGCTAACAGCGCGCCACCCTACCCTAACCTGTAACCCATCTCAAAAAATGCAAAAACAAATCCCAATCTGCAACCGCATACATCCCAAACCTAGCAATAAAACACATCCCAAAACGCCCAACAGAATACAATTCAACAGAATATATTCTAATCATCCCCGCATACATTTTCCCAAAATCGCTTCGATCAATTCTCTACTTAATTCATATTCCCTCCTTGTGACCAAGCAATCTTAATTTCCCCGAAATTCATATGTGTAACAAAACACATATTCAAATCCACAATGGAACATTAACCATCACCACTATACCAAACCGCATACATTTCCCCGAAACTACCTCGGTTAATAGCTTATCTAAACGATATTCCTTGCTTGCACCCAAGCAATTTCAATTTCCCGGTATACAAAACCAACGAATCCAACTCAGCTTGTACGGCGAGGACTCGCTGGAACCGAATTCTTATGCGAGCATAGCAACTTTTCTCAAATTTCCTCGGAAGTGGCATCAAGTTTATTTCAGCTACGACTCAACCACCACGACGCGATGAATGGATTCTTTCCATTCGTTAGTCAGCCGAGATCCAACCGCGACCGAGTGCGCATCGCCGCCTGCAAGCATTTTGCTTAATTTCAAATGTTTCTATTCAACCCACCCAGTCGGAGTCGCTCACCAGGACCTGACGTGCGTTTCGGCCACCTTACGTTTGGCTACCCTTGCGTATCAAACAGCCTTTTCTGATATAGCGCGGCGCAACTGTTAGGAGGACGCGGACTTACCCAACCACCAGGCGCCGAGGGTCACGAAGTGTCTCGAGGTGCTATTTTCGAGAGTCCGCGTTCGTTGTTAATCGGGTCGAATTGCAAAAATGTCGCTTAGGGAATCAAACACAAACCAAAACTAAGGCCTCTCGAAACCGTGGTTAAGTGAAATATAGTACTAGTGTAATCCTAAATAAAAGGGGGAATCAATCAATAAACAGATAAGTGAAGACGAAATAAAAAGAGAAACATTAACATTAAAACCGGACCAGTGCGTTTTATTTCTTCCCTTTCTTCCCCATTGGTGAATGCTGTCGGCGTTATTTACACAGTGACGTGTTGGGGGTACGGTGAGCCGCGTCCGTGCTGGCGCATACATAGCACTCCCACAAGCTCTTCCAACGTCGTCGCCTTGTTGGCATAGACCAATGACTTGACGTAGCGCCAAAGAAAATAGCCTAGAGGGGTTAAATCGTACGAACAAGGCGACCAACCGACTGGCCCTTTTCTTGAGATAACACGCTCATCAAACTTACTCTTCAATAAATCGATTGTATCGTGTGCTGTGTGGCTTGTGGCACCGCCCTGTTGAAACCACATGTCGCCCAAGTCCATATCTTCCAAATCGGGCCAAAAATAATCGGCAATCATGGCGCGATAACGATGGCCATTTACAGTAACATGATGATCGTTATCGTCGACGAAAAAATATGGCCCAATGACGCCGCCGGCATGCAAACCGCACCAAACAGTTATTTTTTTTTGGATGAAGTGGTGATTCATGAACGACATGTGGATTTTCACCCGACCAATAACGCTTATTTACGAACCCATTCAGCCTAAAATGAGCTTCGTCACTGAAGATGATTTTGCGATGAAATTCATCATCTTGGCGCATCTTTTCCAGAGCCCAATCGGAGAACGTACGTCGCTTCAAATGGTCCATCGGCTTCAATTCTTGAGTCAGCTTGATCTTGTATGGGTGTAAACCAAGATCCTTACGCAAAATTCGCCATAAAGTGGTCTGGGCGATGCCCAATTCTTGAGAACGCCGTGGAATTGACTGATTTGGATCGTTTGCTACGGACGCCTGAGCGGCAGCGATATTTTGGACACTTCGACCAACCCGTTGTCTCACTGGCACGGCAACATCACACAACGAATATCTAGACTCAAAATTTTTTGCACTAAACTTGTTATTGCCTGTCTACTAGGGCGATAATTACCACCGAAAATTGGAGTTAACGCTCTTAAAGTTGCGGTCACCTGCTCCAAATTTCGGTAGTACATTTTTATAATTTACAGACGTTCGTTCGTGCACTTAACCATGATGAAAATGTTGAGTTTACTGAATAAATTGACCGTTTTTTTTTTGTTTTTTTTTTTTTAAATCATATTTCTCTCGGGAGAGACGAACCTATAGCGTCGAATCGGCGCCCCGAGATGTGACCAAATAACCGTTGCAGTTTTTTCTGAACAGTTGCATGTTGTACTGTTCCGGAAGGACTTGTGGGGGGAGAGAATTCCACAGCTTTCCAGCTCTGTAACAGAACGAGTTCTAATGCAGAGATGTTTGCCCCGTCGGGAGATGAGCCGCAAAGTGGTGCGATCCGTCGGATTGTCTATAACCAAATTGCGCAATACCAAGAATCTCCGAAGAACAGTACCCATGATAATATCTGTAAAACAGATAGAGGTCGGCTACGCGCCTTCGATGTGAAAGCGACTGTAGTCCCGACGTCAGCGCCGTGTTCCCGATCAGGCCAATCGTTTGTGTCTGAATGCTCTCAAGTAGGCTGGGGGTATGCTTAGGAACAGAGCTCCAAACATGAGAGCAATATACGAGGGCCGGTCTAGTTTGGGATTTACACGGACGAAAAAGTAGGGCCGGAATAAAATATTTCTTGCCTCTAAAAAGGTAACTCAGTTTTTCTGAATCGGACCTGGCGACGTTCGACTCGTGATTATGCCACGATACATTCCCGCAGACCGTGATGTCGAGCAATTTCAAGTGTTCTCCAGATTCGGGGGTCTGGCCATTAATGATCAGCTGTGGAACCGATGATCCACTTTTCTTGTGAATGTTGTATATTGTGTCTTCGTTGGATTGAAGTCGACGAGACTGGCCTTTTACCACTGCAGGACCTTATCCAGATCCCGATTCAGAGAGCCGATCTGGCCACATCTCACCTGATTCGACGTTGATGCACTAACCGCCCGATCTCTCGAAAAAGAGGAAACAAAGGTACTATCATCTGCAAAACTAAACATTCGGTTATCCGTTGACTACAACAAATCATTTATGTGGAGCAAAAACAAGGTTGGAGGTTTTGTTGTGCGCATCCATGTAGAGGCAACCCCATGTTTAAGTTCGTCTCAACATCGTTTTGTTTGTCGTCCTTTTTCCTTTTGCAATCTCTTGGGTACCATTCTGTTATTAGTTTTGTCTATTTTTCTTTTGTTTGTCGTAGAATATGTCCTGTCCATTTCCATTTTAGTGTTCTATGAACCGTTTGTACATATTTGAACTTGGTAGCATTGTTGTGTTTCTTGTAGGGGTTTTTATTTCCAGGAAGCGTGTCTCCTAGTCCTTAAAAGGACAAGGCGATCTCTTAAAATTTGACCGCTCCTGAAAAGTTGTCCTACAAAAGGGGTCGTTGCCGTGCTTCCTCTGAGTTCAAAGGGAAGAGCAGCGTCCTTTGATTCGGCCTTCGTCCTGATGTCTTCAATTGGTCTTCCGTGGGTGCCAGGTGATATTTAGATATCCGTGGAAATGAAAAGTCGTATAGTTTCCTTTTTGAATATGATTTTATTTGTATTATTCAGGATTTTCCTGGGGTAGTTCCTCCAGGGACTGTGAATTTAGACTGCGGCCCGGAGATCACTATACTGTTCCTTTATAAACGATAAGGAATCGAAAATTGTATCCCAAAGATACACATTTTCGTGCAACAATCTCGATTTTCGATACATTTCGTGCGATGCTCAATGTTTGTTTTAGATAAGATTCAGTTTTCTGAATCTTCATCAATCTATTTGCATATGACGATTTGAAATGGTATTTGAGTATTGTTTGCTTGTGGCAAATTCGAACATCTGGTGTGATTTGCCATGGATTTGGTTTGTTTAATTTTCTGGGGAAATTACCAGATTGAAATGTATTTCTGGATTTTGAATTGAGATTACGCCGTGGGGCAAATGCAAAGCTATAAACGAATATTTGATATGTTTGTTGCGAATTTTAATTTTAGTTTAGGTTTTTTTGATTAAATTATGCCGTGGGGGCAAATGCAAAGCGATAAACGAATATTTTGGTTCGTTTATTGCGAATTTTGGATCATGTTTGGGTTATTGTGGGTTTTGATGGGTTTATACATTTGAGCGTATTATTGCTGGGATTTTGGATTAGGAATGGGGGAAAAAGGTGGTAGGGCTTTTTGGAGCACTACAGCATCTTTAATGTCTTTTAGGCGGACTTTGTATTTTCTTCTGATACTCATAACACCCCTTTTTAAAGAGTTTTGGCAGACCCTTAATTTGCTTGCCATTTTGTCTGTCAGGGCACAGGTTTGACAGCCATAAGTTAAGCATGGGAATATGCACATGTTGAAAGCACTTTCTTTTTTCTTTTAAAGGCATATCTCTGTTCTTCATCACTTCGCTGAGTGACCAGGACATTCGCCAGGTGTTAGTAAACCTGCTGTCAATTTCTTTGTCCATTGTGTTTTTCGGAGATATTAGTTGGCTTAAATAGATGAATTCATCCACGTATTCAATATTTTCATTGTTAACTTTTATGGCACCTTTATGTTTAGACTGCGTTACTAGTTGTGTTAAATTGTACATGATTGGCTATGGTTTAGTGTTACTTAATGTCGTCGAATATGGTGAATTTCGGTGAATCGAATGTGGTTGGATGCAGTCGACTACTCTTGGATGTCAAATACACCGCTAGCGAAAGGAGATTGCGAGCCCGAGAAATGGAGATGTCGACTTATATTGGCTAAAGATTACAATCACACGAAAACAATCGTGTGCTCTGACTAAAGTCGTCTCTGTTTATGCGTATGTCTGGCATTGACTTTAAATGAATGAATATAAGTGCCCTTTCTGATGGAGGGTTGTCACCGGAAAATATCCGAAAAGTGGAATGCATTCCTATGTTCTGTTCTGTTGATCACCGATCGTGATATTAAAACTATTTTTTTTTTACACTAATGGTCACACAAAATGGGATTTCGAAGTACCCTTAAATATCAGGGCACCAATGGTTATATTTGTTAAGGTTGGAATTCAATGTATTGAGCACGTCTTGCTGCTGATTGATTATGGGGTTAGAGAAGTTTGGTCGGATATTTTCGGATGAGTATTAGAAACTCGATGTGCTGTCATCAGCAAATGAATGAATTGGATTGAAACTAATGGATAAGATTTGGTTTATAAGAATGGCCAGCGTGCGGATCCTTCAGAAATTTGATGGAAGGCCAATTCTATACCATTCATAACTACTTGGATCGAATTCTGAGATATGATCGAATTTAGTAAAATGTAATTATTTCCGGTTATACGTTATTGAATAGAGTCAAATATGTTTGAATACGCTCAGTTCGACTCCTGATGAATGTGATCTTTCTTCTTGCAAGAAGAGGGCAAAATGGAATTTTGGATTCATCAAAATGTTAAAGCCCATTGCGGGTGAAAGAACAGAGAGGGGATACGAAAAGGAGGTATTTTGTCCCAAGAAAAATACTCAATCTGAATTTTAAGTTCTCGCTGACTCCGTTCAAGATTTGTATTCTGCAATTTTATGCTAACATAACATTGAGGAATAATATCTTGAGTTTTTTAAAAGCGGCGTGATTTAAAACCGCCACAGAATCGCTATCTTTAAAGTCTAGAAACTATCAAGGTATATATTGAACAGACGAAACATTTCGCATTCGTGCGGTTCGATTCAAAGATAGTTTTCCCGCTTTAACCATACGTCCAAAATTACTTTTCAACTTAAATAATGCGTACTTTCTGATTGGCGGTATCGAGGAAATATGTTTGGACACACTCATTACATTTTCTTGGGCAGTGGTCATGCGCAATTGTAGTTAAGGGGAGTCGAATGCCATCTAGCGTGCCCAAATATCTTTAAATGTGCAATGAAATTTGATTGGAGATGGTCGAAGGTTTCCAAATATATTTGAATGGAACTCGAATGTTGTTAAATGTGATCAAATATGCCCGTATCTGATGGTATATGTTTCAATGTGTTCGAATATGGTTCATTATGATCGAAAATGGTTAAACATTTTGGAGTGCGGTTTAATACTGTTAAGTGTGATCGAAATACTTGTGTAAACACGAAATTAAGCCGAAAAATTGTAACTCGCATGGTAGATAGCAAAAATTGTCTACATGGTTTCTGTATATTTGTTAAATGGTACTCCTGTCCTCGATCTTAATCAGTTGTTGACCATTCTTGGGGTCAATTTCCGTTGGTTAATCATTGTACCGTAGGGTGTTATAAGATAATTCAGTGAATGCTACGTAATAGTCGATTCCTTGTAATTGCTTCCTTACTTAACCACAATATCCTCATCAGATGATCGATGTTTGTCTTACGGAGAGCGTAAAGTTGATAAAACTTCATTTCAATGCTCACAGTATTGGCACTTGTTGAAATATTAATACCCACAGCTCAGTTACTTTTGGCCTTAAATGAGAGTGGTCTTTTTAACGTGGACAACTTTTTCCATCTCTGATATCCAGAACCATTACTTTACTCATCGTAAACACAATGAAGAAAGGATATCATTATATCTGTTTAATTATTCGAACAACCAACTGCAGGCCATGCATAGCTAATCGACGAAAAAAAAAGAAAAACAAAAGAAAATTCAAGAAAACCTTTTAATACTACAGCCGGCGGCTTATATGCCGAAGGCAATTAAAGCAACGATAACAGAGTCCAAGAAATCACTTATCTTCAACAGCATTAAGCCTCATCGCTGTGCCGAGCGGTCTTCTGTTCTATACATCATTTAGAAGGCGATTGCAAACGCCGCCATCTTCCCCTCGCAATTGGATTAGCAATTAGTAACAAATAACTTCTCAATGCACCCAGTAATTGAAATATTAATTTCATCTTCTGGATCCTCATTCCCTGCACTGAATTTCATCATTCTGCTTGTCAAACAGCCAGCCAAGCGCACCAAACTCCCTTGTTTATTGTGTGGATTTACTGAGTGAAATTAAAGAATTTCCTCATGTTAAACCGCACGAACAGTAAACATGACACGAGATACACATGTAGCTCGTGCAATCCCTTGCCCCTTGTCCCTCATCGATGGCACAGCAAACACATTACACAACCGCCATCGATTCAATTTTCTATTTTTATATTGTTTCTCCTCCGCAAGAATGAAAATGAGGCACAATCTCGTAGTGTGCTGTTGTGGTACCATCTTTGTCCATCAGTCCCGGTCGTCCTAGATGTGAATTTAGCCAACAACCGAATTTAAGGACATTGGGTGTAGAGAAATAAATGAAAAAAAAAACTACACAAACAAGAAAATCATAAATATACTTAAGCGCCATGGATGAAAGAAAAACATGCACAGTCCATTAACTTTTTCCGTTCAAGGGAATGTGCACGCAGTCCCGTCAAGGCGTCGCTTGCGAAGCAACGAGGGGTGAAGTACGCAAGGAAATGGGACCTACTTCAGGAAAAGGATGTCGTGCTCGAGTGCAATGTATTTCGCTATTAGCGTGCTAAGGCAGTGTTTGGGGCGGAGAGGTATACGTCGATGATTTGTGGTAAAAGGAAACATTCAAGAAAATGGCGCTCAAGGACATGGAATCATATTTTGAAATGGATGCAGATACAATTTCATAGATCTCTGATATTCCAGGAAATAGCATAGAAAGACGGCGACATGTGTTCAAAAGGCTGTCAGTAATAATTCAAAGCAACGCCGCTTGGTTTTCTTTCCCTTCGTTTCTTATCCTTTATACCCCTGACAGTAGATGATAATTTATTTGAATTCTCTAATTTATTAGCATATTATTTTTTTTCCGGAGGAATAACACTTTTATCAGATATTCTTGAAGTACATAGGAGGTATACGAAGACAACCATGGTATATGACGGCGACTATTTTAAAATTACATATCACTAAATTAGTGAAGGTAAGCGAACGGCAACTTCACTTAAATATGCATTGGAAGAGCACTTTCCCATTGCTGTTGTGGAAAATACTAGATATTGAAATACTAAAATTTTGGTAATGTAATGAAAATTCTGAATTGTAGTATTCACTTTAGTATCTGCAATTATAACATTAAATAGTACACTTGAATTATTTTATTTTGTACATTTTTTTTTTGTATTATTAAAGCTATATATGTATGTTTCTACTTCCTACTTGTACTTGGGAGGTCACAGAAATGAGATCAAATACAACAAATGCATTTTGATTTCGGCAGTATATAAATAGTAAGATGACATAAAAATAAAGAAAAACGAAGCAACAAAGAAAACGTACATTAAAAAAAATGGGTGGCCCATCCTATATAAGACCTTATTGATTTAATCCAATAGAGTCGCAACTATTCAGACACGCGAGTCTGTCGCCGAATTAATCATGTGTTTCGTGAAACATCTGTGCACGTGCCACTTTGATTGGCTCAATTGACATCAGATACGGCTTACATTATTTGGAGATAATAAGTGGCTGCAATTACATTTGGGAGGCGTAAACATAAGTTTGTACCCTTAAAAACAAAGAGATAGAGATACGCACTTAAATTTATGGCAGCTCATAATGTGGATTTTGAGATGAGTTTTTAGAGAAATGTGCATTTTTGCACATTTTCAACATGAATATAAGTAAAACTACAAATGTTATTTTGCTGATCATTTATTTAACGTAATAACGTTTATTATAATTTTTTTTAAAATTAAATCGTCGAGATGTGCCCCATCTCGTCGTTGGTACTCCTGCAATCGACTATGCAAACTTTGAAAACTTTGCTGATGCATGCTGCGAGGTATCGCGGCTATCTACTCCTGGATGTTTTCTTTTAATTGGAATATGGTCGTCGGTTTATTAAGGTACACTCTTTTCAGGTATCACTTGACCCAAGCTTTGATTAAATTAACACTTGGACACTCACTTACAACGCGTAATCCGTATTCAATTCCAAGGCGTCCTGCTATAACGTAGGAATCGATGTTTTTGTAAAATTGTTTTACGCAATAAGCACGTTGTTGTCCCATGAAGTGCTCCATCATGACTAAAATTGCATGAAGAGACGCACAATTCCCCTCCACTCGCGCGCCCCTCCCTCTAACGCTTTTTAAGAAATCAAGTGTTGACATTTGCAGAAATGTATGGCCCACCCGATAGTGCTCGCCGTATTTAAATAAAAATACATCGAATGTAGATAATATCAACGCTGGAAGGTAAATATTCATGAAGTGTACATATATTTTCAACCACATTTTGACAGTTATAAATAATAGTGAGGACGATATATAGGCTTGTTTGAGTCGTTCCAAGTATATCATTTATGCTGCGAATTAGGGGTAGTTATATAGCGACGCGGTTAGCAAAATTTTTTCCAAGTGATATCTAAAAAACGCTAAAACAAATAAAGTAATTTATATCGTTTTGAGCTAAGCCAAAAGTTCATCTCGTAGAAGCAAAAGGATGCAAAATGGCAGACGACGTTTAATGCTGAGTATTCAAAAGCCGATTCCCGAAGTCAGCTTCCAAAGATGGCTTTCAATGAGTATTTTCCAAATCAGCTCCTGAACATAGCTTTCACAATTGCGTTAAAAAAAGTCATCTAAACATAAGTTGCAAGGTAAATAACCAAAGCGGATTGCGAAATCCACTTCCAAAGTTCATAGTCGTCTTCTAAATTCGTCTTCCAAAGTAAACTTCCAAAGTCGGTTTCTAAAGTTGGTTCCCGAAGACAGCTTACAAACTCGGCTTCTAAAATCGGGTTCTAAAATCGGTTTCTAAAGTCGGCTTCTAAAGTTAGCTTCCAAAGCCGATTTCTAAAATCGGTTTCAAAAGTTGGCTTCCAAAGTCAGTTTCTAAAGTTGGCTTCTAAAATTAGCTTTTAAAATCCACTTTAAAGTAGGCTTCTAAAGTTAGTTTCTAAAATTGGTTTCTAAAGTTGGCTCCCAAACACGACTTCCAAAGTCGGCTTCTAAAGTTGGCTTCCAAGGTCAGTTTCTAAAGCTGGCTTTTAAAATCGGCTTCTAAAATCCACTTTAAAGTCGGCTTCTAAAGTTAGTTTCTAAAATTGGTTTCTAAAGTTGGCTCCCATACACGGCTTCCAAAGTTGGCTTCTAAAGTCGGCTCAAAAGTCGGTTTCTAAAGTCGGCGTCTAAAGTTGGCTTCTATAGTCAGTTTCTAAACTTTACTTCTATAGTCGGCTTATAAAATTGGCTTTTAAAATCGGTTTCTAAAGTGGAACTCCAAAACGGCCTCCAAGGTTGGCTCCCAAAGACGGCTTCCAAAGTCCGCTTTTAAATTCGATTTCTAAAGCCGGCTTCTAAACTCGGTTTCTAACATTAGTTTCTAAAGTTGGTTTCTAAAGATGGCTCCCAAACACGACTTCCAAAGTCGGCTTCTAAAGTCGGCTTGTGGCGGTTCCGCCAAACCCCAGTGTCTACTTACCCGAAGACCCCCGTGACTAAAACCCAACCCTCCTAGTTTTCCGCTAATGCAATCGCATTAGCACCTTTAAATGCCTCGCGCATCAAGTATCTAATGCATTTAGCTAAAAGCTCCTGGAAGATAATTCTTAACCTCATTCATTAATTCGAATTCAAAATTACCTACCAGAATTCTGTCCAAACTTCATAAATCCCAAGTCCAATTCGGTAGCTTCGGTTGCCAAGCAAATCCCAATCCTATCATATGCATTTTCCCTAGACGAATTCCTGAAAATGAAACAATTTGGTTTACATATAATGTAACCATCATAACAGGGATAATACACATCGCGTCGCCTATTCCCAGCCTCACCATAGTATAATAAATCCCTTTACATACACATTGGCTGGCGACCTTTTTCTCCCTACTATAAAGAATCCAACGCACCTGCACACAATTGGCGCAAACGACGCTGAAACCAAAACCTATAGCATAGGCAAATGCAAATATGAATTGTATACTAATCCTTGGCGGCGATGCCATAAACACCAATTCCCTGTAAATAAGCTAAAACTAATTAGCACCATGTGCAGGATGCATTGCGGTCTATCAATACAGCCGCAATGCACATTCATAGACAATGACCTATATGATCTCTTTGTCCTACATATTTCTGGATCCGCTCCTCATGACCTAGCGGCATGAACAAACAGAAACCCAATTAGCATCCAATGAGATTCGGCTTGTTTACTTAGCCGAACTCACATCTCATTGCGCACATTATTCCCTTTGTTTTCAAATTCGTTCTCATGGCCTTGTCCCATGAAAGAACCAATGTTCACACATACATGTGTACCACTACGATCTTCTCTATAAGATCTGGTTATCTACCCCCAAAAAGAGACTTTACGTTTCTCTTGGGATAGAAAATGCATCCTTAAATTGGGAGAGCCAGTTTCACTGGCCGAATTTCCTTAGCCAGCGAATTGATATTGCTGCGTCGTTTTTCCTCACCCGGTCGGACGGCCCGTCTCCCGCTCCCCGGTTCGCACGGGGACGCGAATATATCCCGGGTCGTGTTTAGTGTTGTGTGGTATCAAGTAAAATCCGTTGTCTGTAAAATAATTAAATGTAGTAAGATTTATTGTGCATAATAAAGAGAACATTAAACAATAACAAAACGATTTCGAAACAACACTTCCGTGCTCTTTATTTCGTGCTGGTGAACGATTGTCCGAGCGATTTTAGATGCGAAACTCAAATATTTCTGTTGGCGATACATCATCTTCGTAAAGTGTTCGACAGAACTATAGCTGGGGACGAGAAGGGAATCAGCGCCGTGCACCATACCCCCCCCCCCCCCCACAGGCTTCTAAAGTCGGCTTCTATAGTCGGTTTCTGAAGTCGGCTTCTAAAGTTGGCCTCTAAAATTGGCTTTCAAAATCGGTTTCTAAAGTCGGCGTCTAAAGTTGGCTTATGAATTCGGTTTCTAAAGTCGGTTTCTAAAGTTGGCTTCTATAGTCCGTTTCTACAGTTTACTTCCATAGTCGGCTTCTAAAATCGGTTTCTAAAGTCGAATTCCAAACACGGCTTGCAAAGTTGGCTACCAAAGACGGATTCCAAAGTCGGCTTTCAAAGTTCGCTTATAAATTCGTATTTTAAAGTCGGCTTCTAAAGTTGGCTTCTATAGTCGGTTTCTAAAGTTTACTTCCATAGTCGGCTTCTAAATTCGGCTTCTTAAATCGGTTTCTAAAGTCGAATTCCAAACACGGCTTCCAAAGTTGGCTACCAAAGACGGCTTCCAAAGTCGGTTTTCAAAGGCCGCTTATAAATTCGGTTTCTAAAGTCGGCTTCTAAACTCGGTTTCTAAAGGTAGTTTCTAAAGTTGGTTTCTAAAGTTCGCTCCCAAACACGGCTTCCAAAGACAGCTTCTAAAGTTGGCTTCTAAAGTCGGCTTCTAAAGTCGGCTTATAAATTCGGTTTATAAAGTCGGTTTCTAAAGTGGGTTTTCAAATCGGCTTCCAAAGTCTACTTCCAAAGTTGGTTTCTAAAGACAATTTTCAAAATCGGGGGTCTAAAGTTGACTTCCATTTTCGGCTTTTAAAGTCGGCTTCTAAAGGCTGCTTCTAAAGTCTGCTTCTAAAGTCGGCTTCTAAAGTCGGTTTCTAAAGTCAGTTTCTAAAATTGGCTTCTAAAGTCGGCTTCCAAAGTCGGTTTCTAAAGTCGGCTTCTATAGTCGGTTTCTAAAGTCGGCTTCTAAAGTCGGTTTCCAAATTCGGTTTCTAAAGTTGACTTCCACAGTTGTTTTCTAAAGTGGTCTACTAAAACCGGCTTCTAAGCTTGGCTTCTATAGTCGGCTTCCAAAGTCGACTTTCAAAATCGGTTTCTAAAATAGGTCTCTGATCGGTTCCTAAAGTTGATTGCTATAGTCCAAAGTCGGCTTCTACAGTCGGCTTCTAAAGTCGGCTTCTAAAGTCGTCTTCTAAAGTCGGCTTCCAAAGTCGGCTTCCAAAGTCGGCTTCTAAAGTCGGTTTCCAAAGTCTATTTCCAAAGTTTGTTTATAAAGTCGGCTTCTAAAGTTGATTTCTAAAATCGGTTTTTAAAGTTGGTTTCGAAAGTTGATTTCTAAGGTTGGCTTCCAAAGTCTACTTCCGAAGTCGGTTTATAAAGTCGGCTTTGACAGTCTGCATCTAAAAACGGCTCCTAAAGACTTTCAATCTCGACATCCACCAACAATTTACAAAGTAGACCCAAAAGTCGGCTTTCAAGGTCAGCTTCCATAGTCGGCTTATCAAATAGGGTTCTAAAGTTGGCCCTTAAAGCCGGCTATCAAAAACGGCTTTCAAAGTCGACTTCCAAAATTGGCTCACAAGGTAAGCTTCTAAGGTCCGCTTCCGAAGTCGACTTCCGCAGTCGGCTTTAAAAGCCGAGACCAATCAACAGCTCATAAGGACAGTGTTAAGGAAGACCTCTTATTTTAACACTAATGCGCGCACAAAAGGGGATTTTGAAGTACCCGTAAATGTCAGAGCACAGTGCACACACACAAACTAGATCCGAAAGTCGGCTTCTAAAGTCAGCTTCTAGACTTAGCTTCCACACTCTTCTAAAGTTGGTTTCCAAAGTCGGCTGATTTTAGCGTTGGCTTACAAATACAGCTTCGGCTGTTTCAAAGCCGACATCAATACACGACTTACAAATTAAACTTTAAGGACAACGTCCGTAGTTGTCTTCTAAAGTCGGTTTCCATAATCAACTTCCATATTTGGCCTTTAAAGTCGACTTCAAATGTCGGTTTCCAACTTGTCTATGGATGTCAGTTGACATCCATGGACGATTTACAAACAAGAACTCCAAAATTGGCTTTCGAAATCAGCTCCTAAAGTCGGCTTCCAAAGTAGAAGGCATAGCATTTTTCGAGTGCATAACTTGGCTAGAGTGTTAGTTCCTTAAATTTAGAGCTTTTCAAATGCCAATCAATCGTTGACTGCTAGTCAAGCGCAACACCATTTGGACAATTATCATACTTTGATACTTTGACTGGTAGTACCTTCGGCTCAGAATATTTCAGATGCCCATCTTATCTGTTAGTGTCGGTTTTTTCAATAGGGACGTAACAATTATGCAGTGGGTATAGTACGCCACCTCAATGGCTGAGTTGGTAAGGAGGTTGTGTCTTGCGTTTGATTGTGCAACCCTGGGTTCCACTGACGACTCTTGCTATTGTGTAGTTCGGCACAATTACTGAGTGGTAGGTAATTCAATTTAATATTAATTTTTTTTTAATTAACCCTTGAGTATCTCTTGGAGTTTGACTGATTGACCCGATCAAGAAAAAAAAAAATTGCTTCTCAGGGCTTTGACTCGGCACTATAGGTTGGCCTTTCCTGGGAGATGTGAAATACAAAAAAAAAATCATTTGGAAAGTATGGAAGCCGCTTATGCAAAATTAGCCACAATGCGGTTTGACAGATTTCCAATTCCTATGAACGGCGTGACACACACTCATGGCCACGTTATGTTCGGTACCTCGATCGATGACGTGCATCACTGGCACCGGGCAATTCAACAGCGAATATTTGTGTCAAATTTATTTATTTATTTATGCAGCCTGTTAATGGAACGATTAGGACGGAAATAAACAGTATGTGCTCTTAAAGCTACGATCACCGCCTCAGAATTTCGGTAGTAATTTTCAATGATTTCCAAATGTTTGCTCGTGAACTTCACCATGATAAAAATGTAAACCTTGACAGACGTGGCAAGCGTTCACATTAAAATATAAAATTCTTATGTCCTTTTTGAAAAACCTTTTACGTAAAATTCGGAACTTCGTCGATACTCATCGTATTTTGAATTACTTTCTACTAAAATGCACGCACAAACAATTTTTCTTTTACACAAAAGGTCTTAGACCTTAACCAAGCTTGTAATATCAATATTTAAACGTCCATCATACTTTGTCTGCAGGCACATGGCAGATGATCAAATACTGCACTGTAATTTCTTAAACTTAGATTTTTTCAGCTTCACCACAGTTTATTTGTTTTTTCACATGTCCACCACCACACTTTCACACTTTCAATAGTACCTTGAGCTTAGAAGTTTTCAGATGCTGTACTTCATCTATTAGTACCTTAATCTAGGAGCTTTTTGGACGCTCGTAATTCTATAATTAGTAGTAAATTAAGATGAGCTTAGAAGTTTTCAGATGCTGTACTTCATCTATTAGTACCTTAATCTAGGAGCTTTTTGGACGCTCGTAATTCTATAATTAGTAGTAAATTAAGATTAGAACCTTTCAACCAGCTGAGGAATTTGAAGACACCTACCTTCCCTACAAAGATTACATCTGTCTTCATGTGATGGAGGCGGGCGATAATGAGGTGGCATCCAGGAGGTAAGCGCTCAACGGTTAATGCGTACAAGAGAGGTGCTTGGTCCGTATTCGAGGGCAGCGTCCAGGAACGGTGAGCTGCATCCAAGAGGATAGCTGAGAGCTGCAACGATGGAAGGAAGTCGGTGGAGACAGCGAAGAGGAAGCACAAGCAAAGTCAGAAGTTTTTATTGCTATTAACTTTTATTTCTTATTATTTAAATCGGATATAACTTGTTGTTCCGTTTGACTGGTGCTGATGATACTTGCTCCGATTGTGTGCGCGCGATGAAGGTTGGTTGCAGACTGACCAAAAACCATTGGTCACGTTTGAATGGATGACAGCTCGATCAACAACAACGACTCCGAATAACCGCCAATTCAAAAAAGGGACGCTGCTGGCCTCATCGTCGGTGACAACCCACCAGCTGGTCCGTGACAGCTGCCACGCAACTGGTATACTGCGAATGTACTAGATTTCTCCAGCACATCCCAGCACATCCAACTGCCAATCCGCAACACTTAAGGATATAAGTTTTCAATTTCTTATATATTTAATATTTAATAGGGGACTTCAATACCAAAATACTCTATGACGTCTTCAATGTAGGCTTCTTTAGTAAGGTCTGACAGGTTTTTTCAAAATCTATTGTTAGATTACGTTCAATATGCTGATGATTGAACGCCTCTTTAAAGACTGTTCCACACCTCGTCGACCTTAAATTGACTTGTTGATTCGCAACACATATTCGATCTACACTGTTGGCCAATGATATGTACTTTGCTCCCTTCCGACCTCCATTCCTAAAGAGATATAATAAAATAATCTCCGAACTCAAGTGAAGATCATGTGGGGTTGTACTCGTAGTATGTGTGCCAGTCAGTGGCACGGATTCTCTATCATCCACCAACGATTTCTTCTCCATTATTGTCGTCAAAAGTCCCAGCACAAAAAGGAAAGGAATGAAATGCACTGGTGTAGTTTAATTAGTTTTTATCGTTCTTTATTGTTCATTCAAATTTACACTTTTAACAAATAGATGTAAGGTGGACGTGCCAAATTAATATCTCGTCTTTTCGCCAAGTAAGTAATTGTAACCAGTCTATTTTAAAAGGGCAACGTTTTTCTCTTTCTCGATTGACTAACGGGACACTACGTTCGTCTTACAACACTTCCCCTTTACTTCGCACTCGAGCGTGTGCACCAGCGTGCACACGCTGCGGCAGTTGAATAACGACTCACTTGAATTAGGGATGAAGATGGTTAATTTCTGCTTTCGCACAACGATCAACCAATGGTAATCGTGCTCTCTTATGCATCCTTCAATTCCCCACGCTCATCGAGGTGGTTAAGTACTTGCGTATTCGTTCGACGTCGGTGGGCGTAGAAAGGATGAAGAAATCAAAATGAAAGCACAATAACACAGGGTTGATCTGGCTTAGGGTGCGTGTATTAATGCAGTCTCTGAGGTGTTCCACTGACGTAGTGCAATGTCTGTGGTGACCTCGGAGTGCATTGAACTATAGGGAGACAGAATTGTGGAGAGAGGAAAGTGTAGCTGGTGCAATTCACCTACGAAAAGAGATCATTGATCCCCAGTGGATAGAGTGTCTGGGGAAAGTCGAAGTGACGCTACTTTGGCTAGGGTAATATTAACGTCGGAAACATGTTATGGACTTCGATAATTACCCAAGGCGTTGCATGATTATGCAACAACGTCGTTTGATTCGACTTGTTGTTGCTAACCACATGGATTGGAATTTCCGGTGGAAATCTCATGGTTAGATGACTGGAGTTGCCGTATGGCAGAAGGGTAGCTGAATTCAATTATGCATTACTTGCATAGAATAATGAATTCAGTTATGCGTCCGTTATTGCAACATACTTTTCAGGTGAATAGGTAAGTAGGAGAAATTGGGGATGGTTTGACACGCTGTTGGCGGTCGAAATTAGGCGGAAATAGTGGGTTGGTAATTTATAAATTGGTATTTAGAGAACCCCCACAATCGTACTTTGGGTTATTCTGTTGACGGAAAGTATGAAGGACCACTTTCCGTTCATGTTACATACTCCACGTCAGATCCAAATTGGTTTTTCTTGTTTTTTGCTTGGATTTGGCAGCCATTAAGTAATAAAGTACTATGAACCCTTTCTTTGAGAGATTTAACGGCTCGGAAGAATCAAAACAAACATTAATAATATTTTGTACTGTGTTTTTATAAATACCGTATAAATTTAGTTAAATCTAAAATAAATATTGTACATTTAAAAAAAAATACTGAAGGAAAATGGATAAAAATGAGCACAATAATTTAAGTTATATAAGTAAGATGCTTTGTCCATAAGAAGTAAAAGAAGACTCTTATTTAATGTAGTGATATTGCAACTAATACTATAATTTACTAATGATGAGTTATTATGTACATCAAATAAATTAAAGTAATAATTATAATACCTCTTCTGCGTTCATTTGCATTCCTTCCTGTTCGAACTGCCTGTTAATTACTTCTCCTGCCTATAGCGCCATTAGATCAGTTTGCCATGTGTCTGATTTGGATTTTAATTTAAATTTCTAATCTTATTAATATATTATAATGATATTTTTTGCGACGTCGTTCCGGAGCATTGCATAGTATCTGTTATACCAAATATCCTACCAAATTTCCACTTTCACCAGAAACTTTTGTCAACTGCTGTAAACATGGGTAATCAATTTTATCCGACCGTCTAACTAAACAAATAAGCTTACTTACTACTCTTTCTTTGAGCTTCTTTGTTTGCAATGTCCAAGTTTGCATGACCTTCAAGGCTTATTGTTCAACTCTCATTACCCTGCCAAATTGACAGCCTCCACTTGAGTAATTATCGCGGTTTCTCTTTCCCAGTTTGGCTGGATTTTTGTTTCGACTTTAACTTATAGCTGACTTATTCCAAAATAAAGTACCACTTCCCTAACTCAATCTGGTTATATGTCGAAAACCAGTCCTTGGGAAATTGCGAAACGAAAACTGTGCCAAGATTTATGACAAACCAGCAAAAAAGTGCACGGATGCGGAGCAATAAAGATTTCGCTGTCAGATGGTTTACTCATCCACCACTTACACATGTGTGCAGTTTACACTTTGGTATAATAAAAACGTTTAAGTAATTAGCCAAAAAAAGTTGACGGCTACTAGAAACTATACAGCAGCATATCTGCAACCAGAACGACAAAATAAAGGCAAAAGAAAAACCTTAGAAACGAGATAAACTTCATTTTTAATTAGAGTCCACTAATGTACAGAGGTTCTCTCTTGATAGACCTGTCTAAAGTCAGCCTGGCTGGCTCGCTTTTGAGTCGTAAATTCCAGACCAGGCGACAAATTATACTTTAACTTCATTAGTGTGCAATAAACGTTTTCCTCAGGTTTTGCGTTGAGATTCCATGGATAGGAATTGAGCAAAAGATTGAATCTAGAGCATGTCAGTGCATTTAAAGGAGGTGGACGCTATACGGTTTAAAAACAAACCAACGTGGTATTGAGGGATATGACGTAGACTCGGAATTTGGAAGGGGGCGAGTATGAGGCTTAAGCACACAAAAAAGAATCAAAGATGTGACCTAATAGTTTCAGTTTGATATGAGGTTTTAATTTAATATAAGACGAGTATAGCAGTGAGAAAGTATCGTTTCAAATGGGGCAGAATTCATCTAAAATCCACTCAATCGTCGATAAAAAGGAGGATTACAGTGTCGGATAGAAAGGAGGCGGAACACTACTAGCATTCAGATAATAGCTTGTGCACCTTTGCATAAAACAGGCGGAAACTTTGGCAAGTAGTCAAGAAAGAGTATTCAGTTTATTTTTAGAATTTGTTTCTGAGTAGCAACCCAGAGGTGAGAATCTTCAAAGTCCGAGTGCAGTTATACGTCACATTCACTCTACTGTCACTAATCCAACAATGCCTAGGGACTAACTCCATTCTAACTTTGCAGCGAATACCTGTTTGCTCTCCATAGACCATCTTTTGACATCACTTCCACGCTAGCACGGTTGAAGTATAGTATTTCGTCGCTAGTGTTCTTGCAGCTCTTGTAGTCTGCGAAGTTCCATTGTTTATGTTTAACATTAATACTCTTAGGTTGGCCGCATCTACTGCACCGTTGATTTGCTCTGGAAGTACAGTGCGCTCCTCTTCAGATTCATTGGATTCAGTAGGGGTATGTCCTGCATATCCTTTCATCCATTCAAACGTCAGTCAAGGTTTACATCTTTATTATGGCGAAGTTCACGAATTAGCAACCTTTGGAATTTATTAAAAATTAATACTGCAACCCTGTGTCGGTGGTCGCAATTTTAAGAGGGCCCACTCCTTATAATCGTCCTACTAGATAGCATATGCGTGCTATAGTCGATACATTTTAATCAAAATATTCACTATTGTACCAGTGAGTACAGCTAGGCCGGCTTGTCTTAAGAGGCCACTAATGGCCGAGTGGTAGGTGGGGTCCCAAAGCCCCGTCGCTCGGTGAAATACCACCCCATCAAGCTATATGCTCCGTGAAATGGTCGGTAGAAATCCCTGGCCATCTTTCGGAGTTTGGTTGATCTACCGGTTCGAGAAAAGGTTGGTTTAGGTGGTAGTCGGTTCCAAGGTGAGATACCACTCCGTCACTCTGTACATTGCGCGATAACGTCGGAGGTAAACTAGTTTCTTCCCATTCGGATCTCCGGGCGGACTATGTCAGCAAATGTTTTAATAAATAAGCGAATTTTGAGAAATTCGCCATCACGTAATCGGGATCCTTCTCGAAAACCTTCGACGTTCGACTGCATTTAGTAACATCAGGGGCATCGGTTTCCCCAATACGAATGTACGCGCCGTCCATCACTATGTGCATACAGCGAACAGAAATACGGGGGTAAACTAGTTTCCCATTCGGATCTCCGGGGGAGACTATGTCAGAGGGAACATCAATCAAGTGTTTTGATAAATAACCGAGCTTTGAAAAATTCCTCATCACGTAATCGGGATCGTTATCGAAACACTGTTGACGTTCGACTGATGTCGGCATTTTGTAACATCAGGGGCATCGGTTTCACTATTACGAATGTACGGGCCGCCCACCAATATGCGCAAACAGCGAAACTTGATATCCTTGCCCTAACTGAGACCCTGGCCGATTCGTCAACTGATTCGATATATCTTCGTTGCTCAGGATATGGCTTGCATTTGAAATTCCGTTTTAGGATTGGAGTCTGCATCTTCGTTCGAGCCTGGCTTGCCAAAGGATAAAGGCGTTACAGGTCAATAACTTGGACATCATGTGCTTCAAGGTCGTGCTGACGAATTTAACTAAATTTCTTTGTTGTCTTTACCGCTCCTCGAATGACGATAGACCAACGACATATTTCGAACATCTTTCACATACCGTTGACTGGATACAAATAAACCACCCGGCTTCTGAAATGGCCAACTTTGGCGATTTTAATGTACACAATTCCGGGGGGTTGGTATATTCAAACAGAACCCACGAGGCTGGCAGGCTAGCGGACATATTCGCTGTTAACCACAATTTGTCTCAATTCGTAATGGAATCTACCCCAGTGCCGGAAACCCGAGGTGATTATGCGAACACCCTGGATCTGTTTTTGACATCCGAGCCGAGCAGTTATACCGTCGAGGTTGGTGTGCCACTGGAACACTCAGGTCACTGCTTTGTATCGATTACGCAGCCACTTGCATTTCAAGGGAATAACCGACCTAAGCAACTTCGCCATGTATGGAGGTATGGGGCTGTGGGGGACCGATGTGGATGTACCAACGCATGGCACCAGTTAACCATCACCCCACTACAGAGTTGTTCATCAGCGAAGGTGTCCACAGGCGCAAGGGAAAAATTAAAACGCTGGGAGTTGGCCATAAGGGTCTTTTTATTTTATTTTAGGATTTTTTCATAAGTGTGTTTAGTTTTTATTCACGAACTGCGCCCGAATGTTTTATCTTCTATTCATTTTCGACGCTGTACCCACGGCAATTGTAAGGGGAACATTAGGACGGACTTTATTTGGCACGCTGGGGCGGCGTGTCCCCGCGTGGTAGCGGCGGTTATAGGGGAACCTCGACGTGCGCGTGGTGGTAGTTAGATGACGACTAACTGATGAAATCGAAAATTCATTGCGTTGTTGCAGTGGCGTCGTAAACTCATTGCCACCTATTAAGAATTTAGTGGAAGTGTTGCTATGCCTGCATAGGAATTTAGTTCCAGGGAATCCTTGCGTATAAGCTAAATTGGATTCGTTGCCGGTCTTTTGGAACCACCTGTAATCGCGCCGGTACGGTCTTCGATGCGGGATGTGAGATTCCACCCGGGTACTATTCAGCGCATTTGTGTGGACTGTACTGTAAGAAGCCAACTGGCCTGAACGGAATACCAGCAATAGTGTAGCGTTTGTGATGATATTGTAGAGTGTGCGATTCGCACCGACGTTACGATGGTTAGAATCACTAAAAATAGAAGCAATGGTCAACAGATCAGGCCAGTGCCCCGCGTATGATTTCGATTTCTAAACTTAAGTACATTCAACTGATGTGGAATTCTTATGTATATGGTATATGTCGCCGATGCTTTGGTTATTCGAGTTTCTTGCCGTGTTTCCGTGTTCTTCACTATCGGCTTGTATATTGTGTGTGTATCTTTTAGAAACGCCATAGTTCTTAAGAAATGTGCTACAGAACCATCGCCGGTTCTTGGCAGGTTCTTCCGCTTATCTTATGCAGAGAGGACATTTCCAACCTGTTGCAAAATAGCTCGAGTTCAGCCAATGCCAAGGAAGGGGAAAAAGTGACTCCCACAAAATTTGCAGCCGATGGCATTACTGTGTATGTGATCAAAGGTGATGAAAAAGGTCAGCAATACTGAGTTAATTACGTATTTTGCAACGGAGTTCTGAATGATGGTCAATGCGGATCCCGTTGTAGGCAGTCCACGGGAGACCTTCTGACCCTTATAACCGATACATGGACATCTGCGATCGCGGGGCACGGTGAGTCAAGGGCGGTCGCCTTGGATATCTCTTTTGACCGTGTATGGCATGGGGAATTCCTGCGCAAACTTCGTGCATATTGACTTTCCCAACAGCTTTGCGACTGGACGAAGAACTTCCTATCCTGTTAATTCCGAGGTGCCTCAAGGTTCTATTTTGGTTCCAACCTTGTTTTTGCTTCACGTAAATGATTCGTTGGTGTCAATGGATAACAGAGTGTTCAATTTTGTGGATGCTAGTACCCTTGTTTCCTGTTTTCGAGTGATCGGCCAATTAGTGCATCAACGTCGCACCAGCTGCAATGGAGCAAGATCGACTCTCTGAATCGGGATCTAGATAAGGGTCGGCAGTGGGGAAAGACCAATCTCGTCAACTTCAATGCAACGAAGACGCAATACACAACATTCACAAAGAAAAGTGGATCTTCGGTTCCACAGCTGATGATGAATGGTTAGGCCACCGAATCTGGAGAAAGCTTAACATTACTCGGCGTCACGGTCTGTGGGAATGTATTGTGGCATAAACACGTGTCGAAAATCGCCAAGTTTGCCTCTGTAATGTGTTATCGGTTTAGAGTCAAGAAATATTTTACCCCGGCCCAACTTTTTCTCCTGTATAAAACACAAAATAGACCGGCGCTCGAATATTGTTCTCATGTTTGGAACTCTGTTCCTAAACATACCCTCAGCCAACTTGAGAACATACAGAGACGAGCTATCCGCCTGATCGGGGACATGGCGCTGACATCGGGACTACAGTCGCTATCACATCGAAGGCGCGTAGCTGACCTCTGTCTGTTTTACAGATATTATCACCGCTATTGTTCTTCGGAGATTCGTGGTATTGTTGAGCGCAATTTCGTTTATACGTACTCCACGAGACAATCCGATGGATCGCACCACTTAGCGGTTCGTCTCCCGACGGAGCGAACATCTCTGCATCAGAACTCGTTATGTTAGGGAGAAGGAAAGCTGTGGAATGTCCTCCCCATTCGAATGTGTTTCGGAGCCTTACACCATGCAACTGTTCAAAAAGTACGGCAACGGTTATTTGGTGGCATCTCGGGGCTATAGGTTCGCCTCTCCCGAGAGAAGTGTAATAAAACAAATCTCAATTCCCTGGTTTGCTGGTGATGGCAAGTTGAGTATCTCATACTGTTATAAACATTCTCAACCAAACTCTTGGAATGTCGTCACCGTTCTCAACAATATATATCAATGGGGATTTTCTAACCGAGTAGAATTTAATGCAATAAAAACAGTGCTGCCTCTTGTCGTCAAGGCGAACTCGAAAGTAAATATACTGTGGATGAACAGTGTATTTGTGCGCTTGTTAGTGTAAAAAAACAAGTGTGATGAAGTTAAATCCACATCATGTTGGCAGCGCATTAAACAGAGTCGCTTAATTTAAAAACACTTCTAAAAATGCACCTTCAGCCAATGACATACCGAATTAACAAATATTTGTTTCTGTATTTTGTGAAGGAAAAAATAGATTTAATCAAAGTTCCCAATACCGAAGCTAATTTCTAACACGATTTAAGATATCAATTCCAAAAAACAAATCGCCATGGTCACTTTACAGCTATCTCTACGACTTCATTATGAGGTATGTCACCGCATGTACTAAACCCCATATTTTATGACAAATAAAACTTTAATATGGGTTCGAGCCATCAGCTGCAAATGTCGTACATGTAAATTAACTATTTCGGCCAGGCGGAAGTGCTGTTATAACCTCTTAGTGTTAACCACCGGAAACTATATTCGCGAAATAAAACGAGTATGTGGTAGAACGATCGTGGGACTTCCTTTTCAAGGTTGATGTAAGAGAAAATGCTTTACCTGCAACGAAGTAAAATTACCAAAAATTTTCAGCAAAGAAAAAAAAAATCCCCTAATCAATAATTCTAGAGGTAGATTCTAGAGGATGTGCCCTTCGTTGTCTTGATCTTTGGTCAAGGATTGTGTTGCATATGTTGTTTAAAGATGAACTAGAAGGCAAGCCACAAAAACGCTTATAGTGCCTGGAAAGATTTCAAATAAGCGGAAGATTTATTTTGCAACTCTCAGGCATCACTTTAAGTTGGGACTAGGTAGACTGTTGGTGTTTTCAATGAATAATTTCAAATTATACATTCGTGTTGAAAGGAGGAACCACTTTCGTCGTAAAACAAAAGCGAGTAAATGCATTTCAAGTAAATGGTCAACAGTTTAGCAAAGGTTGTAAATTATAAGTAATATACTTTTAACTGTACTTTAAAAAACATTGTGAGTGAGTGGAAATAAATACGAGGGTTGCCTCTTATGTTTCGGGATTTGGCAACCCTAGTGTTGCAATCCGGCAATTGACAGCTCTGTCGTAAAGTTGGACATTTTTGAGGTTATACGCACTCAGAACGTTTTGACATACGAGCGCTATTTGTGTTGTTTACAGTAACTTAAAAGATTCATCTTTGCCGAAAAATGGAATGAAATCGTCAACATTTTCGTGCGATTATTTTTTACAACTTTCGGCGTGGATTAACTCAGCAACAGTGCATGGATGAACTTAATTCAAATTTTGGCGATAAAGCTCCATCAAGGACCAGTGTTTATCGATGGTATGGTGAATTTAATCGTGGTCGTAGTTACTCCAAGATGAATTTCGTGAAGGTCGTCCAAAAGCAGTTGTTGTTCCGAAAACCATTGATGCTGTGCGCGAACTGATATTGGAAGATCGTCATGTGACCTATCGTGAGATTGAGACAACCTTAGGCGTTAGTGGGACCAGCATACATTCAATATTGCATAAACATTTGACTGTCAAAAAAATTTGTTCGCGTTGGATCCCACACAATTTGTCAATCGCCCAAAAAAAGGCTCGTGTCAATTGGTCGAAAGAAATGCTCAAAAAATACGGTCGCGGTGCTTCGAAACACGTCTATGACATCGTGACAGGTGGTGAATCGTGGATTTACGCGTATGAGCCCGAAAGTAAACAGCAGTCGACTGTCTGGGTGTTTCAAGATGAGCCAAATCCAACAAAAGTTGTTCGCGCACGAAGCACTTCCAAGCAAATGGTCGCCTGTTTTTTCGGAAAAACTGGACATGTCGCAACCGTACCACTAGAACAACGCAGAACAGTCAATTCTGAGTGGTACACAACCATTTGTTTACCAGTTGTCTTCCAAGAAATCAGGAAAACCAACCGCCGAAGACGGATCACTCTTCACCACGACAATGCGAGCTCTCACACATCGGCTGCGACAACTGCATTTTTGAGCACCCAAAACATCGATTTGATGGGTCATCCGCCGTATAGTCCTGACTTGGCACCGAATGACTTCTTTTTATTCCCGTACGTAAAAAACAAACTGAGAGGTCAACGTTTTTCGACACCTGAAGAAGCGGTTGCTGCATTCAGAATGCATGTGTTGGAGATACCTCAATCAGAGTGGCAAAAGTGCTTCGACAATTTGTTCAAACGCATGCAAAAGTGTATAGATCTTCATGGGGGATATTTGAAAAACAATAAAGTGATTTTCGATGATCAATATTTGTTTTTGTTCTTTAATCCCGAAATATAAAAGGCAACCCTCGTAAGTTTAAACAGATGGTATCCTCTTCTGCCGTGCCGAAAGCATTGTGGTAACATTCCCATGGTAGGTATAAAATATGAAAGCAATAACAGTACATAAAATAAAATTGTTTTAAAAAAGAAGATCAAGAATTAAAAAAAAAAGAAGATCAAGAATTAAAAAAATAAAGTGACACTAACCTGAATTTGGGTATAAGAATAAGCATGGTTCCCCACGGGCCGCCTGTATCATCTGCTCGTGAAAGTTTGTACATAGACTAACAAGGATTTGCTACCAAATTTCGGAAGTTTGCAACGAACTGAGGGAGTGGAGCCATTATAAATTCAGCAGATTTTAAGGCTAATGAGAAGAGAGTCATGGTAGTAATTAATGTCCAGTTTTTAAAAGGCTTTGAGTTTACGAAAATTTTGTATCAAATCATTTACAATCAAACAATACTGAGGAAAACCGGAAAAGATTTAAGAGAGCTAGAAATGTCTGATATGCGTACATTCAACGCGCAAAGTTCTTACATGACCAAAGAGTGGGACAAAAAATACTACACTCTCCCACAGGTAGTAGAAACTTCTGGGCATTCGTGAAGAACATTCAAAACTCAGGCTCTTCGTCCATTCCATCGCTTATAGTCGATGACAAACCAGTCACCACTGCAATAGAGAAGGCGAATCTACTTGCTGCACTTTTTGCAGCCATCTCAACGCTGCCTGATACCACATCAGTTCCACCTCAACTTGAGCAAAAGCAGCACACCATGAGCCAGATTCGCTTCCGAACGCGTACTGTTGCCCGCGCACTCAAAGAGCTAAATGCACCCAAATCCGCTGGTCCGGATGCCAATCTCCCAATCCTCTTGAAGAGAAGTTCCTCTTCACTCGCTAAACCACTGCGGAAACTCTTCCGATTGTCTTATTCTACTGGGCGTTTCCCAAATAGATGGAAGTCAGCGAACATTAAGCCAATTCCCAAAAAGGGTGGCAAATCATCCCTTTCTTCTTATCGACCCCTAGCACTAACTTCTATTCTCTCGTAGGTAATGGTATCATTTATCAACCGTCAACTTTCGAAATATCTGGAATCAAATGACCTCCTCAACGACCGCCAATACGGATTTCGTAGGAACAGGTTCACAAGCGATCTGATGGGGTACATTCCCGAAAAGTGGAGCCATTCCATCCACTATTTCGGTGAAATTTCGGACGGAGTAGAACTCCGCACCCACGCGGGTGCCTCGACTTCGCCCCCCGCCAGACTATCTTTCTGGCCGTTCAATCCAATTGGTTATTGATGGTGTCAAATCTGTCTCCCATCAAATTAATGCAGGTGTTCCCCAGGGGTCGGTTCTCTCACCCACTCTCTTCCTCATCTTTATAAATGATCTCTTGTCAATTACTCACAACCCAATTCACTCGTCTGTTGATGATAGCACATTGAGTTTCTCATACTCATACGAACACTCCCGTCCAAACTCTTCGAATATCACTAGCAACCAGCAACTTATGCTTGATACATTGAATTCAGACCCCAACAAGATATATCAATGGGGATTATCTAACCGAGTAGAATTCAATGCCTTAAAAACTCAGTGCTGCCTCTTGTCGTCAAAGGCGAGCCCCAAAGTAAATACACTGTCTATGAACGGCACTTGCATCGACGAAGCCAAGGAACTATCAATCCTCGGCACTCGAATTAATTCGACTCTTAACTGTAATGACCACATATCTGAAGCTGCGAAAGGTGCAGCCAAATGTATGGGGTTCCTTAAGAGATGCAAAAGATACTTCACTCCATCCACCTTTCAACTCCCATATTTGGTTATAGCGTTTGAAATAATAGTGAAGGAGAACGTGTGATTCGAACTGACGCTATGACAGTTTGAATCACCAAAAATTGTACCTAAGCGTTACCCATCAGGCTACTGGCCGATTTTCGAATTTGATTTTTAAACTCGACTATACTCCACTGATGTGAATTGTTATGTTATCGCTTGGTATACGGCTCTGATGTATTTTCTTATTCGATTTTTCGTTCGGTGCTCTTCACTATTTTACTTGTGAATTGTGTGTGTGTATTTGTTAGAGTCGCCACACCACTCCCTCCGCAGTAACTTCGTTACGATCAGATTCGTATGCGAACGACGTAGCGAACGAGAGAACGTCGGAGGCTGTGCTCTATGCGGAAGTCGTGATCGTGGGTGAAGTTCTGTTTACTATGGGAAAGTGTATGTTGTGTGTACAGATCACGCCGTAGTCACCAATTATAGCGTTTGAAATAATAGTGAAGAAGAACGTGTGGTTCGAACTGACGCTATGACAGTTTGAATCACCAAAAATTGTACCCAAGCGTTACCCATCAGGCTACTGGCCGATTTTAGAATTTGATTTTTAAACTCGACTATACTCCACTGATGTGAATTGTTATGTTATCGCTTGGTATACGGCTCTGATGTATTTTCTTATTCGATTTTTCGTTCGGTGCTCTTTACTATCTTACTTGTGAATTGTGTGTGTGTATCTGATAGAAAAAACAAATCATTATGGAAAGTTTAACAAGTCTCAGGACTTGCTAAATAAGGCCAAGATCGGTTCCCGGTTGTAGTGCCGATGATGATGATGATGATGATCTGATAGAGTCGCCAAGATGTATGGAAGGCCAAGATGTATGGAAGGCGACAGTGCGACAGACCTTGTCTGCGATGGAGGGATGGCATAGACCAGGACGCCCGGAGCCTGGGAGGGCCAAACTGGATGACATAGCCTCGAAATCGGGTGGTGGAGAGATTTGTTAAATAAGGCCAAGATTGGATCCCGGTTGTAGTCCCGATGATGATGATGATGTTCACGTTGTCTATGTAAAAGAATGCACCGGGCACGCGCAGAGCATGAACAATATCGTTAGGGTATAGTATAAGCTTAAAGTATAAATGGTTAGTATACCCGCCTGTCAGGCGGGAGACCTGAGTTCGATTCCCCGTCGGGGAGCCTCTGGCGCAAGACTAATGACCTTGCCCGGAAAAAACAAATCAATATGGAAAATTTAACAAGCTTCAGGGCTTTCTAAATACGGCCAAGACCGGTTACCGGTAAGAGTGCCGATGATGATGATAGCATAATGAATCCAATGTGACTATCGTGAGACACCTTAGTTGAATAAATTGACCAGAACAGTTGGTGCTTCATTTAGTTTTATCGTCATCTGCGTAATACGCAGAATATGAATGCTATTGTCGTGGGTGGTATGAAAATAAGAGGACGAATTAAACCTAGGCGGGGCAATATAAATCGACATAACAGAGAAATATGTGTCAAATCGCACCTAATGCAATCCGTTTTTTTATGAAACTTAATCCACGACATGAAAGTGATAATTGGGGTCTTCGAGTTTGAAGAGAATTTTCTAGGCCAACCTTTTGTTGAAAGTCTTAGAGAGGTTCGCTACAAAGAAAGATACAAAACTCCTTCAAATAGCACATCATTGTTGAAATGCACTCAATTAAATTGAGAGATTACGATCTCTATTGAATTCATGCTGTGCAGAGAAGCATCTGAACTTAGAGAATGGAATTGTGTTATCTTAAATGATACTGTTAAATTGGTCTAACATACCAATTACTTCGTTCTAATTGAGAGTCCGTAACTACTTCCACTTGCCCAGGTATTTACAGCGGCTTGTTATTGTTTGAATTTAATTAATTAACTGTTTTCATTTCATTTTAATTGAACGAAATTCGCCCAATTTCTGATAATGATAATATAACGATTCAAAACAAATACGATATCAGGATAATGTGCGCAAAAAACTTGGATAAAAAGATGAAGAACTACAAACAAGGTTAGGTTGATGTTATAGAAGAGCTTTACAACGCAAGGGAAGAGATTAAAGATTACTTCTGACTTAATTGACAAGGAATAGTGTCGACCAAAGAGAAGATTGAAAGACGGGCTAAAAGTAATGGAAAGCACATCACATATGATGGAACATATTGTAACCTCTGCTTACAGCCTAAACTAATTGACTTCCGTCTGTGGAACTAAATTTTCATTTTTTTATGAAGAATCTTGGTCTACTTTTGGCCAAAAAGAGCAAAACTTTTTCAGCAACTCATTAGAGCCCTTTCTTAGTCGCACAATGCAAACAATGAGCACATCGTGGAAGTTATTGTAGCATCACATATCAACTTCGCACTGGAAGGCATCTTTCTTATTCGTGTTCTAGTTTTAATTATACTATATCTCAATATTATTATAAGGGCAAGACTTTATTCGTTGCGGTCGCATAGAAGAATAGAAAACAAATTTTTTTTAAGCGTCGTGTAGAGAGATTAAGTATCGTACTACCGTTCAGTAATTTTTCCTGGTTTGGTTGTCTCTGCGTATTTGATGGGATCCATTTGGAAATAAATTGGATCAAAATCCTTGATGCGACATTCTCTCAGAATAACGTTTCCCTTTTTCCAAATGCAAACTTCGAACTGCTGCATTTCTTATAGTGTAGTCTAGCTGCATGTGGCAACGACCCCATGTTCCCTCCACGGATATTTGGGGCCACCTACAAGATGGATGCATACATCTCCGTCGATGGTTGGAATTTAGGCATTGATATTTTCGTGGCTTTCTGCTCTGATTTCGCTACGTTTTTACTCTGTCTGAGATTTGTGGTTTGGCGGTGTATGATCGAAATTGATGTGCTCAAAGTAAACCCATAATTCTCGTTCATGGTTTTATTCCATTATTCACACGATTATTTTGCTTCTCTTCTCTTTTTCGTTTCAGAAGTCAGTAATGAGAATTACTTTGGCGGTGCTTACAAGGTTGGCAGTACATTAATCATACCAAAGGTGAGTTTTATGACCACAACTATAGCTACTTGAGGCCGACAGAAGCCAATCTACGGACAAATATTATTCACACACGGATACAAACGTCAAGATTTATTTATTTATTTATATTTCGCTTTTTTGTGTATTAGTCTTTTTTTACCTTCCCGTATCTACTATCTGGCGGTAGGTTTTGTGGATTCTGTTTATGAAATGAAGTCCAAAGCTCTTGGGCGAAATGGGCAAGAGGGAGGGCCTTTTTCTAGCCCAAGCTAGCTCAAGTAGACCTGCGCGTCGATTTTTTTGTCAGTGTGTATTTTTTGTTGTATGGCTTATTCTTGACTCTCGTCGACACCGCTGTAGAGCATTAGAGACGATCGGTTCGGCCTTTGTGGAAAAAGGTGTTTCAAAGTTTCGCTTTTGTGGGATTTTTTTTGCGCGCGGCTCCGTAATTTATGTGAGTTTGGAACGAGTGCGCCAATGGAGCACACATGTGCGCGCATGGTTTTGGTAAATTGATTTTAGTTTATTACATTTGCTGTTTGTTATTAGTTTCTGCGTGTTTTGTTTGTTGTTTCGGTCATTTTATTGTTTTTCGTTGTTAATTTGTGAGCATTTCATGAGCCGGACAATATTGAACGTGAAAAAGAATTCCCTCATGGAATTCAGCTACACTGGTGAATTCGATAAATACGGTGAGAACGGTTAATTGAATTTTGCGAGATATAAATTGAATAAAATTATTCAAATCAGGTGGAGAAGTTGACTCAGATTTTATTATAAACCTAGGACGTGATATTGTCTTGAGTGAAACGGTTAAAGAATACAAATCTTTTTAAATATTTTTAAATGCATGAGAGTGGATTTCAAGTAAGTGTGTTTTGTGTTTTAGTTCCTTGTTGGCTAATTAAATTTAATGTAATCGAAAAGTAATCTACAAATCATGCCAATATATTTGGGTAAATTTATTCAAGCCTTGAGAATATCAACTTTTATTATTAAAATAATTGATACAATTTTGAGGACCAGTGTTGTTTAATAATATTTGTTAATTTTAATAAAATTACTTGCACATCGACGTATTATAATGAGCGCAATTTTTCTAAATAATTGTCTTCAGTAAATAATAACCCTTTGATACTTAGTTTCACGTATGAGGTCATGTACTTTCGGCTTCCTACAGACTAATAAATAGTAACAGTAGTCACACTATGTTTTTTGCGCAAACAGCATATAATGATTTGCAATAATCGTGATTTTGTTGTTGCTGATTTTATATTGAGAAAGCAAACTAGAAGCATTACTTACTCGTAATATCGAAAGATATGGTGTGAGCAGAAAAGAAAGAGATAAACGTCGATGGCAGAAAGGATGTTGAGGAAAAGCATTTTTGTGCACTAGGATTGCAAGAGCAAAACGGGTTTCGAAAGTCTAAATTATATTTCGTGTAGAATCACAGAGAACACCATCACAAAAACGACAGAGTTTTCAATGTAAGTTTATTAGTAAATTAAATATTCTTCGCACGATTAATTCAGCTGCAGAGGAGACATTGCATTTCAAACTCTGCATATCATGCACTGATCCATTTTAATAAACATGTCTACTTTCTACCATGAATCTTAAAAACGTATTTTCTTAAAACTTTATCCCTAAATTGGACAACCGCTCGGAATAAAAACTTCCATTAAAAAGTCATCTCGCCCACAATTTAACGGAAAATGTCTCGCTGAATATATATTAGTAAGTTATTTACTTGTTCAGCTGGCACGTAGATAACACTGAACCTCAATAGGTGTTAGAAATTCATAAACCTCCAAAAGTAAGTCGAAGCTATCGGTTTATTAATGGTTATTCGTTCTGCCTAAAAATCAATCTCTCTCTAAGATATACATATAAACGGCCTATTAACGGCTCATTTATTAACGTACCCCAAAAGGCATAAAGACGAAATACTAATTTGGAGCACATACGAATAGCCAAACTAAGTTATAAAATGATTTAATGTATGATAAATACATGCAGATTTAAGCCAAAAAGAATTTATTTATATTATTTTTTTCTCGACTCAGTGATAGGTTGAAGAATCCTAATTTTTGTTTATCCATTCAAGGGCGATACATTTGGGAAAAAAACTTCTTGCATAGCAAATCATCGGAACAAAACAAAGTCAATGTCGTCATCGTAAACCCGCATAGCATACGATTTGGTGGAACCGCCTAACTCATCAATAGTGCATGAAAGTTTACGATGTTAAGGCTATAGCTGACCTATTAAGAGTTATGATTGTGTAATAGTTGGTATATGGACCTTTATTCTACACAGGGTAAATACAATCAAACCCACGATAAACATACGGTTCGATTTCGAGTGCAAGAATGTTATTAAGAGCAAAAAGTTAAGCTTCCAGTTGTATAATCAAACAATAGAGATCAAAACGAGAGTAGATACGAAATGGTTTGAAATGAGTTCGAAGGCGCATATAAAGCCCATGCGTTCTTGCTTGACCAGAAAATGAGGCCAATAATACTACACTGTGCCACAATTTGTGGGCATTTGTAAGGAGTATCAAAAATCCTCTCTTCTCATCCATTCCTTTGCTTATAGTTGATAACAGCCTAATGCATTGGAGAATGGTCTCTACCGGTAGCACACCTCACAGTTAACTCGGCGGTGTCCGATACTAATGTTTTTAATTTTAGTTTTTCAAAACCGACATAAACATTTTATATTTTAATACGGACTTAAACCTTTAACTTTTCCAAGATTTGTCAACGTCAAAACGTCAGTCAAGGTTTACATCTTTATTATGGCGAAGTTCACAAATTAGCAACGTTTGGGATTTATTAAAAATGAATACTGCAACCCTGCGTCGGTGGTCGCAACTTTAAGAGTACCCACTCCTTATAATCGTCCTACTGGATAGGCTATGCGTGCTATAGTCAATAAATTTTAACTAAAACATTCACTATTATACCAGTAAGTACCTGTGAATAGGGCGTTAGAATATACTCACAGCTAGGCCGGCTTGTCGTAGGAAGCCACTAACGGCCGAGTGGTAGGTGGGGTCCCAACGCCCTGTCTGCCGGTAAAATACCACCCTCTCAAGCTGTAGGCTGCGTGAAATGGTCGGCAGAAATCACAGGCCATGTTTCGGGGTTTGGCTGATGGACCGGTTCGAGAAAAGGTTAGTATAGGTGGTAGTCGGTCCCAAGGTGAGGTACCACTCCGTCACGCTGTATATTCCGCGATATCGTCGGGAAAAGTCGTCGACTATATATGCCCCGGACTGGAAATAAGTCATGATGGTACCTCCTGAGATAAAAAATTCCGGAGGTAAACTAGTTTTTTCCCATTCGGATCTCCGGGCGGGCTATGTCAGGTGGAACATCATGCAAATGTTTTAATAAATAACCGAACTTTGAAAAATTTGTCATCACGTAATCGGGATCGTGCTCGAAACACTGTCGACGTTCGACTGATGGCGGCATTTGTATCATCAGGGGCATCGGTTTCACCATTGCGAATGTAAGGGCCGTCCACCAATATGTGCAAACAGCGTATGTTGATATTCTTTCCCTAACTGAGACTCTGGCCGATACGTCAACTGATTCGATATATCTTCGTTGCTCAGGATATGGCTTGCATTCGAGATTCCGTTTTAAGGATGGAGTCCGCGTCTTCACGCGCTCCGATCTGGCTTGTTAAAGCATGGAGGCGTTGGAACCCAATAATACGGACATTATGTGGTTGAGGGTCGTGCTGAGGAATTCTGTTAAATTTCTTTGTTGTTTTCACCACTCCTCGAACGATGATCGACCAGGGGCATTTTTCGAACATCTTTCACGTACCGTCGACTGTATGCAGAGCAACTACCCAGCTTCTGAAATTGTTGTCCTTGCCGATTTTAATGTTCACAACTCCGGCTGGTTGGTACATTTTAATAGAACCGACGAGGCTGGGACACTAGCGGCGATATTCGCTGTTAGCTCTAATTTGACCCAACTCATGGAGGAACGTACTCGGGTGCCGGATACTCGAGGTGATGACGCGAACACCCTGGATTGGTTTTTGGCATCCGAGCAGAGCATTTATACCGTGGAAGATGCTGCGCCACTGGGAAACTCAGATCACTGCTTGGTAGCGGTCGCACAACCAGTTGCATTTCAAGTAAATGACCGACCTGAGTAGCTTCACCATTCATGGAGATATGGGGCTGCTAGCTAACTGGGACGATTTTCGAGATTTCTTCGCATTTTTTCAGTGGTCGGAGGTGTGCTTTGGAGACTTTGGAGAGTTAACGCATGCGCGGATTCGGTCACAGAGATTATTCTTCTCGGGATGGAGATCAACACTCCACATTCCTTGAAACGAAATTCATCTGATAAACCTTGGTTTGATAAAAAAAGCGAGCAGATTACAGCGGTGAAAAATAGAGCTTTTAAAAAATGGTGCTCCAATCCCACTGAGGTTAACAGAACGATTTTTTCCTACAATCAGAAACGCGTACAACCAGGCGATTGATCTTGTGAAGAAGACCTACAACGATGGAGCGACCAATAAACTCCTTGAGTGCCCAAGTGGTTCGTGGCCCCTCTGGTCAATGGTAAGGGCTGTGGGCATTAACTTCGCTTCCTCCTCTTTTCCCCCATTAGTGCTGGCACCGGGACACAAGTCACAAATTCATTTGATAAAGCTAATGTGTACCCGAATTTATTTTCCGCGAATTCTAACTTCGATGGCGGTCTTTTGAAATCATCTGTGATCGCAGCGATACGGTATTCGATGTGGGATGTGAGGTTCCGCCCGTGAACTTTTCAACGGATTCTACGTGAACTGGACTGTAAGAAGGCGACCGGTGCAGACGATATACCAGCAATAGTTCTTAAGAACTATGCTCCAAAACTGTCGCCGGTTCTTGGGAGACTCTTTCGCTTATGTTAAGCACGGAGGACATTTCCTACCTGCTGGAAGGTGGCTCGGGTTCATCCAATCGCAAAGAGAAGAAACTAGTGTCTTCCACAAAATTACCGATCGATAGCATTACTGCAGAGTTAATTAAGTATTTGGACTCCAACGGACTACTGAATGATAGTAAATGCCGATTCCGTGGCAGGCGATCTACGGGAGACCTTTTGACCCTTATAACCGATATATGGACATCTGCTATTGGGGGGCATGGTGAGTCAAGGGCGGTCACATTGGAGATCTCTAAGCTTTTGACCGTTTCTGTCACGGGGCATTGCTGAGCAAACTTCGTTCATACGGGCATTTCCCAGCAGCTTTGCGGCTGGATGAAGAGCTTCCTCGATGATCGATCGATCCGGGTTGTTGTGGACGGCGAGTTTTCGGACCTGTATCCTGTTGATTCTGAGGTGCTTCAAGGCTTTATAGCGTTTGCGACGACAGTGAAGAGCGTGTGATTCGAACTGACGGTTCGTCACACGCTCTTCGCCACTGCCGCGTGTACGAATTCGATTTCTAAACTCAAGTACACTCAACCGATGTGGAATTGTTATGTTATGGCTATGGTATACGGCTCTGACGCATTGCTCATTCGAATTTCCTTTCGGTGTTCTTCATTATTTGCTTGCATATTGTGTGTGTATCTGTTAGAAACGCCACAGCTCTATTTTGGCTTCAACGTTGTTTTTGCTTCACATAAATGATTTCTTGGAGTCAATGGATAACAGGGTGTTCAGTTTTGCAGATGATAGTACGCTTGTTTCCTCTTTTTCGAGTGATCGACCGATTAGCGCATCAACGTCGCACCAGCTGAGATTAAGCCAGATCGCCTCTCCGAATCGGGATTTGGATAAGGTCTAGCAGTGGGGAATGACCAATCTCATCGTTTTCAATGCTACGAAGACATAAAATACAACATTCACAAAAAATGTGGATTATTGGTCCCACAGGTGATGATGAATGGCCAGGCCACCGAATCTGGAGAAAGCTTAAAATTGCTCGGTGTCACGGTCTGTGGAAATGTATCTTGGCATAAACATGTGTCGAACATCGCCGGGTCCGCCTCTGGAAAAATGAGTTATCTTTTTAGAGTCAAGAAGTATTTTACTCCGGCCCAACCTTTTCTTCTATATTAATCCCAAATTAGATCGGTGGTTGAATATTGCTCTCATGTTTGGAGCTCCCAACCTACTTGAGATCCTACAGACACGAGCGATCTGCCTGATCAGGGACACGGCGCTGCCGGGACTACAGTCGTTATCACATCGAAGGCGTGTAGCTGACATCTGTCTGTTTTACATTATCACGGGTACTGTTCTTCGGAGATTCGTTGTATTGTTCCGCGCAATTTGGTTTATATGCGCTCCACGAGACTATCCGATGAATCACACCAATTTGCGGTTCATCTCTCGACGACGCGACCATCTCTGGTCAGAACTCGTTCCGTTCAGAGCAGGAAAGCTGTGGAATTCCTTCCCCGCGCGAGTGTTTTCGAGGTGTTACAAGTTGCAACTATTTAAAAAGAGTTGCAACAGTTATCACTCGGCATCTTGGGGCCCCGATTCGGTGCTATAGTTTTGCCTATCCTGAAAAAATGGAATTAAAAAAAAAAGTAAGACAACGCAGCGGTTGAAGTACCAAAAATTCCGTTGAGATAAGTGCTTCAGTTAGAAATGAGCTAACTTAGTCAATTGTATATCCTTCAGATGAATTGGCCATCTCGCACACAGCAAAACTAGTGAAAGACAACTTGATGTCGCTTGGGTGGGACTTCCTTCTGCACCGCCGTACTCCCTAGACATGGCGTGTAGGCCATTCGAATATTCTTACAGCTAGGCCGACTTATCGTAAGAGGCGACGAAAGGCCGAGTGGTAGGTCTGTCGCCATTGTGCGTACTTTTCACAGGCGCCATCCCTTAGTTAAACCGGAACTTATGCATACACCTGGTAAATTTTCAAATTATCCACCCTCGGCCTTGAGTCCACTTTGTTCAAATATATTTATTCTTATCTGGAAGATAAAGCTTATAGCGTAAGTCTTAAATCCGGCGTATCTCATCAGTTCCCGGATACCTACGAGGTCCTCCAAGGCACTACTTAACCTAACTTGACCGGGAAGTCTGAGGGGACTAGATAATAGGAATAGCCAAAAAACACAGACCAGAATGTCCTAAGTATGCGGGCATGGGAACCTAGTCGGTTTCCCAGCGAAAGATCTAGAGAGGATAAATATCAAGACCCAGGGACCCTCGTCGGTGCCACGGCGAATCAGACAATACTCAAAATCCGGGGGTGAATGGGAGACCTCGTCGGAATAAAAAAGAAAAAACCCACACTGCACAGAAAAGGGGAAAAACAAACAGTCCTCGGGTCGCAAAGGGGGAGACCTTGTCGGTTCCCAACTCACGAGGGAGAGACACGGACGAGTTGGGCATAGGCAGTACAACAGAGAACAACTAGACACTCGAAAGGAACAGTTACCGGGGCAGGAAAAACGACAACAAACACGAGTCGCACATAGAAGCAAAAACGCTCCAACAGAAGGGAAGGATGCCAAGAAGAGAAAAAGGACGCGATCCCTAGCGGACGAAAGGGAAAGAAAAAAAAATCTGTTAAAGTTCTTTACCAAATTAAACAATATTATAGAGGCGAACGGGTTACGGTTTTGAGCGTAACGAAAGAAAACTTAAAAATACAAAAATTACCAGAAAGGGAAAAGAACCAATTTTCTGGCAGTAAAGAAAAATATTAAGGCTACTAAAAATAATGTAATGTGAATCAAAAAAAAGAGGAAAAGAGAGAAAAAATACAAAATGAATAAAACACATACACATATATGAAAACAAAATGAATACAACATATCCACATATATGGTGACAGTCACCGCAATACAAGCCCGGTAGCCCCTGGCCAGGGGGTGACGCCGCAGGAACCAAAACCGCTTCGCTGTGGTACCCAGCTGCTGTACACTCATTCGCCTCTGTCACTCCAGTCGTCACCGCTCTCCGTTATGGGAACGTTATGGGAATTTAAGGGCGTACGGAGTCTCCAGGGCTCCCCCCACAACTGGGCAAGTACCACTGTTACGGCTGACTTGGGGACAGATCCGGTACTCCCTCAGATGATGCGCACCGGCTGCGCCAATTTTTACATATATATGCGTGTGGGGGCGTGTGTCGCCAAGTTTTTATATAAAGCCGAGGGAGCGTGCGTGTATATATTTTGTTATATATTTTGTTAATAGACGGTTGCGCTAATTTGTTATAAGGTTAGAGGTGCCAATTTTGTTATAATTTGATTTAGTCTTACTGGTGTATCTTCCACGGCAGCTGTTGGTTTTTACGCTCTTAGCTGTTTTCCGTGCTTTGCACCTCCGTCGATCCTCGATGGTTTCTTTTTCAGCGGCGGCTCCAGGATACGATGAACCAACCAATATGTGCCTATGGGTGAATTTGCTCCCTGTTGTGTTGTTCGTTTTATTTAAAGTATTTATTTGATTTGATAAAGAATTTTGAATTTCTTTTAGCACTATACCACCATTTAAAGGACGATTCAAAATACAGTCGTTTTCAAAGAGTTTATTTTATTAACGTAATTTAATAACTTTATTCGCAAATATAAATTTACTTAGCTAGAGTTTATTTTATTTTTGTTAACGAATTTTGAGTTTCTTTTGGCACGATCCTTTTCAGAGAGTTTACAGTTTATTTAACTACTTTGATTACACTGAGTCCATCGTATTGAGTTTTCGATATTTCGACACAATTAAATATAATTTTTGTTAAAATACTCAGATTTCAATGTATTCAATCAAGTATACAGTTTATTTAGACTACTTTGGTTCAACGTATTGAGTTCTCGATAGTTCGACACTTACTGTAACAAAAAAAAAACGCCATCCCCTCCCGTTACCTACCTGGTTCCCTGGTACCGTTGTCTCGGCGAAGAAATTCGGCCACGATCAGCTCCGGAACTGTTCGAAGCCGTCGTCGCCGAATAGAGTTGGGTTTATACACAATTTCTTATACCATTTTATGTATGTTTAAAAAACGTTTAAATTAAAATGTTTAATTTATTTTGTAAATGTTTTTATTTAGTATGTGTGTAAATCACAATGTACATGGTGTTTGTATTTATTTAATATTAGCATAATTGTACGTAAATTCAGTTTGAAATTGTTTAACGCTTATTTGTTAAGTATGTCGGTCAATTTCTTATTCCCTTCTCGCCGAAACAAGGGCGGCGGGGGGAAGTTACCACGTAACATTAGGCACCATACTTTTTATGGAACCATCGCAAGCGACATTGCTAAGGTCATAAAGCATTCCAAAATGTGTCTCTATTGTGATGACACAAAATTCAATAAGACCATCATGGCACAATAAACAGATCTCGATAACTTTTCAGTTTGGTGTCGTATGTCTCTGGGGGAACTCTTGTGTTGTGAATCTGAAGAAGCGGTAGCTGATCTAAAGACGCAATTCATTTTTGTTCAGCTATTGCCGTGAAAATATTCTAACCATCCATTAATGATTGACACAATAGTAGTTATTGATAACCATATTTAAGATTGCCTTGATGTTACAACGTTCACCTATCCACAATGAGCAGTAATTACTTACAACCAGAAGTTTATCTTTGTGGTGATAATGTCTAGAACAATCCAAATCTCCCTGACAGCGGGGTGAACTGATCTCTTTTCGCAACTTCTCTTCTTCCATTGCGCTCCTCTTTTCTTCCGGACTTTTCTCTCTTTGATCGCTGTTGTTCTTCTACCTTGAATTGATCTTTCCGAACTAAATGGCCAAATCGAATATGTAGTGGAAAAAGGAATCTCTTATATATGGCCAAATTCTTAGCAACGCCTGCTGCTGTCTTTTTGTTGATGATCGTTGTTTATATACTCAAGGCGTTTTGTTTCAAGTACTATGCACTCTATTATATGCGATGCGCTGCTAACAAATTCCCTATAATTGAACAGAATTTGGTTAGCTTGACTCTAAGGTGAAATTAAGGGGGTATTCTGGTCTAGACGCACGAATTTAACGCAATTTTTGAAGTGCTGTAAAAAAAACGCAACCAATATTTTTACTATTCATTTTTTTATAGGATGTTTAATAATATTTCAAGAATACAGTAAAAAAATTGAAAGTTAAAAATTCAAAATTCAAAAAGTTAGCAGCTGATGAAGTGGGGGAGCTCAAAAAGTTGGCACGCGACCATACCCACGATTCAACCTTCCTAGCAATCTGAAAAAAAAAGAAAAAAAAGATTATTAATTTAGAGAAATGCCTCTATCGTTGGAACTAAAAAAAATTGAAAAAAAGAATTTTTTTAACAAAATGGCGACTGCTTGAAAAAAAAATTTATTTTTGTACCACTTTTTTTAGTTCTTCGAATTTTTTAAAAATAGTTAACATTGAAATTTGGGAATGAGGATAGTTCATGCAATAGAAAAGCCTATAAAGAAGACATATACTACATTTGAAGTAAATCGGTTCGGTAGCACTTGAAAAATCGTGGGTATTGTTTTAAAAAAGACAGTTTCGAGAAAAACGCGTTTAAAGTTTCACGTAAAGTTTCTCGCGGTCTAAGTCATGAAATGATATTTTAGGCTTACGTTTATTCAATCTGCCAATTCTGCTGCATATATTGGACCATATAAAAGATAATTCAAAAATACATAAAGGTTACCCTCGGTTATTGTATTTCAATATATATATAAAGGTTTTACGAGGAAACAGGGTCGCAGGTTGACAGAAAGTCCCTAATGTCTTTTATTCAATTCGTTCCGGCCAATCCGGTTTAGACGGCGCGTCAGCAAAACAGCCATACCTCCGAAAATAATTTGAATTTTCTAAAATCCTCTTAAATACATATTCTTAGTTAAGCTTTGAAAATATGAAAAAAAAAATGATTTTTTCAAATTTCTAGACCAGAATATCCCCTTAATGGATAACTTACAAGTAATAAGGTCAATTCAATTATGAGCAGATTGTATTCTGCCATCTACTAATAGTACACTCCTCAAATGAAGTCGCCATTTATATTCGATTTCTCTACATGTCTTCCCGCACTGGCCTCTGAAAGTGCCAACGAGTACATATAAAAAGTTAGTAAAAAGTTAGTACTAATTGTTCAAATAAACGGAAGTAATCGTTCTTCTGACGAAGTGCGCAAGTAAGCTAATATATAACATATTCCCGCAGTTTCAAAAGGTCCGGCTTTTTATCTCAATACAAAATATTAAGCATTTTTTTTTATTATTCTTTATTACGGCTCTTTAGGCTTTTATGAAACCAGAAGAGCCCTATAGTGCTCCCAAATTATAAAAACTAAAAAATAATAACGATTAACTTTCAAGCAACTCGAACCAATGTGTATATTGTTCACCCAAACTACTTTCCGCCAGCCCCCGTCTACAGCTGTCTTATAAAATGAAATTCTAACGCCAACTCAACTAGGACATACGAATAGTTATTTCTAACTGTATTCCATTTCTGTTAAATGGAATTCACCACAACAAAACACTTCCCTTGAATACACTCCTCAACGTAAAATCGTAAATACAAGTAGCACTTTACTTGACAGCGTCCTCTGGGACTAATCCCCCCATGATGTGTCTAGACATAAATTTATGGCTCTAAGCACCCACGCAGCTGCATTCCGTAGCCTCCATCGTAATCCGTTGTCCAAAGACTCGTAAACTGCCCAAGTTCCATACCCCATTAACATACTAGAAAATCTACATAAGTTTCACTTCGTAACATCACCACTTGCCGTATCTATTCAAAGTATCCACATTTACATTAATGTTGCCTGTGTCACATCTCCCACTTAGTGCATTACTTTAATGACTCCCCTCTAGTTTCACCTAACAAACACTCTTGATATTTGCAAAATAAGGAAATGAAACAAAAATCTCTGGATGAAGAAAGGCGAAGGCAAAAAGCCAAAACGAACAGGACAGAAAAATGTATCTGTTGGTACTAAATATATAATTCGAAGACCAAATGAGATCGAAAGCGATTAAATCGCGTTTATTGTTCCCGTGATGACCCATTAAGCGATTTGTAGTGGCATTAATTGATACTTAAAATCTTATATTCGAATCGGTCCGTTTACCGCGCGACACACATCCGTGACGTGATTCGGTACTTCGGACCAATAGATCATCCATTGGGACCACTTAACAAGTCGTAATTCGTGCAGATATGTCATGTAAACAGGGATGTACGATTGAGGTGCCTTAAGGAGGTGCTCTTAATGTTGTATTCCTGATCATAACGGTTGTTTAATATCTTGATTATTCATTTATTGTTTTGGTGAAGGAGGTCCTCGCTAATCTAAATTGAATAGCTCACATTACGAAGCACTAAAGTGTATAACATGAACAATATCAATTACCTTGTCGTAATTTAAATACGAATAGATATTTTTGGCTTGTTCACTAACTTGATTCACAAAATTTATTCATTAGGATAAAAAAAGTTAGTATAGTTAAAACAAGTGGACAAAAAACTAGTAGAACAACTTGCATGGTAGCAATAATTTTTGAAATTAAGTAGCCCCTCAACGTACTACAACTTTAGATGGATGCTATTGCTACCGGATCTAACTCTTGTTGCCATTTGGGCATCACCACGTCAGGTTATAATGTACGTGAAGTGCCATGAAGAATCACAGTACCTTTCGGAGGTTGGGGAGTAATCCAGTTCAGATAAGTTGAAACAAGTGCGGTGTTTTTTTTCTGAGACGAAGAGGAGGTAATTTGATTTTCCATTCGGTTCTTCGAATTTGTGTCAGGAGCACATTATGCAAATAATTTGGTAACTCAATCCTTCTAGCAACATTCTATGCACCTTTTCGGCATCGGATCTCTACCATTTTACAAACCAGAGGCATGCGTGATTTGAACTCTCCCTATGATGAGTATAGACTCATAAGAACACGGGCGCGTGCATGTGCAGCTGTTTTAACTCGATACATAAACTGTCTGATTGTTATGTTAATTGCCATAGTATACGGTACTTATGAATATTTTTTCGAATTAACTGTTGTCGAGTGTCACTGTGGACTGTCACAGATCTATTCGCGTAACACAATTAAGGATAAACTTCCAAAATTCTATGAATACCAGCTACTAGCCTTAAAAAGTGAAGCCACATATATTCGTTTTAGATGAATCGTCATTGCCACAGATACGATTTGTATCCAATTCTAAATTTGTGCTTTTGAAAAGTGAAACCGAATGTTGCCATCGATACGATTTGTCCATGGGATTTCATAGCGTTTTGCGAAGCGGTGAAAGAAAGTTAGAACTAAAGAACCGAAGTGTCAGACCACGGCTGCCTGCAGAATGAATGCCTCACCTTATTACATAAGCTATGATTGATGCTCTGGTATATGGAGTTCGTGATTTATTCGATTCTCTTTGGGTGTTGTATTCTTCACCACGGTTACGTGGGCGTAATCCGTTGGAATCGCCATAACTTCAGAAGGCGTCTGTGTGGTCTGGTTGAGTTTTCCAAAGAGAAGAATCGAAAGAACAGAGCGGCCTATTCGTCACTTGATTAAATGTTGTTTTAGAGTTGTATCAAATTCCTTTATTACTTATACTAGTCTTCGAATGATGAGCGATCAAACACCACTTGCAGATGAATAGAAATAAATCCCTGAGGTAGCGAAATTATCATTCTTGACAGTTTTGTTGTTCATTGCTCGAACTATGTGCGTTACTCTAACTACAGAAACTAGGCAGGGAGTCTATCGTAGGCAGATATCATCGTATAGTCTAGATTGTCAAGATGATTACAAATTTGGCATCTAAAGCGTTGTGTATCCTTTCTTTTTAATTATGCGGTAGCTGGCCTTAAAACGTCTTTTATATGATGATATTCAATTTATAATATTAATATTTTTATTTATTTTCCTATATGACTAGCAATGACCACATTTTACTCTTGCGCTACAAAAAGAAAATAGAAAAAAGGTTGTAGGAAGGCCTCCTTTCCAAGGTAAGGGCAGGTCTATCTTTTATCATTGGCTTGTGACCACCGGAATCACCCACACTCACGACAATCTTAGGATCGGTCTTATGTGGAAAAGAGAAATATTATCTCCATTATGATCGGTCTTATGTGGAAGAGAGAAATATTATTTCCATTAATAATTTCTACCGCGTTAGCCCAGAAGAAGTTTTTACGTTTAAAGATTTATAGTAAGAAGGAAATCATTCAAGTCCGGTCGATATACGTGATACTATAAGCATATTACGTTTTTGGCCTTTGATAATTTACATTTATACACCCTTTCTCTATGCAAGTATAGTTCTAGTGCCCACCCCGTCCAGTTGTTCATCAAATTTATCTCGATATGTTTGTTTTTCAGATTTTTAGTTTTCGACACTTTCTTCGATGCGGCGCATCGCTGACAAAGTCATAAACTAACGCAATTGATCGGTTTGTGCTAATTAGAGTTTCCTCTCTGGACGACGCCATTATCGTAGTTTGGTAAAACCTTCTGTATTTTTGTAGGCAAACTGCGAAAATAAGAAAGAAAGAGACACAGTGGTTTATTTTCCTCCGATAGGATTGAAATATTGAAAAAATTTTAAATTGAAGTTTTGATATTGATTGCAGCGTCACCAGAGTTCATCATTGAAGAGAATTGAACGATTTTGGGGCAATAACAGATTTCCAAGAAGTGAAGAAGTCACAGTAGTCTAGATCTTGTAGTAGTCTTTCCGTTCTCTGGGTGGGGGAAAGAGTCTTTTGTTATCCGGAAAAAAAATATTTTATAATACAGAAGTATACATGCCAACTCCATGCCACTATATAACGAGGTACTTAGGCAGAAGAAATTTAGAATTACGTAAGATCATACATACCCACTTAAGTGTGTTTTACAAATTTAATTTGGGTGCTCCACATAAACCATAATAAATCATAATGACCACTAAACTTTAACGAAATTATTGGTCAGTAGAACAACTTCTCGCTTTAGATTATTTTGTGTAAATGACTAATGGACGATGCCACGTAGGAATTAGCTAAGATCAACGCTATGAACTGAATACTGATTTAAAGGTCTTGAAACTTGCTCAACTGCTTAAGCTGTGAATTTTATATTTTGCCCATGCTTCAGAACAGAATAAGAGTAATTAAGCTCTTGTACAATATGTATACATATGTCAGCTTTTCCGCTCTTAAATATTCAAGAATTTTAACAATATTATAATTTGTTACGCGGCCGTGACATTGAATAAGTGGACCGGGTAGAACATCAGTAGGATGTTATTGAACTTACGTGTGTTGTCGGTTTCTTTGATGGAACTTTATGAGCCGGATGTGAGTATATTAACGATGCGCTAAGAGGTTTTATCATTTGGATAATTCCTCATGACTCAAAGAACAAAGTTATAAAATAAGATTTAATATTATATATATATATATATATATATATATATATATAAATATATATATATATATATATATATATATATATAATATTCCATAAATATAAATACTACATATATAATATTCCATAAATATAATTGCTATATTTATACATATATATATATATAAATACATATACATATACATATATATATATATATATATATATATATATATTAATATATATAATGTATGTATATATATATTAATATACATATATATTTATATTTATATCATGTATGTGCATAGATGTATATATAAATGTATATATATGTATATGTATATATATATATTTATATATATATATATATATATATAAATAAATAAATATATATACATTTATATATACATCTATGCACATACATGATATAAATATAAATATATATGTATATATATATATATATATATATGATAGTATAGTGGTTAGTATACCCGCCTGTCACCCAGGAGACCGGGGTTCGTTTCCCCGTCGGGGAGCCCCTGGCGCAAGACTAATGACCTTGCCCAGACAAAATAAATCATTATGGAAAATTTAACAAGCCTCAGGACTTGCTAAATAAGGCCAAGACCGGTTCCCGGTTGTAGTGCCGATGATGATGATGATATATATATATATATATATATATATATATGCGCAACTAAATTGTCGCTGCTTTTTTTATGAAACTGCAACTTTATTGTCAGAAAATGGTTATAAATAAATCATTCGAAGTATTGCCCATCGCTAGCTACAACTTGGTCCCATCATTCTTCTAGAGCTCGAATACCGTTCCGATAAAGGTGTTCATCTTTTGAGGCCATCCACGAATCAAGCAATTTTTTGATATCTTCATATGAGCAGAGCTGCCGATCAGACAGACCATCTGCCATCGAAAGTAACAAGTAATAATCGGACGGCGCAACATCCGGGGGGCGTGGCGGCTGCGGTAGGACTTCCCATTTGAGGGTTTCAGGTAGGTTTTAACGGGACGTGAGACTGAGCGGTGTCATGCTGTAGAATCACTTTTTCGTGGCTCTGCTCGTATTGTGGCCATTTTTCGCACAGTGATCGTTCGTATTCAATAGCTCGTAATAAATCACACAGACCTGGCCTCACCAAATACACAGAATAGCCTTTGCAGCGTGAATATTCCCCCGAGCCGGCGACGTCGAAGCCTGACCGGGCACTCCCCATGATTTTTTTATCCTTGGGTTACTGTAATGAATCTATTTTCATTACTTGTCACAATGCCTTTTTGCCGTTGGAGTAGTTGTTCACAGTCGAAAAAACAACACTCAACGTCCATTGGCTTCAAATCATAAGGAACCCAAGTTCCTTGCTTTTGAATCATTCCCAATGCATGCAATCCCTTGAAAATGGCTTGTCGGGTAACTCCTGATGCTGGTGAAAGCTCTTGTGGCGTCTGGCCTGGATCCTCATCGAGCAATCCTCTAATTCAGCGTTTTACGAAGGTTTTTGGCCTTCCTCCGCGCGGACGGTCGTCAACATTGAAATCATCGTTGTTGAAGCGACGGAACCAATCACGGCACGTTGTTTCACTTAGAGCAGCATCTTCGTAAACTTTGACTTTTTGGAACTCTCGATGCGCTTCAGCCGCCGTTTTCTTCGAATAAAAGAAGGAAATCAATACATCCCGCAAATGACGAATATTTAGCACAAAATCAGACATTTTCACACAATCAATAATACGAGCATATGACGCCAAAAAAATAAAGTCACTACGGTTTCCAAGTGGTTTGTTTACCATATGTTTAAGTTTGGTTCACGACGTTTGGGATATGTGGAAATCGACCAATACTTTTTGGTGGAGCCATCTATTGATACACAGCGGGAACTTAGTTGCGCACCATATATATATATACATATGCTTCTCGCACTACCTGCCTGAACTCGAGCTACCTTCCAGCAGGTAGGAAATGTCCTCCTTGCATAAGATAAGCGGAAGAGTTCTTAATGACTATAGCTGGTATTCGGTCCGGGCCAGTGCCTTCTTACAATCCAGTCCACGTAGAATGCATCGAATCGTACGCGAGCGAAAACCACATCGAAGACCTTACCGGCGCGATTGCAGGTGGTTCCAAAAGACCGGCATCGAGGTTTAAATTGGCGGAAAATAAATTCGGGAACACTTTAGCTTTATTTTTTGAATTTGCGACTAATGTCCTGCTGCCCACCGTAAGCGGGGGAAAAGAGGATGACGTAAAGTTATTGCTGATTGCCTTTGCCATTGACCAGAAGGAACGCGAACCAGGTAGGTATCCAAGGAATTTATGGGTCACTCTATCGCCTGATTGCACCCGTTTCTGATTCTAACAAAATTCGTTCTGTTAACACCCATCGGATTGGAGCGCCATTGGTTAAAAGCTCTATTTTTGGCCGCTGTAATCTGCTCGCATTTTGTATAAAACCAAGGCCTATCAGATGAATTTCGTTTGATGGAATGCGGGATGTAGATCTCCATCCCGAGAAGAATAATCTCTGTAAGCGACTCCGCGCATGCGTTAAGATCGGAGTTTCTAAAGCACACCTCCGACCAGAGAAAGGATGCGAAGAAATCTCGCAAATCGTCCGAGTTAGCAACCCCATACCACCATGCATGGCGAAGCTTCTTAGGTCGGTTATTCGCTTAAAATGCTAGTAGTTGCGCGACCAATGCCAAGCAGTGATCTGAGTTTCCCCGTGGTGCAGCAACCTCCACAGTATAAGTGCTCGGCTCGGATGTCAAATCAGATCCTGGGTGTTCGCATGATCACCTCCGGTATCCGGCATTCGCATAGGTTCTTTCACGAGTTTTATGAATCTCGTTTCCTACGCGTGTATTTTTTGAAATGTGAGAAGAGTCAATAATCACAGGGATGTAAGTCTGGCGAATAGGGTTGGTGTTGGAAGAATTCACTGATGTTCACGATTGTGTTTTAAGCTATGTGAGATACTACGTTGTCTTAATGAAAAAATGAGTTTTTCCTCTGTTAATTAGTCTTTATTGCGAATTTGTGCATGCATCTGATCTAAAAGGTTCCAACAACAATCTGAGTTTATGGTTTTATCAGTTTGGGTGTAGGGAATATAAAACATTCCTTTTGCATAAAAAGAAACCGATGGTAACATCTTCTTGGCCGATTTCTTGACCCTAACTCGCTTTGGAATCGAAGTACTGGGTCCGCACCACTCTTAAGTATTTTTTTATTTTTATTCAGGATCATAGTTGAAGACCTATGGCGTTAAGCAAGGATAGTGAAGATGATGTTTTGGCGGATTTTCGTGTCTTTACGTCGCAAGAAGTGTTCCGCCGAACACTGTCCAATACTTAACACCAACAAAACACCAAAGAATTTCAGCACACAAATGAAACGCAGAGATATTTCGATTTATTTTTATTTTATTTTATTGTTACATTTAGTTCGTTACACAACTGGGGATTGAATACCCTAAAACATCCGTCGTTAGTCTACAAAGTTTTTCTCTGTCAATTACTTGTGAAACAAAAGGAAACACAATTAAACTCTTTCAGATCTCTTCGACCGAAAACAAGTTGTTCGACACTCGACGTTACTCTTAGAAACGACACCAAAATAAAAAATCCAACGACACAACAAATCTTGACACCACCGTACGCGCAATTAATCTTCCTCGGCTGGTTCTCGATTTCGACTGTTCTATCTTAATTTTCCTATCCATCCTATCTGTATCTTATCTTTGGTTATCATTTTGGTTTTCAATTCCAACTTCTTATCGGAACCTTGTTTCGAAGGATCAAGCGTACCGCCACTTCTTTCTCGATCCTTTGTTTGCGTTACCCACCTGGCTTACGACAACAAGAGATTTTGTGTGCTTCAGATGGGTAACAAAGGAACCGTGGGATTTGGTTTGTAGATCGCATTTCCCAGTCATAAACATCTAGCATGGGATAGGCGTTACGATGTTTATGATTGCAAGAATTGTTGGTCGGCGGGCGAATCGCTAGGCCCTTGTTTGTGCACGTGTGGTTGTCGGTTTGGGATCTTGCGAATTTAGGGTGCTAATTGCTATTAGCTACATGAGGAGATTATTCTGTTTGTTTTCAGAAAGATGCGTTTAATGGATGAATCGAATGGATGCATTGGATGGATGCGTTGAATTCAATATTAGGAAATTTTGAACGTTAAGTTCGATTGATTTTTACTATTGAATTCAATGTTGGGGTATTTGGTATGTCAACTTTGTTTGAGGCGGAAGGAAGGACTTTGAGGAACGTTCTTCACTATTTGCTTCTATATTGTATGTGTATCTGTTAGAACCGCCACAGACTCATATATCATCCATAGTGATGAAATGATGCAGGAGATCCATTCCAATCTCTCGAAAGTGCACCAAATGTTGCTGGATCGTGTATGTTTTTTTTCAATTGCTACCCAATCCGGCACCCATTATGCAGACAGTCTTCTGAAATCCAAACTGTCAGACATCACATTGCTCACACTGCCTAATGCGTTACCAACGTCTTCTCATAATTCTCTCCCGTTACTCGACGATGTTTCAAAAACTTATATTTTGTTTTTGCTACGATTTTTGGTGTTGATGTACTTTTTGAACGTCCTTCACATGAATCGTCTTCAAGATTAACATTTTGAATTCACTCCAATAAGATTCTTCGTGTTCGGTCATCGATAGTTCGATAATTAAAGTTGTGCTTTCAGGGAAGCTGGTTTTTGTGTAAAGTAAATTTGAAGTAAAGATGAACTGCCACAACAAATAATTAATAAAGATATCAACAAATCAAAAAGATAGACAACAACCGATAACAGTAGGCGCCTTAAATTTAGTCTAGAGTGTCCACATGGGACCAGTAGGTTAGGATACAATATAAATGAGCTAGAATTTAACCATTTTTTGTCTACGAAGTAAGTTAAATATACGAGAAAGGACAACATAAAAAATGTATATAAAATGTAAAAACAAAAACTATCTAAGAGGAGGACATACCTGGGGAGGACCACTTTAAATTAAACAATCCATCGTTATACTATTCTAATTGAAAGTTAAAAAGCCTTATATGCTTTTAATAAGCGTTCATGAATTTCTTCCGCTGCTACCACTTTGAAAAATAATAATTTTACCACCGCATGAAATTCAAATATTTCCGTTGTAAGACAATATTGTGATATGTCGACTTTGAACACTTGTAAATATACGAATGAGCCGATAGGTCAACATGAAGTCCCACACATATACAGAAAAAAGTAGTGCGGTTTTGGGAAAAATAAAATAGGAAACCTAACTGCTACATCTAGTATTGAACAGTAAAATGTATCGAACATTCTATTAAAAAAAAAAGTATTCCAATAAAAAAAAAAAAACATAGACCTAGAACATAAAAACCACCTTGTACTTGCTACACAATTCTATGCTTCCTGAGCTCAAATCATATCCAATTTAACTTGAGCACAAGCACCATTTCACATCCTGGGAAAGGTTGGCGCAAGGCTAATAACCTTGCCCGTAAAAACAAATTATTATGGACAATTTAACAAGTCTCGAATAAGGACCGGATACCGGTGGAGAAACTTGTTAAATAAGGCCAAGACCGGATCCCGGTTGTAGTGCCGATGATGATCATGACAAGCAGCATTTCATCAATCAGATTTGCTGTCCATGTCGTTCTAGAGGACGGATTTCGCGGCTGATGTTTGCTGCTCCGTCATAGAATCGTCTTGATTGGATGCACCTACAAAAGGGCAAACTTTGTCTATTTAAAAGACTACCAGGGCTGGCCAGTAAATCTTTAGAAAAGTAGGACGATTTTTTATTGTTTTTTTATTTTCTCATGTAACTGATCTAATAATGACGAATCGTCTGGTCCTTTTCCAGATAGTCAGTGATGATAATACCACGTGCATCCCAAATCACAGTAGGCATTAGCTTTCCAGCGGATTTCACCATCTTTGCCTTCTCTGAAGCCGGTTCGCTTTAACAATCCATGGTGTATCTACAGTTACTTTGTAGGGGTTTATGTATGTGTGCCAGCAAGGGTACTGATTCACTTAACTCCCCAACGCATCACTGGGCAAACAGAATTCAGAAACATTCACCAACGAATAAGGAAATAAAATAAAAACGCACTGGTAGGTCAGTTAATTAAATGTTCTTTATCTTATTTTTTTGTTGAAACGGTTTTCTTTTATTTTTGTTTATAATGTTCACTCTTTTTAAATAACATTTGGTTTATGCGGAAAATGTAGAAACAATACTTTAATATTTAAGGGAATTTATAAATAAGTTCCTCTGGGGTAAAACAATATTGTGTTAAAAGGATGACCAAGAAACTATAACACTGGAAGACGTCCTCCCATGTTATTATTCGGTTCGCTTTCCACAACACTGACTACTATTTTTGGCCATTAATATATCATCGCCCAAAAGAAATTTATCACTAACGTACGTCTGAATTAATGTTTTAGTAAATACGATTAATTTGCATTGCCGTGCAACTGCATAACGAAATCACTTTATTTGAACTGCTATTATTTCGCGTTGGGGTCAAACACATCCAGTGTTAAGCCCTTTAGGCTGAAGATACAGGATAAATAATTTAAATCCAATTAAAGAAGTCGCGCGACAATGAACTAACAACACACTACCACCGTACAGACACTCTCGACTCCTGTGATGTTCACATTACTTGAGGGAGGAAACTTGACTACTCTCCTCGAGGGATGAAATTTGACTACTGGTTCTATCCACACGATAAACCAATCTCGATCGCACTCGCATCTTCATTCTCTCATTACCCCGCCCATCGAGGTGAATAAACTCTTGTGAATTTATTCAGTAGTCAATGAACATAGGGAGAATGGAAGAATCGAAAAGGAGAGCGTGACGATCTCGGGGATGATTTTACTTCGCATGCATCGAAAACAAAACCGATGGTGACCACATGACCCAGTTTGATATTGGAGTGTTCTCAGAGTGCAATGCACTCCGAGAAGGGGAAATGGGTGGAATGGAAAGTATATTTCTTGTGCTATTCACCTGACTCTGATGTTATTGATCTGTGGGGCTTTAAAGGTTCGTGTGCCGACGTACGGCACAGGTTCGCTCTCACCCACCAGCTAATTACGAGGGGAGAAATCGTTTACCAATGAAAGGAGAGGGCAATTAAAACACTCTGTTTTTTTATTTTGTCTGTCAACGCCTTCTTTATTTAAACCAACTCTCGTAACTACGTTTTTGTGGGTTTTGTTCTACTTATTGTCTTCGGACATTAAGGTTTTTAGCACAGGGGATTTAAGATTGAATGGCTCCTCGATAGTATACCCGGCTGTCACGCGGGAGACCGGGGTTCGATTCCCCGTCGGGGAGCCTCCGGCGCAAGACTAATGACCTTGCCGGAAAAAAAAACAAATCATTATGGAAAATTTAACAAGCCTCAGGACTTGCTAAATAAAGCCAAGACCGGCTCCCGGTTGTAGTGCCGATGATGATGATGATTTAAGATTGAATAGTTGGATATCCTTGGTTCACGTAGGTCTCTGTCGTTTTGTATACATATGTTTATATATGTTTCCCTAGATTTTCGACACTCGGATACCGGACAAAACGCACCACATCATTACAGCTTTATTATTCCTTCAGTTATTTTTGGGCACAATTTAATAGGCGACTTTATGAATTACTAAATTACTTGGTGGCGAAAATACCCAACACAACTAATTTTCAGCAGCAAGCGCGCGAGTTACGACCCCAACCTGACACTCACCCCATCTTAACATGAAGTACATCCATCAACAGTTTCCCATAGGAACTCAACACCTCTTCAAGTTACTGCAACATCAACGTCTGGAGCAGAGACATCTCCGGATGTTCATGGCAACCAAACACCCTGGCAATGGGTAACCTGGCCATCCCACACAATCCACCGAAAATAGCAACGGGACATTTTCCCACAAGGCAAAAACACATTGTAAGACACCTTCAGTGTCATATTCTTTTCGATCCGTAGAGTTGGACAGATAGCTTTAGTCTTCACTCAACAGTCGTTAAAATCACTTGGTTGTAGCAATTTAATAGACAAATATAAAATATAAAGTTTAAAGTAAATACCGTTTGTTTTTTTGTCGCTCCCACGTAGTAAGACTATAACTGGCGCAGTCGTACGGAACAGTGACCGGTGGTTCCTTTATAAATAAAGCCGCGAGTGTAATTTAAATCAAATCTAGATCATTAAACTAACTGTGAAAGACAAGTGTGGCCGCTAGTTTAATTTAAATTAATCTAGATAACTAAACTAACTGTGAAAGACAATAGTGAAAGGCACCATCGGGGGATTCCAATCCATCATCACTGTAGAACCAAGAAAAGGACAAAGGACCATGCTGATCATCACTATCATCGGGTGCATGTAAGTAAAGTGTTGGTGTGTCTTGAGAATATTTTTTTTGGTTTTGTTAAGTGCATATGTTTGGTAATTATAAGCTTCATCTAAATTAAAACGTTTCAACTCTGGAATCATATTATACGAATAACTACGATCCCTATCTTGGGCACTCTAGTTAGACTAGTTAAAACTTAAATGAACGTACAAAATAGTTTTGTTTTTTCATTGAGTAATATATTGGTGTATATAGGAATATTTTCTCGAGTAATATATTGGTGTATATAAGAATTGAAGGAAAATTTAAACAACAAAATAAAGAAAACTATCGTAAATTGTGAACTATTTCTCGATGAGATATCAATAGTCATTATCAAAGAATATTGACTAATCTTTTTAGATTCCTCTCGGAGATTGGCAATTTATCTCATGTGGAGTTGAGTCTACCAATCATCATAGAGTATTACTATAGCAAACAATATTTGGAATACGTGTGAATAACTTTTCGTAATAATATTTCGTGAAAAAAAAAAAAAAAAAAAAAAAAAAAAAAAAAACCTTTATGTCGAAACCGCAGAAAACTAAAACAATACATAGATTCATACCATACAATCTAAGGAACCTACCCTCTACTTCCACAGATTCCGAAACCTCTCTTGATAACTCCCTAAACTCAAGTTCAATCGATTTAACCGCGATGAACAATACTACCGAGCAAAACACAAATCAACAATTAAATCAAATAGACATTTTCAATTCATTAAGAATTCCGGATGCCATAAAGGACCTCCCCAAGTTTGATGGGAACCCTAGGTTACTATACGAATTCCTTAGTAACGTAGAGGAAATTCTTCTCTATGTAAGGGGTATGGATAGAACCCCATATGGGCAAATCCTCCTAAGGGCCATACGAAATAAAGTCGAGGGTCAAGCTAATGAGATCCTCAATATGTACGGTACACCACTGGTCTGGGACGAAATAAGGAACAATTTGATTTTGCACTACTCGGATAAGAGGACAGAAACATCGCTTATCAGGGACTTACATAGTATCAGGCAATTTAACAAATCTGTCGAAATATTTTATGGGCAGGTAATAGAAATTCAATCAGCACTATGCAATAACATACTAATCCATGAAGAGGACAATAATGTTATTAAAGCAAAAAAGGATTTGTACGCGGAAATGTGCCTTAATGCATTTCTAAGTGGCCTGAATGAGCCATTGGGATCTCGAGTCAGAACCATGCAACCGAATTCACTGGCCATGGCACTGACATACTGCATCAAGGAACAAAACATTTCATACCAGAAAACCCCACAAAATTTACACTACAACAGACCTCTCCAATATAAACCCTATAATCCCCTACAATATAGAACAAACCCTAGACCATTTTTCAGAGAAAACCAAACTAGAGCCCATAATCCGGAAAACCCATTTTACAGGAACAACCCAAACCAACAAAATAATGCAACCTACACCCGACGACCAACCAACTACACACAAACAAACCCAAATTTCAATTCAGGTATTAAGGTAAGCCCCAGCCAACAAAGCAAGAATATCAAACCCAGGAACTTTAACTTTCACGAAGTAAACCATATGGGACGAAACACTCTCCAACTGGATAGTTTTTTCAACAAAGATCCCACCAACATCCAAGATGTAGGAAATTTTCGCATACATGCCTCGCAAACCCAACAGGATACTTAGACCCCAGACAACATCCTGGAGCCCTGCCATATATCAATATCTCCTCTCCATTCGGTAGAGACCTTAAGTTCCTACTGGATACAGGGGCATCAACCTCTTTCATAAACCCAGAATTCATACCCCCAAATAGACAAACTGAGACTGAACCGGTAACCATTACCACAGTCCTCAAGAAATATCAACTCGATAAACAAACAACCCTTCCCATTTTCACAGAATTTAACGAAGAAGGCTCCTTAAAATTTCTAATCTTCAAATTTCACTACTACTTCGACGGACTCTTAGGAATAGATGCACTAATAGCACTAAACGCCAAACTTGATCTTGAAAAAAGAACCCTTACCACAACCAATGCCACCAACAAAATTTATTTCAAACATAATTCCACATCACACCCAATTACAGTACCTGGTCAATCGAAAATATTAACAAGGCTCCCTGTTAGCAAGGAAACTGGTAATATTTATATCAATACAATAGAACTTAATCCACAGCTATATATAAGCCAAGGGCTTTACAATGCTGAACATGGATCCAGTATCGTAGAGATTGTAAACCTCTCCGAGAACGATCAGAACATTATTGTGGAACAACCCCTAGATAGTGAGAATTTCGACCCCGACAACTTCATAGAGGTAAATAATCTGAACATGGAAGTAGGAAACGAAACTGAAGACAACAAATCAACGGTAGAAATACACGAAATAATTAGAACAGATCACCTAAACCAAGAGGAATGCAAGAAGCTCCTCAAATTGTGTAGGAACTATAGCGATATATTGTATAAAGAGGGCGAACCCCTGTCCTTCACAAACAAAATCAAACACAAGATAAGCACAACCGACGAAATCCCAATACATACCAAATCATATAGGTACCCCTTCATCCATAAAGCGGAAGTAAAAACCCAAATCGAGAGTATGTTGGATCAAGGGATTATTAAACACAGCTACTCCCCTTGGAGTTCGCCAGTCTGGATTGTTCCAAAAAAAGAGGACGCCAGCGAACGAAAAAAATGGAGACTAGTCATTGACTATAGGAAAGTCAATGAAAAAACTATCTCCGATATATATCCCATCCCAAATATCTCGGAAATACTAGACAAACTGGGGAAATGCCAATACTTTACCACTCTCGATCTAGCAAGCGGATTCCACCAAATTGAGATGAACCCAAAACACGTCCAGAAAACCGCTTTCACTGTTGAGGGAGGTCATTACGAATTTGTAAGGATGCCCTTCGGCCTAAAGAACGCTCCTTCAACCTTTCAGAGAGTGATGGACAATGTTTTAAAAGAGCTCATCGGAAAAATCTGCTTGGTCTATCTAGATGACATAATTATATATTCCACCTCATTGCAAGAACACCTGCAGAGTGTAGAACAAGTATTTATAAAACTAAGGGAAGCAAATTTCAAAATACAAATGGACAAATGCGAATTCCTTAAAAAAGAAATAGCTTTTCTAGGCCACATCATCACTCCAGAAGGGGTAATGCCAAATCCATCAAAGATAGACGCCATAAAGAATTTTCCCTTGCCACGCACTCGCAAACAAATAAAATCTTTCTTAGGGTTAATAGGCTATTATAGAAAATTTATCAAGGATTTGGCCAAACTAACCAAACCCCTTACTAACTGTCTAAAAAAGAACGCAGAAATGGTAATGGATGCAAAATACACTCAAGCATTTGAAACATGTAAAAATTTATTAATGAACGACCCAATCCTACAGCACCCAGATTTCGAGAAACCATTTATTCTGACAACAGATGCAAGTAACTGCGCATTGGGTGCAGTTCTTTCGCAAGGACACATAGGTAGTGACAAACCTATTTGTTTCGCAAGTCGCACTCTCTCTGATAGTGAGACAAACTACTCGACTATAGAGAAGGAACTCTTGGCAATCGTATGGGCTACAAAATATTTCAGACCTTATTTGTTTGGAAGGAAATTCAAAATTATAACTGACCATAGGCCACTCACGTGGATCATGAGTCTGAAAGAACCTAACTCAAAACTCATAAGGTGGCGACTCAAGCTTGAGGAGTTCGACTACGAAATAGTTTTCAAAAAAGGAAAACTAAACACGAACGCCGATGCCTTGAGTCGGATCAAGATTGATAAGCCCAACCATGAGGTATTTAACAATACTGAAGAAATCATGAATACGATACATAGCGCGGAGGAAAATTTAGACGATGGAATCCCTATTTCAGAGAAACCATTAAACGAGTTCAATTTACAAATAATCCTAGAAGAAAATAATACAGGGTCACCAATGACTACCGAAACAATTTTTAAAAATAAACAAAGGAGAACTATCAGGAAACCGCAATTTGATGAAAATCAATTGATAGATATATTCAAGAAATATTTCGCACCTAAAAAGTTAAACGCTGTATACACAACAGATAGCATATTCCGCCTTGTACAATCCACATACTCTAAATTCTTCTCACAAAGCAAAATATTCCGAGTAATACGTTGCACAGAAATTCTTGAGGATATCAGAGAGGAGGACGGCCAAGAGGAAATGATAAGGAATTACCATGAGAATTCAAATCATAGGGGAATAAATGAAACCTTCCTACACCTCAAGAGGGATAACTATTTCCCTAACATGAAGGATAAAATCACGAGGACAATAAATAACTGCGATAAATGCAAAATTTTCAAGTACAATAGAAACCCAGCCAAACCCTATTTCGAGAAGCCCGAAATCCCTCTGAAACCACTAGACATTATTCACGTAGACCTATACTCTATAAATAACAATGTTATTCTCACACTCATAGACAAGTTCTCTAAATTCGGTTGCGGCTACACTCTAAGTTGTAGAACCAGTATAACTATTTTAAGCGGCATAAAAAAATTTTTGAGCCTCTACGGCATACCGAGAAAAATAATATGCGACCAAGGTCCAGAATTCGTCTCTAATATCTTTAGGGACTTCTGCAGGCAACACGATATTGTATTACACTACACTTCCTTCCAACAAACTAGCAGTAACGGACCAGTAGAGAGACTACACTCGACCCTTACGGAAATATATAGGCTAATTCTAACAAAAAGGAAAGAACAGAAACTAACCCTAGAACACGAGGAAATACTCACCGAAACCTTCATTACCTATAATAACGCCATACACTCTACAACAAAATTCACCCCATACGAACTATTTTTCGGTCGACCCTATAAGTTTATGAAAACACTCAGATTCTCGAACGAACACGACTATCTTGAAAAACTGAACGAATTTCTTAATGAATTACATCCTAAAATTCAAGAAGAAGTAAGGAAACTAACTAACGCAAAAATAGATAAATTCAACACATCAAGAGAGGCACCGGAAGACGTAGTAGAGGATGAACCAATCTTTAGAAAAGAAGCTAGACGAAACAAACTTACACCAAGATTCTCAAAACACATAGCAAGGAAAAATAATAAAATTACAGTTATCACAAAAGAAAACAAAAAGATACATAAATGCAAACTAAGAAAGAGAAACCGAATTAAATAAATAAGAATATAAACACTTACATATATATAAAATCAAAATAGAACCTATTCTACCCACGTACATTCATGGAACATGAGTGTAACTACGGAAGCAAATCATGGTATATGATCATGCAACCGTCAACGTTTTTTTTCCTCTCCCATTTTTTTTTGCCTCAAAAGAATTTTTATATAAACGAAAATTTCAACGACATATATATATCAAACAAGAGGATAACTCCGGTAGCAAATCATGGTATATGATCATGCAACCGCCAACATTTTTTTTTTTCGCCTCAAAAGAATTTTTATATAAAAGAAAATTTTAATGACATATATATCAAACACGAGGATAACTGCGGTAGCAAATCATGGAATATGATCATGCGACCATTCAGTTCCTCCTAATCAATAAAAAGAATAAATATACACAAATTATGTTATTATATACAGAAATTTTAGATTTATAAGGTACACATTCATGGAATATGAGTGTAAACAAACAAGGCAGCTAATCATGGCATATGATTACACGGCCACCTATATACACATAAAAAAAAAAAAAAAAAAAAAAAAAAATATTAAATACAAAAAGAAACAAAAAGAAGAAAAGAAAAACATAACTATAATAAAGGAAAATTCTACTAACACCCGTTTCATCTACTAACTTACAGCCTATCACCCACTAACACCCAAAGACTAGAAGTCTTTAACATCCCAAAGGAGCACAGCCTACTGCCTCTACGCCTAGGTCCATCAAGACACATCACTGGCTTCCAAAACCTAATACACATTATTAACCTCGAGGACTATAACAACAACATACAAAACATTACTAACTCACTTTACACTTTCGAAAGACAAAAAACTGACACTAACTCACTTCATATAACCAAACTAAAACTAGAAGAACTTCAAATCAAGCTCCAAACCCTGTATCCTTTCAAGAAAAGGAATAAGCGTGGCATAATCAACGGATTAGGTTCTGTGATTAAACTAATAACAGGAAACATGGACGCACAAGACGCAATAAGACTTAACAACCGACTAAACGACATTAACGCAAACATTACCGACCTAACACGTTCACTAGGGACTGAACATTTTCTGAATTCCCAAATGATCGAAAGATTCAAAAATATAACACTCCACATAAACACCGAACAAAAGGTCATCGAAAACTTCCTTAAAAGTTCAAACAATAGAATCAAAAAAGAACATAATGCCCTTTTGGAAACTCAATACATTAGTCAATTAAATTATAACATTGACCTACTAACCAATCACCTATCCAACATAGCCGAGGCAGTAACCCTGAGCAAACTTAACATTATCCCAAAACTCCTCCTATCATATGACGAACTATCACTTATAAAAACCCGACTAACAAACCAAAATATAACGATTAACGCTCACGAGCAAATCTATGAATTCTTAGGAGTTCAAGCATATTATAATGGTTCTAAAATAATTTTTAACATACAAATACCCGTTTTATCCAATGAAGCTTACAATTTTTACCAAACAATACCCCTACCAGTAAATGGCACAAAAATATTAAACATAAAGTCATTTCTAAATTATAATACAAGATACACACAACACTTTAACAAACCTTGCCCCAAAATAGAAGGAACCTACTATTGCACACCTACAATACAGGAAGAAGATGCCAACCTATCCCAATGTATTAAGAAACTTATGGAAAATTTCGCAGCCGATTGCCCATTCAAAGATGTGGGCAAGATTCAATCCATATCCCAACCGCAACCAAATACTTTATTACTCATCAACATCCACGACTTGGTAATAAACTCTACCTGCAGACCAAAAACCATTCATGTAGAGGGAACGGTACTACTACACTTCGAAAATTGCGATATAGAAGCCAACGGGATCACCTACAACAATAGACCAGATATATTTTGGGACACCATCCAAATACTTCCTCCATCAAGCAGTATAGTTACGGCCAATACAACAGTTGACGAGCTGAACCTGGAAAAATTACAAATATACAACTTCAAAACTGAAGCAAAGGTAGTTGAACTAGGGACCATCACTAAGACCACCAATTACCTGAGCGGAGCAACAGCCATCGTCATCATCGGCATCATCATCATAGCCACCGTAATAAGAGGTAAATATACTCACCTAACAACCGTTCAAGATCGTGACAACACCCCACATCTTAACGCTACGGCCAACGCGACATCAGTTCATCAAACTGAGGCTGTTTCAATGACGTCACTTTGGCCTTCGCTCTACAATAAGGGGGGAAGAGTTACGACCCCAACCTGACACTCACCCCATCTTAACATGAAGTACATCCATCAACAGTTTCCCATAGTAACTCAACACCTCTTCAAGTTACTGCAACATCAACGTCTGGAGCAGAGACATCTCCGGATGTTCATGGCAACCAAACACCCTGGCAATGGGTAACCTGGCCATCCCACACAATCCACCGAAAATAGCAACGGGACATTTTCCCACAAGGCAAAAACACATTGTAAGACACCTTCAGTGTCATATTCTTTTCGATCCGTAGAGTTGGACAGATAGCTTTAGTCTTCACTCAACAGTCGTTAAAATCACTTGGTTGTAGCAATTTAATAGACAAATATAAAATATAAAGTTTAAAGTAAATACCGTTTGTTTTTTTGTCGCTCCCACGTAGTAAGACTATAACTCGCGCGCCGTAGCGTTCGAATCACGGCTCCGTTGTTTGTACGCCGTTTGGCGGATGATTAGCGACTGACTACTCCGAGAGGTACACTAGGGGTAGTAAGGAACGTCTGTCCTCTGGGATGGTTGTTACTCGACTGACTAATTACTGGCGAGGAAAAGTTCGTTGCGTCGTGGCAGTGGAGTCATAGCTAAAATGAACTCACAGCCATTTACTGGGAACTTTGAAAAGGGTTGCAATGCCTGTATAGGGGATTTAGTTCCGAGGAATCATCGCCGTATAGGCTGAGTTGCATTCTTTGGTTGTGTGTACCGGGAAATTGGTTTCGGCGGCATAGCCAAGTATGGTCAGGGGTCTTGATCGTTGCGATGGTCGTTTCGTGGAAAGGCGACGCATCACACTGTTGGCTTGACAGTAAGAGGGAATTGGTGTAGTTCTACATTAGGTGGTTTATGTGGAATGGGAATCGAAATGGTTTTCGGGGGAACTAAATGTTGCTTGGTTACAAGCGAGGAGATAGTTTAAGCAAGAAGTGAGCCGGAATGATTTTCGGAGGAAATTGGAATTGCTTGGTTGCAAGCAATGAATATAGTTTAGATGGGATATTAGCCGAAGCGGTTTTTGGACAAATGTGTGCGGATCGATGTAGCTGATGGAGATGGTGAGTATTCGGTTGTAAATTTGAATATGCGTTTATTACGGGATATGATTTTCGGGAGAAATTAGGATTGCTTGGTCGCAAGCAAGGAGTATAATTTAGGTAGAGAATTAACCGAAGCAATTTTGGGAAAATGTATGCGACTCGGTGTAGTTGATGGAAATGGTGAGTGTTTCTTTGTAAATTGGATATGCGTTTATTTATTCTTGGTAGGCTGGGGATGTATGTAATTGTAGGTTTGGCGAAGGATGCTGTTGCATATTGGGACGTGTTTTGCATGTTTGGAAATGGATTACAGGTTGGGTTAGGATGATGCGCTGTTAGCGGTCAAAATTGGTTGGCATTGTGGGTTGGTTCTCCATTTGGTATAGGGAACCCCCACAGATTCCCCGGCGAATAGTGGTGTCTGGAGGAGATCAAAAGGATGCCACGTTGGCTTGGGAACATATTAGCGTGGGAACAAATTAAAAGAATTCGATAACCCAAGCCGTTGCGCTATGTAGCAACCGCGTCGCTTGCCCAGACTTTGCTGTTGCTAATAAAACATTCGATTTCTGATTTCCCGTGGAAATCTCATGTGATTTACGAAATGTATATTGTCGTATGGCATAAAAGGGCTGAATTCGGTTAGGCATTATCTGCATAGAAGAATGAATTCAGATTATGCGTCCTTTGGGTAGATACCTTTTACAGGTGAATAGGTTGTCAATTTGGATTAGGGTTAACGTGGAGCGCGGTTAGCGGGCGAAATTGGGCAGTGAATGTGGGTTGGTTCTCCGTGTAATATAGAGAACCCCCACAACTTATCTGCCCAAAAACTCATCTGGGTTGCGACGCATGCGCTCCAAACATTTTCAGCTGAGAGCAAATGCGGCACCCATTTCGCAGATATTTTTTTCATACCCAATTCATCAAGCAAAAATTGAAATATGAAACAAATTGAAAATTGACAGATACCTAGTGGGGAAATTATGCTTACTTAAAACATACCATTAGTGATGCTACGATCGCTATCGTAGGCGTTTCTAAGGACTTATTGACCTACCCTCGTATTTATTGAACCACTATCACCCTTCGTTGTCTTTTCATTGTTTTAATTTGGTACGATGCTTGAATTTATTGTGTTTCGCGCACCACATTTTACTTACAGACCCTTTACGTGTTGGTTACTATGTTTGTACATTTGATATTTGTTTCGACTGCATCGATCTTTTTCCAACGATGCTACACAATTCAAATATTGGTTATTGGACTGTATGCTCATTTTAGATACAACCTCACAGGAGCCTCGTTGCCTGTGTACCCGAATCGGCAAAGGGATTTCCATCCCGAATGTACCACCGTTGTTCCTAAAAGACGAGCCTCGGCGACGCGATCAGAGGGTGCGCATCATTTCACATTAAAAATTAATTTCAGAGATTCAGATAAACTATTTCTTTGATGAAATACCCGAATATGGTATTTCCTGCTATATCAAGTGTTTCTTATCATTGCAATCTTTAGGCATTTAAGGTAAATTATAGCTTCTGCTCTCTCTGTTTTTGTCTGTTTACACTATTTTTTGATAATAAACGAAGTCTCAATATCATCTTTCGATTTAAAAAATGGGGAAAAAGATATAAAAAATTAATATGAAGCAAAAATAGAGATTCTAAGTATGATATGTATCGAATACAACTAGAATAGAGCATCACTCCGATCCTACGACTAGAAAAGGTTACACAAAACAAATATTAAGTTCCCACAAACATTTCTAGTCTAAGTAACCTACAATTAAGCGCATCACTCGATTGGCGGAGAGAACAGCACATATTTACAAATAATTACCCAATTAACTAATTGGAAAATCCAGACAACAATGTGTCGTAATAATGTTAATGAAAATGTTTGTCACAATTCAATTTTATTTTGGTTTGTTGTAGATTTCTAACAGAATGTCATGGGGTTCGTGATCCGACCCCACTTATGTCGTAAATCCTTCGTTTGCTATATACTCATAGATACGTAGAACAACTTCAAAACTCTGTCCATTTAATTTGCTCTTTCGTACATGAGGAACTTCAATAATGTTAATACAGAGTTTTTTCTTTTACTTATTTCCAGATTTTCAATCGCAATCACGGAAGTTACACAAATTTTGCCAACAGCTCATACGGTATGTGACTTTGCTTGTCTATATTATTTCATTTAACACGCAAGTATCTGAAGGTTGCACACGAAGTGAAATGTCTTAAAAAATAACTTTTTTAAAAAGTCAATTAAACTTAGATTTTTTAATTTTTTGTTGTAATAATTATTTTATGACCCTGCTGACACATAGTGCGGGTGTCATATGTATGTACGTCTACCTATAAAATCTCTGTAGGATGATGTCAGAAACGGAAGAAGATATCTACGGCTGAAATCTAAACCGGACCACCATGAGAGTTAAATTTTTTTGCGATGTCTGAACTCAGCACACGGGGACGTATGGTTTCAAAGAACCAAAGTTCCTTCTTTCGGAGGAGTCAGACATCCTCTTTTTTATTGAACTTGTTTTGTTCGAAACTAAACCTGTCACAATGACCGGAGAGTCAGGGGGATCGAAAAGCGATTTTCATGCACTTGACACTGAAGCAAATGAGGAGACGGTATCCAAGAATTTTAATTCGATTTCACTGACTTCTGCTGGGCACGAGATCCGCTGCTAGAATCCGAGAGACAGAAACTGAACAAAATGAAGTCGCGCTGGTAATTTGGATCATAAAATACATTTTTTATTGTGTTCTCCTGGTTAGGATATTTCGGTTAGGTTTGTGTTGTTCTTCTTTTTTCCTTCTCTCTTTTTTTATTCTGTAGATTTTAATGGAGGGATGGTGTCGGCAAGAGGCCTTTTAATTAACTTGAAAAGGAAAAAGAGAAAACTGTAATTTTTTTTTCTTCTTAAAAAGCCCTCGTTCAAAAATGTAAACATGTCTACTGCTTCTGTACCTTGGGGTTAATTAAATTTAGGATAGCATTTTTTTTTTGCGGGGCCGATACTGTGACTATAGAGTGGGCGTTGGTTTTGATGAATAAGGGGGATTCAATTTAATTTTTAAAGAGAGACTCATTACAAATTGTTGACCGGTAGATGAGGTTAAATATTTCTCCGTGGCGATAAGGGAAATCGCATTCAATATCAGCGACTAGCTAAAAATATATAGAAGCGATAAAGTGAATATACTAGTTGATTGCATTTTGCGGCGGAGATTGGTTTTAGAAAGACGATAATGAATAAAAAAAAACGGATCAATGAAATGTCATATCAAGGTCGATGGAGAAGGGATATTAAAGAAGAAGTTATTTGTGCGGATTATTCCTCAAGCGTGTGGTTTTTAAACCAGAATTCTGAAATGATATCTTTATATCTCTCTTTAAGAAATAAGTATGAATTAAAATTTCCAAACAGTCGTATTTTTCATCTCCTTTAAGAATCATCTTCTAAAAAGTGTTTGAGAGTCTCCTAAAAATATTGCAAGCACAGTAGTACCCGTTCTCCGTTGGGACTCCGCGCAATAAACTCTCTCGAAAATAGCGGTATACACATAATACTGTTGAAGTCTGTAGACGCTTTTAGTGTTATTTGGTAGGTTGGATCCCAATGCGCATCTGCTCGGTGTTTTTCCACACCATTAATGTATAAACTCCTTACAATCGATCATCCGTTGGCTTGAGTAAATAGTCATTGCATATTTTTTGTATGTTTTTCAAAGTCATTTATATACAAGGTGGCGCAAAATTAATCACCCTATCGGAGGATGTTTTAATTTTTGCAAATGGCGTCGTACGTCAATCATAACTGACATTTGTAAACTAGACAGCTGCAGAATACAAACAGACAAGCAATGGAAGGCATGTGAATTACTGTCAAGCCATCCTTAATCTCAACAACGAAGAGGACGCTTTTGTATCGCAAATAATCATGAGCGACGAGGCGCATTTCCACTTAAGGTGTTGCGTCAATAAGCAAAATCTTTATTTCTGGGGCAGTGAAAATCCACATGTACTGGACGAACAGCCATTACATCCACTCAAAGCCACTGTGTGGTGCGGCGTTCACGCGGGAGGAGTGATTGGGCCGTATTTTTTTGGAGATGCCATCGAGAATACGGTCACTGTTACTGGTGAACGATACAGGGCCATGATAAATGACTTCTTACTTCCGGAATTGGATGAGCGGGGCTTGGTGAACATGCGGTTTCAACAAGACGGTGCAACCGCACGCACAGCACGAGCCACAATGGATATTGTGAAGGTAGCGTTTCCTGGTCGCCCGATTTAACCATCCCAGACTTCTTTCTTTGGGGCTACATGAAGTCGCGGGTTTATGCCAACAACCCTCAGACAATCGCAGCCCTTAAGGAGAATATTCGACAGGAATGCGAACAGTTATCACCAGAAATCTTGCGGAAATGCATGGAAAATGCGATAAAACGGGTACAAATGTATATCAACACTAGCGGCACCCACTTGACGGATATCATGTTTTCACTTAACAGAAAAGATTGTAAAGGTCCAAATAGAGATTTCCATTACTCAAAATCATTCTTTTTTATTTATTAAAAAAAGTAACTCTAAAACAAAATTGGATGATTAATTTTGCGCCACCCTACAAGGAACAGAAAAGTTTCCGACCTCCACGTGGAGATAGCAACACTCGTCAATAAAAGCTCGTGAATGTAGTTGTGGGTCTGTTGACAGTTACTCACCAATATTTCAGCCACTTTGGACGCGTAGTTTTTATTTGACAGTCGTTTGAGTGAGTCGATGTGAGTGTTTTTGCGAAAATGGAAAAAATTGAGTATATCGAGCTGTCATTAAATTTTTGTTTTTGAAAGGCAATATGCCTACGCAAATCAATGATGAGTTGGTCTCTGTGTATGGGGACTCTGCACTATTATTTACTACAGCCACATTTTGAGCAGCTGAATTTAAACGTGGGCGTGAGAGCTTGGGAGACGATGAACGTTCGAGACTTCCAAAAACTGTACAGTCCAGATTGTGGCAGAACCTGATAAGCAATATCTCTTCGTATGCATGTGCTTATACCACAATGTGGAAAGAACAGAGGCACTACGTTATAACCAGGTAGACTGAATTTTACTTGGTTATTACCCCCCACCTCTAATTGATAGTGCTAATTCGCGCCATTTATCGTCCCCACACTGGTACAACATTCCACACACGTGTGGCAGCATATCAAACACATCTTCTCACACACCTTTTCCCACGTATGTCTATCCTAATGTTTCCTATGCTGCGACAGCATATCAACCATATATTACCCAACTTTTTTTCTCACGTATGCCCGTCCTAATATTTCCTATGCTACGACAGCATATCAAACATATATTCCCACACACTTTTTCCTACGTATGCCCATCCTAATGTTTCCTATGGCATGACAGCACATCACGTATTTTTTCAAACGCATTTTTGCTCAGGTTTTCCGTTGGTTTTCCATGACACTTGCAGGTCCTTGAATAGGAATGTGAACAAGTAAACAAAATATACACGGGGTTGGTAAATCGAAAGGTGGAGGAAAATTGAAAAAGTGATAAACGGGCTGCGAACGGGCATTTTAAATGACTCGGTTTGTTGTGTTTGAGGTGACCACTGGCCTCTTTATAAAATGAAAATTGATCTCTCTCTTTTAAAAAAGTCGGAGCTCGGTATTGAAGTCGTCGCTTTAGGTTTTTGGAGCACTTATTTAAAAATTCGTGGTTGTCGGATGTGTTAAAATAAAATGAAAATACATAAATCGTTTAAGGAAAATTTACTATAATTAGTATGTGAAAAACCAACTAAACAACAGTGTTAAAATATACGAAACTACATTAATAAACAAAGAATCGGTTAAAATAAGGTAAATAAACTATTTGTAGTAAATAGCATTTTTTCATTTGATTCATGGAAAGTGGTGTCTTGCCTGTAATCTTCAATGACATTGTTAATAATAGTGTAACAAATACTTCGGAGGCGATAGATAAGAATTGGTCTCAAAGGGAATCTGATTTTTCCCGACTCAGGGGAGTGACAAAAAAGAGAGTAAACCCAAAGTATAATTAATTTTATGTTATTCTTGTGTGCAATCCAAAGTTGCAACAATACATCAATATAAATATTTGTTTGCAACAAAATTAGTTTGCAACAGGTTTCGGTAGGTGGAATTGTGGCGACTCTAACAGATACACACACAATTCACAAGCAAAATAGTGAAGAGCACCGAACGAAAAATCGAACAAGAAAATACATCAGAGCCGTATACCATAGCGATAACAGAAATAAATCACATCAGTGGAGTATAGTCGAGTTTAAAAATCAAATTCTAAACACGGTCAATAGCCTGATGGGTAACGCTTAGGTACAATTTTTGGTGATACAAACTGTAATAGCGTCAGTTCGAATTACACGTTCTTCTTCACTATTATTTCAAACGCTATAATTGGTGACCCTGACGTGATCTGTACACACAGCATACACTTTCCCATCGTAAGCAGAACTTCACACACGGTCACGCCTTCCGCATAGAACACAGCCTCCGACGTTTTCTCGTTCTCTCGGTCGTCCGTCGTTCGCATACGAATCTGATCGTAACGAAGTTACAGCGGAGGGAGTGGTGGGGCGGCTCTAACAGATACACACACAATTCACAAGCAAAATAGTGAAGAGCACCGAACAAAAAATCGAACAAGCAAATACATCAGAGCCGTATACTATAGCGATAACAAAAATAATTCACATCATTGGAGTATAGTCGAGTTTAAAAATCAAATTTCTAACACGGCCAGTAGCCTGATGGGTAACGCTTAGGTATAATTTTTTGGATAATTCAAACTGTCATAGCGTCAGTTCGAATCACACGTTCTTCTTCACTATTATTTCAAACGCTATAGAATGATTTCTGGTTTCTGGTTAGAAACGTAAGCAGACACAGAGGAGAAATTGCCTCTTAGGCCGCGAATATTACACAGATCATTCTATTGAAATGGCCCGACACAGAAAACCAATACCGCCTTAGAAAGCGATGCGAGACAGCCCTGCGATAGATAAGCGTCAGTGATTGCGTAAATTCAATCTTAACTGCTGGATTTCTAGCTCGCTGACGTACTGTTCAACGCATTCTGCGTAGACCAGGGTGCAAGTAAACGACGGGACCGGATTGGGATACTGGAAATAGTTCTTATATAATATTTTTTGTTGGGCCACCGTGCTTTTGGTTCCCAGGGAAGAGTGGGCTACCGTGGTTGTCCTTCATGGATGTGTCGAACTCGTGTATATTTGTTTTTCCGAACAAAACACCGAAGGTGTTATTGCACGATTATATTGAGCCACTAGCGACGTAAGTGTCTTTACACACGCGAGAAAAACACTGTTTGCTAAAAGTCAATTGGAACAGACATTTAAAATTTAAACACAATTGCTGGTTTGGCAAAAAGGACATTTAATCCTCGGATTTAATGGATGTACAAACAACTTTTGAGGAGCTCTTCTCCTTCCGTACGTTACTTACTATCTCTCCTGCTCGACTCCAGTCAAGTCTCTTTTCCAACTGTTCACCTTCTCAAATTCTAATTTTCAAATATCTTTTTGTTCTTTCGAAGGTCAAGAGGCATCGCCCTTATCGTTTCATCCTTTCTTGAGGTTTTTGTTTATGTTAGCCATCTGGCCACAAGATCCGTGGGAATTGGTTGTTAGTTTAGGATCTGGGAATCCGTGTCTATTAGCTAATCATAAAACATCTGGTATGCGTTTGGATGTTTATGATTGCAAGAATTGTGTGCCGGAGTATCGAATAGATATGCCTTTGTGCGCTTTTAGGTGTTGGATCTTGTAGGTTTTGTAGGTGCAAATTGCTTTTAGCATACATGGGAAAATAATGCATTATGCTGTTTGGTTTTAGGAAATAGAATCGAACAAATATATTGAATTAAATAAATGAATTTGAATTCAATAAATGAGAATTTGAACGTTTAGTTCGATTTGGTTTGACAATGTTATGTTGGGAATATCAAATGGATTTTCTTATGGGTGGGAGGAAAATGTAAAATGGGAGAAAAAATTACAAAACTACACTTACAAATTCTGTCCCTGAGTAGTTGCCGATTCTTGAAAAATCAGTCGAATCCAATCAATGTCGGAGGAAGAGAAAAAGTGTTTTCCAAAAATTTAACGGTCAATGGCCATTGTATTAATATTATCCAAGGTTATTGAAACAATCAAAAATACCGAGTTGATTAAATATTTGGAGTTCTATAGGCTCCTAAATGATAGTCAATATGAATTTCGGAGATTTGGGCAACTGCAATTGAAAAAAAATTGTGTGTCAAGAGTTTTTGGCCGTGTATGGCATAGAGTGTTACTGAATTAGCTTCGTTTAGACTTTCCCAACAACTATGCGAGTGGATGCAAAGTTTCCTCGAAAAACGATCGATTCGACTTGTTGTGGACAGCGTGCAGATGCAAATCTCTTTTCTATCAATTCTGCAGTACCCTAGGGTTCTACCTTGATGCCAACTCTATTTCAGCCTTACATTAATGATTTACTGGCACGAACCGAATCACACGAATGTGGAATGGGCTGCTTGATAACGTACATACTTGTCATTGTAACTAACGCATTTAAGACATCGATATCTTCTTTCTTCATCCTTCCCCTCTTCCCCCGCTGCCGTCGTGTTTTCAGTTTTGTTTTGAGTGCCTCATAATCCCATTTTGTAAAAAATAATAGCCCAATAAATATTATCGAATCAAAACAAGCATTGGTTCAGATGAATTCACAAATTCGAATTTTGTTGTTGTTCTATTTATACCTAAGTAAAGAACTTGAGGCGTATTTTAAAAGTTATTTAAATCGTTAATTAGTGACTTTAACAATATTGTTAATCTAAGCGGCGCATAATCACCAACAAATATCAAGCAAGTATTGCAAGAACATTTTTTTTGCCTTTACATACGGTTAAACAAACCACTAGAGTACTAGTATGATATATATTACAGTAAATAGTTACGAGACTATATTTAAAAAAAAAATTTTTCGTATGCGCACTATGAATATCGGCGTGTAAAAATGATATGAACGTCTAAAATCATATACAAAATAAATAAACTCTTTGATATTCATAGCGCAGATATTTTTTAAAAAAATATGGAGTTATTATCATAGTAGTATAAACATTTAGACATGCGTGTCCAAATAATGTTGGTGATACTCCTTTAATAATATGAAACTTCGCTGCCAACTTCCAGCATTTGAAATATGGTCTCAGCAGCTACAAAACCTAAAAATATATGGCGCCTTTAATCTACAAAAACAGAAAGGATGAATTTTTAGTGTAAACTGACCTCAGTGCTCCGTTCAAGTTCAATCTGAATTTGATTCTGTACATTATTTATTATTTCGAAATCTCATAAACGAAAAGAGGATTAGCGGCCTTGTAAGCCATTCAAAAACCTCTTTTTCTTTCTACCCTCTCTATCCCCCTATGTTGCTACTTAAAATCTAAACGAGGATACCCGAAAAACATTAAAACTGATTTTTCCCATAAAATCAAATAATTGTTTCTTAATTGCGAAATACAAACGTTGTGGAGAAGAAATAAAGAACGGCCTTTAGGAGACAGGCTGTCTCAACAACTAAGGGGAGACGTTAAGTAATATCAACAACAACAACAAATAAAAACGTCAAACATCATTCGAAAACATTACTCTTGAAAGTACGTGTTCATTGGTCTAAAGTTAAGGTAGAAGCGCCCAGTCGTGAGGCGTCACTTGGGAAAGCTATATATTCCGGCCCAAGCTTGTAGCTTCATGCACTTTGTGGTACGGAATAAAACGTCAATAAATAAAATAAGTACTATATGTGAGTAAAAAAAAAACAAGGAAAGAAAAAGAAGAGTAAAAGTTAAGTGTCCTTTCAACCGTAGACGATGAATGAGGCGATGATCCGGCGACAACACTTAAGCACTGCTGGCCAGAAGGGATTTCAATCGGCGGGAGTTCCTGTGCGTGTACATGTGTATGGTGTGACAGGAGTCGGGAGTGATGTGGTAAATCGGAAGTTAAAATAGGTAATAAAATGCTGCAATAAAAATCTATGAATGACACATTAAATCAATCGCCGAAAATCACACAATAAAAAAGCGTGTGCTTATTGCAGCAGTTGTTGTATTATGCCCTAAGCAGGAGCAAGAAGAGCGTGTGCTCGTAGGTTTGTGCAGAGAAAGATTGGTGATGGAAGGCTATAAAGTGTAGCCACAGAAAGAGGTCTTAATGTTGATTCAGAAGCACCTGCCGGAGAACAATATGATTGGAAACGAGATTTCGTATTCAGGAGAGTCGTGTGATCTATATATATGCTCTTCAGAGAATTACATTTCGCGGATGCCTTTTTATGAGATCCTCGGAAGGGAAACGATCTACGCCGAGTGGGCCGCTCCGAACGATTTTTTTGTCGAAAGTTGAATTGGTTGACATAATTCCTCAATAACGCCCCTGTAGGGACGTAATAATAGATATGATTTTACTTAGTATAGGACACATTATTCCATATAGAGACAAAGGAACATCCAAAAAAAGTTGAATATATGAATTGCGCAGAGGTGCACGAAGGCTATAAGCGCAAGATAGGTATGCTTCAGATTATGTAAATCAAAGCATAGTAAAGCAAATCTGATGAGAATCAAGACTGCAAGGAATGACTGCACACCCTTCAGAGTTCATGCACTATGATAAAGTTCGAAAGAAAGTACTACACTATGCCACAGGTAGTAGATATTCCTGAACATTTATGAAGAACATAAAAATCTCTATTTCCTCATCTAATCCTTTGTTTTGTGCTGATAGCAATGCAGTCGTTCACGCAATAAAGAAAGGGAACCTATTTGCTCGTCATTTTGTAGCCAACTCTACAGTGATAACACAACCTTTTATCTAATTCTTTCTTGTAGTTCAATTGTTTGATTTTACATCTGCCATGTATATAAAGTGGATATGTATTCGCCATTGGCAAACATCGATGAATACAAAACAGATAAAAATTTATAATTTAGAGTGCTCATGAAGAGCCAGTAAATTAGATATAAGGTGGGCCATATATTTTTGCAAATGGCGACACTTGGTTTCTTGAAAACCGTTAGAGCGAGGGGCGCGCGGGTGGCGGAGACGATGTCATTGAAAAACAAAAATTCAATAAACGTTTATTACGTTAAAGAAATCAACAAAATAACAATTGTAGTTTTATTTCTATTCATGTTTCAAATGTGCAAAAATGTATGGCCCACCCTATATAAAAAAGATTATTGTGAAAATAATTTCAGTATTTAATCTTAACATACTCGTACATGGTTTGTCCTGCAAGTAATGCAATTAAAAAAAATATGTTTACTAAACACATTGTTTCAAACGTTTAAAATTCCTAAAAGTAGTCCCCTTGGGCGGCTATACGCTTTTTCTACCGACTCTGCCACACAGCGTACGCCGTCAACACCGACCTTTGCAAGAGCCTTCGTCGCTGTGATTTGGATTTCTTCTATGGACCCGAAACGGACTCCTTTCAACGATGTTTTGATTTTGGGGAGGAGGAAAAACTCTGCCAAATTGTCAAAAAAATCAGGTTAAGTTTACTATTTTAAAAAAATTAATAACGGAAAAAAATAATGAGAAAAATCAAAATTTTTTTCAAACAGGTACCATTTGCGAAATTTTTTTTTTTATTTCTTCAAGGTAGGGACGATTACAACACCATCACTGATTAAGAATCCATTTTTTTTTGTTTTAAAGATAATTAGAAAAGTCAAAATCATGTCAACCAGGACGGACGATTTTGTTTCAACCCTCCACTTCACCACCCTGGAATTTTGGAAATTTTCCACATTTTTGTATAAAATTTGTTGGTTTTATTTTGTTATGTTATAAATAAATATTGTGCAAAAATCCGATACTAAAAATATTTTTCGTTTTTTTTTAACACAATTCTAAAAATATTCAAATTTGGCGCTCTACACCAGAACAACCCCTTAATCGACCATCAGAATTCGAGAGAACACGCACGCAGTTCAAATTTTCGTCCGTTGCGGTCATCGAGCGTGAGGTTTATCGTCCATGTCGCCCCGGCCGTCCTTAAGTGCCTTCAACCATAGTGAAACTTATGAATAGAATAGAGGAGCGTCCCCGTAACCTTCTCTTGTCATCATCATCATCATCGGCACTACAACCGGGAACCGGTCTTGGCTTTATTTAGCAAGGCCTGAGGCTTGTTAAATTTTCCATAATGATTTGTTTTTTTCCGGGAAAGGTCATTCGTCTTGCGCCAGAAGCTGCCCGACGGGGAATCGAACCCCGGTCTCCCGCGTGACAGGCGGGTATACTAACCCCTATACTATCGAGGAGCCCAAGCTTCTCTTGTGTCATCGACATATGTCTCGAGATTTGTGCAAAACTTAATCGCGTAGCGTTGCTCGATTGACGAATCCATCGGGATTCGTGACACAGGCACTGAATAGAGGGGTTCGCAATAGCTGCGATGCACACGCTCCAACCGCTCGAAGTATATTGAATGAGGCGACGCTGGGTAGCTGAGGGTCCCACTCTACTAACATTGTCGGTGAACCGTTACAAAAATAATTACATTACTTTCTGTGCAATTTTCTAACATTTTTATTCAGCCTTTTGTGTATATAATCCCATTCTCATACCAACATCCAAGCTTCTGGCTTATCGCCGCCCTGCCCAGTCTAGCCATTTACACCACCGGCCCTTCCCCCTCGTAAGCCCCCCCCCCCACCGTTTTAAATTAATTTGTAGATACTGCCTACAAGCTCTCCCCCCCCCCCCCCCACACTAGTTAAACCACCATACCTTAGTTATTAAGTTAGTTCGTACGTTTTTTTTTCTCTATATTTATATCACTTGTACTAAAAAAGGGTCCTGCCCTCACTTAAAATATGTTTTTAAATTAAAGAAAGTGCTGTCATGTTAGCGCCGCCTCAACTGGGTCGCCCAGCCACCCGAACAATATAGCTAGTCTAGATTTACATTTCGAGTAAAATTTTGAAAATGTTTTTTCCTCGCCCGCTAACATAAGTGGAAGTTGATGAATATCCAACTAATTTCCAAAAAAAAAAATTCGACTCTTCGACCAATTTCACTAAATTCTTATTAGTCGGAGGTCATGGAAACACTGATTAACCGTCAATCTTCGAAACATATCGAATGAATAGAATGAATGAATAGAGAGGGGGCAGAACCCTCAGTTTATTTCGCTTAGTACGACTTTTATAAACATATGAACTTATAAATAGACTTACGAACTACCTTAAAAACTATGGCATGCGGGTTGGGGGTGGGGGACTAACTTTAAAGTAACTTAAAGACAAACCACCACAGGAGATCTTACAGATTACCTAACCGAAATGTGGAGTCACTCCTCTTACAACTTTGAAAAAAGCAAGGTTGCCACAGGGAATGTATAAAAAGCCTTCGACAGAAAATGAACAAGTTGCATTCTTATAGAAATCGTGATAGACTGAAGCAATAGAGACTATCTCTCTGGCCGCTCAATCCAAGTGGTGACATCAAATCTGCCTTCTATCAAATTAATGTAGATGTTCCATTGAGTTCTGTACTCTCCTCCACGTTATCCCTTGTTTTCATAAACAATGTGTTGACCAACCCAATTTATTCGTTTTCCATGAGAGTACATTAAGTTTCTAATAGTCATTCAACCCCATTACCAATCAGCAGTATGTGCACAACTTTTGGCGACTCCAACAAATTAATCTCGGGTAAACGTAGTGAGGTATATAGCATCAAAAGAGAATAAGAAAACACATCCGGGCCGTATACCAGATCATTCACGTAGCACAGTTTTATTAGCGAGCTGAAACTGTTCCAAAACTTTAATGCGGGTGCAACAAAATATAAATAAATATATATAGAATGAGTGCGTACTCATAGTTTCTCGTCGGTACTTTTACCGATGATCGTCTGGCAGTAAGTGGGTTTGGGCACGTTCAATGTCTGCTTGTGGTTTCCTTTCGTATATACCTTTCGCACTCAGCACAATATTCACTCTTCAAAACGACTATGTCTCAGTTTTGTTTAAGTATTTTTTACTTTTCTTCATTTAAAAAATAACGGATAAAACTAAATCGACTTCTTATACTTTATACAATATGACTTTAAAGTATATAAGATAGTTCAACACATTTAATACCACCGACGACAGAATTAACAAAAATAATAGAGCCACACGACGAAGTTAAAATGAATCAATTGTGTTGCACCACGGACGTTAATACACGATGAATTATCACTTTAAAGAAAGGACAATAATCGACGAGCATTTTTTTCAACAATATCACTTCTAAAAACCAACGAGATTTACAAACGAACTAATGACTCGGATGGTGATAATTTTCAAGAGTACAAGCTCTAGTCGATTAATATTTTAAAAGACAACAAGCGAATTTTAATTTAACAGCGAGCTGTGTCGCAAAACGATTTCAAATCACACCATGAGGATATCACTCATTCGTGTCCCATATACGAGTATATGAGGACACATATTTGCCTCCACCTTACCATATATTGATTTATTGGAATTTTGTTTTGACCGGAACACCCTTCTAGTGAATCGTCAGGTGTACAAATATAAAATGGTCAGGTACGACTAATTTGATGGGAAGAGTCAATGTACCTGAAAATATGTGTGAAAATATTCAAGGTTCTCGTTAAGAGAATTTTGCAATTCCTCAGAATAAGAATAACGACACCTACGAGATTGGGGGTGGAAAGGGTGGAAAAAGTTTGTATGCAATGTTTCCATTTGAATTATGACTATTCCGTTTGAATAGACTTGTACATGTAAGGACGATGGAAAGGTTGACTAAGAAAATCGCTTTTGAGATAGAATTAGGTTAGGGGCAAATATTTTGAATTATGAGGGTGGGCTGAAAAGTTTCCGACATCAACGTGAATATAGCGACACTTGTCAATAAGAGCTATTAAATGTAGTTGTGCATGTTTTGACAGTTACTTACCAAAATTTCAACTATTTTGGACGGGTAGTTTTTATTTGACAATCTTTTGACTATTATTGAAAAGTGCTGCTATCTTCACGTTGAGGTCGGAAACTTTTCAGCCCGCCCACGTATAATGAAAGTAAAATGAACTGTGCTATTGGGGCGTGACAAAATGTTGTCTTCTGGGTATGATATGTGTATATTAAGGGATAAAGGACGTGGATTTGTGTAATTAATTATCTAGAAACGGAGGTGGGAATTAGTATTGTTAATTATGTAACAAAATATTCTCGTGTAAAGGCGGCCGTGGTATGTGGCATCGTTGTTTTAATTCTAACCCATTCATAGCATCGCGTGTACCATTGCCATCGCAGAAGACCTAATTAACCTACTGACTATTACCTAACCTGCCTAATAAATGTAGCTAAAACCCAGTGCTATTCGAATTTGAGCGCTTGTATACTTAAATTCAACGAACTTTCAGCTTTGGCGTTATAGTTAATTCAACTCTTAATCGCAACGACCATATATTTGAAGCACGAAAAGTGTGATCAAACGTGTGGGGTTTCCTGACAGTCGAAAGGAATACTTCACCTCTTCCTAAGTAGCCACAATTTGCTCATATTGTATGCATCCTGAACTAGTATTCAATTAAGGGGGTTCAGAGGTATCACCTCGAGATGTTTGCCATTCACGTCCAGTGCGATGATCCAGCCGTCGCGTTGTCAGATATATGAGTATGTCGTCCCAGTCCGTATCGGATCGATCATGCACATTTAAGGCCTTAATACCGTCGTTCGTACCGTTTCGGAACAAAATAAACGGTAGCTTCTTTTTATACATTTATTGAATAATGTTACACACTTACTATAGTCTCAACATTTTTTAATATAGTCTCCTAGTTGATCTACACACTTTTGGCACCGATTTGGAAGCTTTAATATCTCTTGTTCGTAGAAAGATTTAGGGCGAGTTGTTAGCAAATTGCGCACGTGCTCCTCGACTTCTTCATTACCTTCGAATTTTGTTCCGCCAAGTGATCCGTTCAAGGGTGTGAACAAAAAAATAGTCACAGGGAGACAAGTCTGGCTATAAAGAGGGTGTTCGGGGGTATTCCAGCCTATTTATTCCAATGTATCCCTTGTGAACGACTCCGTGTGAGGCCTGGCGATAGGATGAAGGAGGATGACATCTCGGATGGACGTCTTGTTTCGTCTTTTGTTTCGATATGCGGTTTTTACTGCCTCTAACAACTGACCGTAGTAAGCTGTATTCTCTGTTCGTTGTTCGTGAAGAAAATCAATCATTAAAACTCCATTTGAGTCGAGAAATATCGTTGCACAGTTTTCTGGCTGAGACACGAGTTTTGGTCTTCAATGGGCAGCCTTCATTTTTCCTTCGCCACTCCTTACTTGGCATTTTCTGAAATAGTGTATCATCACCAAACTGTGCCTTCAATCGAGAAAAAATGTCCGAGAGTTTAACGCCTTCATTTATTCAACATTTTATAATAATCCGTTTCGCAACCGATGTATGTACCTCTTGCTCGCTCATGGCTGTACTGACTACAAGGTCGGGCCAAGCCGGTTCCCCTACTCCTCATACACAAAACAATAGCCACGCACAAGATTATCTAACTCGCAAAGTGATTCTGTAGTGCGATGGTGTGGTAAAAATTGGAATACTTTCGCCAACAGAATTATCATTCTTATAAAACTCGCGCACCTACCATGTATACGCTCCGCCCCCATGAAATGCCCCCTAGTCAAAGAACTCTCAGCGAGAGTGTGGGTTAGTTTTTACTAGGGCGCGATATTTTATTTGGGCTCCTCGATAGTATAGTGGTTAATATACCCGCCTGTCACGCGGGAGACCGGGGTTCGATTCCCTGTCGGTGAGCCTCTGGCGCAAGACTAATGACCTTGCCCGGAAAAAACAAATCATTATGGAAAATTTAACCAGCCTCAGGACTTGCTAAATAAGGCCAAGACCGGTTCCCGGTAGTAGTGCCGATGATGATGATGATGATGATGTTTTATTTGTTGTAGTTTTCAGCACGTCACCATCACACATTTCAAGTGCGTTGTCACATACACACATTAATTATTTATTGTTTACACGATTTGATGATTAAACGCGACGCTTAGTTATATAACCACGACCGTACACCTCTGGTGTTGCAATTTTACTCCTGGTTTCCACCCCTGGCTCGTGCACAGCCAACTCGCCAATGGGTGAGATTCGCCCCGTGGTGAGAGAGGATTTCTCTCTCCCCATGGTGAGGAACCAGGGAGAGGAGCTCGCTGGATAGATCCTGGTGGTGTGTGTGCGGTTGATCGTACAGGTCGCGTCGTTTATCCACGCGCTGGAACAAAGGGAAAACGAACCAAGGGTATCATGGGTAATGCAGCTGAGTAAATACTCTGTGGCTCATTAGAGCAGCATTGGGTGCTAATGGATTTTAAATACTTACATAATGGAAATTGTATATAGTATCTATTGTCGGCGAAAAGAACCGAAATCTTTCTTTGCATTTGTTAATGCTGAAGAATTCGGTTTGGGCGGCTATGCGCGAGATGCGGTGATTGTTTGTCGGTTGGACAAACGGATCGTCGTGATTGGTATTGCAGCTGTGTAAGCAAGCTGCTTGCCATTGCTTTTATCGTTGGGCAAAAGGTTGGCTAGACATGTGGATGCAGGAAAATTGCTGCGCACATGTGGGATAGGAATTGCTGGCGAGGAGAATCGGTAAGATCCTTAATGGTTCACGTTGGATGTGAACCGAAATGCCCCTTGAGGAAAGTCGATGTTGCTTGATGCAGGAAAATGATGATGGCCTTAGAGAGGAATATTTGCAGGTTTGGAGATAGGAAGTTAGACTGAAATTATGGGTGGTTCTTCAGGTAAGCTTTAAAGAACCCCCACAAGAGCATTAGGTATCAGCATAGTAGGGTGTGAATCGGGGGCAAAATAAACTAAAGACGACTTTTGGGACACGCTGTACTTAGTTTAGGTTTTTGTATAGACATAAAGGCAGATTATGATATTATTACATTTTTGACTGGATTTCGGCAACGCCAGTTGACACACAGTCAGTAAACTGCTGAAATCCAAACTGCAATCACGTAATATAAAGCTCCATGTATATAGAACCATAATCATGCCGATTGCTCTATACGGGTGCGAAACATGGACCCTCACAAAACGGGGAGAAAATAAATTCCACGTATTCGAGAATAAAGTTTTAAGGAGTATCCTTGGCGGTAAATATGACGAAGATGCAGGACAATGGAGGAAACTCTACAACCACGAATTGGAAGATCTATACCGCAAACCTACAATAGCGGGAGTAATCAGGTCGCGAAGACTATGATGGGCCGGACATGTGGCGAGAATGGGTAACGAAAGAGACCGGTAGGACGCCTGGACAGAGATGAGAGAGCATTGTAAGGTTTGACCTTCAGGAGGTCGGACCAGATGGTCAAGCGGGAAAGAGAGTGCACAGAACAGGGAATAATGGAGCAGCCGAGTTGTAGACGGCATGAACTTCCGGGTTCGTATAGGCCAATAAATAGTAATAGTATAGTGGTATTTATAAAAGAAGGATTAAGTTTATATGCATTATTAAGTTATAATACGTTACGTTACATTACGTTACGCTACGTTTTATACGCAAAAACTTTCACTACCAAATACTTTTCCACCGAAGACGCTCTTCACAAAAATTAAATTCACCTTAAGTGAAACTCCCCGCGTTGGGTAAAGTTTATTTAACCAGCACACTAAATAATTAAATAATAAGTTCAAGTTATACCTGAAATGCATAAATAGGCAATGACATTTTAGGGTTTAGATACACATTGGTGGAAATACTCTGTGATAACACAACAAATAAATATCCTTTGCGCTACTCATACAGTAAGTAATTACGTAGACCCGATACCAGTAAGGTGCCCAAAAATATCTTTGTTATTTTGTCACTCATTTTACGTACATTTTTATTTTGTTCTTTTCGCTATGTATATTTTACTTGCTAGACAAAAAATGCTTGAACTCTAGCCTATCTAAATTATATTCTAACTTACTGGGCCCCTGTGGACACTCTAAGCTAAACTTGAGGTGACTATTGTCATGTATTATATAATAATTAAAGCTAGCCAAGTTAGTATGTAATTTACTTACATTGTAGTAAATAATAAATAAATAAAAAATAAAAATTAATGTCTTTGTTATCATTGACCACGAATGGATACTTGTGTAAACACAATTTGATTAAGGTCGTGATATAAACATCCCAAGGAATAGACAAACATTAGCAATCGATCAGGGTTCACACATTCGTCTTGTGTAAACAAATAATGCACGGTGATAGCTTAAAGTATGTTTAGATTAGGTCGGTAGATAGTGCGCCCAGATTATAAAGAGTCATACATTAGGGGAAAATAAAATTCAAAATCACTCATCGATCTATACGGTCGAGACAAAACAAGGTCGAAATTTAACCGCTGACTGAAATGGACACTTTATTACGATGGTCATAATTTAGAAGTCAGAGCCGATCAGAAACAATCAACCGGAATGGTCACACTAAACGACAATGGCGTTTTTAAATGTCCGTTTCAAGTCGCCAAAAGACGATCGTATGTTGATTGATTAAAAAATGAAGTGAAAATTTAGCAATTAAGAAGGGATACTGGAAAAATAGACAGATAGGTAGCAAAAGCGATAGAGAAGGCTTTAATTTTTTCTTAGTTTTATATTGACTGACTATAATTTTCCCATATTATAAGTTTATAAACAAGTGCATGAATATTTTTAAAAACATCGATTGAAAAAAAGAACAAAAAATATATAATCACAAAGATTAGAATAGCCATGCTCTTGGCATTACGAATGTCTATGACTTTCTTCTTAATTTGTATTAGCTTAATAAGTTTCATTCACACCTAAGATCTGTGGCGGTAAGTATTCGGAATTTGAAATTGTGTTATTGTTCTCCATGCTTGTAATAATTATTCTAGTTTATTTTGCACCAGGGAGTTCTGATTATTTAAAACGGGTGTAAAGTATAAATTTAATATATCCTGAAACATTGGGAATATGAAATATATATATGCTAAATCCAATCGTATGTTACCTCAAAACTAAACACAAAATATTCAAATGTTTTTTTCAAAAAGCCATTCCACCATTGCCAAGTTAATAGCTGAACTTGTGTTCATGACTATTTTCGAAAACATACTCAAGGGTAACATGAAAATCTCTGGACGAGCATTCAATCCCTCGAGTTGTATCAATTGTGTCCCTAGAGAATTTAACCGGATGTAGCCACTTGTCGCAACTATTTTACAGCACAATCGGCGAATAGTCTAGCTGACGGTTTTTTTCTTGTTTTCTTTTTTTTTCAAATTGAATGTCGTGCCTGCAAACACACACAAGATTTGAAATGGCCAAGTGAAATTGTGTGCGAGCAGTATCGCAATTGGTTCTGCGCATTAGAAATTCTATACAAGAGATAGCGCCCCTAACCCTCGCCTCCTTAGCAGATGGATATGTGAACGCCCTCAGAAAACAAAAACAATAGAAAGAAAATGAAGACAAACCCAACCTAAGGACATGGCAGGAGGTGGGATACATCGCACTGCGTTAACGAAGCACGAACTTAGAATGTTGAATGCCCAAAGCCGAATATCTTTGTTAGGAGGTTCATTACCCTGACTTCACCAACAGGGATGACAGTAATGATGACTGTTTTAGACTTCGTATCGAAATCCCCACAAGGTGCGAAAGGATACGACCAACTGGAAGCGGGGCACGTAGGTGCTTAGTGAATACATCGTGCACGGTGCATTTATTAATTGAAATAAATTCCACATTTTATTGCGCTCGGTTTTTCTTTTGTCTGAACGTCATCCGTTTCTCTCTTAATGTTTTGGTCACTTGACTCAGACGCCAAGAGATGCAGTCGAATGGAAAAAAAATTAAATTATAAAAAGAAAAGACATGCCCGAAGAATTATCTTTCCCTGAAGACCGTCTTTCTTGGTATCTTGAAACGAAATGTAAATTCTTGTATCTTATGGTATCATCTTTGTTTTCTTTTTTTTTTCTTCAGTTTTTTCTCTCTTTGAAGATTTCTGGAGGCTCTTCTTGACCAATAGTAGTGGCAAACTCCTGTAATATAATTGAGATAAAACAGGTATTTCGTACGCATACACATGTTGGGAAGAACCCACAAAAAAAAAATCAAATAACGAAAGCCGAGACAAAAGAATTCGTTAACGTACAAATGTACTTAAAAGTCCACTTGACTTGGTCAACTCTCTTGCCCCCTTGCGTCTTCTTCCAGGCCTGTTTCTGTCTTCAAGGAAATACATGATAAAGTCATCATCAAAATGAAAAAAAAGAACAACAAAATTTGTGGCCCCGGTGTCCAGAGAAAATTTATTACGGGCATTGGGCTCGACCACGATTCGTGTCGGCTTGGTTGGTTTCTCATCCCCTACCAACCTGATGCAATCTGAGTGTGATAACTCCAAGGTAACGAAATACATAAACCTAGAAAGGGGAAAGGCTTTGTGTGGGTTTTCTCTTTTTCTTTAATTTTGTAGGAATTATTCCAATCGAAGAATTCAACAATATACGTAGCTCTTCGGTTTAAAGTAATATACCTGCGGTCAAGGTGTGGAAAAATGGCGCTGGCCAGATGTTGATTACAGGAAAATTAAGTCGTTCCACTGCACCTGACACGAAATGAAATTGATGTGGTATCCAACAACAGATGCTGAACAAAGAGAAGCGAATTTCGAATTGGGATTTGAGTCCCTGCGTCATCAAATAAGCGTTCATTAAATGTTTTATCAAATGAAGTGCATCTTATATAAAGCACGAGATAGTAGCTACTCATTATCATCGCCCCCAGATAAAAGTACCGTGATGAAATGAAAAGAAAGAAAAATACATATATTAAATAAGCACCAGAGATACGAACAGACGAAAGTTAGAGGAAAATGGAGAAAGTTTCCTTTTAAAGATAACAACGGTTGAAGGAACAGACACAGTGAAGATGATTTCCAACAAAAACGCATTATATGTCGTTCGGTTTTCTTTTTTGACTTCTCCATCGCCTTTATCCCTCAAGGTAATGTGTAATAACAAAAAACACCCCCAGAGTTTATAATATTCCCTTCGCTCGCTATTAGAAATTGTACAACGCAAGCATTTGTTTAAAATTACTTCGCCTCCCTGGGGAGAATGCTGACAGTGTGTGTGCTTTGTTGGGCTTATGTTATAATAAGAACTTTACCCTCATGACTAACATACCTACTCAGCTATCTGGAGCGATGCCTAAACACGTCTTTATGTTGAAGCTAAGAACACTGAAGAAACAACAGTAACGTAAAATATAAACACCGATGTGAATAAAAGTTCGTAAAAGTCAAGAAAGACAGATCATTAACAAAATATTGTCTTAATGTACCTTTAATGTAATATGAACATCTTAGTTTACACCATGTATCCAGGTATATCAGAAAAATTAAAAATAAAACGATTATAACAATAGATTCTATTTCAGATGTTGAAGCTAAGAACACTGAAGAAACAACAGTAACGTAAAATATAAACACCGATGTGAATAAAAGTTCGTAAAAGTCAAGAAAGACAGATCATTAACAAAATATTGTCTTAATGTACCTTTAATGTAATATGAACATCTTAGTTTACACCATGTATCCAGGTATATCAGAAAAATTAAAAATAAAACGATTATAACAATAGATTCTATTTCAGAAAAACCTCTGGAATATCAATCAATGTGGTAGGAAACAATCAGTTTGTACTTTTGGATAGATACTATTAACGCTTGATTTACATTTCTACTACCTCGCCAAATATTTTGTAACATCTAGGAGCAAAAAAGATTTGGCGTTTTTGATGTATCTAAATTGACAGCAGTTCTTTTATCTAAATATTTATCTTAATATTCTCCATTATTTTCGAGCAACTTCTGCCAGTGCGGCCACAAACATTATTCTTTGCTGTGGAATTCCAAGGTTTTATCATTAGAAAACGAATGCAGACGCTTCTCCTTTGGAATCAATTTTACACGCATAAAAAAGTCTTGCAGAGATCGGATCTTACGAGGTGTGATCAAAAAATAACGGACTTTTTCATTTTCTTAAGAGAATCTGGTCCAGTGGGCGATTTCTTTTCAATGGGATTTTTTTTTCAAGGATAAAACGTATCTTTGGTTACGAAACTTTTTTTGGGTATAAAAGTTTAGTTGGATCAGAAAAAAATACTATTGAAAATTCGATTTAAATATCTATCTATCCGTGTCTACCACCCCAAAAAGTAGAATTTTGAGAAACAACATCCATTAAACAGCAATGGTAATAGAGTTAATGAAATACTCGAGTTTTTGGAAATTATTTCAAACAAATTTCGCGATAGTATGAATACAAAATGCGCATTAACACACAGTTGCGAAAAAAAAAATTAAAGACAGAAAATTAAAATTAATGTAAAAATATTGGCGTTAATTTTGCAATATTTTGTTCTGTAATCCATCCGCATATTATTCACTCACAAATTTAATTTTCTTTAATTTTTACTTTGAATGAAATGAGTCGAATAAAATTTGACAAGTTGAGTCGCAAATAGAAACAAAAACAGAACAGAATGAAAAGTTTATGTAGTTCCAATGTAAATGCCCTATTATTTGTAAGACTGTCATCGCGTCAGTTCGACTCACATGTTCTTCACTATCATCCCAAACGCTAAACTCTCATATTGCTGTGGGGAGAAAGATTTGTTAGCTGTTTAATATCATTTTTATATTGTACGAGGGTCAATCAAATATAAACGGTAATTGGTTTTTATACATTTATTGAATAATGATACTCACTAACTATACTATCAACATTTTTCAATATACTCTCCTGCGTGATCTACACACTTTTGCCACTGATTTGGGAGTTTTAATATCTCTTGTTCGTAGAAAGATTTAGGGCGAGTTGTTAGCCAATTGTGCACGTGCTCCTCGACTTCTTCATTACATTTTATTCCGCCAAGTGATCCGTTTCTTGCGCAAAGCTAATAACCTTGCCCGGAAAAATAAATTACTATGGAAAATTTTACAAGCCTCGGGACTTGGTAAATAAGGGCAAGACCGGATCCCGGTTGTAGTGCCGATGATGAAGTGATCCGTTCAAGGGTGTGAACAAAATATAGTCTCATGTGTGATCTACACACATTTGCCAACGGTTTGGGAGCTTTAATATCCCGTATTCGTAGAAAGATTTGGGCGAGTTGTTAGCCAATTGTGCACGTGCTCCTGGACTTCTTCATTACTTGCGACTTTTGTTCCACCACGTGATACCTTCAAGGGTGTGAACAAAAAAATAGTCATAGGGAGGCAAGTTTAGGCTATAAGGGGGATATTCGAGGGTTTCCCAGCCCATTTCTTCCAATGTATCCCTTGTCGATGACGCGGTGTGAGGCCTGGCGTTAGGATGAAGGAGGATGGCATCTCGAGTGGGCGTCTTGTCTCGTCTTTTGTTTCGATATGCGGCTTTTGCCGACTGTAATAACTGACAATGGTGGTAAGCTGTATTCGTTGTAAGCTGCATTCATATTCAGCCCTCAAACGACACGGATGTTGTCATCTGTACGACTTGGCCTTGGGCGTCGGTCATTACTTTCGTTTTCGATACATTCTCGCCCACTTTTAATTTTCTGGCCCACGTATACACATGATTCTCAGACAGCATGTATCATCACCACACTGTGCGTTCAATCGAGAAAAAATTTCCGATTGTTCAACGCCTTTATTTGCTTAAAATTTTACAATAATCCGTTACGCAACAGACATATGTGCCTCTTGTTCGCTCATGGCTGTGTTGACCACAAAGTTGAGCGCGACTGCTAGCCAAGCCGGTTGCCCTACTCTCCATAAACCAAACAATAGCCACGCGCGAGATTATCATCGTCGCAACTTGTCACTAAACGAAAAAGTAAAATTACCGTTTATATTTGATTCACCCTCGTATATAAGCATTGATATTATATATACACATACATTCTGGTTCCCTCGTGGGATTTCTATAAATATCATTCGTATATTGTATATATACAGTGGTATTATACATATATACTACATAGGCCGAAAAATTCTTGGATTTGTCAATAGGTGGGCCCACTAGAAAGTGAACGAATGGGGGAATCGTAAGGCATGTGAATCGAATGGTTTTGAATTAACGTAAAGTGAAGGTGGGCGAGTTTGATCAGCCCGTGGGCATCTTAAAAGAACGGGCGGGATACATTTAGCATGATATTTTGTAGATGAAAAAGCTATTGACGCGATGGGTGCCGCAGTTGCTGGCCGGCGACCTGTTATAAACCCTCTCGACGTGCTTCCTCAAAAGTGAGGGAAGAGTGAGGAAGCGGAGAGTTAAAACGTTTTTGTTTTGGTTTTTTATATCTTTTATTAGTTGTGGTTCACTATTTTATTATAAAGCCGGAGTGTAGTCTTACGTTAATTTCCAATTTAAAAGACTACACTCCCGCATGCCAACTACAGTGAGTAAACTGCTGAAATCCAAACTGCTATCACAGAATATAAACTCCGTGTCTATAAAACCATAATCATGGCTATTATTCTATACGGATGCGAAACATGGGCTCTCACAAAACGGGAAGAAAACATATTCCGCGTATTCGAGAATAAAGTTTTAAGGGGTATCTTTGGAGGTAAATATGACGAGGATGCAGGACAATGGAGGAAACTTCACAACCACGAATTGGAAGAGCTATACCGCAAACCTACAGTAGTGAGAGTAATCATGCCGCGAAGACTATGATGGGCCGGACATGTGGCGCGAATGGGCAACGATAGGACCGTGCATAGAATTCTTGACGGTAAACTAAGGAGAAAGAGACCGCGAGGACGGCCGCGACGGAGATGGGAGGACAATGTTCGGTTTGACGTTGAGATGACCGGATCGGATGGGCAAACGTAGAAGGAGAGCACACAGGACAGGGAACAATGGCGAAGTCGAGTCGGAGAGGTCATGAACTTTCGGGTTCCTACAGCCCAATAAATAGTAGTGAAATTTTATTCTAAAGCAAGGTGCCCGCTTTTCCGTTGCAACGCTGCAACCGTTGCTTGGGTACTTGAGTCTGAGATATTTTCTTTGCAACCACTCCTTTTATACCCAAATTATTGGGGAAGAATCGCAGACGATGCACTCTATTCTTCTCCATTTGGTAGGACCCCAAACGCCAGTTATTTACCCCGTCGCGGTTCTGCTCAGCCGTCCATATTGACTGAAAGTGCCTGGTACGAGTCATTTGCGGCCCTTAATTGCTATCGCCACTTAATTGATATTCTTTTAAAAGAAATTTCACTTAACTGGTCCGCTTAAAATGCAGTGGCATTGGTTCAAGCAGTCCGTTCCGTTACTTCGAATTATTGGTGGCAATTCGTCATTACCCATGTGCCTTTCTTTTGTAGGCGTTAGCATTTTTATGGGAATTCCCTTTTGGCGTATGATAATTGTCATGTTCCGTTGTATTATTGCAGGAGCTGCATTTTTGTAGGCGCCAGCAATAACCAGGGAATCTCCCATGCCAGTTGTTTGCTTTTGAATGTGAATGACGATATACGATACGGTGCAAATATGTACTCGCAGGCAATTAAAGAGGAGACAATTAAGAGCGCATTCCGTGCGATATGAATTGAATTAATATTACAATAACTGAGTTATGCTAAATGGGGTTGTTTAGTGGGATACTACAGACCAAAACCGGTGGCGCCTTGATGATTCGACGGCCGTTTTGGTGTTGTTGCAGCGTAATCGAGCGGACTGTTTTCGACCTTTTGTGACGATGGATGAACGTGGGTCCCTTACCATGCGGCTGAGTCCAATAGGCAGTCTGCAGAGTGGCTGGAATGCCACAAAAGCCCACCAAAGCGGCCAAAAAACCAAACCTCGACCGGCAAGGTTATGGCCTCTGTTTTTTGCATGTCATCATCTTCATCGATTACCTACGGAAGGAAGAACAGTTACAGGAGAGTAATATACAGCGTTATTGGACAAACTGAACGACGAAATAAAGACAAAACAGCCGACGTGCTTGAAAGCCATGACCAGATTGAACCAATTACGATTTGAATTGGTTGATCAGCCACCTTATTCTCCAGGTTTGGCCGCCAGCGACTATTATTTGTTCCCCAACGTCAAGCGGTGCCTTCAAGGAAAAACATTCAGATCGAATGAGGAAGTCATGGCGGAAACCGAAGCGTATTTTGAAGGCTTGGACGTTTCTTAATTTCTGTGTTATATAAATAAATGTTGGAATATCGATATGCCATACGGGTCAGGGCAATGGAGAAAGGTTGGTTACAAGCTTTCTAAGTATTGCACTCATAGTTTTAATAAAACTTATTTCGTTTTCAAAAACAAAAAAAACAAAAAATCATCATGCCAAGTGTATCGTCCTCAAAGGCAACTATGTCCAGAAATAAATAAAACTTAGCCTATATAACACTAGTTCCCTTTAAAAGTCCCGGAACTTTTCAGCCTATATATACATTGCGGTTCCTTCGTTGCTTGCCTGATAGAAAAAAAAAGAGAGGGTGATGTCCATGTGGCTATTATATATGTTGAAATGAACGAAGGTATTGTCGGAGTTTGTTAAGTTGCTTGTTGGAAACACGTAGATGTCACGCAAACATCGGAAATAACCGACAAGATAATACTTCACGCACAAGGTCACTTGAACGACGCAGTTTTGTGAAAGCACGTTTAAAGTGTTTGCTTGTGAAAAGGATACATTTACCAATACTTGCGGCTATTTAAAACTGATGTCAGTTGCAAATGAATATCTGATCTAGTGATACTTCAAAATGCTATACAATACATTATATATTGGGTACATTGGGTTGCGTAAAAAGCCATTGGGTATTTTTAACAGATAGGGTTAGTAAAGGCTCGGCAATAAGGGAGTCATTCCCTCACATGTTTGCCATGTCGTGTGACTGTGTCAGCCACTTGTTCTTTGAATATTTTATCTCGAGGATGAGCGAAACTTCAAGGTTTTGATCTTGTTAAATTGCTTGAGGTCCCAGGAACCCTATTCTATTTATTGGCCTGTAGGAACCCGAAAACTCATGACCTCATCGACTCAACTCCGCCATCTGTCCTGTGCACCCTCCTTCCACGTTCGACCATCCGATCCGATCTCCTCCAGGTCCAACCTAACATTGTCCTCCCATCTCCGTCGCGGCCGTCCTGTCGACCTTTTTCCCGTTGGCTTATCGTCAAGAATTCTACGCACGGTCCTCTCGTTGCCCATTCGCGCAACGTGTCTGACCCATCTTAACCTTCGCGACTTGATTACTCTCACTATTGTATGTTTGCGGTATAGCTCTTCCAGTTCGTGGTTGTGGAGTTTACTCCATTGTCCTTCCTCCTCGTTATATCTGCCGCCAAAGGTACCCCTTAGAACTTTATTCTCGAATACGCGGAATTTGTTTCCTTCCCGTTTTGTGGGATGCCATTTTTCGCATCCGTATGGAGCAATCGGCATGATTATGGTTCTATAGACCCGGAGCTTTATATTTCGTGATAGCAGTTTGGATTTCAGCAGTTTACTGACTGGATGCCAACTAGCGTTGCCGGAGTGTAATCTTTTGTTAATTTCCTTCGACATTTCGTTACTGGTCATCGGTATTATTCCCAGATATTTAAATTCTTTGACATTTTCAAATAGCTTGCCCCTGATGTTTATGTGTGTTCTCTGATGTCCACCTGCTCTCGCCGTAATCATGTATTTTGTTTTGTCTTCATTTATTTCTAGGCCCACCTCTTCTGCCGCTTGGATGTTGATTTCACTGTTTTTACTTACAGTTTCTAGATTATGGCCGAAAACGGCGATGTTATCCGCATATGCGAGCACTTGTGTGACCCCGTTCAGGGATGATCCGGCCATGTTGTAGTCTTGTACCTTCTTGATGACATACTCGAGGACAAGGTTAAAAAGACATGGTGAGATGCCCTCCTCCTGTTTTAGTCCGTTCCGGATTTCAAATGGTTCTGAGAGGTGGTTTTCTATTCTAACTCGCTCTATGTTTCGTTCATACAAATTTGAATGAGGGCTATATATTTTTTTCGGGATTCCCAGCTCAACTACAATATGATAGAGTTTTTGCCTTGCGACTGAATCGTAGGCTTTTTGAAGTCAACGAATAGTTAGTGAACCGTCTCTCCATTCCCACTTCTTTTCCAGCAGTTGCCTTATTGTGAACATCTGGTCGCTTGTTGGCCGGTTCGTATGGAATCCGCATTGGTAATCTCCCAATATTTCTTCTGCGTACGGTGTGATTATCGCCAATGTGACATTTGTTAGTATTTTGTATGTGATTGGGAGCAATGATATTCCTCTATAATTTTCGCAGTTAGATCTGTCACCTTTTTTGAAAATGGGGAGGACTATTGAGGTTTTCCATTCTTCTGGAATGACTTCTTTATCCCATATTGATTTGATGAGCTGGTGGATCTTTCGAGCGGTTGCCTCTCCTCCATGCTTCACAAGCCCTGTCGGTATGCAGTCGATTCCGGGAGCGTTGTTGTTTTTCAATCGGTTTATTGCGTCTACAACTTCGTCGAAAGAGGGCTCTGGGATCTGAGGTTCGGCTGCATGTACGTCTGGTGCATTTATTTGTGGTTGATGGGTGCGCACATTGAGCATATTTTCAAAGTACTGCTTCCATATTGTCACGATATTGTTTGTTTCTGTCACCAGGCCGCCGTTTGTGTCTCGGATTATTTTGACTCTCCCTCGGTGGCCATTTCTAATTGAATTTATACCGGCATACATAACTCTGATATTCTTTGCTCTGGAATTTTCTAGGATTTTTTCGATTCGAGTCTTCTCCCATTCGCGTTTTTTGTGTTTGAAAAGTCTCATTGTCTCTTTCCGAATCGTCGCGTATCTTTCTGCGTTGACTTCATCATATCTTTCTAAGTGGATCACTCTGAGGCGTTTACGTTCTTCGATCTTCGCCCTGCACTCAGCGTCAAACCAAGGTTTGAACTTAATTGTTTTCTTAATTCCTAATACCTTTTGGGCTGTTTGTTTGATTGTGTCCGATCGATGTCCATTTAGTGTCCACACTATTGGCTTCCTCTTCCTCACTGCTCCCATTCTCTAGGATGCTAACTTAATTCGTTAGTTCGTATTAATGTTTAGCCTTCTTGCGCAGGTTTTTAGTTTATCAATGTCGAACTGTTTGCTCGTCTCCCAAGACCGCCCATGCGGGTTTGCTGCGAGCCGACTTTTAATTTTGCCCATCACTAAAAGATGATCGGAATCGCAATCTGCTCCTCTATATGATCTTACATCAAGGATATTCGAGTGGTGTCTTTTGTCGATGAGGAAGTGGTCTACTTGATTACACGTTACGCCGTCGGGTGATATCCACGTGGCTTTATAAATTTGCTTGTGCTTGAACATCGCACTTTTCACTACCAGATCTTTTGACGCTACGAACGTGATAATTCGAATTCCATTATCATTTGAAACGTCGCGTAGGCTTTCTTTAACATTAGTTGGTTGGAAGATGTCTTCCTTTCCAATTTTCGCATTGAGGTCCCCAGGAGGATGTTAACATCGAATGACGAGATCCCATCAAATACTTCCTCTAAGATCTCGTTGAACGTCTCCTTAGTTTCTTCGTTAGTAGATTCTGTAGGGGCGTGTACGTTTATTAGTACAGAATTGTACGATGATCTCTGTATTTTTAACACCGACATTCGGTCATTAATAAATTGAACATCTTTTACATGGGGCGTAATCTTCTTGCTTATGATGAAGTCGGTTGTGAGGGTATCTGTATCGGTACCTCCATACGCCAGTGTAAACCCGTTGGTTTCGATTACTTGATATGGAAGTCGGACTTCCTGAAGCGCGGTGATGTCCATTTTATATTGTTTCACGTTTTCTACGACCGTCCGTATCGCGCCTGGTTTAAATAACGTTCGAACATTCCACGTCCCTACGCCTCCCGCCTTTTCCGTTTTTCCCTATGTCTTATTTTTGCCGAGTCGGTGTTTTCTTGATGATTTGTTCCCTTATGGTGGTGTCGGCATCACACGCCTACCGGGTTTTTCGTGTTTTTGTGTATTGATTATTCATTTTTGTTCCCACGAGTCTTAGGGTTTCAAACAGTCCGCAATATCAGAGCCCCTCTTTGATATGGTAAGGTCAGCTTACTGCTCTGATTCGACCCGGTGTCAGAGAGGCGTCGTTATAACACAGCCGGTATATCCCTAGCTACAAACGATCCAATGGGCACGGTGACGCGTAACACCCTGGATTAGGGGTGGTAGATCTTTGTTTGTTACTCCTCACTAGCCTGTCTGTTATCGGTGGCCCTACTGGAGCGTATGCTTCCGTCAGCATAGCCCGAGCGATTCATCGCAGTTTAAGCCCATGCAGCTAATAATATAAAGAAGCTAATCATATAAAGAAGATATCCTTAAAGTTTCAACCAAATCGATGGAGTATTTTTTGAATAATCGTGGTCGTAAATTTGAAAAACATTGTTTCGAGAAAAACGCGTCTAAAGTTTGAACTAGCGAAAAATGGTACTTATGGTATACCTTAATCACCGTTCCCAGGACCGTACAAAAGACCTTCAACTTGTTCATTGTTGAAGCTCTTTGCGAGCTTTACGGGCTTCTTTAGTGCTTAAAGAGGTATTTGTCTCTTTCCTCTGTATCCGACTCGAATCTTTCAATCGCGCGAAATCGAAGCCCTCCTGGCCGACGATGATGTCCATGGCATTCATTACTCTTAAAATGGATGAGAATCCTTCATTGAATACTGCAGCTGCGATGAATGCTGAAATCTCAACGCTTTTTGGAGTCAAGCGCCAAATCGTACTGCTAAATCTCTCATTCGCATTTTGCGTGTGACCACCCAAACAGCGTTGCAGTAGGTCGTCCGTCGATATGTCAGTGGCATTTCTAACAGATACACGCACAATATAGAAGCCAATCGTGAACACGGAAAGAAATTCGAATAAACAAATCATCAGAGCATCATAGCGATAACATAATAATTCCATATCAGTTGAGTGTACTTGAATTCAGAAATCGAATTCGCACACGCTGCAGTGACCTGATGTGCTGAGCATTGGTTCAATTTTGGTGATTATAACCATCATAGCGTCAGTTCGAATCACACGTTCTTCAAGTCCTCCTAAATTGGTAATATATGCTTTTGTACATCTGGATAGAGATACAATAGACTTGAGGGTCTCCCTCACCGTCCGCTCCACTATACTTGCTGTGCGCTGTAAAATACACTTTCGAAAATCGTCGGAAAAACATAGAAGGAGGTCGAATACAATTTTGCAAGTTTCACGAGCGTTTTCTATGGGAAATTTCATGACTTTTAAGGCAAAAAAGAAATGGTTTTTTAGTGGATCTAATTGTATATCCCCCTTAATATTAATATTGGCAATTAAACTACTCGATAGCTACTATAACTTTTTAAGCACTTTTTTTAAATTCCCAAAAATGTAACTACGGGTTATTGGAGGCAAGTGTAATTCACTTAAGTAAGACTTAAAAAACCTGTTCGAACACAATTCAACTTTCATACAAGGGCCCGGACCTTTATAGGTTGTCAATTGCACCCGTAAATAGCTTTGTTATAATTTAATACAACCCTCCTCTACCGTACAAAAGAGCATTCGTCCCCCCAAATCGTCGAAATGAATAAAAAGCACCTCGTTTCCAACAAGGGCTCATATTCTAATCTCAAAATGCATTTGCATCTCAAAAACAAATAAAACCACTTAACGACCTCGTTGCAGTTCATGTTGAGCATGGACTCGGAGCCCTTAGGTGAATCGCACCCGATCATGCTAATCACTAGCAATTTGCACATAAAGCCATCAAATCCTCACCGCATATTGCACCCAGGAACGTGCCCTATTTTCGTTTTCGAAGGACGCCATCAAAGCGCCATGGTCAAAGTCCGTGAAACTCGTGCTGCTACAAGTCCAGTCCAATTGAATCCATGAGCTCAGTAGAACTCCATATAATATTTATTGCCACTAAACAGGGAATAATTAAATTTTTATATTTCCCAACGACTATCAGTCTGTCAGGTTTGTTGGGTAGCTAGCGTCTTGAGGCAGGTTGCGGATAAACAAAGCAAAGACTAGAGCAAACGCCTCGCTATAGTAAGAAGCAGTTTTGACTCTTTCTCCGCTCTGCTTCTGTCATCATGATCGATGGTGATAGTAAAGCGCGCGCCGAGGATTCATAAAATCATTTATTTTTATTTTTATTGACACTCGTCAGCAACAACAAGTTGTCATATTAATTATGGTAGCAATGAAGCTATAATGTAATAAGGAGGAGGAATGCCTAGCGACTCATTTGCTTTCACTTTCAAGGAAGTCCGTGGGACACTGAGACCTTACTTGCTACCCGCCTATTTTATATGACCGCCAATTAACTGTATGAAGTGCTAAGGTAATTATTTGCACCAACGTGCTAACCTTTAAAACAATGAAAATAAATAAGACTAAACGAAGACAGATCCATTAAGGTGACACACGAATTAAAGAAGACGTTACTTGTCACACTTGGGCTTCCCCTTGTCGTAGATGATTTCCCACTAGGAAACATTAGACATTAGTTTAGCAATAGACGATAAGTCTGACTTGCCTGTCATGACAGATGACAGTGGTTGATGGAGATGTCTTGCTCTGCCCCTTAACGGACTAAACATTTTTATTGTTTGTTTGTAGGTACGCGGACATTTTTCGGTCATAGATGCAATTGGGATTTTATTTGGGTTATTATCGTGAAATGTTATTATGTCTTCCAGCGATACGGTAATGATTGGGCTACCAAATTCAAAGACATGTTCTAAATGGTAATTAGACACAATTTAACAAGTCCACAGACTATTCGGTAGTCCCAGTGTTTTATTATATGGCGATCATCAGACCTTAATGGCCTGTTGGCCGACGATTAAAGTTGTTTATGGCAGCGTAATAATGATTTATGATGATATTTGATTCATCGGTCATTAGAGAAATTTAAACAGGGCTTTAAGTAAGTAAGAAAACATCGCTGAAGTCGTGTTGTCTAGGGTGTTAAAACCTTGACGACACATGTTTTATAATTATAATTGTTTCTGTGAACTATGACTGTGATTTACGTATGCAGATTAGACGACTACTTCAACGAACGTGAATCTTAGTATATGAATTATGGAAGTATGGAGTCTATTTAACTAGGTGTTAGAAAACTATTAAGGTGTAATTTATAATACATTTTCTTGCATACATTGTGTGCAGAAAAATTGTGTATTTAATGATACTCAAGTGCCAATTGAATTATGTACTAAAAATACGTGTCGCAAACATTATTCTATTCAAAGTTTTCTTAACTACTAAACAGTCGTTTATGGTGTTTTTATCTTTTATTTTTGCAAATAAGATAATGAGCCTTTTTTTAACAGTATCTCAAGTCTCAGCTGCAATTCTTATCATTCATCATTAAATTCGACAGTCTTTAACTGAGCAATAGTTCTGTTAAAGTGTACAAACAATGTATACATGGATCCCAGGGAATATCCAGTTCCTTGCTTTCTAACTTAACTGAGCTCTTAAACGAGTGAATAAGGGAGCCAAATATCAACGGTCACACATAAAGGGAGCCTCTTCGACTCGAGAATCGTCAGAATAGTGTATTACTTTGGCATATCTTCTGCTAACTAATAACAATTCCGGCAATACTTCAAGCTACCCTCTACATGGGGCATATCCAGTTATGAGGGCGAAAAAGGAAGGTTTTTCTCTATTTTATTTTGAAAAAACGCTTAAATTGTTTGCATAACGTTTATTATCATTTGAAAGGTAATTGATTATTTTTTTTTTTTTGTTATAAAAGTATACAAGTGATTAACAAATATTCTTCGAGACCTGAAATAAGTAACTTCTAGACATAATAAGTAGAGATAGAATCATCCGAACTCAAAAAAGGACAAAGATTGCATTAGCAGATTTCCCAACTCGAGGGTGGAGGAAGGATTTTGAAAAAAAAAATTAATTTTGGTTTCTGTAGGGAATTCTAAATTCGAAATCATGATTTTTGTTTAAAAAAAATCGACAATTTTTCTTTATAAAAAAGTTCTAATCGTTGGAAAAAAATTCGTCTTCGTCAACCCGCGAGCGAATCTTATCTAAACGAAGTATGTTAAATTATACAGAGACCGGTTCATTATTTTTTGAGATACCATGTCCATTGATTTTGAAAGTTATAAAAGTTTCCAAAAGAATAGCATACACTGCCTTAATGGCTGAGTTACTAAGGAGGTTTTGTCTTGCATTTGATTGAGCAAAACTAAGTTCAACTGACGAATCTTGGTATTGTGCAGTTCGGCATAATTACTGAGTGGTAGGTTGGGTCCCAAAGCCCTGCCACCCGGTGAAAATCCACCCCATTAAGCTATCACCATCATCATCATCATCGGCACTACTATCGGGATCCGGTCTTGGCCTTATTTAGCAAGTCTCGAAGCTTGTTAAATTTTCCATAATAATTTATTTTTATGGACAAGGTTGTGCGGGTTCTCTACATCACACGGAGTGCCAACCCACAACCCTAACCTGCAAACATGCAAAAACCAATCCGCAATTCCATACATTCCTAACTCCGCAATAACTACATTCCCAAGCCTTCAACAGAATATAATTCAACAGAATATATTCTAATCATCCCCGCATTCATTTTCCCAAAATCGCTTCGGTCAACTTTCTACTTAAGTTATATTTTCTCTTTGCGACCAAGCAATCCTAATTTCCCCGAAAGTCATATGCTGCAACGAAACGCATATTCAAATCCATAACGGAGCATCAACCATCGCTACCAATTATACTAAGCCGCGCACATTTCCCCGAAATTACTTCGGTTAATATTTTACCCAAATGATATTCCTTGCTTGCACCCAAGCAATTCAAATTTCCCTCGAAAATTCATGGCCATGCTTGCTCGCATACCCAAAGCCAATTTCCCGGTACACCCAACCAACGAATCCAACTTAGCTTATACGGCAAGGATTCGCCGGAACTAAATACTTAAGCAGGCATAGCAGCTCTTCCAAAATTCCTTGTAATTGGCAGCGAGCCTAATTTTGCTATGACGCAATGAATGAATTATTTTCATTCGTAAGTCAGTCGCTAGCCAACCGCCACCGGGTCCGGGTATAAAAAAAATCAAATTTAATCTGCGAAAGTGGTCAGAGGTTGTCGCCCAAGTTCATCGGTTACCTTTACGAAAATTAAAAAGACTACGCGCGTTAGGCTGATCAAAGTAATCACTAAAACCGAACCATTCGTGTTAAGTTAAGTTAACAAAACATTAAGAACTACATGTATAAGCGAAATAAAAGAAAACTCATATCCGATTACCCGGCATGTTCTATTCTTTCTTCCCTTCCTCGGTGGTGAATCGTCGTAGTCCATTGTTGGCGGACGGCGCATCTGCGCCCATTGTTCCCTTTCACTCGTATTAGCGTTGTCAGCAGAAGGTGGAAAGACAAGGAAAAACGTTATTTGCAGAGACGCACTTTTCTACGATTCTAGAAACAGTTAATCTTTTTCGGTTCCAAAGAACGCGGTGACGCAGACTATTCCGGAGGCGCGGAGAATAAGATGTGGGAAGGAAGTGAACCGGGAGCCCGTGTCTTGGCGCACATACTTCCACCACCCCCCACAAGGTTATCAGCGTTGCGCCAACCATTTAGCTAAAGGCCTCGTGAAATGGTTAAGAGAAATCCTTGGGCATCTTTCGGAGCTTGGCTGATGGACCCGGTCGACAAAAAAGAAATACCAACTCAGGGCGCTGATTCAGCGCTACAAGTTCGCCTTTCCTGGGAGAAGTAAAAAAACAAAAGCGATCGGAAGGGCGAGATTTTAAAGGTGATCCATCTCATTAAATTTTCTTCGCATCGACGATAACGAAAAAAAAGACCCAATCAGGAGCGCATCGACAACCAGTGGTTTTCCTTAGATATTAGGTACGCAACTAAGTTCTCGCTGTTTTTATGAAAGTGCAACTTCATTGTGAAAAAATGATTACAAATAAATCATTCGAAGTATTGCCCATCGCTAGCTACAACTTTTTCCCATCTTTCTGGCAGAGAACGAATACCGTTACGGTAAAAGTATTCAGCTTTTGAGGCTATCCACGAATCAAGCCATCGAGCGAAACTACTGATCAGCCAGATCACGGGCCATCGAACGGAACAAGTAATACTCGGACAGCGCTATATCTGCGGAATATGGCGGGTGGGGTAGGACTTCTCATTTGAGCGTTTCCACGTACGTTTTAATGGATTTGACAACGTGAAGCTGAGGGTTGTCATGCTATAGAATCACTTATTTGTGGCTCCGGTCGTATCATGGCCGTTTTTCAAGCAGTGATAGAGCCGCATCAATTGAAGTCGATACCGTTCCCCAGTGGTGGTTTCGTTCGGTTTCAACAGCGCATAATAAACAACATCGACCTGGTCTCACCAAATATACAGCATAACCTTCGCAGCGTGAAAATTCGGCCGAGCCGACGACATAGAAGCATGACCAGGCAGTTGCCACGACTTTCTTTTCTATGGGTTGCTGTAATAAATCCATTTTTCATCACACTTCACGATGCGATGAAGAAAATTCTTCCCTTTTTCCCGTTGGAGCAGTTGTGTTCTGCCGTCACCACACTCAACGTCCCTTGGCTTCAAATCATAAGGAACACAAGTTATTTGAATCATTCCCAACCCATGCAATAGCTTGGAAATGGCTTGGCGGGTAACTCCTAATACTGGTGAAAGCTCTTGTTGCATCTGTCATGATCGAGATCACCGCCTTTGAAGCGGCGGAACCAATCATGGCCAATTGTTTCGCTTAGAGCAGCATCTTCATAAACTTTGTGGAGCTCTCGATGCGCTTCAGCCACTGTTTTCTTCGAATGAAAGAAGAAAATCAACACATATTCACCCAAACAAAATAATATGATGCCCAACAAACTCACTACTGTGTCAAAGCGGTTTGTTCACCATATGCCTAAGCTTAATTCCTGACGTTTTGGATATGTCGAAATCGACCAACACTTCTTCGTGGAGCGTCTATTGATAAAGAGTGGATACCACAGCCGCCAGTCCACAGTCGACGGATCACAGTCGCTAGACCACAGTCGATAGACCACACAGTCGAGAGACAACAGTCGACAGATCAAAGTCGACAGAGCACAGTCGACAGACCACAGTCGACAGACCACAGTCGATAGACCACAGTGGATAGACCACAGTCGATAGACCACACAGTCGAGAGACAACAGTCGACAGATCAAAGTCGACAGAGCACAGTCGACAGACCACAGTCGACAGACCACAGTCGATAGACCACAGTGGATAGACCATAGTCGATAGACCACAGTCGATAGACTACAGTCGAGACACCACAGTGGACAGACCACAGTCGACAGGCGACAGTGGACAGACCACAGTCGACAGACCACAGTCGACACACCACAGCCGACAGACCACAGTCGAGAGACAACATTCGACATACCACAGTGGACAGACCACAGTCGACACCTGAAGAGGGTTGAGTACAGCCGAGCGGTTTTCCCAAAAAAAACAAACGCATGGGTTTGGGTTCCCACCAAGCCATGGCGGAGTCTCACTTCCTCCTCCCGGAGGTAAACTTTACAAGTCACTCTAAGACAATTCCTAGGAGGGCTTGGTGGGTTGACCCAGTGGCGGCTGGCAGAGTGGGGCTCCGCAATGCCTTGGTGCGAACCCAAGCCCTTGCGTTTTCTTTTTAGGGAAGCCGCTCGGCTGCACGATACCCTTTTCAGATTCTACGTCGTGGTAGGGATCGGTTGCCTCGTCACTCTAAGTGTGTTCATAGGAAGGCGATCAAAGGGAAGGTATTCTGCTCCATGATAGATTTACAATTTTCCACTTACGTCGTGGTGGGGATCGGCGACTTCTCACTCTAAGGTTTTTCCTAGGAGGGTGAGCCCGGTCGAAGGGAAGGCAGTCAATTCCCATCGTTTTCTGTTTGTTTCCTGTGCCCATGTGTTCGCGGTTAGGGGTGTTCGACTCGTCACCCTAAAGTTTTCCTAGGAGGGCGAGCCCGACCACCGTTGCTGCATTACACTAGGGAAACCCCAGGGACTTGTCTCCGACGCTATGATCTTGTTACGTGCGTCCGCCACCCCATCAATTAATCATTTTGTAATTTTAATATAATTTGTTTTAAGGTGGTATGATGGTAAGGTGGTGGAGGAGTTGCACAATCCAGAAGTGAGTTTTCGAACACGCCCCGATTCGGGTGTGGATCGTGCAGTTCTTCGAGTTCGAATTCGGTTTTCGAAGTGGACGTGAATGGGGAGCGAAAGAGAGAACGGGTTAACGATTTTTGATGTACGGTTTTTGACATTCCGTTTTCGAGAAGAGAAGAAGAAAAGCAGTAAAAAATTCGGTCTCCTTTTTGTCCCGGAGATTTTTCAAAGACCCAAAAAAAAAAAAGTTAAAATTTGTTAAAATTAAAATTATATAAAAAAAAAGTTGAAATAAATCTGATAACTGTCAGACAAAAAGATCAATATGGTGTAGAAATTTTCGCAGAGGAAAAAACAAATTTTCGGAATTGTACATCGATTCCAAACTGAGGCGGAGTAATTCTCAAAATTGATAAATCATCAAGCAAAATTTGTGCACCCAGTTAATTGGAGGTCAACAAAATTGTATGCACTATCAATTTAGGTGACCCATATAAAATTCTTGGAGTGACTCGTCATGCAACTACTCAAGATATTCGAAAAGCATATAAACAGTTGACTGGGAATGGAAATCTCACAAGGCGGCACGCAGCGAAAACAATCCTGATGACTGACCTGGAGAGCTGTTTCAAGGGACTAATCTGGCCGAGAACAGGAACACAATACATTCCTGACCATCGTTTTCCCGGATCACAGGTAAAATTAAACATTAATTGATTTTCTGTGGCAAGATCAACAAAAATACTGTCACAATCTCCACCCAACGCCCCATTCCCCTCACCAGGAAGTCGCATAAACATCTGGGTTCGAAGGAACACGCTTTCTACGACCAGTTCGTTTGCTCCATTTTTTACAGGAACGATAAGTGACTCTCGGTACTGAACCACCATAATATGCATTCTTCTAATTGGCTCAAATATGGGGCATTAACTTTACAATTGCCGGTCAATGTACAGGGGCACTCTATAATTGGCGCCCGACGCGGGGCATCACCTTATACTTATAATCGACAAACCACAGTGGACAGACCACAGTCGACAGACGACAGTCGACAGACCACAGTCGACAGACCACAGTCGACAGACCACAGTAGACTGGCCGCAGTAGACAGACTACAGTCGACAGACCACAGTAGACAGGCTACAGTCGACAGATCACAGTGGACAGATCACAGTTGACAGACCACAGTCGACAGACCACAGTCGACAGATCACAGTCGACAGACCACAGTCGACAGACCACAGTCCACAGACCACAGTCGACAGACCATAGTCGACAGACCACAGTCGACAGACCACAGTCGACAGACCACAGTCGACAGACCACAGTCGACAGACCACAGTCGATAGACCACAGTCGACAGACCACAGTCGACAGACCACAGTCGACAGACCACAGTCGACAGACCACAGTCGACAGATCACAGTCGATAGACCACAGTCTACAGACCACAGTCGACAGACCACAGTCGACAGACCACAGTCGACAGACCACAGTCGACAGACCACAGTCGACAGACCACACTCGGCAGACCACAGTCGACAGATCACAGTCGGCAGGCCACAGTCGACAGATCACAGGTTATATCCCAGAACTTAAAATTCGGCTACCAATCCACTGTCTATAAATCATGGTGTGCAAGCTGCGTCTGATCCACACTCCATAGTCCAGTCAGTCGATAGTCATCATCAACCAGTGGAATGCTCTATTTGATCGTGTATTAATATATCGATCTGTTTTACAAAAAACATGTCACTCTCTCTCTATATTATGCAACAGCGTTCGGGCAGGTCATCATTGGGACATTTCTTCAAATTTCGTATCAACTAACTGTCAATTGTAAGACAGGTAAAACAATATTCACGCCTCTGATAGCTTAACGAGGAAATGAATAGTGTTTTTGTAGACAGATGTTTGTCTTTCATAGCAATACATATCGTGGATGTCGTTACAGTTTAAATTTAGCTATTATGGGTGTGATTTGTGGGTGATGCATTACTGAGGACGATATACAAGGGATAATACTATATTAAGGATCTTAATTATTGGAAAAAAAAAGTTTTTTTTTGTAGTTGGTGTGGAAGTTGGAAATTAAAAATATAATTATCGATTTTTAGGCTTCGCAGATTTTTCTTTGTAAACAAAATGTTATATATATTATCTGAATAAAATGAAATAAAATCCTTTAAAAGGGGTATGCCCTTTACAAAAGTACGAAAGTATACGAAACTGATGCCTTAGGTAAGGACAAAATAGAGTAGTGTGCGTAGATCGAGTGCAACCTCTATCAATTAATTGTAGCTTAACTTAGAAGTTTTAAAAATTTCAGTGAAGGTTGTTAAAAATGAAATAGAATTGAGATCTTTGAAAAAAAGACATTAGTCCAAGAGCGTCCGGAGGGTTGGCGACCGATAGCTTGCAGGCGGCGAAGTCCGCTGGTACTCCTGCAATGTAACGTTTTTTTTATTAAGTATTTAACCTTAACATTGCTCTAGAGAGATATTTCAAGAAGGATTCTAGCAAATCTTCGACGGATGGAAGGAAAAGTAAACTAATTGCAGTTGTTTGAAGAGAAAATAAAAATCCGAAAGTCGAGGTAGCTAATGTAAAACGTAAGTCATAAAGATTGTAGTAACTTTGATATACACAGCAGTAGTATATAACATCGGGCAAATTATGGTTATATTATATTCTATAAATAGAAAGTGTTTTTTGCTATTTTGGAACATGTTCGAATCCTACTTTCTGTATGAAGTCTACTCTGCAGAAAGCGCTTCCAATCCTGCCCTTTTTTCTGTTTTTTAAGCATACCTCTCAAATATTCATAATCTCAAGATCCAATACCTCATTCCTGTCTCCATACAAAAACAAAACTAACAATAACACCAATCACCTTAAATCCACAATGAGTCACGCAATTCTTCATCGATGGTAATACATTCGTGTCTTTTTATTTGATTGTCACACCTGTTGGATTTTACGATAGTTTTATCCAATTGATGGACTATGATAAACGCATTAAACTTCGATCTCGGCAGGATATGCAAATGATCCAGACGAAGGAAATTTTATTGCAAACATAATACTAAGCTCTGTCATCAGATTGATTGTTAAACACTGATCTATTATTCATGAGTAGAACTCACATGGTCGAAGGCGGGAGAATTTCGGTACTTAATATTCGAATCAACTACAAGAATGACCAGGTATTCGAAATTGTCAAAGATGCAATCAAATGCATATCTTGTGGCGGGCCTCTTGTGGGAAAGTAGTTTTAGAGGAACAATATTTACACGGGACATGATTAGGCAGAATGCAAAATGTTCACGGTTTAGGTGAACACATTTCGTATATAAACCACAAGTAAGGCGTTATTGCAAATATGTGGTCCCTTTGTCTAGTTTCTTCCCACGTATTTAGCTAAAACATCTTCCATTCAAAGATTGATAATAATTTTTTTAAGACGAAGGATACAGATAGATGCGAATGGGTAAATTTTCATTCAGTTATACGAGTAAGGTGACCTGCTTATTTCAGATTTGAAAACGATTATGTTTCTATACAAAGTAGATGACACTTGCTGTAGTGCCCATAAAATCGTCCTCCTACATATGTGTAAATGGAGGTCACCATTCTCCAGAATACTTTTTTGTCGAACGTGGTTTTAATGCCATAGTGCGTTTAGCCACATTTCCAAACATTACTATACCATGTCTTCAACGTTTCGCCAATAGTGTACTTAACCTCTTATAGAGTTGGAAAAATTCACTTAGCCATGTGTGCCTTCCAGTGAATATGGTCATTTGCGCAAATTTATGCCTACGAAAGTAATTCTATTTTCATTATATATAAAAATCTGTATTGAGAATCAAATTGTTGGCACCCACTATTTACTAAATTGTGTACTGCGCGCTAGATTGTTGGGGTCCACTACTTCGGATGCCAATCCACAGACTGATTGTTATTTTTTTTTCTTTATTAGACTTCTCTCGGGAGAGGCGAACCTATAGCTTCGAGTGGGCACCCCGAGATGCCATCAAATAACGGTTGCAGTTCTTTTTGAACAGTTGCAGGTTGTAAAGCTCCGGCCACACTCGAGTGGGAATGCAGTTCCACAGCTTCCCCGCTCTGTAACGGAATGAGTTCTGATACAGGGATGTTTGCGCCGTCGGGAGATGAACCACAAACGGGTGCGATCCATCGGATTGTCTTGTGGAGCGCATATAAACCGAATTGCGTGGAACAATGCCAAGAATCTCCGAAGAACAGCACCCGTGAGAATATCTGTAAAACAGACAGAGGTCGGCTACGCGCCTTCGATGTGATAGCGACTGTAGTCCCGACGTCAGCGCCGAGTCCCCGATCAGGCGGATCGCTCGTCTCTGTATGCTCCCAAGTAGGTCGAGGGTATGTTTAGGAGCCGAGCTCCAAACATGAGAGCAATATTCGAGCGCGGGTCTAATTTGAGATTTATATAGGAGAAGAAGTTGGGCCGGAGTAAAATATTTCTTGGCTTTAAAAAGATAGCTCAGTTTTCCTGATCTGGCGATACCCGATACGTGTTTATGCCATGAAACATCCCCACAGACCGTGACGCCGAGCAATTTCAAACTTTCCCCAGCCTCGAGAGCCCGGCCATTCATCATCAGCTGTGGAATCGATGATCCCGTTTTCTTTGTGAATGTTGTATACTGGGTCTTCGTTGCGTTGAAGTCGACAAGGTTGGCCTTTCCCCACTGCAGGACTTTATTCAGATCCCGATTCAGAGAGTCAATCTGTCTACATCTCAGCTGGTGCGACGTTGATGCACCAATCGGCCGATCACTCGAAAAGGAGGAAACAAGCGTACTATCATCCGCAAAACTGAACACTTTGTTATCCGTTGTCTCCAACAAATCATTTATATGAAGCATGAACAAGGTTGGAGCCAAAATAGAACCTTGGGGCACCCCCGAATTATCATCATCATCATCATCGGCACTACAACCTGGAACCGGTCTTGGCCTTATTTAGCAAGTCTTGAGACTTGTTAAGCTTTCCATAATGATTTGTTTTTTCCGGGCAAGGTCATTAGTCTTGCGCCAGAATTATACTTTGTGGTAAATATTAAAATATAGGCGTCCACATTGTCGAACGCCAGCTCGGAGACTGATTGTTATTGAAAGTTATATTGTTGGCGTCCATCATTTGGGTTGCCAATTCACAGACTAATTGTATTTATTAAAGTTTGTATTGGGTATTAAAATGTTGGCGCCCACATCCTGAGACTGACTGTTACTTATTAAACTTTGTTATCGAGCCTTATATTCTTGGTATCCATCATTTTTGACGCAAATTCACAAACTAATTGTATGTATTATAATTTATATTGGGTATTAAAAAGTTGGCGCCCTGAGACTGACTGTTATTTATTAAACTTATACATATTTAACACCATCCCGAATGCCAATACAAAAACTAAATGTTTTTATTATACTTTGTATTGAGTATTCAATTGTTGGAGTCCACTATTTCACACACCAATCCTGAGTCCGGCTGTTATTAATTAAACTTTGTTATTGGGCGTTCGATTCTTGCCGTCCCATCATTTCGGGCTCAAATCCAGAGACTGACTGTTGTTTACTGTACTTCGTACTGAGCATTAAATTGTTGACGTCCACCATTTCGGAAGAAGGTGATTGAGTGACATTTGACAATATTAGTTTGAAGCAGTTGTTTTGGCACCAAGTTGAAAAGCTGTCGAGATGCATTTGGAGTAGTGGGGAGCCGAGAGAAGGGCAGATCGTCTTGAAGAGTTTAGTATCGTCGACATATAGAGAGATGGAGCAGTGCTTCACACTGGAGTCTATGTCGTTAATAAAAGAAAGATGAGGGGGGGGGGGGGGGGGGGGGGGTTCAAGATGATTGTCCTAACGTGGGAAGAAAAAGATTGGAGAGGGTGAATCTAAATCTGACACGGTGGGTTCGATCATTAAGACAGGAAGAAATCCACGTAATCATTAGGGGTTGGAATCCAATTGAGAATAGCTTAAAGAAGATGAGATTGTAGGTGAATTTGTCGAATGCCTTCCTGAAATCGGTTCTGATTACGTCGACTTCGTTGCCATTCTCTAAGGTACTGCGAGTGTGAGAACTCAACTAGGGTCTGAGAATTCAACTAGATTGCTGATGGTTGACCTACCCATAAGAAAACCATCATTTCGGGTGAGATGATGGGTTTACAGCGGAAACATAATGCGCTGTAAAGAATGCCTTCAAACTGTTTGGAATAAGTGACAGTTTCGCCACAGGACGGTAGTTACTAATATCCTTTTAGGACCCTTTTTATGTAACTCGTAGTCCTCTCCGACCAAATCTACAGCAAAACCTTGCCGGCTGTTAGGTCTGGGTTGGCCACCGTTTGAGGCCTTTCACCGTGTTTTGACCACCATCGTTTTCGCATAATTTTGTTCCCAATCATCAATTCTCTTTTTCTATTCTTGGTGGAAAGCTAATGGGAAAGAGACCTGCGGGCAGACAGCGATGGAAATGTGAGGACTATAGCGTTTGCGGCGATAGTGAATAACGCGTGATTCGAACCGACGCCGTGATTCTAACACTAAAAATTGAACTAATGTTCAACACATCAGGCCAGTTCCGCGAGTACGAATTCGATTTCTAAACTCAAGCACACTCAACTGATGTGGAATTTCTATGTTATTGCTATACGGATGATGCTTTTTGCCTATTCGATTTTCATTATGTGTTATTCTTCACTACTTGTTTGTGCACTGTGTGTGTATCTGTTAGAAACGTCACAGGACAATGTAAGGCATGACCTTGAGGAAATCGGATTAGTGGTGAAATGCAGAGGAATAGTGCGAAGAATATGTTTTCCGAGCATATTCTTGAATCAGAAGTAGTTTAACTTTTTTTTGCCCTTAGTCCTTAGCTTCTGGGTTATGCTACGACTGTTCACGTTCTCATCTAATTTGATAATTTCACGATTATTTCAATGACGGATCTACTTGTTTTCCATCAGACGCATACGAACACACAACCGTTGAAAAGAACATTGCACCAAAAGAGAATCGAAAAAATAAATCATTATAGTCGTATTCTAGTAGCAATCGCCACTTAAGCGGAATGTTGAGACTTTGCTTTGGGTCTTACCTCTCTATAGCGTGGATTTGAATAAGATCTATATTACTTCGTCGCAAAATGTTATAGATGCGTTTTTTATCGGGAGTACCGGAACGGGATCGACGAAATCAATATTGAAAGACAGGACTATAAACATTGTGGGGGTTGTAAGTTTTGATCTCAGCGTATGACTCTGGTTCACTCACACCCACCAACGTCACTGTGCAAATAAAAGTAGTTCTATAGCGTTTGGGATGATAGTGAAGAACGTGTGATTCGACCTGACGCTATGACGGTTAGAATCACCAAATATTGAACCAAAGCGTAACCCATCAGGCCACCGCCGTGTGTACGAATTCGATTTCTAAACTCAAGTACATTCGACTGATGTGGATTTGTTATGTTATCGCTATGGTATACGGCTTTGATGCATTTTCTTATTCGATTTTCGTTCGGTGTTCTTCATTATATACTTGTGTATTGTGTGTGTATCTGTTAGAAATGCCACAGTTCCACCACAAACAGTTCACCAAGGAGAAAAAGAAAAAATGAAACACTAAAATGTTGTTTTACTCTCAGTCTGTTTTTATTGCTTTTTTTATTTTGGTGAAATTTAATTTAAATTTGTTACTCTAGTGAATACTAAAACATAAAATTCAACGACAAAACAATTGAACTTAAACTATGTGTTCTCTCTTTTCTTTGATAAAATGTTGTTAATTTACTTGAATTTGGCAATGCCTTTGGCACTAAACAAACATTAAGCTTCACAGGCAATCCATTTCAAATTGTTTCATTTATTTCTCCACACGAATACACTTGACAGTCTTTCCGCTACGTTAATGACTTTCTTTTGCCCGTTTGACACTCGACGGTAATTGACTCACAGCCCGTGTGTGCACGCTAGTGGTTGAATATCGACTTCCTGCGGCGTGACCGCCCGCGGTGCACCTCAAGCAACCAATCAAGATCATTCTTACATCTGTGCTCTCTCATGTTCCCCACCCATCGAGGTGAATAATCCCTTCGGTTAATTTGATAGTCGACGGACAAGAGAGAATGAGAGAATCAGAACGTAAAGTGCAATGATCTCGGGGTGGCTTGGCTTGTGTGCGTGTACGAATGCAGCCTCTGAGGGTGGCCCACTGACCTAATTCGGTGACTGTGGTGATCGCAGAGTGCAATGAACTATGGGAAAATAAAAATGGAAAGGAGAGGAAAATGGTTCGTAGCTATTCACCTGACAAAAAAGATCATTGATCCCCAGCGAATAGAGTGTCTAGGGGAAGTCAAACGGACGCTACATCGGTTAGGGAATTCTGACCGTTGGAACTAAATTAAATACTTCGATAATTTCCCCAGCAGTTGCACGATTATGCAACCCCGTCGTTTGGTCAGACTATGCTGTTGCTAACCGACATAAAATGCGCTTTCCGGTGGAAATCTTATGGAGTTGGCGAAATGGAGTTGCCGTATGGCAAAAAGGTAACTAAACTCAATTATGCATTGTCTGCATAGAATATTGAATTTACCTATGCGTCCTTTTGGAAAACATGGTTTTCAGGTGGAATAGCTTGTAGGGGGAATTGGAGTTGAGGTGACATGCTGTTAGCGGTCGAAATAGGGCTGAAATACTGGGTTGGTTCTCCATGTGGTATAGAGAATCCCCATAACATCATTCACAATTCCAGATGCCTGACTTACATTTTCGTCTTAATAAAAGCAAAATCGCGAAATACGCCGAAGTTTTCTTTGTTAACTTCCACAGTCAAAAAAAAAATGTCAAGGAAGTTTGATAGGACGGAATGTCACTTTTCCAATGAGCCCAGGTCTGAATTTGGTTGTTTAATCCTTTAAGAAAAAGATAATATATCAATACAATACAATAATATATCGATACGATTTATTTTGCATAAGATTCTGTTGAAGAAGGAAATCAAAAACTGGTGATCCGAAGAAATCGGTCGAGCGTATTTTAATGAGTAGGAGTAAACTGGGTAGTGAGTAATGTGCAGGAGATCGTTTATAAACATGTGTATTAGAATGGGTGAGAGAACACAGCTTAGGGAAATACCAGCAATTGATTGATATGAAACCGTTTGGAGACCATCCAGAAGCATTTGAATTGAACAACCAAAAGCGTTGTCTTTTATTCGCCGAATCAGTTTATCGTTAACTTTATAGGAATGTGTTTTCTACAACAGAGCTGGTTGGAAAACTCTGTCGATCCATTTTGGAATAACCAGTACGACAGTTTTGCTTTCACTAATGCAGCTGACGGACTGGTTACACTTTTCGGTAAGGTGCGCAATCAGTTCTCCTGCAGTCTCATTGATGCGAGAGCCATATTGAACCATCATCAGATTCACATTGGTATTAATTAAGGAGGTGGTTTGTTGTTAGATATTTCGAAGATTTGCGTTGACTCCACAACCATCGACGGGATAGGAGTTAGTTTTGTGGGTTGATAAAAAGGGAGATGAATCATTATTTTTTGGGAATTGGTTGAGTCTTTGGTGACTTTAATTTATTCAGGAATCGAGCAATTGAGTAGTAAGCGCATTTATTTCCAAAAACAGAAAACAAATTAACAGTGATTAGACTAAATGCTAGGCCCATTTTAACAATGATATTTCTTTAATGCATTTGTTGCCTCAGAGTGAGCAATAAATTAATCTACGTATATTTAAAAAAAAATTATTCGAAAAGTGTAGCATGCGAGAGAGAGAACAAAAAACTCGAATTTAATAAATTTTTTTCCAGAGGATTGACCAATTATGAAGAGCAGTTAGAAGCTCTTTTGTAGAAATGTAACGATTGAAGGGGAAAAACCCGCAAAAGATTAGGGAGATGTGGCCCAAGTATAACAGAGCGGTATGGCAAAACCAAGGGCGATGCCTTAGTACCTGTTGACTCTACATGAGCTGAAATGAATATGGCAAGGAAGCTAAGATATTCTTGAGGCAGTGCGCACGTAGGTTCAAGTAGAGGGTGTGTACTATTGTGGCATTAAATAAGCTTACTTTTTATTCCTCTAAAATTGTAGGAAGTTGCCGAATTTTGACTATACTGGGGTTTTAATGAAATTTGTTGGTATATGCATAACAAATAGCTACTCTGCGTTGAAAGGGTCAGCTATTTGAGTCCACGAATTGTCGGATCACAGAGGGAGTAGTTACACAATATGAGTGGTCAGACGGGCCGGAATCATTCATGCTTGGATAAACCCGCAATATTCGCTCAGAAGACGATTTATGCAAATAAACACCACACAAGCTGCTTTGCATTTACTCCACGCATTTATTAATATCAATACCTACGAATAATGACGTCGGTTTTCTTAGTTTGGTGTCACCTCCTAATTTGTTGTGTCTCATGTATTGTAATAAAACCGAAAGCGATAAATCTTATTCGTGGCGCGGTGTTAACAGATATAATTTAGAGTTTACGATCATTAAACTTGGAAACAAGTTCGATGTGTTTGTTTGAAGTCAACCATGCAAATTATTTCGCTTAATTTATTCGAACCTGAATTAACTAATTTGCAATATTTCACTGGATAATTTAAAAAAGCACTCCGAGTTACGAATATTGCTGTGTGTTGCACCACAAACCTGATAGCATAGGAAAGAGATACAAGATCCAAGAATAGCTTACTGTTTGTTGGAATATAAATGTTTTTATGGCTCTAAGGCAACCACATATCTAGCTTCCGTTATCTTAACCTCTGGAACAACTTATCACATGCATCGGCATAATTAACTTTTTGTGGGATTCCGAACCTTGACGTTCAGATGGATTCATAGTTTATTTAGCCGTTTTTCTAGCTTTTCTAATTATGGCCTATCGAGTCCATGCAGATGTCTGCACCAAAGCACCAAAATGAATTGAAAAGAAGAACTGATTCGGTAAGATAATATGGGAAAAAAAGAGAGAAAGGTAAAACTGAAAGAGGAGCGGTTTTAGATTATTTTTCGAATTGATTCGTTAGTGGATGGCTAGCCCATCCAGTTTCCCAGACTTCATTTCTTGATGCTTGTGCTTCCATTTTTAAAACAGAAAACGTGTTTTTCACCGCCCGAGACGTTTGTCGTTCTTTTTTATTTTTGGTTCTCATCGCTTTGAATATGTTTCTCTTTTTTTGTATGTTTTTAAAGTTTTAAATAAATGAAATATACCTATATATATGTAATAGAAAAAAAAGTCTCCAAGGAAAATGATTCAATTTGTCGTAATAGTTTCTAACAACTTCATTACAATTTGCATATCCTTTTGACACCGATTACAAGAAGGAATAAAAGTACAAAAGGATTTCACTCAAGTAGCTGCCGCCATAATTTACGACATGTTTGACTACTGTTTTTGAAAAGGGAATCTCTCTTCTTCACCTTTTGTTCGATATTGTAAGAGGGTACAACTCTGATGGTATATACACACGTCACCAACGAATGAGGTCTGTTCGCCGTGCTCTCAGGTAACAATATCCTATTTGAACAACTGAGTTCGACCCCTTTTTTGATATTTTTTGTTCTATAGTCAGTGCCTCTGGGATGAACATAAAAATAAAATAATTATCACTTAAGCGTAAAATTGTCATGTTATCCTTGTCACCAAAATAATAGTCAGGAATATCGGTGCGATATTCTTTCTAACCGTTTACATGCACAATAACCAAACTCCATTCTCATCATAGTTTTATGAGTGTCTTGTTCTGTTGTCTGGTAATTGTTAAGGTAAAAACAAACATAATAAAAATGTACACTAAGGTAAATTGAGTAAAGACTGAAAAGAGACAAAAAAGAAGCATTTACAAATGACTCGGAATCCTTTAGGATGGGGTTATGGTACCAAATCTCGTACGTCTAGTCACGCAGCTAAACACCATCCAATTGGACTCCTGCTGTAACTGATGGTGGATATGATGTGCTTGTGATTTCTCAACACTAGATGGAGGCTTTTCTTGGGAAGAGAAACTTGAAATGAAAGCATGCGTGTTTCACACACAGCAACCAGATACAATGTGTGTAGATACACATTTGAAGAGAATGCTATCGAACTTATTTAGGCTGTTGGGCTTTGAGTATATTCAAATGATTATTTTTTAATGTCACCTATTATATTTAATCACTTGTTGTACTTAAACAAAAATAACAAATAAATTATATTTTTTTATTAAATAAATGTATCCAAGTTATGTATAAAATACTTCTCTTTGTATCTAATGGATTCTATGAAAGAGAGGTAGCTGCTTTATAGTGTAATGTGTATCGTATCCGTGTGTCCACATTTCTCTTTCACCCCCACATTTTTCTATTATTCTCTTTTATAGTGGCGGTGTACGATGGCATTGTAAGAATACCAGAAACCGTTCTCGTGGATACATTTCATAGGATCCATGGTAATGTTGATTTTGCTTACTAGAGCGCGCGCTCAAAAACGAAGTATATTCTACGTGAATAAAAAAACGATTCAAAGCGAAAGAAAGATACGGCTTAATATACACAGATACACACCCATACAAATGAGTGGTAAGCCTATGCAGTCGGAGACGACGCAGCAGCAACACATCGTATACGTTCTTCTTTTTAGCCTCTTGAATGTACGACACGGTGTGTTGGGGGTTATATTATCGAAGTCTTTTACGTGAAATCTCTATTTTCAGTGTAAATTTGAACTTCGCGGTGTACGGTTGGGTTTTGTTAAGTCTTATACGACATATAACACATTATGACAAATTTGAACTCGCTAGTTAACTCAGAGAGAGCACCAGGAACAAGATTGTCTGGAAAGTAGAAAGAAAGAAAAGTCGTGGCTCGATTGTTGGTTGTCGTCTGTTTTATTTGTATTCCTACTTTAAGGAGGAAGTTCTATCGTTTCGTTGGCCCTTATTCTCGTCGTGTCGATCCAAAGCGCTTCGGACGGAACAACAACAAAATACAATTCTTACACTTAAACAAAACCATTAAAGAAAAAATTATGTTAATATAAATACTAAAAGCAAATAAGCTAACCAAGTACATAAAATGAATTTATGGTTATTGAATTGATATGTTAAAACAAACCAATTCCAACACTATGTGCCTATGTATATTGAACAACTAATTTTATAAGATATATTACAAAAGTTATAGAAACCTCCCAAATTTGAATTAAACAGTGTGTCTGAACGTGTGCAGCCTTCTCAGATATTACAATTAACCATAGAACTTCTACAACAGATCTTTTAACTCATATATAACTAAACAAAATAATTTGTTGATCTCTTTGCATTATTGTGTATTCTGCGCTCATCGTCCTTTGCTATCCAACATCCTCATCACAATCCTACAAAACTACGATAAATCTTGGACTCAACGAATTTCAACGTTACAAAAACCAAAACCAAAAATACATCAAAAAATCTTCATCGCCTGCAATCGAACCAACATAAATAAACCCACTAAAAACCTCCGGCTGTCATCCTTGATAAACCTATATCTCTGGCGTATTGTATAAACTTTATTTTTTTCGTATTTTTGACAAAAACGAATTTTGCAACATTCGCAATTTGCTTGGAATACAAAATATTTTCAAACGACAATCGACTATTCGGTGCGGTTCGGTTCTCGCTGTCTTTCTTGTACAAACGCGTGATATTCAAATAAATAAATAAAACAATTATGATAATAATACATTCGTGTGACCCTCGTTGAATCCGAATCCGAAACCGAATCGGAATCCGTTTGTAATTCGGAATCTGCATTTGAACCCATTCAAATCTCTGTGCTTATTCATGCTCTTTCGCGTTGTGTGTATATGTGAAAATCTGTGTGATGTGATACATGTATGCATTCGATGGCTCTCTTGAACATTTGCCGGCCTTTCAACATCAAATCGAATATTTTATTAATCAAATGCACTTCAATGCTGATGGTGTGAATGAACTACGATTCCACTATCTCAAATTTATTTGCTGATCGCAAATACGAAAATTTTCAAATCGAAATTAACCAAAACCAATTGATTGTTTGCGTGCAAAACAAAAATAACATAATTTGAATTGTGAATAATTTGTTGGTTTTTTTTTTGTTTTCCTTCGTTAACAATTTAAACGTTTGTCGCGAATTTTTGAAAACCGTCCAAAATAACCGTAATTATTCCACCCCTCCCCCAAACAACCATCCCGCTGGCGTGCGCTCTTTACGACCCCCACGATGTCTCGGCAGGGTCGCACGCCGCTGCCGGGGCTTGGTGGGGGCCACATCATCATCATCATCACCATCCAACCCATAATCACAATCACCATCCGCATGCCCAACTTACATCACAACAAACAACACCGACACATTCCACGACGGTTATGTATGAAGATCCACCGATTATCGTCCATCAGCAGCATCAACTCCCGCAACAACAACAGCATACACAACAGCAACAGCAACAACAGCAGCAACAGCTCACACAACAGGTTACACCCGTTGGACAACACAGCCCTCAGGCATCACAGAATAGCACCGCCCATCTTACATCACCACACCACCCACAGCATACCTCAGCAGCAGCGGCAGCAGCAGCGGCGGCTGCAGCGGTTGCAGGTGGACCAAATCCCGGAACCGGAACAAATTCTCAACAACAGCAACAACAGCAACAACAGCAGCAGCAGCAACAACAGCAGCAGCAGCAACAAACAACAACAGCCAGTGTTCAACAACAGCAAAACACAGTGGCGTCCGGCCAAACACAAATTGTTGCGCCGACAACGGCGAGTATCTCACCCGCAAGTGTTAGTTCTCAACCACCAGGTGAGTACTTTAATATAGTCCAATTCATATCTTCAACAATTCCCTTAAGGCTCTTATTTTGAAAATGGATCAATTCAATACGTCTAATGTATGTGTAGACATGCCCATACTTGCAGGTCCAATCCATATACCCGCGATACGGCCCGGTTTTGAAACAGATGCGTCCGTGAAACGGCATCCGCATCCTTGGGCTTACGACGGTGATAGTTTTGGTACACAGTACCACCACCCATCGCAATACTATATGGATAGAGATCGCAAGCCCGTCTTTTATCCGTATCCAGATCAGTTTCAGGTGAGTTTTGTTCAGAAATTAGGCCGTAATTTTATTTATTTTCACCTCATACAGACAAGATATACTTACCACACTCAAAAACAGGTAGAGTTTGTACAATGTCAACAGATCTGCTTATTATCTAAAGATCGGGAAACAGATTTCTTTTTGCTTCAGCATCTTTTAGACGTAGGAACTTAAGCCATGAGCATTCTGCGCATTCCAAGAACAAAGATAAACTCACCACATTAAAAAAAAAAATGAACAAAGGTTAAACGTAAATAGCGTGTATGTACATGGATCTCTTTACGTAGCTTGACGTTGATACGGATACGAACAAATTAAGGGCGTGAACACTTCGGACATACAATGTCAAAATAAACTTACCACACTCAATACAAGCAGGGTTAGCAAAGACTGTCAAGAGATCTTTTTATTTCACAAAGTACGAGGAACATATCTCTGTACCTAGGTTTCTTTTTCCATAAGTACCTTTTCGATGTAGAAATTGGGCATTCCAAATACGATAAACTTACCACACTGAAAAAATGAGGCCTAGCAAAGAAAAGAATGTTTTTCTTGTTGCAGAATGGAATCCGAATCCTTACATCTGAAGCTTTTACTAATACAAACTTAAGTTTATTATTTTTTTATTATATATTGGCCTGTAGGAACCCGGAAGTTCATGACCTCACCGACTCGACTCCGTCATCGTTCCCTGTCCTGTGCACTCTCCTTCCACGCGTGACCATCCGATCCGATCTCCTCAAGGTCAATCAATACAAACTTAAGTGGTGAACACTTTCCGTATATAAGTTTAAAATAAGATCTACTTACCACTGTCAAAAAAGAGGTCGGATTTGTTAGAAAGTGTGGGCATCTTCTTGTATAAAATATGGAGAAGATATAAGATACAATTCTTGAATAAGCAACATACAAATTGAAGATATCAACACTTCATGCCATAAAAATAAAAATAAATGTGGTAACTTAAAACTAGACAGGCTTAGCAAAAAGATGTGATCAGATCGTCTTTTGATATGAAATACAGATGGTTTAAGTCTACATATGGTTTTTTTGGTTGTACAAACCCCTTTTAGACGTGAGTTCTGTTGCGTATTCGCAGTGAGATGAACTTGTTAAGAAAACATGGCAGGCATAGTAAAAAAAAAAAAGGAAAAAAGAAAATTTACGGAGCATCTTCACATTTCCATTCTGCAAAGAGAATCCAAAGACAAATTTTACACTATAGATGGGAGCACATCGCGCTGCTGTTGGGGTCGATGTTAAATTCTAAATCAAGAATTTTGTAGTACGACCGGCGGTGCTGTAATGACTGGGGACTCCAAATACACTTATTATTGAGTATTCAAGGGGTATTAAATGCCATTTGGTGCTACTTATATCACGACGTCGTATGTGTTTTTGATAACCTGTATGGTCGAAAATTAAATACATTTCTCTTTCTGGGGCGCGAGGGTTACCACACTTAGAAATAGGCCGACCTTGCATAGTGCCAACATGGCAACAAATGCTGCTGTTACTGAGTGCATATTTTTTTTTTATACTAACTCGCGCACAAAAGGGGATCTTAGAGTACCCTTAAATGTCAGAGAACAGTACGAGGGGAAGGAGAGGAAGTGAGTGAGGAAGTGAGGTATCGATGTACATTGTTTAATATTAGTATATGAGGTTCGTATGTTCCTACATGGTTTTTCTTGCATAAGCAATTTTTAAGATGTATGAACTTAAGATTGGAGCACCTCGCACTTATAAGTTCAAATTAAGATATACCTAACCACGCAAAACTAGGAAGTCTAGTGAAAGACATGGACAGGGAGTCTTCTAGATATATAAACTATAATTCTTCTTGCGTAAGTCCCCTTTACATGTACAAATGGACGAAAGAAATTAAAATAAATTCACTACATTCATAAATAAGCAGGCTTAGCCAGCAAGTATCAACAGATCTGATTCTTTCAAAGAGCACGGATGACATATTGCTCCATACAGATTTCTTTGTGCGTGAGCGTATGTAGGAACTTAAACCGTGTGCATTTACTTCATTGAAAGACTTTGTAGACTGGGCAAAAAAAAAGCCTAAATCGATTTGCATAAAATACCAAGAACGCCATATCGAAATCGTCTTCCACAGGTATCTTAAAGCGGGAACGCTACACGCCTATAAGTTTAATATAAGATAAACTTATGATACTTAAAGATACGCATCTTACAAAACAAAAGTGTAAAAAAGGTCTTCATGTTACACAAAGTACGGAGTCCTAAAATGCTTATTTGCAAAATTACCTTTCACCGGTGCAAACTTAAAGGATTTTCTCTTTTATAATTTTCAAAATTTCAATTTTTTTAAGACCTTTTTGTGAAAATTCGATTACAGTTATTCAAATAATTTCTTATAAGAAAATATTTAGCAATTCTATTTCTTATGGATCGGTCTAGAGAGCGTTTTCCAAAACGACTTTTTAATTTCTTTTCTGTAACAAATTAAGTAAAAATGCTACCGGGATTCTATTACTAAAGCTTTATACTATTACTATAACTATTTATTGGCATATAGGAACCCGAAAGTTCATGACCTCACCGACGCGGCAGTGCCATCGTTCCTTGTCCTGTGCAGTATCCTTCCACGGTTGACCATCAGATCCGGTTTAAAGCTTTATACTACTAGATATTAAACCAGAAAAATTATTTATTTTCTTAATTTGAATTGTTTTATACACATATTTTTTAAAAGGTCGATAAAATGCCACCTTTTCATAGCGAACTACCCCTGTATAGAATTAAACGGCCATAATATGAGCTTTTCAAAGTGTCTACTTTTTTTTACCTCGGTTTTTAAATATCGGTTAAATATATTTTGAGAAAGGTGTCAATCGAATTAAAGAAACGTGGTATGTAGAAAAACACACTTAACTTCATATCCTGCGCTCCGATATGAATAGAAACCGGTTGCTACTCTCATGAAGGCGACACTATAAATATACTTATAACTTTCTTTTGTTTTACGATTTTTAATTAAATTTGAGAGAATAATTCTATGATGTTAAGGAATACTTTTAAGGAAGAACATGAACAACTTTTTTGTTTTAATTTTAAAAGACAAAGTGCCCGAGTAAAATTAAAATGTATTTAACCCACTCACTAAAAAAGAGACCTACTAACCGAAAAAAGAAGTGAACATCTTCGTATAAGTTTTGTTTTATATTGTAGCGAGCTTAGGGTTCGCTGGATTAATTATTTTTAATAAATAAGAGCCGTTAAATCGATTCTCTTTGCAAACACTTTATTAGTCCGTTAACAACAACCGTTACTTGATATTTCGCTTCTTGAGTTATCGCGTCTTTGACTGCTTACTTCTTACTTATGTCCCTGATCTGCGTGCAATGTATTTATACCATTTCCTCAATCTGATTCGGAGTTTCGTTTTCGTCCATTCCATAGCCTCGAATTTTCTACTGCTCGTAGTCTCCAGTTTTCCAGTACTTTCTAGAATATTCTAGTACTTTGTTTTGGACTTTCTAGAATATTCTAGTCATCATCATCATCATCATCGGCACTACAACCGGGAACCGGTCATGGCCTAATTTAGCAAGTCCTGAGGCTTGTTAAATTTTCCATAATGATTTATTTTTTCCGGGCAAGGTCATTAGTCTTGCGCCAGAGGCTCCCCGACGGGGAATCGAACCCCGGTCTCTCGCGTGACAGGTGGGTATACTAACCACTATACTATCGAGGAGCCCAGAATATTCTGGTACTAATTGTCATATGCGTCACAACATATGTAGGGAATCAAATAAGTTCCGAGACTGTCACATTCTCCACCCGTTCCACCAGCCAAGCTCCGAGGGATGCTCAAGGATTTTCCCCCAACCATTTCACGAAGCGTAAAGCCAAGCTTATGGGATGGTATTTCACCGGGCGGCTGAGGTTTGGGACCCTACCTACCACTCAGTAATTGTACTGAACTGCAGAATAGGAAGAGTCGTCAGTTGAACGTAGGTTTGCACAATCAAACACAAGATGCAACCTCCTTACTAACTCAGCCATTGATGCTGTTGAAGATATAATATTAACAAGTAGTAGGGTGGGGGTTCTCCATACCACTTGGAGAACTGTGGGTATTTCCATTAGGGCGTCGACACGGACGCAGGTACAACGAAAACACCACCGCTGTTTCAACAAGAGAATTCGACTGGCGACACAGGAAGGTTAGTCCAACAACGAAAGGAAACTCAGGAACGATCGTTTTGTAATTTTTTTATTGTTTTCCTTTAATCGATACACAAACACTGAAAAACGCGATTCCGAAGGAATTTGCGTCGGTCTACATACGCGACAAAAACGTGTAAATTATCGAACGACTTCATCGGATTAAATCTGAATAACTATTTGTTTTGTTATCCTACTGACCAGCGTCTTTAAAAAAACCACAAGGTATTACACCGCACAACGTCATCAAGGGACAACACTCGACTCGAGATGCAATCTGACTAACTCCATTGGAAGTCATCAAAAGGAAAGGAACCCTGAAAGAAACTGGAAAGGAGGCGGAGTTACACGATTAACTTGAAGTAGTTAATCGTGATTGGACCTGACGGAATAGACATACATTACGCATGTGTGCGTATGCCATGCATACGATCGTTCGGCGACCGTGGATGGAGGGCAACATCGCTAGTGCATTTTCTAAGAATGCAAACACTAGCATGTGGGGTGTGAAAAACTGAAACCGATAATTTGGTCATCCTAATGGAAGGCCATAAATCTTCATTTCGGTTGCCGATGATTACATTGCAACGAACATAGGGTGCAGCCGTTGCCAGATGTTGAAAGTAAACATTTTCTGGCTGCATCCTGGTCGTCGCGCGATTACGGTCTCTGAACATGGGGACCGCTAATTGGAAGCCAGCGATTGCTGGTAAACAGGGACATGTTTGATTTGCGTCAACAGAAACCTTGTCGGCGGTAGTAAATCAATAGGGGCAATAGCCGTATGCATGTTATGCCGGGGGTAAACAAATACAACGAGTCACAAGGAACTCTTGTTGATTGTTGTTTCCATAGCTTAAGGCTATGGAAACGAGATGCCCTGGCAGAATGTATGCCTAAAGATAAGATTTCAGATGCCATGGCAATGTGATGATTTTGCCATGGACTTATGTTCTTTTCAGGAAATGATGTACGCCTCGGGGGTGACTTTTCGATGCCACGGTAAGGTGATAAGCTTTGCCGTGGGCTTAATGTTTTTTAGGGAATATGGTCTGGCCGAGGGTGAGTCTTCGATGCCACGGCAAGGTGATAAGCTTTGCCGTGGGTTTAATGTTCTTTTAGGAAATAATGTCTGACCGAGGGTGAGTTTTCGATGCCACGGCAAGGTGATAAGCTTTGCCGTGGATTTAATGTTTTCAGTGGTGATGCTGGAGAAAAAGGGGTCTGGAAGGAAATCCCCTACAATGGTAAGCTGCCTAACAGAATTCAAAACGGTTATCCGATTGGGTAACCGTATTAATTCCGGCGATTTGGCTGAGGGTAAATGCCATAGCAAGGTTACGCAACCTTGCTGAAGTTCGACCGAGAGGTAAGTCGTTCGCCTGGAATAGTGGGGATCGAGCGATGTATGGCTCTTCGGGCCCTGAAAAGCCCCACAGAACCAACGCACAACGCCAACCAATTTTGACCGCTAACAGCGCGTCACCTTACCTAACCTGTAACCCATTTCCCAACATGCAAAAACACACCCCAATATGCAACAGCATCCGTCCCCAAATCCACAATTGCCTACATCCCCATACTTATCAAGAACCCATTTCCCAAGCTGTAATAAATGCATATTCCAATTTAGAACGGAATGTTAATCATCTCCCTCAATTATATCACCCCACATATACTCTTTCCCAAAAACCACCTCGGTTAACTTCCTATTTAAATTACATTCCTTGCTTGTGACCAAGCAATTCTAATTTCACCCGAAACTCATACTCGGTAATAAACGCATATTCCAATTTACAACGGAATACTCACCATCTCCATTAACTACACCGATTAATTCTCTATCTAAATTATATCCTTTGCTTGCAACCAAGCAATTCCAATTTCCTCCGAAAACCATTTCGGTTCCTCTTCTACTTTCTTGTAAAACCACATCAATTCCCCACAATCAAACTGCATGCATTTCCCCCAAAAACCACGTCGGTTCATTTCCTCCTAAAGGTACACTTCTCGCTTGCAACCAAGCGGCAGCTAATTTTCCACGAAACGATCGCAAAGATCAAGACCCTTGACCATACTTGGCTATGCCGCCGAAACCAATTTCCCGGTACACACAACCAACGAACCCAACTCAGCTTATACGGCGATGATTCTCCGGAACTAAATTCCCCACACAGGCATAGCAACCCTTTTCAAGTTCCTAGTAAGTGGCAGTGAGTTTATTTCTCAGCTATGACTCAACCGCCACGATACGATGAAAAGATTCTTTCCATTATTAGTTAGTCGTCATCCAAATACCGACACGCGCACCTCGAGGGTCCCCCTATAACCGCCGAGGCCACGCGCGGGCACGACGCCCCCATGTGTAACACAAGTCGAGATTCATCCATCGCCGTGTCTGCACGCACAGAGTCGAACCGCTAAAGCGCAACCATCAGGTGCCGAAAGTCGCAAAGTGTCTTGAGACGTTATTTTCAAAAGTCCTCGTTCGTTGTTAATTGAAATCAATTTGCAAGATCTCACTTTGGAAATCGAACCAAAATTAAGTGTCCTTGGAAACGCGGTCAAGTGAAATATAACACTAAGATAATCTTAAGTAAGAAGGGGAATTAATCGGTAAATAAATATATAGGAGAAAATATATAGAAGGAAATTCACGTACGACATATTTTCAATAACATGTGTAAACAATCAACTGCGTGTTAAATACAAACGTCGAACAATCACCAGATCATCTTAAATATAAGAGTAAGAATTTTCCAACAACATCCGTGCGTTTTATTTCTCGTTCGACAAACAGTGTACGGTGGAACAAGCGGCGGGGATTAAGTGAACCCGTGTCGTGCCAGACACCGCTACTTATAACCCCACAGTACTAATTACGGATGACCAAAAATAACTTGTTTTTCAACAGTTTTGGGTTGAAATCAAGTCTGCTTGTTGAATCATTCACCATCTTCACCTGATTTTCCGTTGTGCGACTTCTCCCCATTCCCAAAAATTGAAATTGGTGTTACAAGGATGTTTCTTGATGGCATTTCCACCATCAAAAGAGCACTATCGAATTGCCGTAATAAATGTATTGAAATTAAAGGCGAATATTGCTATAAAAAATATTACAAAATATTCAGATCTCTTGTTTCAATTGTGTTTTCCCGGCCAGTCTCGAAACTTACTTGTTGTTCTGTGTAATCCCGCTTGTATCAGCAACTTTTCAAAGTACGAAATCAGGCGGATTATAAATTCGAAACAGACTTAAGATCCTTAAAAAAATGCAAAACTAGTAAAAAAGTGAACGGATTAAATATGTCTTCTCACATAATTGTCCTTGCATACGAATTTTTTACATGTATCGACTTGTGGCGCAACGCTAATAACCTTGCCCGGAAAAACAAATTATTATGGAAAATTTAACAACCTTCGGGACTTGCTAAATAAGGCCAAGACCGGATCCCGGTTGTAGTGCCGATGATGATGATAACGATGGACTTGATACGTGGACATTTTTCGCACACTTTTCAAAATAAGATAAGCCCACCCCACTCAAAATTTGATGCACTTAGCAAAAATAGAGCAAAACAGCAAAACAATTTTTGTAAACAGGTGTATTCCATACGTGCGAAATTAATCTATGAAAATTAACTCTTGTCTCATTAACCAAATAAATTGACGTTGTTGAATAACCGGGTACCTTGGTCCCGTAAAAGAATTTGTCGGTAACATTCCATCTGGTCTGTTTTTAGTAAGCATCATTCCTCACAAGGTATCTGTCAATTTTCGATTTGTTTCATGTTTCAATTTTACATGTCTATAGCGTATGAACAAAATACCCGTATAATAATTTGTCGGTAACATTCCACCATAACTTGAGATAATTTTATGGTTTTTTTTACACTAACGCGCGCACAAAAGGGGATTTTGGATATGTGTTCGTTTATTTATGACTAACGAAGAGACGAGGGTAGGTCAATAAGTCCTTAGAAACGCCTACGATAGCGCTCGTACCATCGCTAACAGTCTGTTTTTAGTAAGCCTCATTCCCCACTACGTATCTGTCAATTTTCAATTTGTTTCATGTTTCAATTTTACTTGATAAATTGGGTATGGACAAATACCCGTGTAGGAATATGTCGGTAACATTCCATTTCAACTTGAGATAACTTTATGCTTTTTTTTACACTAACGCGCCCACAAAAGGTGATTTTGGATATGTGTTCGTTTATTTATGGCTAACGGAGATATGAGGGTAGGTCAATAAGTCCTTAGAAACGCCTACGATGGCGCTCGTAGCATCGCTAATAGTCTGTTTTTAGTAAGCCCCATTCCCCACTAGGTATCTGTCAATTCTCAATTTGTTTCATGTTTCAATTTTGCATGATAAATTGGGTATGAAAAAAGTATCTGCGAGATGGCTGCCGCAATTGCTCTCATCTGAGAAATTTTGGAGCGCATGCGTCGCAAACCAGATGAGTTTCTGCGCAGATAAGTAACTGTAGATAAAACATGGATACACCACTACACTCCCGAGACGAAAGAACAGTCAAAACAGTGGATTGTTAAAGGCGAATGGGCTCCAAAAAAGGCAAAGGCGGTGAAATAAGATGAAAAGGTTATGGCTACTGTGTTTTGGGATGCATGTGGTTTTGTCTTCATTGACTATTTGGAAAGAGGACAGACGATAATTGGACACTATTATGCATCATTATTGGCTCCTCGATAGTATAGTGGTTAGTATCCCCGCCTGTCACGCGGGAGGCCGGGGTTCGATTCCCCGTCGGGGAGCCTGAGGCGCAAAACTAATGACCTTGCCCGGAAAAACAAATTATCATGGAAAATTTAACAATTAGGACTTGCCAAATAAGGCCAAGACCGGTTCCCGGTTGTGGTGCCGATGATGATGATGCGTCTTTATTAGGTCAAGGAAATGAGAAAATAAAAGAAAATCGTCCTCATTTTCTAAAGACTTATTGACCTGCCCTCGTAATTCAAGTTAAAAACGGTATCATAAGTCAGGTATACCACACAGGCCATTGTTCGGAAATTCATATCTTTGGTAGGTTTTGGTTTAGAGTCCACATTTCTGTAGAAGTAGCAAGACCGTCACTTGCCCTCATCACGGTAAACAAGAAATATTTCAATCAATTTTACAGTTCACAGGATTTGATTATCAAACTACACGTTGTGCACGAGCAGCCAGAGATAAAGCTCCACCAATTTCTGATATATGCAACATGCTAAAAGCAAACTTAGCTCCAATTTACGAGGATGATCAAATATAAACGGTAATTTTACTTTTTTTGCTTAGCAACAAGTTGCGAGCTAGATAATCTTGTGCGTGGCTGTTTTTTGGTTTATGAAGAGTAGGGGAACTGGCTTGGATAGCGGTCGCGCTCGACTTTATAGCCGGTAGAGCCATGAGCGAGCAAGAGGTCTGTTGCACAAGGGATTATTATAAAATTTTGAACAAACGAAGGCGTTAAACCCATGGAAATTTTTTCCCGATTGAAGGCACAGTTTGGTGATGATACATTGTCTCAGAATTGTGTCTATACGAGGGTCGTAGAATTGAAAACTGGGCAAGAATGTATCGAAAACGAAAGTCATGATCGACGCCCAAGGACAAGTCGTACAGATCACAACATCCGTTCGAGGGCTTATTGAAAGTGATCGTCGCTTAACTGTTGGAGAAATCTCATCAGAAGTGGGTGTCAGCTATGAAAAAGCCGCGTATCGAAACAAAAAACGAGGTATGCGCCCATTCGAGTTATCATCCTTCTTCATCACAACGCCAGGCCTCACACCGCACCCTTGACAAGGGATACATGTCCCCGAACACCCCCGTTAAAGCCCCGAATTATCTCCCTGTGATTATTTTTTGTTCACGCCCTTTAAGGAATCACTTGGTGGAACAAAATTCGCAAGTAATGAAGATGTCCAGGAGCGCGTGCACAATTGGCTAACAACTCGCCCGAATCTTTCTACGAATACGGGATATTATAGCTTCCAAATCGTTGGCAAATGTGCGTAGATCACATATGAAACTATATTGAAAAATGTTGATAGTATAGTTTGTGTGTAACATTATTCACGCTCGTACAAACAATATCTTACTATCCATGACCAGCTATTTCATTTCCGAGGGAGAACGGAATTTACTCAGAGTACCTCTAACAAGCCTACTACACGTGGCATCAAAGTTTGGTGGATTTGTGTTGCAGCGAATCGTTTTGCGATCAAGGGGATTATATAATAAGTGTGCAAGTAAAAGCTCGACTCTGAAGCTGGTTAAAAACATACCTGAACGTATCCAATTCACTCGCCATTTTGAATGTGTGTAGGTTAGTCATTGCTGTTTTAGTCATTTACAAGCTGTCATTCCTGTGCATCAGTTATATAAGAGATGGATGTCGATAAGCAACATGTACGTCATTGCATTCTATAATGTTTTCAAATTAAAAAAATGCTGCTCAAGCTATGAAACTGATTAATTCAACTTTGGGTGATCATTCTGTGAGTCATTCAACAGTTAGAAAGTGGTTTGCAAGATTTCGTGAAGGAAATTTTAATCTTGGGGACGCACCACTTCCAGGTGCAGTAAGAAAAAATTGACGACGAAGATCTTCAAGTTTTAATGGATAAAAATCCATCTCAAACTCAAGAAGAGCTTGCAGAACAGTTAGGAGTTTCTCACCAGGCAATATGCACACAATCGGAAATATAGAGAAAGAGGAAAATGGATTCCTTATAACCTGACGGAAGGAAATAAAAAACGAAGAATTGACATCTGCGTGAATTTGTATTCTCGATACAAAGGAAAGATTTTTCCTACAAAATCGTTATGAGTGATTAAAAGCGGATTTTGTACGACAGTCCTGAACGCAGAAAAGTATGGGTTGATCCAGGCCAGCTATCAATACCAGTTGCAAAACCGAATATTCATGCCAAGAAAGTGTTACTGTGTGTCTGGTGGCATCGGAAAGAAGTCATTTACTACGAGCTTCTGGAACCTGGTCAAACTGTTACAACTGAAAGATATCAGGCCCAATTGATCGAATTAAGTGATGCTATAGAAGAAAAAAAAGACCATTTACGAGCCAAGGAAAGCGCAAAGTGAGGTTGCTGCGACAGTGCTCATCCGCATACAGCAAAACCAATACTATACTATAATAATACTAGGCCAGAACCCGGAAGTTCATGACCTCATAGATTCGGCTGCGCCATCGCTCCCTGTCCTGTGCACTTCTCCCTCTCCTGCAAACCAATCCAGGAACTAATCTTCTTCTTAGAAGTCTAGCATGCGACGTATTCCCCAGACTTGCCTTCTTATGATTACCAGTTACTCAGATCGATAGCGTCTTATTTGAAAGCCCAGCGGCTTATGAAAGTTGAAGATGTGCGAAAATGCTTTGATGACTATTTTGCTTTATAACCACCAAGTTTTTATCGCGAAGGTATTCATTATCTCCCCGATAAATGCCGAAAGACTATAGACAGAAATGGCGAAAATTTCGATTATTAATGTTTGTATAAGTATCTTTTCCAAATAAGTTGAATTTGACAAAAAGGCTGAGTTTCTTGCATACCTATTACTTTGCGTTTGCAAACGATCTCCCCTGTTCTAAGGAATTTGGCAAAATAATAAATTATTCCTTAATCAAGTCTACAGCTGATCCTCTTTTTTAATCTACACCTTCAATGTATAATAGGGTGCTTTCCAGATCTTAAGGGCGTCTCTTAACCCAGTCCGCAGCAACGTCTGTTTTTTATTTTTGTCGTCAAGGTTATAAAAGAAACCTTGCAAGATCGTTATTAATATATTTACCATTGAATGATGTTTGTAGAAACACTGATTTACAGTGAGGTTAGGGCGATTTTAACGAATTGCAATACGTACACACAACCAAGAGACAATGGAAAAAGTGGACGACGGCGTATGCCAGAGCATTAACGTACGGATAAGAAATCCTCGAATACGCGCTGCTGTTCTTTCCTTTCATAGCGTGGGTTGGAATTGCATTTATCTCTGCCATCGCCAAATGCTGTTTCTTTTTTTTACAAATGCGCACATAAACAGGGGTTTTAAGTGTCAACGCACATTGTGAGAGAAAAGAGAGGGAGGGCATTGTTGTATAGATGTACATTAATAGTACCTATGTACCGACGGAGAAAACGTAAGATCCTTCTTTTGGGTTGGGAACCAGTTAATAAACACAAGGCACAACTAACGGTTGTTTTATTCTAGCCATACACATCAGGCATTAGGAAAGATGTATTGATATTCATTGATCTTGAATGCTTGGATATTACAGCTAAGAAGAAACACACCATTATGCACAATATTCCATATCAGTGTGGTTTGAGTCTCTCTCTCTCTCTCAGCGTTTATTTATATGTCGGAAGCTGCCTTTCTGATTATTGTGACGCGGGAGGATGCTTGAAGATGTGAAACATATTCATCAAGTTCAGTTTAGCAACGTCTGTGATGATTCTTATAGAAAAGTGTTACTAAGAGATAGCCTATAGACATGATACTTAAATGTCTGAGCACAGTGCAAGTGGATGGTGAGGTAGTGGATAAGGAAAGGAGGTATCGATGTACATTGGTCTTAAATCCCTGGACATTACAATGATGCGGTAGTACATGATCAGGTAAAGCAATCCACATTCGTGTGTTTGGCTAAAGAATGACTCTCTATGTTTATTTATGTGCCTGAAGTTGACTTTCATCGTGAACTGATGCGCATTCTCAGATTGACGGGTATCGTGGGAAAATGTCTCAAGAGGTGGAACACATGCAGCAAGTTCGTTTGAGGAACAACCGTGACAATATAGAACATAGAAAAGAGACAGGCATGATACGTTAGGCCTACTTCTAACGACGGAATAAAACCACGTATGCCTGCGTCCCCAATAAGTTTTACTGCCAGTTTTTGCTTTGTATGGAGCACGTGTAGCACAGTTGTGGATACGTCTAACTAAATATGGAAACTTAACTCAAATTTGTGAGGAAAGCATTTCTTCCATCTGTTGAGAAATCCCACAAGCTCCAAATATGTGGTAAAATTGGTTTGTGTGCCAACGGTTGATAGTTCTTTACCTTCCACAGTGGAAATGCCATTCATTTGCAGCGTACCTACATTGGGATAGACAGTGCATCAACAATTTTTGACACCAGGCGATAGTACCGGGTGTTTCAAGGCATTGTATTCTACACGATCAAGGGCATTGGTATATCTTGTTGAGTTCAGAATTAAATTAATTGAACATATCATGCTGCTTGCTTATGAGGTTCGAAGAGGTGGGCCGGGAATGTTCGTATGAGTATCAGAAAATTGACACAGTGCGCTTGTTTCCTCCTTTTCGAGTGATCGGCCGATTAGTGCATCAACGTCGCACCAGCTGAGATGTAGACAGATTGACTCTCTGAATCAGGATCTGGATAAAGTCCTGCAGTGGGGAAAGGCCAATCTTGTCGACTTCAACGCAACGAAGACCCAGTATACAACATTCACGAAGAAAACGGGATCATCGGTTCCACAGCTGATGATGAGTGGCCGGACCCTCGAGGCTGGGGAAAGTTTGAAATTGCTCGGCGTCACGGTCTGTGGGAATGTATCATGGCATAAACACGTATCGGGTATAGCCAGATCAGTCTCAGGAAAACTGAGTTATCTTTTTAGAGCCAAGAAATATTTTACCCCGGCCCAACTTCTTCTCCTACATAAATCCCAAATTAGACCTGCGCTCGAATATTGCTCTCATGTTTGGAGCTCGGCTCCTAAACATACCCTCGACCTACTTGAGAGCGTACAGAGACGAGCGATCCGCCTGATCGGGGACTCGGCGCTGACGTCGGGTCTACAGTCGCTATCACATCGAAGGCGCGTAGACGACCTCTGTCTGTTTTACAGATATTATTACGGGTGCTGTTCTTCGGAGATTCTTGGCATTGTTCCACGCAATTCGGTTTATATGCGCTCCACAAGACAATCCGACGGATCGCACCCGTTTGTGGTTCATCTCCCGACAGCGCGAACATCCCTGTATCAGAACTCGTTCCGTTACAGAGCGGGGAAGCTGTGGAACTGCCTTCCCACTCGAGTGTTCCCGGAACGTTACAACCTGCAACTGTTCAAAAAGAACTGCAACATTTATTTGATGGCATCTCGGGGCGCCCACTTGATGCTATAGGTTCGCCTCTCCCGAGAGAAGTCTAATAAAAAAAAAAAAAAAAAAAAAAAAAAAAAAAAATTGATCATAGATCAAACATAACGCCATCGAAATATTAGTCGATTTGTGTCTGCGTCAGAAAGTTATTCTCGATTAAACATGTCAGGTTATGAGCCAAATTCTCGTCATTTGCGGGAGGTTTTAATTTTCTACTTTAATATGAAGAAATGGATTCGTATGCTGCCCAAAAGATGGGAGAAAGTAGTGGCCAGCGATGGACAATACTTTGAATCATAAATGTATAACCAGTTTTTTACAATAAAGCCCCGAATTCCGGAAAAAATGGCGGGAGCAAAGTTGTACACTATAATATAAATATATATATAATGTACACTACAATATATATATGGATATATATTGAATATGTGCATTATACACATTTCATATATATATATATATATATATATATATATATATATATATATATATATATATGTATGTGGCGGTTCTTTAATACATTCCCAAAGCACCGCCCATCCTCTTAAATTAACCACCTTCCAAACCCATAGTACTTACCTACAATTCATTACACCAGCCCATGTTTATTCAGGTGCATTTTCGTCGTTGCCGATATGCAGGCTGAAGGGCAACGTACTTGTCCTATACGGACACATATACAATCATCCCCTATCGATGCAATTCCAGGCCATCGGGAATTTCATGTGGTACAACCCAATGCCTGTTAACATAGTGCTGACATAGTCGTTGAACAAAACGAACTATCAACTTAACTTCCCAAAAATTCATTTAGAACCCTCATTCTTTTGCGAGCTTCTTCTTTAAGGTTGCTGCTGGTTTAAGAACGTTGACCTGATACATTCTGATCATTGTAGGTTTATATTTGGCGGATGGATCCGGTCAAGAAAAAATACCATCGCAGGGCGCTGACTCAGCTCTATAGGTTCGCTTTTCCTGCTAGAAGTAAAATAAATAAAAATAACACAAATAAACGTACCAAACTTACATAGATCCCAGAGCCCTCTTTCGACGAAATTATTGACGCAATAAATCGATTGAAAAACAACAAAGCTCCCGGAGTCGACTGCATACCGACAGAGCTTGTGAAGCGTGGAGGAGAGGCAACCGCTCGAATGATCCACCAGCTCATCAAATCAATATGGGATAAGGAAGTCACACAGAAGAATGGAAAACCTCAATAGTCGTCCCCATTTTCAAAAAAGGTGACAGATCTGACTGCGAAAACTACAGAGGAATATCATTGATTCCAACCACATACATAATACTAACAAATGTCATACTGGCGAGAATCACACCGTACGCAGAAGAAAAAATGGGAGACTACCAATGCGGATTCCGTCGGAACAGGTCAATGAGCGACCAAATGTTCACAATAAGGCAACTGCTGGAAAAGAAGTGGAAACACGGAGAGACGGTTCACCAACTGTTCGTTGAATTCAAAAAAGCCTACGACTCAGTCGCAAGGCAAAAATTCGACCATATTGTAGTTGAGTTCGGAATCCCGAAAAAATATGCCGCCCTCATTCAAATTTGCATGAACGAAGACAAAGGGCGGGTTAGAATAGAAAAACCACCTCTCAGAACTATTTGAAATCCGGGACGGACTAAAATAGAGAGATGGCCTATCACGATGTCTTTTTGACCTTGTGCTCCAATATGTCATCAGAAAGGTACAAGACGACAACATGGCCGGATCATCCCTGAACGGGGTCACACAAGCATATGTGGATGGCATCGCCGTTGTGGGCGATAATCTAGAAACTGTAAGTAAAAATTGTGAAATCATCATGCAAGCGGCAAAAGAGGTGGGGCTAGAAATAAATGAAGACAAATTAAAATAAATGATTACGGGAGAGTAGGTGAACCTCAAGGAACACATATAAACGTCAGAGGCAAGATATTTGAAAAAGTTAAGAAATTTAAATATCCGGGAAAGATACTGACGCCCAGTAACGAAATGTCGAAGGAAATTAACAAAAGACTGCATTCCGGCAGCGCTAGTTGGCACACAGTCAGTAAACTGCTGAAATCCAAACTGCTATCACGTAACATAAAGGTCCGTGTCTATAGAACCATAATCGTGCCGATTGCTTTATACGGATGCGAAACATGGACTCTCACAACACAGGAAGAAAACAAATTCCGCGTATTCGAGAATAAAGTTTAAGGGGTATCTTTGGAGGTAAATATGACGAGGAGGCAGGACCATGGAGGAAACTCCACAACCACGAATTGGAAGAGCTATACCGCAAACCTACAATAGTGAGAGTAATCAGGTCGTGAAGATTAAGATGCGCTGGACATGTAGCGCGATTGGGCAACGATATGACCGTGCATAGAATTCTTGACGAAAGACCAACGGGAAGGAGACCGGTAGGACGGCCGCGACGGAGATGGGAGGACAATGTTAGGTATAACCTTGGAGAGATCGGATCGGATGGTCGAGGGTGGATGGGGAGTGCACAGGACAGCGATCGATGGCGGAGTCGAGTCGTTGGGGTTATGAACTTCTGGGTTCCTACAGGTCAGTAAATAATAGGAATGCCATTAAATAACAGGAATGCAATTTTGACAACAGGTCTTGGAGTCAAACGCTGTCGAACACTTAGCAAATTCGTAAATTATTGAATCCGATTGTCCAGAGGATTTCACCTTGCCTGCTGTCGTTCATTTTTTTGGGAGATTTTTGGTTTGTCACAACCCTCACAATCTCGAAATTATTATTAATGGAATTCCCTTTTTTAATAAGTATATTCAATATATGTTTATTATATTATATTCAATATACTGTAGCCGTCTTCATTCTGTAAATTGACAAAACATTGTGAATAAACATTATTAGGTAAATATACATGCTATTATTCATAAAAATAATAAATAAAGTGAATAAGAGCACGTACCCCTGGGAATACTAGCATTTATTTAACGGCAACAGCCTTGAGTTCGTTTCTGGGTAAATAGCTGTCATTCGATTACTTTTTATATAAATCGTGAGGTAGAATAATAAGTATATATCTGTGTTTCAAGGGATGTGAGACTGTGGCGTCTCTAACAGATACACACAATAACAAGCAAAATAGTGAAGAGCACCGAACGAAAATCGAATAAGAAAATACATCAGAGTCGTATACCATAGCGATAACATAACAATTCACATCAGTGGGGTATGGTTGAGTTTAAAAATCGAATTCTAAAATCGGCCAGTAGCCTGATATGTTAGGCTTCGGTTCAATTTTTTGTGATTCTAACTGTCATAGCGTCAGTTCGAATCACACATTCTTCACTATCATTTCAAACGCTCTAACACTATAGCATTTCCGACAATAGTGAAGAACGTATGATTCGAACTGATGTTATGAGCGTTAGAATTACAAAAAATGTAACCAATGCTCAATACATCAGGCCACTACCGCGTGTACAAATTTGAATTCTAAACTCAAGTACACTCAACTGATGTGGAATTGTTATATTATCGCTATGGTATACGGCTCCGATGCTTTTTGCTTATTCGAATTTCCTTTCGGTGTTCATCCTTCTTTTTTCCTTGCATATTGTGTGTGTATCTGTTAGAAACGCCACAATACCATATGCCGTAATTCAGTTTTTTTTTACAGGAAATTAGTGAGCCCTCGCGAACAGTGCTGTTTTTGAAATACCCTTTAGTGTAAGACACGGGGGGATTGGGACAACTGGTAGAGGATGTATTTGTGCTGTTCTTATATACCTATTGTCATAGTGTTAATCAGGAAATTGAAATAGTCTGGTTAAGAATTGTTATGTGGAGCTGTAATCTTGTCAGAGATCATAAAAATGACATGTTTTCTCCCATTGGCGTTTGCGTTGGGTGGATTATGTTCAATATTATTTTCCCTTCATCATCCCACGACCTTCCGAGTACGTTATTCTTAGTTTGGATATTTGTAAAAGTTCATAGTTAACAGGTGGGCTGAAAAGTTCGTACGCTAACACAGTAAAACACTTTTTGGTAAAATTTGATTTTATCATTTAACATAGTTGAAGGCGGGTGAAACAACGATTATAGCAGTCATGTAATTTGTCGACACCATTTTTATAGTACGATTTCTGTTTAACCCCAAAATCCCCACTCTTACTCGGCTGACTGTCGATTGGACTCTGGAGTGTAGCGATGAAGCCATGATTCATCCATTGTCATATATCGACAGAAAAATTCGATATTACTACGCTTGAATATCGCTAAACATTGCTCCGAGTCAACGACGCGTTAAAACTTTTTCTCGATTGTGAGCTCGCGCCCACTTTGCACACAATTTTCGCATGTCCAAATATTCATGCACGATAGTTCAACACGCTCTTTTGATATCCTCAGAGTTTCAGCTATCGCGATCAGCTCCAATTTGCGTTCATTCATAATCATTTTGTGAACTTTTCTATTGATTTCGTCCGTTTAACCCTCTTTCGGGCGTCCACTGCGTGTATCGTCTTCGGTGCTCCTTTCGCCCCGTTTAAATTTAGCAAACCACGTCTCAACGGTTGGTTTTCCTAGTGCAGAGTCCGAATAATTTTTATTAAGGCAAGCTTTGGCTTCAATAGTATTTTTTTTATGATAAAGCAATGCTTCATTAACACACGAAATTCTTTTTATCAATTTTTTTTTACAATAACAACAGTTGCTTCACTCATAATGCTATATCTCACGAACCAATTGTCCGACATCTGTCAAATTTATACACATGTTTGTACTTACAAAAAATCATATGTGATTAATTCTAGTAACACCATCTATGTGCTAGCCTACGAACTTTTTAGCCGACCTGATATATTAGCCGGGAGACCGGGGTTCTATTCCCCGTCGGGGAGCCTCTGGCGCAAGACTAATGATCTTGCCCGGAAAAAACAAATCATTATGGAAAATTTAACAAGCCTCAGGACTTGCCAAATAAGGCCAAGACCGGTTCCCGGTTATAGTGCCGTTGATGATGATGATGATGATATATTAGCCTAATACCTATTGTAATAAATTCGGGGTTCGTTTTGTGTATTGCGTTAATATCACCCAGGTTTGTCACATTGTTACCAATGATTTGGTTAGTCGGTGGATGAACCCCAATCTTCCGGTTATGGTGCTCTTATCTGACAATTTCTCAAGTCTGTACTATTGCTAAGATGACGTTGATTATTATTTTATTTATAGCTCTAAATTTGTGGCAAGTTGTGGTACCTGGACTACATGAGTATTTATCTGAAATAGGACTGTATTGTAACAGATTTTAACTTTAGTGCTTAGATTTGGGCATCCAGCGTTACTCCCAACACTCGTCTCATTTTCATAACAGAAACCTTGTAGACTCAAGATTTACTGAGGTTATAGGTATTACTACGTCTCACCGGTTAAAGAAATAAATATAAGTTCATTGCCATCATCCAACAGACTCGTCAGGGGTTGAACCTGTGTACCCACAGGCTTGTCGAAACTACTTTCTGACTACTATGCCTATTGGAACGGAATACTTGGCAGTCAATTTTAGTTGGAGCAAGATTCAAAATAATATCACCGTGTTTCTCAACCTCAATTTTAGTTTCCGACATCCTTGTTGTATTTGTTAATACCGTGTTTTGTATATGCCCAGATATTGCCACAATCTGTCCATATAAAATTCTGGCTAACAAACTCTAGCTTCTATTAACTCTATCTTCTTTTAACTCATACGTGTTGTGCCCATTAGCTGTTGAGGAAGCTCAGACAAAGGAATACTTAGTCATCAGTGTCTTTCACAATATGAACAAGGTCTAGCTTTAAAACGTTGGCTTGCGTGGAGCTAGTGATCTGTAAGTGGTTAAAGTCTTATTCACAGACGGTAGCTGTATCTGTTAGAGTTATCCAACCGATCGCAAAAGAATGCCGAAGATCACACATGATTGGTAATTTCACGATGTATCCCCTGCATCGGATCTTGCAATAATCAGTGTGATCATTTCGAACCACAGAAACAAGTGTTTCAGAGCTACTTTATTGCCTCAGTTGAGGCTTAATCAGTAATCAGAGACACGAAGCATGCTGGAGAACATATGTTACGTCAATTATCTATTAATTGAACGGGTGGCGACTATTTGCTGCAGTTGGAACTACGTCTCACAACTCCAACCGAATAAGAAACTAAGTCAAGCGTTCAAATTTGCGATTAGCTACACACAGGTCCGTTCAATACTAACACGATGTTGTGCCATTTGATTGGATCCACTTCAGGCATTTACATGAAGTAGAAATACCCAACTGGGAGGTCATTGTCTCAGAGGGCAGTTCTAAAATAAAAGGTGTACATACGATAGATCCCTTAGGTTTGACTTCAAATAGTACTCCGTTGAGTTGAGCAATTCAACTTAACATTTGAAATGAAGAGAGGTACTACAGTCAAAAGTGAGATGAGCCATTCTCCCCACGTGCCTCATAAAATTTTAATTATGTCCAAGTCTTCGAAAACAAGGTTGTTACAGATGTACGAAATAAAAAAAAATTAATAAAATCACTTTTTAAGTGCTAACACAAAAATGCCCAGTAAAAATTATGTTGACCAATTTATGATCTACTTAATTCGCATGAGTGTAGGATCATTATTTATTGAGCACATTCATTTTAATTTTACATATTTTCCACTCATGTATATGTACCTAAATAATTTATGATGTAGCGGCTGATTTGTGAATATTTGACTCAAAAACTACTTTAGCTTTTTCCTGTTTATCTGTTTTGTGATTTACTATGTCTTTAAGGCATCTCGGAATGGCGCATCGCGGCAGTAGCTAGTGAAAGGAAAATAGGAGAGAAAGTGAAATGGAAGTCAAAAGAGGGAACTTAGAAATGGGTGCAAAAATTGTGCCCGGGACCAAGTGAGACCAGTAAAAAATGTTATCATATATTGGTAATTGAAATTCTTATGTAGTTGAAATAAATAATCAATTTGTGATGTGTCTTATACTCCTGGTTGCCAATAATAATTCTATGCCCGCTAAATGCAACCATTTTATAACAATACGGCACGAGTCTTAATAAAACTGTCACTACTACACAGCTGATTTGTCTTTTGCCAAAAAAAAAAAAAAAAAGAGGAATATCAGATGCAGTTAACCGATTTAAAGTTATGACACTTTAAAATCTAGCAAAGAAGAAAAATGCAAAATACTTTTTTCCTGACCTAATGTTTGCTATATAGTCGTTTGGATAAGTTTTGCAAATGAACGAAGCACTTGGCATAGGTTTTTTGCTTCCGCCTTAATACGAGTAGTTTAAATCATTAGTGTACTGTCAGAAACAGTTCGCTATGTTCCGTTCTAATTTTGGATGTCAAAGACGCTTCTCGCTCTGGTTACCCGATCGCTGATTAGTGTTTAAGATCCGTGATGATTGATATGTGAGCTCTCACAGCATAGTTAAGGAACTGAAAATCGCACAGATAAAGGTTTAAACTATTCTTTACAAAAAGTAGCATGGTGTTTGGGAGCACCACTAATTGACTAAAAAAGATCGTTTGAACTACAAATTGGTGTGAAGCGGATTTAAATCAGACGTATGGTGACAGGTGATCAAGCGTATGGTAATAGGTGATAAAGACTGAATCAAACACGATCATGTTGTACGAAACGCTTCTGATAGAGAAAAGATGACGCGGTACAAACGGTGGCAATGCATGTGTTTGGTGGGCTTATGAACATACCACCTATGGCGTTTGCGGTGATAGTGAAGAACGTGTGGTTCGAACTGACGCTATGACGGTTAGAAGCACTAAAAAATTAACCAATGTTCAACACATCAGGCCACTACCCCGTGTACGAATTCGATTTCTAAACTCAAGTACACTCAACTGATGTGGAATTGTTATGTTGTCGCTATGATATACGGCTCTGATACCTTGCTTATTCGAATTTTCTTCCTGTGTTCTTCACTATTTGCTTGCATATTGTGTGTATCTGTTAGAAACGTCACACATTCATTACGAGTTCAAACGACTGTCTTGAACCTCTACTGTTAGCAGTTATGCGATTAAAGCGAGAAATTGAAGAAAAAGTAGCCGGAATCGACTGAAAAATAGAGATGGGATATTTCAACACAACAACCCCAACCCTTTTACAAAAGTTCGATATTTATTGAGATAGCGGGAAGTTCATTATTGTCAGACCTAATTAAAATGAACTCACAATTATATTTGAACACAACAACCCCAAGCCACTTACAAAAGTTCAATAATTATTGAGATTGTGGGAAGTTAATTATTGTCAGACCTAATTCAGGCTCACCCAAAATTTAGATCCAATATTTTATTCTTATTTTTATAAAATGCCTAACATTTAAAATTTGCAGAACAATTCACACATACATTTAAAATTGTTTCAATTTAAAACTATTTACCGCACGACGAAAACAGAAAACCCACTTCCATGGTTGAGTAGCCGAAGCTAATTGACTCACAAAGTGAGATCAAGAACAAAACCGACGATATCAAAATTTCTAGAATACTCTAAGTGTCTGACCCAGCTCTGTTGTTGTTTTCATTCACTTTCGTTGTTTACTTGTGAATTGTCGTAAACTACGTGTGACATCGTTCAGAGAACTCTCTTATATATCAGTGGCGTAATGTTATTGGTTCGAAAAATCAAAGGAATGGACCAAAAGTCTGCATTCCGGTAAGGCAAGTTGGTACGCCGCTAGCAAACTGCTAAGATTGAGACTGCTGTCACGTGACGTAAAGCTCCATATTTACAACAATAATTATGCCGATTGTTTTATTATATAATATATGGATGCGAGACGTGGTCGCTCACAAAACGGGAAGAGAACAGATTCCACATATTGGAGAATAAAGTTTTAAGGAGAATCTTTCGTGCTAAATATGGTAAGGACACGAGACAGTGGTTGGCACAAGGCTAATAACCTTGCCCGTAAAAATAAATTATTATGGCAAATGTAACAAGCCTCGAAACTTGCTAAATAAGGCCAAGACCGGATCCCGGTTGTGGTGGCTATGATGATGACGAGACAGTGGAGGAGGCTGTTGAGGTTATATTTTTATTTCGATTTTTCTTACCACCTTTGGGGTGTTTTCCTTTTATGGCCAAATTGAAAGGCTTTTTCTTTTTTAATCCTATTTATATAATATTTATTTAAGTTTTTTATTTGTTGTGGCCGTTTTGACCTCCGGATCCAAACTGATCACGAATCCAAAATGTGCCGCCCTTTTATACTCGGTGGCAACAGAGATTTGTTAAAAATTTTATTTAAAAATTCCAAGAAGCACAAACAAGATTTTGTGTGCTTCAATTGGAATAGGATTCTGGGGTGTATAGGAAATTACTTGAATAAATTCCCGGAAGGAGAAATCATGAAATGCATTTAGAATTAGGCATTTCATAATTTCAATGGTTATAGGGAATTGAATCAATGCACGACAAATAGACTTTCGTTTAAATTTATCGTGCATATGATTCAATTGGATTGGAATGTAAGGTACTTGGAAATTGAATCAATGTGCGACAAATTAACTTTTGGTTTAACTTGTCGCTCATATGACTCACTGTGGGTGTTAATGTAATAGTGGCAGGCGATAATGTGGTCGCGTCCAGAGGAGAAAAGCGTTCCGAGAGTGAAGTCAAACGATGGAATCAGCGTCCAAAAGGATGAACTCGAACGGTAGAATTTGCACATAAGAAGATGAAGTCAAAGGATGGAATCAAGGCCCAAGAGGATGAAATGAAACGATGGAATCACTGCCCGAAAAGATGAAGTCTTTTTTCCTTGATATTGGCTTTTATTAATTAATGTATGTTGTTGATTGGCCGAGAGCCGATGGTGTTTACTCGTTGAATGTTGATTGTAGACTGACGAATTGGCATAACTGCCAAAAAGCGACGCTATGACATCATCGTGGTGACAATCGGCCAGTTGGTGCCAGCTGCTGCGCAACTGGTATACATGCGAATGTACTAGATTTCTCCAGTACACTCCAGCACATTTAATTGCCAATCCGCAACATTCCGCCCGCCTTCGCCAATCGTTGGCGAATCATTTTGTTCCAGGGGACGGTGGCTAGGGGCCGGGGGTGTGCGGTCTGCTAGTGGCGGTTGGTCTTGGTCGGCTGTCCACTTTCACGTGGATGATCGGTTGAGACGGGGCCGCCCGCCCTGAGGAGCGCTGGAGGCTTGAGGGTCTGGAACGGCAAGTATGATCGATGGCGACAGGAACCTCTTTCCTATCGCTGATGTCCGTTGCCTTTTGTGGTCGCGGGACCGGGCAGTTGATCTGGGTTAGAGTTGTAAGGTCGCAACCCACGATAAATGACCACGTGATGACTGGTGATGGGTCTCGCTATTCGAGGCCAGTGGTGGTGCAAGGTGATGCGCCCGTTTGCGCCCGTCCGAAGTTAGTAACCGGCGGGATGTGGCCGCTGGCGTGTGAGGCTGTCGCGTGGAGTGTGGTGCGATGTCGTCCCTGGCACTGTCCGCGTGGCTTGGCGGAATGGCAGTCACGGGCCAAGTGTCGCCCGGAGTCGTTGGGGTGCAGCCTCTGTTGATGCCCTGAGAGGCGTGCTTTCTTGTTGGGGTTCGAGAGACCGTTGGTTGCTAGGGAGCGCCGCCCGCCAAGCGGGGAATTGCACGCTCCTGGTCCTGTTTTGGTGGCTGCACGTGGCAGCGGTTGGCCTGGGTAGTTTTGGACCCGGGCAGGAGCTTGACCACGTGGTGTCCTGGGTGTGGTGGGATGCCTTGAAGTGTTCGAGTGGGCAAGATCCTGGTTCCCCGATTGCCTCTTGCGCCCGCAATGGTTCAGCGGGGGGGGGGGGGGGGGGGGGGTATGTCTTGTAGTTGGGTCGCGCAAGTGATCGGTGGCTGGTAGTTGCATGTGCCTCGTAGGTGGCCTCCTTCTGGTCTTCTGATGGGAGCTGTGATCATCAGTCGTAGGGTCGGCCAGTTCCTCTGGGTCGGAGTTGTAAATTCGCAACCCACGAGGAATGGCCATATGATGGCTGGTGACAGGCCTTGTCACCTTTAGGCTAGATGATATGGTGGGTGCTGCGCCTGTTAGCACCCATCCCAGTTCAGTGGCCTGCGCGACGAGGCCGGAATGTTGGTCCTTCCTTAGGCCTTCGAGGATGATGTTGGGGTACACGTCTGCCCCAAGGATGATGTTCACCTTCTCGGCGCAGGCGATGTTCGGATCTGCAAGTTCCAGATCCGCCACGAACGAGAGATCCCTTGTCGTTGATTGTGGTGGTGGTGTATACTCTGAGAGCCCTGACAGGATGAAGGGCCTTAGTGTCCATTGGCTCGAGCCGTGGAGGCGAGGAGTGATGTTGATGGCGGTTTGAGCCCTTGTGGCAAGGCCACGAGTGCCCCCGACACCGTAGGTGGGGACGGGTGATGCTTGACGTCGGAGGTGCAACCTTCGGTCTAGTGATGTTGAAATGAAGGTGCCGCTGGAGCAGGGGTCCAGCAGAGCACGGACTTCAATCCTCTGTTCGGTTTCCGACGCCACGATGACTCTGGCTGTTGGCAGCAACGCAGAATGCTGTGAAGGGGTGCTGATGGTGTGTGCGCAGGCCCCTTCATGACGGTCAATCCGTGAGGCGGATCTTTTGTGGTGCGGCGGTGATGTTGTCCCGTCGATGGCGGTAGTCCGGACATGCAGTAAGGTGTGATGTCTCTGCTGGCATCGACGGCACGTCGACCCAAACAGTGGGTGCACAAGTTCCTTTGTTGTGCGAAGGACTTCCGACGGCCGGGTGTGAATGATCGGAAGCCCTCACAAGCGTAGATCGTGTGTACGGCCCTGCAGAATGTGCAAGGGCCCTGTTGCCTTACGGGTGCCGGCGGTGTTTCGTGCCTCGGGACACGGGGCTGGCTAATCATCGGGCCGGCTACTGTTGCTGGAACAGTCGAAGGCGGTTTTGTGGGAGGCATTGGCGTTAATTCTGCCACGGATCCTAAGTGCGCCGTGCCCACTGCTTTATCTGGATGCGGTGCGAAGTGAAACCAGTTCCTCTGGGTTGGAGTTGTAAGTTCGCAACCAACGAGGAACGGCCATGTCATCTGGTGCCCCATAACGCGTGCGCGGCATCGTCTTCTGTGGGGGCTTCGGCTGGTTGATCATTGGGACTTTGGGTAGGTTGGGCTTTGGGCAGGCGGCACTCTGGTCGGCGGCCTGCTGATCCTTATCCACTGTTCTGGGGTGCGGTTCCTTTTGCTGGAACATGTCAACCGTTGGCAGCTGCACTGGGGGCAGCTCGCTAGGGTGGAGGCGATTGGTGCTGTTGGCCATGGTTGGGGAGGCAGAATCAAGAGCGTACTGGGCCTCGAGGAGCTTCGTCTGTTCCTCGAGGTATATGTCTTCGGTTTCGCCGAAAAAATCCTCCACGAAGTACGCGTGTTCTAGATATTCCGGTGCCGCCGTGTAGAAGATGTCGTAGTGCCGCTTGGAGAAGGCTTCCCATTCGGCGCGGAGTGCGCATTTGGTTGCCTCGATTATTGTTGGACTTAGTTGTCCCTTGTCCTGTGCGCTGAGGAAGGTGCCAGAGATGCGGTCCTGCGCCGCGAACTGACCGGCGATGAGTTCCTCAATCGTCACTGGTTGTTGTACGAGAGCTGATGTTGAAGGCACTTTGGTTTGAACTCTCGTTGTAGAAAGTTCGTCATCCTGCTTTCGTTTTGCAGCAACAGCGGTTTCCGACTCGTGTTGGTGATGAGCACGTGTATGATCTCTGCCGACCGAGGAATGTCGTCGGTCGGGATCCTTAGGGTTCCGCCGACCGAGGAATGTCGTCGGGGAACCGTTGTCAACGTTGTCGCCGTCGCCGCCTTCATCACTGTGTGATCCATTGTCGGCTCCGTTGCGCACCGTGTGAAAACAGGTATGATCTCTTCCGAGCGAGGAATGTCGTCGGGGAACCGTAGTCCCTACGGGGGAAATTTTCCGGGTGCATCATCCGTGATGACGATCCGGGTGGGGGGCCGGGCGACGTGCGCATGTCAGGTGTTGGTGGAGTTTCCGGGCGCCCTAGAGGTGGTTGCTCATACTATAAGAGTTTTCGGCGGCTACAAACATTTCAAAGACGCACATGAAGACGTTAAAGGCCATCTTTCGAGACGACCTAGACCATCCACAAGCCGAAGATAACGATGATCGCATCAAACTGCTTTACGCCACTTTACATTTTTAAATTTTTTCTCTGATCGAGTCCATTTAGACAATTTGGCAACTTTGCCCGGACCGGATGCCGGTGGAGAGACTTGCTAAATAAGACCAAGACCGGATCCCGGTTGTAGTGTGATGGATGAGGAGTTAGTTCGATTCGATTAAGGTGTGTGGTTTTATTTCTTATATTTTGTGGAAGTTTTGAAATAACAAAGCGATTAAGGTGCGTTATCGTAGAAGGAATTAGTTACGCAAACATTGTTTCAGATTTACTAGCTGTAAGCTTTATACACAATAAATGAAATTAATGAAGCAGTTGTGTAGAATTTTTTGTTCTGCATATGTAAGATGAGAAAACACAAACATCTTCAGGCGGCCACCACATGCGTTTTTGTAAATAATTAGCATCAGCTAACTCCTACCTGGCAGTTTCCAAGCGCCTCCTCCGTCATGTTATCATGTTCAGGATAAACGGCAATGCCTCAAAACATGGGCAACAATAACAAATCGACAATACATTCCGGGAACTCGATCATGTGGAGGAACATAAATCTACATGAAAAGTAAACATAATAAGTTTTAGCTTTGTTTACAAATTCACTGAGAGCGTCACTTATGACTGTCAGACAAGTAAGAAACAACGTAGCGTATCTTCAAACTTGCAACTTGATCTTTCTAAGATTGGTACTATCCACCACAGTCATTATATTTTAACAAATAGCGCCATCTGTGTGTCAGGCCGATTAGTTCCGGGACTACCGTCGTATATCCGACAGTGATTGGTCATGCTTACTTTGATGAACAAATGACTGCCATAGCGGAAAGAATATGTTTCGCGGTCTCGTTGCCACCGAAATCGGTTTATATATCACAGCGACCATGATTTAGTTCCTCAAATTGCTGGCTAGTGGACGCGTCGATCGTTGATCGTGAATGATGTCAATATTATTGTATTTAGTTCTGTGTGAACTTTCGTTGGTTTTTTGGTTTTCTAGGGTTACATATCGGAATCAGTTGCAGTGATAAGAATCATGTGTTTATTAAGATATACCAAACTGCAACCAAAGCAATTGTATTAATCGAGGGCGTCCACGAGTGTGGGATTAAACACGTGATTTGTGGTGTCGAATCGTTTCATCTTCCCCATCAACAATTCAATCATTGCCAAGCAAGTTCATTTGTGATAGTGTTCGCGGAATCCTCTATGGCTGAATGATCGTCATGACTACGTAATAAACGATTAGAAATGCTTAAGAAATCTGTCGTTCGACGTGATCTTTTGGAGTTTTGATCCAAATCCTGGGCTTTTACGGAAACCATGGAACATAACCGGGAATCACTGTAAACGATCGCAATCATTAAGATATGTCCCATCACTTCCTACTTGCACAAAGGATCTTTAGGGCATGAAAATTGGGGAACCAACGTTTGTTTACAAATTGCTGAATTTCGATCAAAAACAGCGACGAGTATATATCGCTCAAAAATGTAAGAATGTGGACAAGTATGGGACAGAACTTCTTTCAGTGATCGTAACACTTCAACTGAAGCTGCGTAAAAACCAAGGCCGAAAAAAATTCGACAAGTTTGTTCATTAGTTTTCCAAATACGCCGGACCTGATCTTATGCGACTTTTCATTTCCAAGTCCAACGAGAACCATGAAGGGGTGATCTTTTCCTGCAACTGATGAGATAAAAACTGAATCTCTGAAGGAGTTGAACGACACACCGAAAAGCCAGTTCTTGCTTCCAAGATTTAAAAAAAAATGCTGATTCAAGTGAATTATGTTAAATAAAATTGTAACCGGGATTGAGTAATTCGCGTGGTTTTTCGTGTTGTTATAATTGTCATCTATTTTGACGCTGGGTTTGTACGCCAGCTGTCAACAAGTTTATTGTTGGCAGACAATATTGCGATATACCGCAAACCTACAATAGCGAGAGTAATCAGGTCGCTAAGATTAAGATGGGCCGGGCATGTGGCGCGAATGGGCAACGATGGGACCGTACTTAGAATTCTTGACGGTAGCCCAACGGGAAAGGGACCGCCAGGACGGCCGCGACGGAAGTGGGAGGACAATGTTACGTTTGACCTTGAGGAGATCGAATCGCCTGGTCAAGCGTGGAAGGAGAGTGCACAGGACAGGGAACGACGGCGGAGTCGAGCCGGTGTTCCTACAGGCCAACAAAAAGTAGTACAAAAAAAAAAAGAGCAGACAAATATCGCAAGTATTTTTACTATTGCAAACAATTTAAGCAAAAAGATTGGTGGAAATTTTGTGTTGCGCATTTTATAAATAAAAGAAACACTCAAGTCCTCATCAATTCTCGCTGGGAATATTGGTCAATTATAGTTTAGGTTATATTCTCCTTCTCATTTCCGTTCTGTGGGTAATATCCCTCAGGGACTTTTGTAATAGTGGCGCAGCTAGCATGGCTGGTTCCCGGTGTGGATATCGATGGTGTCACCTCAAGACCTATTAGGATGAGATCAGCGACTTACACATAAGCTGTCTATACGAGTTGTGATATCCGAACATACATTTTATAATAAAAGAAACACTCATACCATATACTCATCAATTCTTGATGGGAATATTGGTCAATTATATTCCCCTTCTCATTTCCGTTCTGCGATAATATTACCTCTTCACAGCTCTAAGTGTATAACTGTGGATTAGGGATTATATCTACTAGATTTTTTATAAGTTTTTATCTTGCTCATGGTCGGTAAACGGTGACAAAGCGAGGCAATTATCTCAGTCCCGATAATATTTTCACAGAATACATATTTGAAGAGGATTACTCTGAAGAGACACAGTTGATGTTGATTAATAATGTAAGGTAGGAAGCTCTTGGTTTATTATGGTAGGATCGCCATGTAAGGTAGGATGCAGGGAGAGTCGCCTTGTAAGGATTCGTGCGTCGCCAAGCAGGATAATCCAAAAATCGGACGTAAAAGGTGAAGCGTAGAGGTCAACGGAATGTTTCTCGAACAGTGCTATCAGGGGTAGAAGGTATTGAAAGGGTGATATTCGCTTGACTATCAGGTGTACCGGTATGAAGTGAGGGTTTTTTTTAAAGGTAAAAACGGTTTTTTTTGGGAAAGTAAAAATCATTTTATTCGAATTATTGGCCATTGCTTTCTACACATTTCGACCACCTTTCTGGCAATTTGTGGATACCGCGCCAATAAAAACGATCGTCTTTTGAGGCAAACCATTCGGAGACCCAATTTTCCACTTCTTCCTAGGAATTGAAACGCTGCTCAGCCAATGCGTGTCCCATCGATGAAAACAAATGGTAATCGGAAGGAGCCAAGTCTGATGAATACAGCGGGTAGGGTAACACTTCCCAGCCGAGAGCTTTTATTATTTCTTTGACGGGTTTTGCTGTATGACTGGGTGCATTATCATGCAACAAAATTACCTTTCCGTGTCTTGTGGCCTATTCTGGTCGTTTTTCGATCAATACATGGTTCAAATTGATCATTTGTTCTCGGTAGCGTGGTGAATCAACAGTTTCCCCAGGTTTCAGAAGTTCATGATACACCACCCCCTTCTAGTCCCACCAAACACAGAGCATTGTCTTTCTTCCGAACCAATCAGGCTTTGCAGTCGATGTTAACGCTTCTCCTGGATGTACCCATGATTTTTGGCGTTGAGAATTTTTATAATAAATAATTTGTCATCACCAGTCACAATTCGATGCAATACTGACTTCCTTTCGTATCGTAGAAGCAACGTTTCACATGTGGTGTTTCGCTTTTCCATCTGCCTGTCATTCAATTCATGTGGCACCCAGTTTCCACACTTTTGGATCTTTCCCATAGCTTGTAAACGGTCAGAAAATGTTTGTTGTGCAACATTTAACATTTGTGGCGGTTGTTTTTGACTCAAAGTGTCATCATGATTCAATATTGCTTGCAATTCGGCGTCTTCAAACTTTTTTGGTGGTCTTCCACGTTCTTCATTTCGCACATCAAAATCATTATCTCTGAACCGCTTAAACCATCTTTTGCATGTTGCTTCCGATAGAGCATGATGAGCATGCGACTCTGCAGCACTTTTCTCCAAATGAAAGCAAGAAATTAATGCTTTCTGCGAATCATCTTTTTTGGTACAAATTTCGACATCTTTAACAGGATTAAAAAAAAGATGCAATGACTTGATGCATACTAAATATGTTTGACAGATGTCACAGCAACCAAATAAAAAAAATATAAGGGCTCGCTCACAACAAACGTTCCCTATCGATACATTTGTATCTTGACGCTCACTTCAGACCGGTACCTGGTATATAGCAGGGGAGGAACGCCATAAGGTTCTGCAAGAAAGTCGGAGTATATTCGTAGGGCAGGGCACGAATGACATAAATATCTGCCAAAAAAAAAAAAAAAATGAGACGTAAGTTTGATTGTAGTCGGCTTGTATTTGCTTTATTCTTTCAAAAATCGGTTCTTAAATACTATTTCTTTCACATTTCCGATGCATATCGATACCAAGTAGGTCACATGCCATCATATTTCGGCCGTCTAATCATTACCTGGAGACTAATTCCAAACACCCATTGCACATTGCATAACAAATCCACAATGAGTCACTTCTAGAGGACACATTAATAGGTGAGTACCATGCAGCATGGCACCGATATATCGGAACACGTGAGCAACGAATATTGTTATGTGATACTTTTTGTGAAAATCATTCGCCGTGATATCGTGTGCCATACATAACACACAACTATCGGAACACCTGGATAATTGAGTATTGTCCTGTTATACTCTTTGCCTGACTGCTCATGGTGTCAGTGCTTTGGTGTGTGCCTTCCGATATTTTGTTTCATGATAGTGGATTTTGATTTGTAATGCGGTGTATATTATCGAAAATGCGTTTCTGTTTTAATGAGGACACTACAATAAATAGAGCGTTTTTAAAAATTATTACTTATTTTTCAATTACACTTCGTATGTGGGAACCAACCTTGTGGCTCAGGTTTAAGTGTAGAAACTTGATCTGAAAATGATCCCCAAAATACCGGCAAGATTTGAAATTTACGTCATTTGTAAAGTGTTGCCAAGAAAAAAAATTGCGCGGCAGCTGACAATTCGGGGCTCAACTGAAATGGACTACTGCACAAAGGAACAAGACGTTCTCTCTGTCGATCAGAATTGATCAAATTGTGAGAGTTTGCAAGCTTCGGAGTTTTTGTACAAAATGCTGTTGGAATATTGATTTAACTATGAAGAAATTAATTAAGTAATTTCGAAAAACTGGAGCAATTAGTGAACTTAGACGCTTTGGCTGTCTTTGAATAAAACATTCTATCCAAACATTGAAGTACTTCGAGAGTCCAACGACAACAATTCGGCACCGGACTCAAGATTTGAACATTTAAAGAAGCTTCGTCATGGTATAATCACGAATGCTTTGCATTTTCATCCACCCAAAGTACAATTAACTGAACAACTGAAACCTACTTACCACGTACTACGAAGAGAATTTGTAGAATGAACACACAACTAATGTTGAATTTAAAAAGCCTTCAGAAATAAGACAACCTCTACTCTTAATGACTTTTTTAATCGTCTAAATTGTCAAATTCAGAGTTCAGAAAAATCACTAAATGTTGAGAATGCATTTTTGTCCCCAATGGATCATTCACAGAGTGTCGGTCTTGCTACTTCTAGATAAATGTGGAGCCTAAACCAAAATTTCTCCCAAAGAAATGAATTTCCGAACAACTGTCTGCGTGGTATACCAGACTTAGGATTTCGCTTTTAGCGAAAGCCTTTAGAAAATGAGTACGATTTTCTTTTATTTATTTCTCATTGTCCCTTTATCGTTGGTCCCTTTTCCAAATAGCGAAAGAAGATAATACTACGTGCATCCCAAAACACAGTTGCCATAACCTTTCCCTCTGATTTTATCGTCTTTGCATTCTTTGGAGCCCGTTCGCCTTTAACAAACTATTGTTTTGACTGTTCTTTCGTCTCCGGAGTGTAGTAGTGTAACCAAATTTCATCTACAGTTACCAATCTCCGCAGACACACATCCGGGTTGCGACGAATGTGCTCCAAAAGTGCTCAGCTGAGAGCAAATGCGGCAGCCATCTCCCAGACATTTTGTTCATACCCAATTATCATCCAAAATTGAGACATGAAACAAATTGAAAATTGATAGATACCTAGTGGGAGAATGATGCTTACTAAAAACAGACCATTAGCAATGCTACGAGCGCCATCGTGTTTCTAAGGACTTATTGACCTACCTTTGTGTTTGAAGCGAATTTGGGGTTGGTAGTATCATCGGATCATTTTTCTTTGAAAATACGGCTTTCAACAGTTAACGATGTGGGCTGACAGGGAATGATAATCTAGTTATTTGTGAATAAGTGGGACGTAGATGTCGCTTTAACAAGACTGTGCGGCATGTCATACTGCCCAAAAATACTTCAATACGTATATGAATCTATGGAATGTGTAGACTTGCCACAACCCAATTCCTGGTCGTGCCACATTCATGCAAATTTAGGATGAAAAATTAAGACAAAAGAGGGCGTATGTGACAGCAAAGACAACATACTGTTTATTCTATACATAACTATATTCTGTATGCTGTACGAATCAATAATAAAATTGTCATTAAATACTTTATTGAAATTACTTCTTGTGAGATTTTGAGATACCTCTTAGTAAGTAGTTTTGAAAAACAACTCCATATGCAGAAATCATCCCTGTAACAGAGATTTACACCCGTGTATAATGCTGAAGTCCTTAAAGATAAATATTTTTATTACATTATTTGAAATTTGAGCGAAGTTGATATTGGTAGTTAGGTTTTATCCAGCGATTCGAAGGCTTCCTTCCTATAAACTAAGGTATCCTAAGATTGAATAACTGTCCAACCATCGACTCCCAAGTTGTTTGACCTTTGACTTTAATCTGTGCCAAGATCGCCGTACACATTCTTGCTCTATAGCTTTCTATAACCGTGCTATGTATTCTCATTCGTATTTGTATGGGAGATATAAATTATAGCTGCCTTCCTTATTTTGAGTAGAAGAATATTATATCGTTACAAGGCTAACATGGTATCTGGTTTATATGTTTCAAATAAACCATGACGCCATTTTTTTAACTTATCCTCACTTCTTGAAACTTGTGATTGGATCACAAATTAGCATTTAAAGTCAAAACACAGTACGTACTCGCAATACGTATAAGCAATTGTTTTTAACTTAAGACACAGGTGAAACATGTTCATACCACTGACAAAAGTTGAGTCGACCAGTAACTTATGCTTCACAAATTTTATTGGTTTGGTGTCCAACCTAAACCCATAAAAATCCATCACAGAGAAGGTCAAACAATGGAGTTGTTGAGGAGTGACACCGTCATTTTCGATGCCCAATCGAACACCGGACACAAGTGCAATGTATGTATGTGTTCGCCGTTGTTCTTTGCCTTTGGAAAACAAAAAAAAAAAAAAACAGCAAACATGAACGAAATAGCAATACCTGGTTTCGCCAGGTACTATGCCTGAGGTGGCCGACTTCACCGACTGACTTCAAATGGCTGGCATATGTAGAGCTCAAACAAATTTGCATAATTTGAAATTTATGGACGCAGAGGTAGGCGTAAACTTATGTGGCGCACGCAATAGTGAATAGTCTCTAACCAATTGAAAGTGTGCCACTTGGTGCTGTTGATGGCTGACATTATTGACTGCAACGCCAGTGGTCATGCGCTATCGCTTGCATCAGTCACCAATAGCCGTTGATATGTAGCCTTCAATTTCTTGAGTCCATTCGACATAGATGAAATTACTCTAACGTAATCTTAATTAAAAAATATAGTTACTAATAGGCATGTCATTTTGCTATAGGATAGGAAAAATATTTCAATTACACAAATTCAAAAATGAAAGTGTCATTAAATGGCAACACCTCGGGCAGGGAAACAAAGGAAAACATTTAGGAATTTTCCAGCAGCTATATATAAATTTAAGTAAACCTTAAAAAAGAAATAGAAAACAAATCAAAAGTAGATCAAGATGGATCAACAGGAGTGGGAACAAGTGTACGGAGTTGATTACTTATAACCCTTCTTCGATTATCACATTGCGAAGCATCCCGACAAATTCCACAGTGATTAATGTAGCGTTTAGCACGTTGGTGAAGAACGTTATTCGAATCCACACTATAAAAAGGGTAAAACTAAAGCAAAGGTGCATCAGATAAGGTTCGCATACACATGAGTATGTCTCACATCGCTACTTGAGTAGTATGATTGCTATATGTGAATGCTCTAATGCTCTGGTATATGGAGCTGACGTTTTTTATTTTTTGATTCTCTTGGGTACCTTGGATGGATAAACGCTGACTAACGAATAGTATGTAAGTTGTAAGTCGTAAACATTTTCGTCAATCGGCCATTTTGTGGAAAGAGCAACTCTGGTGTGATTCTAAACCAACATTTTTTTTTATATACTTCTCTCAGCTGCCTATAGTGCTAAATCGCCGCCCCGAGGTACCATTAAGTAGATATTGAGGTTTCTTGTGAACAGTTGCATTTTGTAACACCCAAGAAGCATTCACGCAGGGAGAGACTTCCATCATTTTCGCTCCCGTTCGGTAACGGAACGTGTTTTGTTACAGATATGTATGTACGGTCGGGAAATGAACCACAAATTAGTAGGATCCGTCGGATTGACTTGTGGGGCGCAAATAAACCGAATTCCGCGGCATGATACCACGAATCTCCGAGGAATAATCCCCATGATAATATCTGCAAAACAAACCAAGGTCCACTATGCGCCTTCGATGGGATGTGAATGACATCGTTGTGTTTTCGATCAGGAGGATTGCCCGCCTCTGTATGCTATCGAATATGTCAAGGGTAAGCTTAGGAACAGAGCTCTAAATGTGGAAACAATATTCGAGTGCGAGTCTAATTTGAGATTTGTAGAGTTGGGCTGGAGTAAAATATTTTTTGGCTCTAAAAAGATAACTCAGTTTTCTAAAGATCGACCTGGCGATATTCGATAGTATTCATGCCACGATACATTCTCAAAGACCCTGATGCCGACCATAAATGTGGCCTCAATGGCTGAGTTGGTAATGTGGTTGTGTCTTGCGTTTGATTGTGCAAACTTTAGTTCAACTTGTTATATAATTAAGTTCATTTAATTATCACCCCCCGTATGAATAATTAACATCTCGTGTCTTCACATGTATATCCTTTCCCTTCCCTCCAAATCATCACTTACCCACATACAATAGTTAAATAATTTAAATAAAGTAAAACCCCTATTTTAAAACCACAATCGCATTGCATATAGCCATATTCTCTCTATTAGCCATAGTCTCCCTATCAACCATAGCCCAGCTCCCCTATTAGCCAATTCCGTTTTCTAGAAATAATAATCGTGGAAGCGGAACAAAAAAGGATATGGAAAAGAACGACACGAGATTTCTTCCTTGTTCATTAAGTCGTGTGCGTGTGCGGTTCGTTCTCCGGGCATTGTGGAAATTCGAAAAAGAAAGAGGAATAGAAAGATTAAAAAATAAAAGTGCGTAAGGAAATTTAATCATGTACGGACTTTCCATTTACATAGTTTATTCTGGAACTTCTTCGTTAGAAAGTGTGGGTGCAAGAAATCAAAACTCGGAATTGACAACAATCAAGTCAGTTAGGGGTAAGTTTGGTGCATACCCAATATAAAATAATTGTTAAAAAATCTTTAACAAACTGACGACTCTTACTATTGTGCAGTTCGGCACAATTACTAAGTGTTAGGTTGGGTCCTACAGCACAGCCGCCCGGTGAAATACCACCCCATTAAGTTATAGGCTTCGTGATATGGTTGGAAGAGATTCTTGAGCATCTTTCGGAGCTTGGATGATGAACCCGGTCGGGAAAAAATAGCATCTTAGGGTGCTGACTCAGCGCTGTAGGTTCACCTTCTCTGGGAGAAGTAAAATAAAGAAAAATTAATTCTTTCCTTAGTTTAATGGGATATTCATTCATCGTCAGCTTTGGAACCAACAATCCATTTTCCTTCGTGAACATTGTATCTACGTCGCATTGAAGTCGACGAGATTGGCCTTTCCCTATTGCAATATTTCATTTTGCTACATCTTAGATGATGTGACGTTGGTGTATTGATCGGTTGATCATTCGAAAATGCGGAAGTAAGTGTACTATCATCCGCAAAACTGAACATTTTGTTACCTTTATTGTAATAAATCACTGATATTAAGCAGAATGCTTCAGTCAGGGTTGGAGCAAAAGTAGAACTCTGACGCATCCCGGTATTAATAGAATAGTGATTCTAAGACACCCCATATCGGAAGGATCAAATTTCGTGCAAACTCTTCATCTAGTCACAAAGTTGTTGAGAACGTTCGTATGAATGAAGCTTACTCAGTAACGCTCCATGCAAGACGCGGCTAAAGGCTGAATGAAATGTTGCTCCATCTGAAGCGATGGCTTGCTAATTTACCGTATGCGATGCCGGCGCTTTGGACGATGTGCAATAGTTATACGCGGTTTAGTGTCCTCGGCGATTTTTTACTTTCCGTCACCCCTCATTGCTTGAACGTGATTCCTTTGTGAAAAACAAGTCCATTATTTTATTTCAGCCATCATATTGATGTTTGGCCACAATTGATAAGATAGAAACAGAATCGCCGAAGAATACCATCAAATGAGTTCTAGAAATGATTGCACGATTGAAAAAAAAAACACACTCTGCCACATGTGTTACATCTCAGGTGTATCGCTTAGAAGCCCCGCGTGGTAGAAACCTTGACGTAGTGGAGGGGCTTAAATTGCAATGAATCACTTAGGCTATGCTAAGCCTGTGCTTCCAGTAGGGTCACCCATGTCAGACAGGCTAGCGAGGAGTAGCTATAAATATATGCCACCCCCATCCCAGGGTGTTACGCGTCACCGTGCCCATTGGATGGCTTGCAGCCAGCCGTGGGCAACTCAAAAGAGCGGGCAAGATACATTTTGCACGATGTTTTGGAGATAAAAAATCTATCGCCGCGATGGGTGCTGGCGTTTTCTGACCGTCGACCAAAAACAGCAGCGCGTTGATGATTCAACGGCTGGTTTAGTGTTGTTGCAGCATGATTGAGCGGCCTTTTTTTCCACGTTTTGTGACGATGGATGAAACGTGGGTCCATTACCATATGCCTGAGTCCAATAGTCAGTCTGCAGAGTGACAAGAAAACCACGAAAGCCGACGAAAGCGGCCAAAAGACCAACGGTCGGCCGGGAAGATTATAGCCTCCGCTGTTACGTGCGGCTTCCGCCATCCCCATCGTTTGTTTTGTTTTAAATATGATATAATGGTAGATGGGAAGGTAGTGAAAAAACGCACGATCCACATGTTGAATGTACGAACATACTTTTGTTCGATTGGGGATCGTGTGGAAGCTGGATTCCTTTTCGGAGTGGATGGAGATTAAGAGGGAGAAAGGGTTTAGTGTGCTTAGCTGAGCAAAGAACAGGACGTTTTTCGTTCCGTTTTTGAATGGGATAGGAAAGAGGGGATGATAAGTGTCGGTTCGTTTTAACAGTTGTAAGAAAAGAAAAAGCAGCAATATCCCGGTTCGAGAAGAAAAAGGTTGTAAAATATCGTAAAAAGGAAAGAAAGATTTTTGATTCGTAATTGGTGATATAATAGCACGGCTTTGTTTGTAAGAAATAAAAAAAAAAAATTATAACGTATTCGTAATTGTTTTTACCACAAAATATATAGAAAAGTTGAGTTGAAATTTGGTGATTACTTATTAAATGAACCGCTCACTTTTTGGAAGAAGTTGACAAGAAACTGATGGTCCTCCTAAGGGATGGAAGAACAGTTTTAGGTTTCCTAAGATCTGCAGATCAATTTGCCAACTTAGTTTTACACCGGACCATAGAGAGGGCTCATGTCGGAAACGAATATGGAGACAACCGCAGAGGAGTGTTTTTGATTCGTGGAGAGAATGTAGTGCTTCTAGGCGAAACTGACCGAGAAAAGGAGTCCAAGCTGCAGCTAAACGAAATCTCTGTGGACGAAATACTAGATGCCCAACGCAGAGAGCAGGAAAAACGTCAGGTAACCCATTTCACATGTCAAAATTTCTGTGGCGGAATACGTCACACCGTTTTCTTGGAATGCACTTGGCAATGCGGCTCACAAAGTCGAGCGCGACCGTTAGCCAAGCCAGGTCTCTACTCTTCATAAACCAAATAACAGCCACGCACAAGATTATCTAGTTCGCAACTTGTTGCTAAGTAAAAAAGTAAAATTATCGTTTATATTTGAATTCCGACCCCAACAATATATATCATGGGGATTATCAAACCGAGTGGAATTCAATGCCTCAAGAGCTCAGGGTTGCCTCTTGTCGTCAAAGGCGAACCCCAATGCAAACATACTGTCGATGAATAGCACTTGTATCGACGAAGCCAATGAATTATCAATCCTCGGCACTCGAAATAATTCGACTCTTATTTGAAGCGTCCACATATTTTAAGCTGCGAAAGAGTGCAGTCAAATGTATGGGGCTTTTTAAGAGATGTGTGGGGGTTCCAAGTATGATGCCGAACATGGGCACGGATTCAATTCACCCGCCAACAATTGTTTCAATCACACTTATTAAAGAAAACACTGATGTTTGTTTTGATGTTGCAAGTGAATTTTATTAATTTTGTAGTTTTTGTTTGATTAATTTTGATTTAGCAATCTACACTGAACTTTGATTTTGATATATATATATACAAAAGGATGATTGGTGATCAAACACCTTGTAAACGCACTGGCGATTATTACACGTCTCCTCTCCTTGAGGGGTGAGATTTGACTCTTGTGCAGCGTAGCATGTGTACGCTGCTGTGGTTGGATAGTGACTGGTGAATTAGGGATGAAAAATCAATTTTGAATTCGCGCAGCTATTAGCCAATCATCATTGCGCTCTTTTCATGAATCTTCTCATTTGCATGCCTCAGTGAGGTGAATAATACTCGCGCATCATTCGACAGTCGCTGGATATGCGAAGGATGAAAAGAACAAAATGAAGAGCGCAATTACTTCGAGGTTGGCTTAGCTGGTGCGCTTGTATCAAATGCAGTTGTAGCGGTTCCGCCAAACCCTACAGTCTACCTACCTGAAAAACCCCCATTACTAATACCCTACTCCCTTAAGTTTGCTAATGCAACAGTATTAGTACCTGTAAATGCTTCACGCATTATATAGATCACCATCTATAATCTTAAAATCCCTATAAAGAAAACTTACCTTCATACATCCCTTCGCATACAATTTTCCGTAAAATTTCTTTGTTTGCCTATTTGGTATTCTAAACCAATTCGGTACCAGACAAATTCCTGAAAAGAAAAACCCTCGGTTCACATATCATGTAACCATTCCAGCCAGGGATATTTATCATTGCGTCGCCTATTCCCAGCTTCATTCATGTATACGATAAATTTCTTTATGTATACATTTAGCTGGCGACGTTTTTCTCCCAGTAATAAAATTCCCTAACTCGCACAATGTGCAACCCAAAGCAAATACGCATTCCGCGTCCCTTGGCATCAATTGAAATCCAAGCATAAACAATGCAAATAAGTATTCATACGTACCCTTACTATCGATGCCATAAACACCATTTCCCAGCAACCTAGCTAAAAGCAATTAGCACATTTTCACATCGGAACATCGTCTCTTTGTTTAGCCGCACATGTTCCAACAAAGATTCCATTGGCATCCGACGATTTCGGTTTTATTTGCTTTACCGAAATCGTATCCCATGAATGCTCTTTATTCCCTTTCCTTGTTCTAGGTTCGTTTTTCATCCATGAAAGGACCATGCACACATACCACCATGATTAGGATTAGCGAGTGATCTCTGCTTGAGATGACGATCGCTGAGTCTCATCCCAACCACCGCTCGTGACGGTAGGTTTATCTCCCGCACTCCGCAAACCGCGGAGATGCGTTATATGTATATAATAATATACCTTTGGAGTCGTATTTTAACACCCAGACACGCTGGTCGGTTTTCTTTTCTTCTGCTTCCCGTGGCGCCACGGGGGCGCATCAGTCCCAGAGTCCTTTATTCTATGTCCCGAACCAGATTGTCCTCCTTTTCGTGATCCATAACTTGAGAAAGGCAAGACAAGTGTTGCGTTTTGTTGATTTGGAAGTGCCAGTTCTTTTCACGGTCGAAATTGAAATATAGTAAAAAGTGAATGTGCCCAAGGATATGCGACACCGAGTCCGGGAAATTGAAGAGGTAACAAAAGATTCAATAATACGGAAATGTGAAAGACCAATTTTATACATCAATTTTGTGGATTAGAACGTGTGAAGTATTTTAATTGTTTTGTGTTTTGAAAATAAAAGGAACCTTATAACGTGACTCCCAGTATTTCATTCTCACCTGTGATTGATGTATGCTGCTTCCCTCGGCGATCATTCGTTTGTTTTTTTTTGGTGCCAAGTATAGTGGAGTGTTAGTGGGACGAAGTAGAACTCGCACCCATGCCGGTGCCATACTTCCTCCCCACACAGTCCCTGAGAATGACCTACTGCCCTTTTGCACTATCAGTAGTTTAATAATTGTATAGTAGGCCAATAAAGAGTATCAGTATGACCTTGAAGAGGGCAAAGTTCAATAATATGTAAATAAAGATCTTTTGAGAAGAAACAGAAAAAAGCCGAACAAAAATACAAAATCGAAAGAAAATTCTCATTATTTTTTTTAATTACCCGTACATGATTTTTTTTTAACTTCTACAAATTCCGCGTATTCGAGAATAAAGTTTTGAGGGGTACCTTTGCAGGTAAATATGACGACGAAGCAGGACAATGGAGGAAACTCCATAACCACGAATTGGAAGAGCTATACCGCAAACCTACAATAGTGAGAGTAATCAAGTCGCGAAGATTAAGATGGGCCGGACATGTGGCGCGATTGGGCAACGATAGGACCGTGCTTAGAATTCTTGACGGTAAACCAACGGGAAGGAGACCGGTAGGACGGTCGCGGCGGAGATGGGAGGACAATGTTAGGTTTGACCTTGAGGAGATCGGATCAGATGGCCAAGCGTGGAAAGAAAGTGCACATGACAGGGAACGATGGCGGAGTCCAGTCGGTGAGGTTATGAACTTCCGGGTACCTACAGGGCAATAAATAATAATAATAATAATAACTTCTACAAGGTTTTCTATACCTTAGTGACCAGAAACATAATCTCTTTTTAGTTGAAATAACGTAAAATCCGCAGGGATTATATTTTTACAATAAGGCTGTGTGGTAAATCCTACTGAAGGCTTTTGATATAACTAGAATAGCTCATTGAATGACTTTACTTTTCGATGAGGTATGTCGTACAAGTCCCAATTAATTCGGTACCATGAAATATATATTGCCTGTCATTGAGGAGGTTGTTTGTTTCCAGGGCATCGACTACCCAGTGACGCTGATCACGTCTTCGGCAGATTTGAAATCAATCCTATGGGGCAGTAGGAAGAGCGAGGTGACATTTCGTTATTTTGAGAATTGATGTCTATTTGCTGATCTCCATTTTTTTGAGACTTAGCCAATTAATTAGGATAGATGGAAGAGATTTCGCAATGGTTTTGAGAGCAACGTATCTGTACGGGGCAATGGCATTCGAGCATGCGGTGTTTTAATGTTACCTCTTTTAGTGTTCGGGCGAAGTTTGTTTTCGAAAGGAAATTCGGCTACTGATGGGCCACCTGTGATGAAAACTAGGTGGAGTTTTTTTATTTTTTATTTTTATTAGACTTCTCTCGGGAGAGGCAAACCTATAGCGCCGATGTGAAACGAGCTCTTCATGATAAATAACTAATCTGGGCAGGAGATGGGGCTATGTTAGAAAGTAACATCTTTCGTAAACGTTGTTATTCATATTTATACTGTCAGATGCATAGTTGTTCCATAGTTTTGTTTGCGAGTGACAGCAATTTAGATAGAAAAAGTTTTGTGATTTTGTGATTTCTGGGTCAGGCTTCGAGGCATATGTACAGGTCTTGTTTCGGGGGGCGAAATGTACAGAAGGTACGAGTACACTGTGGTGAAGTGTGTTCACAAGTTAGAGGTTTATCGGTTTGGTTACCTTTCGGCATGGTTAACATATCGTCTGATTATTGCTGGAAAATGGACTAAAATTGGCCCATCCTGTTAAAAGACATTTGCACAGTAGAGATAAGTGACATTTCCCCAAAAAAAAGCTACATTTGACAACTGCAGGATTTATGATATGTAGAATGAAGGTACTCCTTCACTATTATGATTTTCACTCTGATCGACAAGAATAAAATTATGGTGCAAATCAGTATGTCAGCAGTCGGTATCCCCATAGGAAATTGAAGATAGCTTGGAAATCGATTTATGAACTTTAGCCCACCTGTACTTTTCAGAATCGACTTTGCAGTTAGATGATATACCGAATGTGACTGCACGTTCGCACTACCCCCCCAGGTGATATGTTGTTGTGTTATTGTTCTTGCAAAATAAGAAAACTAAAGCTAATACTTGTTTGTTTTTAATTTAATCCAGCTGGAACAGCAACTGGATCAAGTTATCCCTCATGAACTCATGATCATGATCAGATCATCATTATTTTTGTATTATCCAAACCAAATTGAGTAGTTTTGCAGGTCCAACTGCTCCCAGAAATGGAATTGACTTGGCCTTGTATTCCATGTTACGAATAGTCTATTAAAAGTGTTGTCATAGGTAGCAGAGAATCAATACTTGTTTTTGCAGGTGTCCGTTCAATTCTAACAGTCTGTGGTTTTTATCTTTACTTTTTCTCGGCCTTAATTTGTAGTTGGTGTTTTCTTTCTTTTCGTAAAATTCCGATTACGTTTTAACATCAAAAGAGGTATTTTCTTAACATGGAGCGTACTGCTAGAGAATGACACACACTTAATGAGAAAGTGTGTAGAACTACCAATTAACATTAATGCAAGGAATTGGTCTAGTCGACTCCGTGAGATAGATAGAGATAATGTGTCGATGGCAAAATATTTCGCACATGCAACATTAATGAAGAACACACAAAAAAGATAACCGACAAATTTATCAGTGTCATATATCAGAGCATTAACGTAGCAATCACGACTTATATACCGAGTTGAGACATCCTCGCATGAACACGGCCGTAGTCGTCGGTTTTTTATTTTTTTTATTAGTCTTCTCTCGGGAGAGGCGAACCTATAGCGTCGAGTGGGCGCCCCGAGATGCCATCAAATAACTGTTGCAGTTCTTTTTGAACAGTTGCATGTTGTAACGCCCCGCGAACACTCGCGTGGGAAGGCAGTTCCACAGCTTCCCCGCTCTGTAACGGAACCAGTTCTGATACAGGGATGTTCGCGCCGTCGGGAGATGAACCACAAACGGGTGCGATCAGTCGGATTGTCTTGTGGAGCGCATATAGACCGAATTGCGTGGAACAATGCCAAGAATCTCCGAAGAACAGCACCCGTGATAATATCTGTAAAACAGACAGATGTCGGCCACGCACCTTCGATGTGATAGCGACTGTAGTCCCGACGTCAGCGCAGAGTCCCCGATCAGGCGGATCGCTCGTCTTTGTACGCTTTCAAGTAGGTCGAGGGTATGTTTAGGAGCCGAGCTCCAAACATGAGAGCAATATTCGAGCGCGGGTCTAATTTGAGATTTATATAGGAGAAGAAGTTGGGCCGGAGTAAAATATTTCTTGGCTCTAAAAAGATAACTCAGTTTTCCTGAGGCTGATCTGGCGATACCCGATACGTGTTTATGCCATGATACATTCCCACAGACCGTGACGCCGAGCAATTTCAAACTTTCCCCAGCCTCGAGGACCCGACCACTCATCATCAGCTGTGGAACCGATGATCCACTTTTCTTTGTGAATGTTGTATACTGGGTCTTCGTTGCGTTGAAGTCGACAAGATTGGCCTTTCCCCACTGCAGGACTTTATCTAGATCCTGATTCAGAGAGTCAATCTGTCTACATCTCAGCTGGTGCGACGTTGATGCACCAATCGGCCGATCACTCGAAAAGGAGGAAATAAGCGTACTATCATCCGCAAAACTGAACACTTTGTTATCCGTTGTCTCCAACAAATCATTTATGTGAAGCAAGAACAAGGTTGGAGCTAAAATAGAACCCTGGGGCACCCCCGAATTAACAGGATACAGATCCGAACACTCGCCGTCCACAACAACCCGGATCGTTCGATTCTTGAGGAAGCTCCTCGTCCAGTCGCAAAGTTGTTGGGAAAGTCCATATGAACGAAGTTTGCTCAGCAATGCCCCGTGCCAGACGCGGTCAAAAGCCTTGGAGATATCTAATGCGACCGCCCTTGACTCACTATGCCGTTCAATCGCAGATGTCCATATATCGGTTATAAGTATCAAAACGTCTCCTGTGGACCGCCTGCTACGGAATCCGTATGGACGATCATTCGGAAGACCGTTGCACTCCAAATACTTAACCAACTCTGTATTGATGACTTTTTCCATTACCTTAGATAAAATAGACAGTAATGCTATCGGACGGTAATTTTGTGGGAGACACTTTTTTCCCGTCTTTGGGATTGGCTGAACTCGAGCGATTTTCCAGCACGCAGGAAAGATCCTCCGTGCATAAGATAAGCGGAAGAGTCTGCCAAGAACCGGCGATAGTTCTGGAGCACAGTTCTTTAGGACTATTGCTGGTATTCCGTCCGGGCCGGTTGACTTCCTACAATCCAGTTCACGTAGAATGCGTTGAATAGTGCGCGGACGAAATCTCACATCCCGCATGGAAGACTGTACCGGCGAGATCACAGGTGGCTCCAAAAGGCTGGGATCGAGGTTTGAATTCGCGGAAAATAAATTCGCCAACACATTAGCTTTATCCTTTGGATCCGTGACTAACGTCCCGCTGTCTGTCACCAACGGAGGGAAAGAGGAGGAAGCAAAGTTACTGCTGACAACCTTTGCCATTGACCAGAAGGAGCGCAAACCAGTTGGGCACCAAAGGAGCTTATTGATCACCCTGTCGTTGTGAGTCTTCTTCGCGGAATCAATCGCCTGGTTGCACGCGTTTCTGATTCTAACAAAATTCGTTCTGTTAACATCGGTGGGATTGGAGCGCCATTGCTTAAAAGCTCTATTTTTTGCCGCTGTAATCAGCTTGCATTTTTTTGTCAAACCAAGGTTTATCAGACGAACTTCGTTTGATGGAATGTGGAATATACATCTCCATCCCCAGGAGAATAATCTCTGATACCGACTCCGCGCAAGCGTTAACATCGGAGTTTCCGAAGCACACCTCCGACCATGGAAAGGATGCGAAGAAATCTCGCATATCGTCCCAGTTAGCAGCCGCATACTTCCATACATGGCCGGTTATTCGCTTGGTATGCAAGTGCTTGCGCGACAGATACCAAGCAGTGATCTGAGTTTCCCAGTGGCGCAAAAACCTCTACGGAATAAATACTCGGTTCGGATGTCAAAAACAGATCCAGGGTGTTCGCATAATCGCCTCGGGCATCCGGTACTCGCGTTGGCTCCCCCACGAGTTGAGTCAAGTTGTGGCTTACAGCAAACATCTCCGCCAGCCTCCCAGCCTCATCGGTTCTGTTAGAATGTAACAACCAGTCAGAATTGTGCACATTAAAATCGCCAAGGACAATAATTCCAGAAGCTGGGTGGTTGATCTGTATCCAGTCGACGGTATATGAAAGATGTTCGAAAAATGTCGCCGGTCGATCGTCATTCGGGGAGCGGTAAAGACAACAAAGAAATTTAACGGAATTCCTCAGCACGACCCTCAACCATATGTTGTCTATATTATTGGGCTCCAACGCCTCCATCCTCTGGTAAGCCAGATCGGACCGTGCGAAGACGCAGACTCCGCCCTTAAAAAGGAATCTCGAATGTAAGTCGTATCCTGAGCAACGAAGATATGTCGAATCAGTTGATGAATCAACCTGGGTCTCAGTTAGGACAAGGATATCAGGTTTCGTTGTTTGCAAATGTTGGTGGACGGCGTTTACATTAGTATTGGTGAAACCGACGCCCCTGATGTTACAAAATGCCGTCACCAGTCGAGCGTGGGGCGAGCCTCGAGAGCTAGCCCGGTTATGCGATGATGAACGTCTCAAAGTTCCATTATTTATCATGATATCTGCATGATGTTCCCCCTGACGTAGTCCCCCCCGGAGATCCGAATGGGACACTAGTTTACCTCCGGAATTCTTTATATCAGAAGACACCATCATGACTTATCCCCGTGCCAGTCCGGGCCATCAGCCACACATCCGAAACACCGTCGAAGATTTCTCTCGGCGATATCGCGGAATGTACAGCGTGACGGGGTGGTATCTCACCTTGGGACCGACTACCACCTAACCAACCTTTTCTCGAACCGGTCCATCAGCCAAGCCCCGAAAGATGGCCACGGATTTCTCCCGACCATTTCACGGAGCCTAAAGCTGGATGGGGTGGTATTTCACCGGGCGCACAGGGCGTTGGGACCCCGGCTACCACTCGGTCTTTAGTCGCCTCTTACGACAAGCTGGCCTAGCTGTGAGTATATTCTAACGCCCTACTCACAAGGCAAATACTTAAATTCTAACCTTCAACCTTTTGGCAGTGAAGATTCGAGTCATGTTCTTTATTACTTTGTCAAACGCGATAATGAAGTAAATAAAGACAGCAATACCACTTAATGTATTGCGTTCTCCAACTACATTTGCCTGATGTTGGGACATCATACAAAACTCATCCGTTGTTGGAATAACGTCTGCTGGTATTCATTACATCTGTAAGGTTTTTGGTTGGCTACGGCATATAGGGCTCATTTCACTGACATATTTGCCATCAATTGCTTCGCAAGCTTTCAAACATTTTCAAAAATTCTGCCGGCTTGTTCGTGGGATTGAAGATAAAATCCTCGTTTACTGCCACCTTGGGCACTGAATGTTGAACCTTCGCAGGAATCTTCTGAGCAAAACTATAATGTCCTCCAAGCCATGATAACAAAAGGTAGATGTTTGGTTGCCAAAGGTACTGAGTAAACAAATTTTAATGGACCAGTCCATCTGGGAGTTGCTGTAGCAGCAAAACCACATCAAGCTGTTTTTGAAGTGTATGACAACATGTGATGCAAAATGAATCAGATCCGATAATATTTTACGAAAAGTTTAGACGAAAAGATGTAATAGCGACAAATTCGGGATGCACTACAAAGAATGTGTTTTTACACTTTTGAGTGGTTTGCAAATGTATTACCCGTTACGGCTAAACGAAACATTACTGGCTACAAGTAATAAGGTTGAAGTAAGGTATTCGTATCACAAGCAAGCATTTTTCCACATGGAGTATACACTGGGGAATGACACTCACTTATGGTTGCTGAAAAGTGTGTTGAACCAAATACGGCGTTGGATATCAGGGATGGTGATATACCAACGCCTCACAGCATCAGTTGTTACATATAATGACGACGCTAAACCATACACATTTTTGATGATTCGGTAAAAAATGAGGGAGCTTAACCAAGGAGTTTTGATGCATTCACCGTAAATTATTGGTATTCAATCGGCAGATTATGTAACAATTTGTCCCACTCTATTGACTGACATTGAATGAGGCCTGTGAATATATCTGCGTTAATTTTTCGAAGATGACACCCGGAAATATTTGAATAAAGAAACAAATACCTTAAACTAATGCATCATCTGTGTTATTTATGCTTCTGTTCATACATTTCGTTTTTTTATAATCCAACTTTTTATTATTTAAAAAGTCATTGCCGATATATTTAATTGAATATTTTTATTGTGCCGTTAATTGTATGATTTATCTTTTTTACTTGATGACTTTTTTTTAAATGTTGATTCACTAATTTCTATTCTTACTCATATTTACAAGCATATATGTAATTTTATAATTATTCGAATAATATCTTTTCTACTAAGTATTAACTGAATTTATTAATGAATCGTTCGTTTATGTGTTTGTCTTCATCACCCTTCACTTTTTGCTGTTTGAAATATAATATTAGCATACTAAAGCCTTTGATGCCAAGCAATTTGCCAACTGTAGCCCTAAGTTGTTACTCAACTACAAGTCGACTTCTGAAACGAGAATAACAGCCCTCGGCAAGAGGGAAATTCGCTTGAACTCTCAACAAAATGTAGGTAGAGCGGGCGAATGCAATTAGTCGACTAATTGGAAACGTTGTTAATCGCACCGATAATGGAAATTTGTAAGTCTTGCACCATCACTGAAAATAACACGTAATATGGTTCTCTCATAGACTCGAGTTGCCAGCTATTGATTTCTACAAAAGGATCGTCATATACTTGATAAGATTGGTATTCATTCATGTTTTGAGAATTACAAGTTGCACAAGCATAGTCAAGCAGTTTTCCGCTTTTATGGCTATTGATTACTAAATTATTTAATCAAGCATAACTAAAATTCATTTTATTGATAAATCCACTTGTTGGTGATGATTGTTAGTAACTATCTATAATTGGTCATCATAGTTTACTACATACGTAAAGATTGTGATAACTTGGGAAAGGGGTTGTAGTACACGTTCAGAATCCTAAAAGCTGGATACAAGAGTTATATAAATAATCTTTAATTTTTGTTGCAGTTTTAAGAGGCTTTAGTTAGTTTACTTTGTTTATTAGTTTAAATCGATCTAATCTCCTTCATGAAACGCGTTTTAACAAGAAATGCAGCGCGCAAATATTTAACACGAGTTAGGTTTATTTGCGCCAACCTGACAGAGCCCATCAATTTCGAATTCATCTCCAAACTGAAAGTAAAATTTTTAACCAAAACTCGTCTTGCTATAAAACAGGCAAACTCGGAAGTTTATATCCTGGGTATTACAGGAGTGCCAGGATTTTCAACGATTGAAAAAAGTAATATAGCTGGACAGATAATTTGATTGTTCTTCAGCCGATTTGCACGAACATGAGACAACTTCTCTTTCCTATGTTCGTACGAGATTATGATCTTCATACTACTTAAGTTGGGTCTACAGTGTTTCATGATGATAATGCAAAAACACTATTCGAACCAACGCTATTACGGTTAGAATCGCAGTAGAAGATACAACATCCGTCCATTGCCGCCTGGTGTATAATTTGTGTCCTGTCATGGTCGCATCACACAGTTAATCTTGCACTTCAAGAAGAAGAACGAAGAAGAGAAGAACTCTTAAATGACATAACTATATTTTTATTCAGTCTACAATTCAGTCAACTACTCTTCACTGATGTGTTAAGGGGTTATTTTTTTTAATGGCTTAATCGATGGCGGGAGACCGGGGCTCGATTCCCCGTCGGGGAGCCTCTGACGCAAGACTAATGACCTTGCCCGGAAAAACCAAATCATTATGGAAAATTTAACAAGCCTCAGGACTTGCTAAATAAGGCCAAGACCGGTTCCCGGTTGTAGTGCCGATGTTGATGATGAATTGATGGATAAACTATTCAAAAATGTAAAAAAAAAATATTTTCTATACCATAGAAAAAATGTTATCAATTCATTTAAACCACTTTATTGAACATAGTCAACACGTATGAAGTCCGGGGTGGGGTGAATGATGACTTGTCAAATGTATACTAACTAAACAATTGAGCTGAAAATGTATGAGACATAGTACTGTAGAAAAATTAGACCTGCTGGCGTCATCAGTAGGTCCGGCCGGACACTTTTCACCCCACCCTCGTATGAAATGAAAGAGAACTCAAAACTTTAAACGAGATTATCTCAAAACTGTGGTTTTCAAACTGACTTCCAATATAACTCTATCAATTTTTATCCGCTGCAGTTCAAACGTTAACTGTGGCGTCTTAATTATATTCTGCAGTTTGTCAAATATTCATTATCATCATCATCATCGGCACTACAACCGGAATCCGGCTTATTTAGCAAGTCTCGAGGCTTGTTAAATTTTCCATAATAATTTATTTTTACGGGCAAAGTTATTAGCCTTGCGCCATTTGTCAAATATTAAAGGTATTAATAAACAATTGTCGAAAAATTTCAAAAGCATTCAACTTTTTTCAAAATTTCGTATACCAAATACTAGACGTTTTTATGTAGTTTAAGACTTACGGCACTACCACCGGTATCCGATTTCGGCCTTATTTAGCAAGTCTCTCCAGCGGTATCCGGTCCATATCCGAGACTTATTAAATTGTCCAAAATAATTGGTTTTTCCGGGCATGGTTATTAGTCTTGCGACAACCTCTTTCAGGATGTCGCTGCATGCATTGGTTCACTACATGGCGGGTGCCAAAGTAGCTATCCAGGGGTTTCACGTGGAGACTGCATGTCTACTTGGATTGAACAGGGCAAGGATTGTCCTGGCCTTCGCCGGGTTGAAAGCAGAGACTTTGCCCTGTATGCCCGGGACTCAGCTGTAAGTCGCTTAATTCCGTCATTAGCACATAGGCGCAACGTATCATGACTATCTTTTTTCTACAGGTATCAACACGGTCGTTGCTTAACTGAACTTATTGAATGTGTTCCCGCGATACCCGTCAATCTGTGAATGCGCATAAGTACTCGATGAAGGTGAATTTCAGCCACAAAAATAAACATAGAGAGTCATTCTCTAGCCGAACCACACGAATGTGGAATGCTCTATCTGTTCATGTGTTTCCTCGTCGTTGCGATGTCCAGACATACAAGACCAATATATATCGACAACTCCTTTCCATATCCGCTTTCTCTCGATCCGCTCGCACTGTGCTCTGACATTTAAGAGTACTTCAAAATCCCCTTTTGTACGCGCGTTAGTGTAAAAAAAAAGCTAAACGAGAAAATAAAAGAAAATCGTATACAAATTTCATGATGAACATGGGTCAAATCGACGACGTTCATTTTTCATTTAATGGGAATAAATAAAATTATCGGTTCTACGTCTATGAAAATCTTCAATCGGTTCGCGACGAACCTCCAACGCCTGTCTGTTTGGGGTGGAATTTCTTGCGAAAGAATTTTTGAGCCATTGTTCTTCAAAGATGTCGCTGGAGTTCGGGTAAGCATCGATGGAGACTGTAATCGGACCATACTAACAGATTTTTAAAGTGAATTCTGACTGAAAAGGGTACGGACACTTTTTTTAACAGGACGAGCCTTATACAGTCTGAGTCACAAAGGTCTCTTGTTCCTGGGTTGTTTTATTGCCAATAATGGTAATTTTGACTGACCTCTACGATCGGCTGTCTGTTTGGGATGCAATTTGTTGCGAAACAATTTTGAGCCGTTGTTATTCGAAGATGTTGCTGGAGTTGCGGTAAGCATGGATGGAGAATTTAATCGGGCTATACTAACAGGTTTTTAATGTGAATTCTGACCGAAAAGTGTATAGACCACTTTTTAATAGGACGAGTCATATACAGTCTGAGTCAGAAAGGCTTTGTGGGGTACGAGATGGTCTGTGCGTCGGCATGGACGCGGATTTTACCATCCACCCACTACTTCCACTATCGTAATCCACCAATTGTGATTGTGCCGCCGTACACAAAAGGAAAAGCACAGACAAAAATCGACGACGCAGCGTCCACAACAGGAAAAGGAAGTAAAACACACTTGTCTGTTATGATTGGCTTTATTTTACGTTTTTTTTTTTATTGTTAAATCAGTTATGGATGTAGTTTAGTCTATTGTTGGCACTTCACTAAATTGCGGTGCACTTGTATAATTTAACTCGAAAGACAATATGTTCGGAATGCATTTTTAACAACTTAGCTTAATGAGAAAGACAACACTTAACGATGCAAGTTTTGTCTTAACTTGGTTTACCGTTCGGAATTACACTTTGACTAACGGATGTACGCATCCTCAGCGCGCGACCAAGAGAGGGAGCGACAATGACCGTGGCGGTCTGCGGATGGAAAAGGACTCCACGATATTCCTTCGTTGTCAAAGGAAATTCGGTCAGTGACACTGGCTCTCTTAATTAAAGGGTGCATTTTCCGATTCCAAGAGAGACGTAAAGTCTCTCTTTGGGATAACCAAACAGATCTCATACAGCAGATGGTCACGGTACACATGTATGTGTGTTCATTGGTTCTTTTATGGATCAAGGCCATGGGGACGAATCCAAACATAGGAAGGGAAAATGTGCATTCATGGGATGCGAGTTCGGTAAAGCAAACAAAACCGAAACTCGTCGGATGCTAATCGGATCTTTGTTTGAGATGTGCGTCGCGGCTAAATAAATAGACGCGACGCATCGAAGATAAGCTTGGAGAGAAATCTTATAGGGAATTTTAAATGAGAAGTTATGCATGCAGGTAAGAATTCTCTTCTAGGGGATTTTAGCTAAATGAACTTGATCGATTTCATGCGTGAAGAATTTAAGCTGCTAATGCGATCGTTTAGCAAAAGCTTATGCAGACTGGGTTGTAGGGATGGGGGTTCTTTAGGTAAGTAGTCAGTGGGGTTTGGCAGAACCGCCACAGCTTTACTACGTCCCTTGTTCCTGTGTTCTTTTATTGCCAAAAATGGTAATTTTGACTGATTTCCACGATCGGCTCAGCTAACACCTGCAGATTCCTTCTGGTGAGGTTGTGGTGTTTCTAACAGGTACACACACAGTACACGAGCAAATTGTGAAGAACAACACATAAAGAAAATCGAATAAGCAAAAGCATCAGCCATATACCAAGCTATAACATAGAAATTCCGCATCAGTTGAGTGTACTTGAGGTTAGATAGCAAACTCCTAGATGCGGCAGTGGCCTGCTGTGTTGAACATTGGTTAAATTTTTAATGATTCTAACCATCATAGCGTCGGTTCGAATCACACGGTCTGCATAGTCGTCGCAAACGCTATAAGGTTATTTGAAGTCCAAAGTTTATGTTGACAAACTGCGGACCCCGGAAGTCTTGAAAGACAATATCCGACGGGAATTGGTCGCTATTCAGACCAAAACATTCCAAAAGTGATGGCAACTCCCAATATACGAACCCTTTGTATCAGTTGTGGGGACTACGGTATATGCAGAATTTATCGTGCCGCTTTTAATTTTCAAAGTGTTATACCGTGATTTTACGCCATAGCCAAGTTGTAAAAGGCACTTCTTCAACCCAATCTGCGAGATTGAGGGAACAACAGCAAAACTATCCAAATCTCGTAGAATTCTCTAGAAATTGTGATGGCATCGGGTTACGTTGCTGTTCACAGCAAAAAAAAAAAGACTCAGTCGATTTCGACCACTTAGCAGTATCGGGTGTGTTAGCCGTTAAAATAATTGTAATTTAATATGAATTGTTATAATTGTTATTGTTAAAAATAATTATAATTTAATATGAATAAAAATTGTTTAAATGAATTTGTAATTTGCGGCTTTTAATTGGTGGTGGCGGTATAAGACAACACCTCCATAATAACATACAATTTTTAACAAGTAAATCAAACGCAATCTGCAACTAATAATTTGCGTGACCTTTTTTTTTAATTACCACCAAAAGATATTCTGGAGGTCTCAATGTCCCACTCTGTATACCACATTTTTTATTTTACCCTCACTGAATAGAGTATCTGACATACTTATATTTGTGTAAATACAGTCGGAAGTAACTATGAACTATGTGTTAGCTAATTCAGGTAGTGGTTCAGCTAGCCATCGTTACTTTTTTTTGTCATTCGAGTTTCTATATCTATGAAACACTACTTTACCTTTAAAAGCAGTTTCCCAGTTGTGAGACTGCTCTTATTTTCTATCCAAGAATTATTTGCCACCAACACCTTTTTTTTAAAGATATTTTGTATTCGTGACTTATTTAAATTCCATCTGCATGTAATTACAGCCACCTTACTGGAATTATCGTGATCAATCCGCATATCTAAATGATGAACGGCATACATCGGTGAGTGCAGGTGTGGCCGCTCGTCAGTCTGTCGAAGGTGGCTCCCAGTCAAGTTACGAAACGCCAACATACTCATCACCAAGCGGATTGCGGGCTTACCCAGCAGACGCATACGCTGGAACTGGTAAGTACCGCCATATATCTCACCTAATCATTTGTTTGATACGCATTAGCACCTTCAGTCTTAATTGTTGATCATCAAAATCATGTATGAGAAAGTCATATACTAACCAAAGATACAAATACTCGTTAATTATGCTTTTAATTACCCGTGAAAACACGTGCGTTTAGAGCACACTCGAAGTAAAACAAGCGCTAAGCTACGCCAATAAAAAGACTCGTTGATGATGAGTTTCTAAGTGTGGTTATTATTACCAATAGGATTTTTACTACAGAGTAATTTATTGGTTGATTATTAATTAATTTGATTTATATGTGATAACTTTGCTAGTTTTATTTCGTCCGGTCGACGGGGCGGGACTAATTAGTCTAATTTATACCCTCGCCTATGAATCACTGGGCCGAATTTGTTTTCGTTGAAATACTCTCGTAATTGAAATTTAAATTTGTTAATTATGATTAATTTGCCGATATGTTTCTTTGATTTTATTGTTAGTCGCTATATTGTTGTTATTTATAACGTACAATGTGTACGAAGTTGTAGACGAAGCTTTGATAGAATTTGCTCGACTTTTGACGATGGCGATAAGCAAACGAGTTGTGATTCTAGTGAGCTGATTTGATTAGCAACTTACATTTCAGATCCCGATGTTTTCTAATTCAAATGTATTCGCTAATTTTTATCATCAGATATTTTAGTAATATTTTTTTGCTATTTAAAATACGGTCAGAAATCATTGAAGAAAATTAGCAATTTTAGTCGTAATATATTTTTTAACTAAAAATACTATCGACAAGATATATTGGAGTCATTGCCATGTTTTATGGGAGAATGGGTTTTAGGAAGCGTCCTAAATTAAGGCGTTACCTATTACCTATGCTATCTGTTGCATGGCCTTCGACATTTTGTTTGTATTCAAAGTTTCGATATAGATTTTTTGTTATTTTTTTAATACTATGAACCGATAGTGATATTATGAGTTTCAAAGTGATTTACATATCTATCCGTCGTTAGTGGCCAGTTTAATTAATCTTACATCAAGATGGGTAGAGTTTGATGGAATTTTTTTTCAAAACTACATCAACATTAACAAATGATTAGAATCCGTCGAGTAGTAGATTTCGCTGGGTTTCACCCACATTATTTAGTGAAACTAAACACACTTAATTATTTGCATTTCTGATTAGCGATTTGTTGTTATTTAACTATATTGTAGTGAGCTTAGGGTTCGCTGGATTAATTATTCACACAAAATAAGCCGTGAAATCAATTTTCTATTAAATCTTTATTTTTGATGCTCTTGACAACCGTTCTTTCACTTTGGGCTCCTCCGTCAAAAGTCACACTTCTGTCACTGGAGACATCGTTTTTCCTCTCGCTTCTTTTTGCTCATAGTCTCGAGTTTTCCAGTACTTTCCAGACTATTCCAGTATTTTGTTTTGGAGTCTTGCCAGCTCGTCACACTACCCTCCGCCTAGATTAGTTCGTCCCGAACTAAGTTCACTGGTCCTCTGGGTTAACCAAAGTTGCCAGTCGGTCACGATGTACCACTTTCATCTTGGCGTTCGGCGGTGGACGTTCTTGGCCTTCTTCCAAATTTTCTACTGCTCTCTTTTTCGCGTCAGCTCTAGCCTGCCGCCATTTTTCCTTTTCCTGACGACGGAATTCCTCTTGCATTTTAGTGATCTCATGCGAATAGTATAAGAGGAAATGCATGTGCACACCCTTAAGCTCTTCTGAAGTTTGCACATCACGTAAGCGATCTAGATCTTCATCTTTAATTACACCCATATCATCTATCTGTCGATTTCATAACCGTATCAAACTGGTAGTTCCGCATCTCTTCAAATAACTGGAGCAGTTTGTTCTTTGGAGCTGACAGTAAACACCGGCGTGCGTCGTAGTAATAGACTTTCCATAGATCGACGCACGTTAATTATGATTTCACGTGTTCTTCTCTATAGAACGCAATGAACGGCATCTCTAGCTGTTGATTACGCCTACAAACTAGGGCTTGCTTGATCTTTCCCCCCGAATGTGGTGGCTTACAATAGCGGTCTCGACCTCCAACATCCGTTGATCTCTCTTGTTCGGAAACAGTTGATTTACAAAACGCCTGTTTGTAAATCCATTCAGCTTCATCTTGTAGTTCATTGGGTCCCTCTAGAACAGGCGTAACGGGAACTTCGCGCAATTGCATTCACTCAGGAATATCCGTTTTACGGATTTTATTGTCCAGTGACCCCTTTTCAATTCACTAAGTTCGTATTCGGGTTCATATCCGTCCTCGTCATAATTAGAGAAATCCTCATAGTCGAAATCTACACCGAAACTGTCCTGACCTTCTTGCAATGATGCGTCAGTGACTAGAAGTCGTTTTTTCTTCTTCTTCTCAGCAATTGGCCTTCCTTCGTCGTCTACAATAAAATCCTCAACATCAGACTCCGATTCCTCATCATCATTGAAATGTTTGCCACCTCAGTTTCCCTGTGACTGCGTTCAGAGCGGCGTTCAACATCGTCTTCGTCGTCGAATAGCTGTTCGGCTATAGCCTCACGTGCTGAACCTTCATCGTCGTGCTGTTCCTCTCCATTACTTTCTTCGTCCCGTATACGACGCAGATGATTGAAACGCTTTCTGCGTTCGACTTTCAAACCAAGATTCTCTTCAATATGGTCACAGTCATCGTCTTCCAGTCGGTCGTCCAACTCGTCATCATCATTATAAATCCGTTTCGGGGAACGGCCTGAAGCATCAGTGTCTTCACCATCACTGACGTCCTCTTCAATCGGGTTATCATCGATGAGATCCTTCAGTTCTTCACGTAACACATCATCGTCATCTTCCTCCTCTTCCTCACTGCTGTCGGCCATAGCTTTGCTCTTCCTGAGTTTCTTCCTTTCATGTGGCTCCAGTTCCTCCTCATCCTCACATTTTTCCGCTTCCGAGTCCCAGAATTCTTTCATACACTGCCTTTGGGCATCCAATTTTGCCTTAAACTCTGCAGCTCGCGAGTCCAATTTTGCATTACCGTCTGCAGCTCGCGCATCCAATTTTGCTGCTCGCGTGTCCAATTTTGCCATCATCATCCTGAACATCTCCGAAATGTCCAACGGTGGCGAACCCTTCTCCGTTACATTGACACCATTTTGACTCGCTGTTTCTTCTCCATCCGGACAGTCTGGCCCACTCTGTGCCGACATCACTATCCTCTACCTCTATTGTTGCTTGCAGACGCTGTCGAAGAATTGGCTTCTCTCCTCTGCTATCCAGGTTCCGGTCCTTCAAATGTCGATCTGACATCGTCGCCATACACTTTCACAGACTTATTTCTTAAACTAATCCCACTTCTGATACCAATTGTAGCGAGCTTAGGGTTCGCTGGATTAATTATTCACACAAAATAAACCGTGAAATCAATTTTCTATTAAATCTTTATTTTTCATGCTCTTGACAGCCGTTCTTTCACTTTGCGCTCCTCCGTCAAAAGTGACACTTCTGTCACTGGAGACATCGTTTTTCCTCTCGCTTCTTTTTGCTCATAGTCTCCAGTTTTCCAGTACTTTCCAGACTATTCCAGTACTTTGTTTTGGAGTCTTGCCAGCTCGTCACAATATCATCTGACATGGTGCAGTTAATCCAGTAGTGTGTGCAGTTATGTGTAGGTTCAATTGACGCGAGGACGGTTCAAAAATGTAATAAAGAACCCACAAGTTCGGAATACAGTGCTCATATTTTTATGACTTAAGCGATCCATATAACTACACCTCTGAAACAGATTCCGCTGATAGGGGTAATATAGGCACCTTCGTATAGGTGAGAGTTCGGGTAATGGCAACCGTCGGGCCTTCTGGAGTGGTTGATGCATCCCCTGAGGAGGTTCCTTTCGAAAACTCGAAGTCTTTCCATTTGAGCCGAAGATATGGAGGACCATATGGAAAAGTCGTACGACATTTCAGGTCGGATTAGCTGCTTATAGCAGAGAAGTTTAACTTTGGTGTCAACTTTGTTGCTCCACTTCAAAATTTTGTGCAGTTGCTTAGACCGACCGAGGCCCCTTTGAAGAATGTGGGTCACATGTTTGGTGAAATTAATTGTTGGGGTATAGA